>CM059807.1:1364554-1964554 GCA_030435695.1 Brachymystax lenok tsinlingensis
CCCTCTCTTATTTTCCCAGTGTTCCCAGTGTTCCCTCTTTCTTGTTAAGTGTGTTCAGGTGTGTTGGCCACACCAATCTTAATGAGGTCTGTTTGAATAGATAACGGAATTGCACTGAGAGTTCGATTTTTCACTTAAACTGTGTGCCAAACAAAAACCATTGATTTCAAAACTTAACAAACTATACACCTTTATGTTTAAAGACTACTTTTAACAATTTACACTGAACATTTTTCAAAAACACATATACTGAAAGAACTGTGCAGATGCTAAGTTTGGTAACAGAATTTGGGTAAAACCTACCTCTGGTTTTTATGTGTCCACTTTTCCCATAGCTCAGTTAAACACCATCTCTGAATTAGGATTCACTAATTCACTTGTACTGAACTCAACTCTACAGTACAGTACTGTACTCTACTGAACTATACTATACATTTACTGTACTGAACTCTACTCTACAGTACAGTAATGTACTCTACTGAACTATACTATACCTTTACTGTACTGAACTCTACAGTACAGTACTGTACTCTACGGAACTATTCTATACTTTTCTTTACTGTACTCTACTGTGCTGTACTGTGCCATTAAAACTTGTGAACCCAACTTTGCTTTGTGACTACAATGATTTCCCATTGTAGCCAATTGAATTGCAAAAATGTCTTTACCATATTGTGAAAATTACGTTACTGGTTTGGTAATGGAATTTCTAGTTTTAATCACTTAATAATACGTAAACAAAATTGAGATAATTAAAAACAATATCATTCTCTACGAGAAATTTGAAAAAGTATGTTGGTTTTTGGAAACGGAATTAAGACACAAGGCAGAATAATTTCTCCAAAACGAAGTCTTTCCTTCAATATTATTGTGTTTTGATGTATTTCTAAGAGGTTTTCTGCTAGATGTGCTCTAAGATCCCTTTTCCATCTGACCAGAAATCAAAGCCTTGACTTATTCCGAATTATTTTGGATGGAAAACGGTTGAAACATCCCTTTCAGAAAGTGTTCATACCCTCTGATGTGTTTTACATATTGTTGTCCTTGAATTAAACATGGATTAAATAAAACATTTTCTCACCCGTCTACACAAAATACCCCGACGAAGTAAAAACAGGTTATTAGAATGTTTTTGTAAATGTATTGAATGTGAAATACAAAAATATCTAATTGAAATAAGTATTCACACCCGCGAGTCAATGCATGTTAGAGTCCCCTTTGGCAGTGATTACAGCTGTGAGTTTTTCTGGGTAAATCTCTAAGAGCTTTTCACACCTGGATTGAAATTCCCCCCAAAAAATATTCAAGCTCTGTCAAGTTGATTGTTGATCATTGCTACGCAGTCATTTTCAACTCAATTTAAGTCAAAACTCCATTGTAAACTTGGCCTTGTGTTTTAGGTTATTGACCTGCTGTACAATCTGTGCTATTTACAGTGGCTTGCGAAAGTATTCACCCCCCTTGGCATTTTTCCCATTTTGTTGCCTTACAACCTGGAATTAAAATAGATTTTTTGGGGGTTTGTAACATTTGATTACACAACATGCCTACCACTTTGAAGATGCAAAATATTTTTTGTTGCGAAACAAACAAGACATAAGACAAAAAAGAACTTGAGCATGCATAACTATTCATGATTAATGCCTAAGTAAAGACATTTCTGTGTCTTACCTGTTTTTTTTTTTAAAGTTTAACCAAAATAATCTAGCGGTGTTATTAAAAGTCTTATTGAAACATGAATTGAAAGTTTTAAGAAATTGATTATATTATTCTAAATAACCAACGTTTCCGTTCTCAGAGCGTTAATGAAACCTCCCATTAAAATGTTCAAGGAACGTTTTCAAATGTTCACTTCTGTTCTTGGAATGTAATTTTTCTTTTCAGTTTTTACCGGTCAGGAAACGTATGACTTCGTTCTGTTAACCAATGTGAAACCAAAAAGATACTCTCCCACAACTTCCAAGGAACAAAATGTTCTAGCTGGGAAGGGAGTAGTGTAATTATAGAGAAGGAACCTGTCTCTCATCAGAGAAAACATCTCTTCCACCTGAAGCATGCCAGTCTGATGTAGTCTGTTGTATGAGCTAGTGAAGGGAGGCCTTGTAAGCCATAAATACATGTTAATTGCGGTAAGCTGTTTGACATGGCAGCTCTCTCTCTCTCTGTCCCACCTCCAGTCATTCCATCATGTTGAGAGCAGAGAAATACATGGAAACTCCTTCCATCCTCCACGACTCACGTAATTATGTTGTTAAAGACATACAGCCAATCCTTCACAGTGTTCAATAACTGTACACTGAGTGAACAAAACATTATGAACACCTGACCTTTCCATAACACAGACTGACCAGGTGAATCCAGGTGAAAGATATAATGCCTTTTTGATGTCACTTGTTAAATCCTCTTCAATCAGTGTGGATGAAGGGGAGGAGACAAGTTGAAGAATATATTTTAAGCCTTGAGACAGTTGAGACATGGATTGTGTATGTGTGCCATTCAGAGGGTGAACGGGCAAGACCAAATATTTAAGTGCCTTTGAACGGGGTATGGTAGTAGGTGCCAGGCACACCGGTTTGAGTGTGTCAAGAACTGCAACGCTGCTGGGTTTTTCACGCTCAACAGTTTATCAAGTGTATCAGGAATAGTCCTCCAGCCAATAGTTATCCAGCCAACTTGACACAACTGTGTGGAAGCATTGGAGTCAACACGGGGCCAGCATCCCTGTGGAACGCTTTCAATACCTTTGTAGAGTCAGCCATCCCACGTCTCTGATTCAGAGGGGTTAAATGCAGAAGACACATTTCAGTTAAATGAATTCATTTGACAAGTGTCCCCTTTCCCCGACGAATTGAGAATGTTCTGAGGGGAAAACGGAGGGGGGGGGGGATTATTAGGATCCCCACTAGATGTTACAAAAACAGCAGCTACTCTTCCCAGGGTCCACACAAAATGTGAAACATGACATAATACAGGACATTAATAGACAACAACAGCTCAAGGACAGAACTACATACATTTTTTAAAAGGCACACATAGCCTACATATCAATGCATTCACACAAACTATCTGGGTCAAATAGGGGAGAGGAGTTGTGCCGTGAGGTGTTGCTTTATCTGTTGTTTGAAACCAGGTTTGCTGTTTATTTGAGCAATATGAGATGGAAGGGAGTTCCATGCAATAAGGGCTCTATATAATACTCTACGCTTTCTTGAATATGTTCTGGATTTGGGGACTGTGAAAAGACCCCTGGTGGCATGTCTAGTGGGGTAAGTGTGTGTGTGTGTCAGAGCTGTGTGTAAGTTGACTATGCAAACAATTTGGGATTTTCAACACATTCATGTTTCTTATAAAAAGAAGAAGTGATGCAGTCAGTCTCTCCTCAACTCTTAGCCAAGAGAGACTGACATGCATAGTATTTATATCAGCCCTCTGATTACAATGAAGAGCAAGACGTGCCACTGTGTTCTGGGCTGCAGCTTAAACTAGGTCTTTCCTGGCAGCACTGGACCACATGACTGGACAAGATTAGAAAAGATTTGTGCCTGCAGAAATTGGTAAAAATAGAAAAGAGTAAAGGGTCTAGAGAGCTGCCCTGCGGTACACCGCACCCTACATGTTTGACATTAGAGAAGTTTCCATTAAAGAAAACCCTCTGAGTTCTATTAGATAGATAGCTCTGAATCCACGATATGGCAGAGGTTGAAAAGCCATAACACATGTGTTTTCTGAACAACAGGTTATGGTCAAAAATATTGAATTCTGCACTGAAATCTAACAGTACAGATCCCACAATCTTCTTACTATCAATTTATTTCAACCAATCATCGGTCATTTGTGTCAGTACATGTTGAGTGCCCTCCTCTATAAGCATGGTGAAAGTCTGTTGTTAATAAGTTGACAGAGAAATAACATTGTATTTGGTCAAACAACACACTAACTTTACAAACTTCAAACTTGCAATGCTTTTCTTTCATTATTAGTTTTTTATACAATGGCTCCCTGTTAGTTGTTGCATTTCCTGCCTAAGTTTGCCCAGTTTGCCAATGAAGTAATCATTAAAGTAATTGGCAACATCAAATGGTTTTGTGATGAATAAGCCATCTGATTCGATGAAAGATGGGTTTTCCAGTCCTGTGGGCACGCTCCACCTCAATCTTCCTGTGGTCCATCTTCAATTTCTCTGAGATAATTTCCCTCTCTTTGGCCTCATGTGGAGATTATGCAATTCCGTCCACAACCATGTTGTTCCACCTTGATTCAAGATAATCTGATTTCTCTGTCATTGTTATTATGAATTCACACACAGAACTGATGTTCTCTCTCAGTGAACCACAGATTGCTGTCATCTTGCCGTTCTCCTGTTTTAACTCCCCGAGCTAAACCTGGGCTGAACATGGGAGAACGGCAAACTGTTCTTCAGGTCCTGGACCTCTCTGGTCAGGTCGTCCATTCTTTTATTAGTTGAATCCACCAGTATTTGGACAAAACACTTCAAGATATTTTGCCTGTTGTTGTAACAACTGCTTGTAGAACTCTTTTTGTTTGTTTAAAATATCCTTCACGTGCGATAGAGAGACACCACTGTCCTCAGCGGTACTCCCACCAGCTTTGGTCTTTGTCATGGTCAAATCAAATCAAATTTTATTGGTCACATACACATGGTTAGCAGATGTTAATGCGAGTGTAACGAAATGCTTGTGCTTCTAGTTCCGACCATGCAGTAGTATCTAACAAGTAATCTAACAAATTCACAACAACTACCTTATTCACACAATAGCTGGGGGGTTGAGTTGCTGGTTTACTGTATTGCTGTAGAGCTGGGGGGTTGAGTTGCTGGTTTACTGTATTGCTGTAGAGCTGGGGGGTTGAGTTGCTGGTTTACTGTATTGCTGTAGAGCTGGGGGGTTGAGTTGCTGGTTTACTGTATTGCTGTAGAGCTGGGGGGTTGAGTTGCTGGTTTACTGTATTGCTGTAGAGCTGGGGGGTTGAGTTGCTGGTTTACTGTATTGCTGTAGAGCTGGGGGGTTGAGTTGCTGGTTTACTGTATTGCTGTAGAGCTGGGGGGTTGAGTTGCTGGTTTACTGTATTGCTGTAGAGCTGGGGGGTTGAGTTGCTGGTTTACTGTATTGCTGTAGAGCTGGGGGGTTGAGTTGCTGGTTTACTGTATTGCTGTAGAGCTGGGGGGTTGAGTTGCTGGTTTACTGTATTGTTGTAGTGCTGGGGGGTTGAAGCCCTTTTTACATCAGCAGATGTCACAAAGTGCTAAACAGAAACCCAGCCTTTTTTTGAGCTTGTAAGTAAGCACTTCACAATAAAAAAAGACACTGGTTGTATTCAACGCGTGTGACAGATACAATTGTATTTGATTTGACTTGAGCTACTCCCCTAGAGCTCTAAACTCTGGCCACGGCCCACTCATAGTGTGCATCAACTGGCCTACATTACACACCGTGCGAGCGTCAACAAGGACTTGCCATGTTTGCGTATTTTCATTATTTCATTCGTTTTCCTTTACCTTTTGAATACTTGGTGCCATTTTAAAAGAGACCCTTATCTGAAGTAAATTCCACAAGTTATTCCAGAATCAGTCTCTTCTTTGTATGAACCAGGCTACAAGATTGTAAAGATTGTAAAGATTGTAAAGTACCTAATTATATTCCGAAAGTTATCATTTGTATATGGAAAGAGTTCCTAAGTTCTTGGCAAACAGAGGTGGCGTTGTATCGGCACTTATTCTGATATAGTAAGTCTCACATATCCATTGTTAGTAAGTGGAAGTTAGACAGTCATTTACTGTCCAATAAATACCCCCCTTAGGGCTCAATTCAATCCATAGAGTTAAAGATCAGCTTTACAGCGCGATTGACAATTAAAAGGAAATGATCCCATTGTCACGGAGACTGCATTCATGGTAAACGCTGCATATTTTGGCTCAATTGGAAATTACCTTTAAATGTTAAACGCGCTGCATTGCAGGTATTCTGCGCTACGGATTGAATAGAACCCTAAGAAACGTCAACGATATGTCTGAAACAACATGGGAAAAAATTACTTTATTTTTTTGGCCTCAAATACACTTGACAGACGATGTGTCATGACATTCAACACTCCAGATTTGCGAATGACTCTTCACTCCTTACAGCTTGTTTTGACAACCTGTTAAACAACACCTCTTTTGACTTCATCTACAGAATGACATCATTTCAGGAACAGGAGAGTAAAAACTGACTGCCAGTTGGTTACGTTAGGTGTGTGTGTGTGTTTGTGCTAGCGCATATGCTATCATGGGAGAGTCCGGGGCCGGCTCTAGCCTTTACGGGGCCCTAAGCAAGATTTGGTTGGGGGGCCCCCCACCCCACCGCGGGCATAACATTTTAGTGGCCCCGCTCTTGACGATGGACAGTGAAATGTAAGTTAATTTCTTGCAATTTTACACATTTTGCACTGGGGCAGAGAAAACATTTTTTTTGCAGTTTTGCAGCTAATTTCCAGCAATTCTACACATGTTGTAATGACTAATGCCTTGTTAAAGGTCCAATGCTGCTATTTTTATCTCAATATCAAATAATATCTGGGTAACCATTAAGTACCTTACTGTGATCGTTTTCAGTTAAAATGGTCAACACTAAACAAAATTAGCTCCTTAGCAAAGAACAATTTCTGCTAGGACTCTCTGGGAGTGCTCTAAATGGGGGGGACTGAAACGAGCTGTCATTGGCAGAGAGGTATGGAACTCTTTCTTACTGCTGACGTCAAACAGGCCAAAACTGGCTGAAATTTCAGGTCTTTTGTAAACAACACTAAAAGGGCGTTAGCATTTATTTTCACAGTATTACTCCGACGTCATATTGTACCTCATAAAACACAGGAAAATCACATTTGTTTTTCTGCACTATGCTTTTTCAATTTGATATCTGAGTGAGAATGACTAACAAAAATCAATGGGTGACCCCTGGAGGTCAGGGCCCCTGGTGGTCACGTACCCAGAATGCCCGGTCAGTATTCAGCCGTGATTACTACAAGTTTAGATAGCTGGCTAGACTAACTACCAATCTAAACAGTGTTAGCTGACATGGCTCTTTGAGGGACTGTCAGTGACTGACATGACAAGAGAAACTGCTGATACACAATCACATGTTTAAATGTCGCCTGGTATATTCTACTATTCTTACTCTCAACAGGAAGTTGAGACCACGACCGCATGTTATAATGTTTTGGGATGGAGAGCCCCCTAGTGGCCATTTATGCAGCTTATTCCTTGTAACCGGCCTTGAGGTGACTGCATCCAGTCAACCATTCTTTCCTCTCTCACCCTTCGTCTGTCATCCTCACCTCGTAACGACCAGGTTATAGTCTCCTAATTGGCAGCATAAATATTAACCTGTCAGGCAGCCTCGCGACACGTCCTGGCAGGAGGGACTGCCTGGTCGAGGAGACAGAACGGAGTGTAGGGAAAACGACATTCCTTTCTCTCTCTCAATCTGTCAGCCCGTCAGTCCAGCCATTGGGGGGAAAAAAGTGAACTCACGGGAAAAACTAATTAAAAGTAAACGTGATCATCTTCTATCTGTCTGTCTATTTATTTCTCGTTCTCTCTCTCACTCTCCGTCGTCCCCATTTTTCTCTAGCTGTTTAAGGGTTGCTCAATCACAACTAGGGGTTTCCCAGTTTGAGTTCTATTCTTAGTATGTGGTTTACCCTCTCCAACAGCGAAATAATTTAAAGCAGCAAACAAAAGAGATTGGACGTATGTCTCTCACTGAGAAGCTGCAGCAGCTCGCTCGCTCTCTCTCTCTCTCTCTCTCTCTCTCTCTCTCTCTCTCTCTCTCTCTCTCTTGGTCTTTGACAAAGGATCAACTGCAGGGAAAGCTAACTCCTCCACTCACTCCTCCTCTCATCCATTCCTCCACTATTCTCCTGGTCTCCTCCACTCATCCAGTTAAACTCCTTCTCTCCTCCATTCCTCCCGTCTTGCTATGCTGAACTTTCAGCTGCTCTTTGTTCAGTGAGTGAGCCCTTTCTCCAGCTCTGTTATGAGAACACAGAGAGGTTCTCCTTTCTCTAGCTCTGTTATGAGAACACAGAGAGGTTCTCCTTTCTCTAGCTCTGTTATGAGAACACAGAGAGGTTCTCCTTTCTCCAGCTCTGTTATGAGAACACAGAGAGGTTCTCCTTTCTCTAGCTCTGTTATGAGAACACAGAGAGGTTCTCCTTTCTCCAGCTCTGTTATGAGAACACAGAGAGGTTCTCCTTTCTCTAGCTCTGTTATGAGAACACAGAGAAGTTCTCCTTTCTCCAGCTCTGTTATGAGAACACAGAGAGGTTCTCCTTTCTCCAGCTCTGTTATGAGAACACAGAGAGGTTCTCCTTTCTCTAGCTCTGTTATGAGAACACAGAGAGGTTGTCCTTTCTCTAACTCTGTTATGAGAACACAGAGAGGTTCTCCTTTCTCTAGCTCTGTTATGAGAACACAGAGAGGTTCTCCTTTCTTTAGCTCTGTTATGAGAACACAGAGGTTCTCCTTTCTCCAGCTCTGTTGTGAGAACACAGATAGGTTCTCCTTTCTCTAGCTCTGTTATGAGAACACAGAGAGGTTCCCCTTTTTCTAGCTCTGTTATGAGAACACAGAGAGGTTCTCCTTTCTCCATCTCTGTTATGAGAACACAGAGAGGTTCTCCTTTCTCCAGCTCTGTTATGAGAACACAGAGAGGTTCTCCTTTCTCCAGCTCTGTTATGAGAACACAGAGAGGTTCTCCTTTCTCTAGCTCTGTTATGAGAACACAGAGAGTTTCTCCTTTCTCTAGCTCTGTTATGAGAACACAGAGAGGTTCTCCTTTCTCCAGCTCTGTTATGAGAACACAGAGAGGTTCTCCTTTCTCTAGCTCTGTTATGAGAACACAGAGAGGTTCTCCTTTCTCTAGCTCTGTTATGAGAACACAGAGAGAGGTTCTCCTCGTGCCTTTAATCATTTCTACAAACCAAATCAGATTGTGGTTAGAGGAGATTGACTTGTAGATCCATCAGCGTTGGGCTTTGAGAGGTGATAATAGTTGATGCAGTAGTTTTACAGAAACAACACGACTAAATAAACTGAGATGAGAAGACTGAGATACACTCTTATATTAGGGTTAGCAATGCACCATATAGGTTACATTAGTTCTTACAGTTGAAGTCGGAAGTTTACATGCACTTAGGTTGGAGTCATTAAAACTTGTTTTTCAACCACTCCACACATTTCTTGATAACAAACTATAGTTTTGGCAAGTCGGTTAGGACATCTACTTTGTGCATGACACAAGTAATTTTTCTAACAATTGTTTACAGACAGATTATTTCACTTATAATTCACTGTATCACAATTGCACATGGGGACAAAGATCGTACTTTTTGGAGAAATGTCCGTAGTGTGAGGGCCTAGTGCATTCGGAAAGTATTCAGACCCTTTGACTTTTTCCCAAAAAAGAATTATGTTACAGCCTTATTCTAACATGGATTAAGTTAATAATCCTTCTTGAGATGTTTTTACAACTTGATTGGAGTCCACTTGTGGTAAATTCAACTGATTGGACATGATTTGGAAAGGCACACACCTGTCTATATTAGGTGCCACAGTTGACAGTGCATATCAGAGCAAAACGAAGCCATGATGTCGAAGGAATTGTCCGTAGAGGTCCGAGACAGGATTGTGTCGAGGCACAGATCTGAGGAAGGGTACTAAAACAGTTCTGCAGCATTGAAGGACCCCAAGAACAAAGTTGTCTCCAAACAAAAAAAGGGCTTAAATTCTTGTTAATCTCACTGCACTGTCCAATTTACAGTAGCTATTACAAAGAAATAATACCAGGCTATTGTTTGAGGAGAGTGCACAGTTATGAACTTGAAAATGTATTAATAAACCAAATAGGCACATTTGGGCAGACTTGATACAACATTTCGAATAGATACGCACAATTTCACTGGATCACTCTAAAACTTTGCACATAAAGTGCTGCCATCTAGTGGCCAAATTCTAAATTGTGCCTGGGCTAGAATAATTCATTATGCCCTTTCTCTTATAAAAAAATTAAAAAAAAATCAATATGATTATTTTGTTCTTTGTATTATCTTTTACCAGATCTATTGTGTTATATTCTCCTACATTTCTTTCACATTTCCACAAACTTCAAAGTGTTTCCTTTCAAATGGTACCAAGAATATGCATCTCCTTGCTTCAGGGCCTGAGCTACAGGCAGTTAGATTTGGGTTTGTCATTTTAGGCGGAAATTTAAAAAAGGGGTGGATCCTTAAGAGGATTTATTGGAAGTTTGTAACCACCAAGACACTTCATAAAGCTGTCCGCCCGGGCAAACTTAGAAATTGGGGGAGAAGAGCATTGGTCAGGGAGGACAACAAGCTCTCCCTCAACGTGATCAAGACAAGGGAGATTATTGTGGACTACAGGAAAAGGAGGACCGAGCATGCCCCCATTCTCATCAACGGGGCTGCAGTGGAGCAGGTTGAGAGCTTCAAGTTCCTTGGCGTCCACATCACCAACAAACTAACATGGTCCAAGCACACCAAGACAGTCGTGAAGAGGGCACGACAAAACATATTTGACATGGGTCCTCAGATCCTCTAAAGGTTCTACAGCTGCACCATCGAGAGCATCCTGACTCGTTGCATCACTGCCTGGTATGGCAACTGCTCGGCCTCCGACCGTAAGGCACTACAGAGGGTAGTGCATACAGCCCAGTACATCACCGGGGCCAAGCTTCCTGCCATCCAGGACCTCTATACCAGGCGGTGTCAGAGGAAGGCCCTAAAAATTGTCAAAGACTCCAGCCTCCCTAGTCATAGTCTGTTCTCTCTGCTACCGTACAGCAAGCGGTACCGGAGCACCAAGTCTAGGTCCAAGAGGCTTCTAAATAGCTTCTACCCCCCCAAGCCATAAGACTCCTGAACATCTAATAAAATGGCTACCCCCTTTTACATATTACCTCAAATATCTCGACACCTGTACCTCCGCACATTGACTCTGTACCGGTACCCCTTGTATATAGCCTCCACATTGACTCTGTACCTGTACCCCCTGTATATAGCCTCCACATTGACTCTGTACCTGTACCCAATGTATATAGCCTCCACATTGACTCTGTACCAGTACCCCCTGTATATAGCCTCCACATTGACTCTGTACCGGTCCCCCCTGTATATAGCCTCCACATTGACTCTGTACCGGTACCCCCTGTATATAGCCTCCACATTGACTCTGTACCGGTACCCCCTGTATATAGCCTCCACATTGACTCTGTACCGGTACCCCCTGTATATAGCCTCCACATTGACTCTGTACCGGTACCCCCTGTATATAGCCTCCACATTGACTCTGTACCGGTACTCCCTGTATATAGCCTCCACATTGACTCTGTACCGGCACCCCCTGTATATAGTCTCCACATTGACTCTGTACCGGTACCCCCTGTATATAGCCTCCACATTGACTCTGTACCGATACCCCCTGTATATAACCTCCACATTGACTCTGTACCGGCACCCCCTGTATATAGCCTCCACATTGACTCTGTGCAGGTACCCCCTGTATATAGCCTCCACATTGACTCTGTACCGTACCCCCTGTATATAGCCTCCACATTGACTCTGTACAGTACTCCCTGTATATAGCCTCCACATTGACTCTGTACCGCACCCCTGTATATAGTCTCCACATTGACTCTGTGCAGTACCCCCTGTATATAACCTCCACATTGACTCTGTACCGATACCCCCTGTATATAACCTCCACATTGACTCTGCACCCCCTGTATATAGCCTCCACATTGACTCTGTGCACCCCTGTATATAGCCTCCACATTGACTCTGTGCAGTACCCCCTGTATATAGCCTCCACATTGACTCTGTGGTACTCCCTGTATATAGCCTCCACATTGACTCTGTACCTGCACCTCCTGTATATAGTCTCCACATTGACTCTGTGCAGTACCCCCTGTATATAGCCTCCACATTGACTCTGTGCACCCCCCTGTATATAGCCTCCACATTGACTCTGTGCAGTACCCCCTGTATATAGCCTCCACATTGACTCTGTGCAGTACCCCCTGTATATAGCCTCCACATTGACTCTGTACAGTACCCCCTGTATATAGCCTCCACATTGACTCTGTACCTGTACCCCCTGTATATAGCCTCCACATTGACTCTGTACCGGTACCCCCTGTATATAGCCTCCACATTGACTCTGTGCAGTACCCCTGTATATAGCCTCCACATTGACTCTGTACCGGTACCCCCTGTATATAGCCTCCACATTGACTCTGTACCGTACCCCCTGTATATAGCCTCCACATTGACTCTGTACCGGTACCCTGTATATAGCCTCCACATTGACTCTGTGCAGTCCCCCTGTATATAGCCTCCACATTGACTCTGTGCAGGTACCCCCTGTATATAGCCTCCACATTGACTCTGTGCAGTACCCCCTGTATATAGCCTCCACATTGACTCTGTGCAGTGCCCCCTGTATATAGCCTCCACATTGACTCTGTGCAGTACCCCTGTATATAGCCTCCACATTGACTCTGTGCAGTACCCCCTGTATATAGCCTCCACATTGACTCTGTACCGGCACCCCCTGTATATAGTCTCCACATTGACTCTGTGCAGTACCCCCTGTATATAGCCTCCACATTGACTCTGTACCGATACCCCCTGTATATAAGCTCCACATTGACTCTGTACCGGCACCCCCTGTATATAGCCTCCACATTGACTCTGTACCGGTACCCCCTGTATATAGCCTCCACATTGACTCTGTGCAGGTACCCTGTATATAGCCTCCACATTGACTCTGTGCAGGTACTCCCTGTATATAGCCTCCACATTGACTCTGTACCGGCACCCCTGTATATAGTCTCCACATTGACTCTGTGCAGTACCCCCTGTATATAGTCTCCACATTGACTCTGTACCGGTACCCCTGTATATAGCCTCCACATTGACTCTGTACCGATACCCCTGTATATAACCTCCACATTGACTCTGTACCGGCACCCCTGTATATAGCCTCCACATTGACTCTGTGCAGGTACCCCCTGTATATAGCCTCCACATTGACTCTGTACAGTACCCCCTGTATATAGCCTCCACATTGACTCTGTACCTGTACCCCCTGTATATAGTCTCCACATTGACTCTGTACCGGTACCCCCTGTATATAGCCTCCACATTGACTCTGTGCAGTACCCCCTGTATATAGCCTCCACATTGACTCTGTACAGTACCCCCTGTATATAGTCTCCACATTGACTCTGTGCAGTTCCCCTGTATATAGCCTCCACATTGACTCTGTGCAGTTCCCCTGTATATAGCCTCCACATTGACTCTGTACCGGTACCCCCTGTATATAGTCTCCACATTGACTCTGTGCAGTTCCCCCTGTATATAGCCTCCACATTGACTCTGTACCGGTTCCCCTGTATATAGCCTCCACATTGACTCTGTACCGGTACCCCCTGTATATAGCCTCCCCATTGACTCTGTACCGGTACTCCCTGTATATAGTCTCCACATTGACTCTGTGCAGTACCCCTGTATATAGCCTCCACATTGACTCTGTGCAGTACCCCCTGTATATATCCTCCACATTGACTCTGTGCAGTACCCCCTGTATATAGCCTCCACATTGACTCTGTACTGGTACCCCCTGTATATAGTCTCCACATTGACTCTGTACCGGTTCCCCTGTATATAGCCTCCACATTGACTCTGTACAGTTCCCCCTGTATATAGCCTCCACATTGACTCTGTACCGGTACCCCCTGTATATAGCCTCCACATTGACTCTGTGCAGTACCCCTGTATATAGCCTCCCCATTGACTCTGTACCGGTACCCCCTGTATATAGCCTCCACATTGACTCTGTGCAGGTACCCCTTGTACATAGCCTCCACATTGACTCTGTACTGGTACCCCCTGTATATAGTCTCCACATTGACTCTGTACCGGTACCCCCTGTATATAGCCTCCACATTGACTCTGTGCAGTACCCCCTGTATATAGCCTCCACATTGACTCTGTACCGGTACCCCCTGTATATAGTCTCCACATTGACTCTGTACCGGTACCCCCTGTATATAGCCTCCACATTGACTCTGTACCGGTACCTCCTGTATATAGTCTCCACATTGACTCTGTACCGGTACCCCCTGTATATAGCCTCCACATTGACTCTGTACCGGTACCCCCTGTATATAGTCTCCACGTTGACTCTGTACCGGTACACTCTGTATATAGCCTCCACATTGACTCTGTACCGGTACCCCCTGTATATAGTCTCCACATTGACTCTGTACCGGTACACCCTGTATATAGCCTCCACATTGACTCTGTACCGGTACCCCCTGTATATAGTCTCCACATTGACTCTGTACCGGTACCCCCTGTATATAGCCTCCACATTGACTCTGTACCGGTACCCCCTGTATATAGCCTCCACATTGACTCTGTACCGGTACCCCCTGTATATATCCTCCACATTGACTCTGTACCGGTACCCCCTGTATATAGCCTCCATATTATTTTACTGCTGCTCTAAATATTTGTTACTTCTATTTCTTACTTTTTTAAGATATTTTCTTAAAACTGCATTGTTGATTAAGGGCACGTGAGGAAGCATTTCACTGTAAGGTCTACACCTGTTGTATTCGGCGTATAATATGAATTGATTCGACAAGAGTGGTGGTGTTGTTGGTCCATGTCAAGTCCTCATCCTTTGTTTTGCTGACGTTGAGGGAGAGGTTGTTATCCTGGCACCTCAAATAACAGTTCACCTACCTCCTCCCTATAGGCTGACTCGTCGGGTTTGGTTATCAGCCCTACAACCGTGGTGTCGTGCAAAGCCACATAGTCGTTGGGTGAACAGGGAGTACAGCAGAGGGCTGAGGACACACCCTTGGGGGGCCCCTGTGTTGAGGATCAGCGAGGCAGTGTGGAGGAGGTGCGGGATTCAATGCTTGCAGCCCCTGTGGTCGTCAGGAAGTCCAGGATCCAGTTGCAGAGAGTAGTGTCCAGACCCAGGGCACTGAGATTGGTGTTGAGCTTGGAGGGAACAATAGTGTTGAATGCTGTAGTCAACGAACAGCGTTCTAACCTAGGTGTTCCTCTTGTCCAGACGGGCCATGTGAATCGTGATGGAAATGGATGTGACTGTAATGGACTCGAAAAGCACATCAATGCTCCCACGGGACAGAGCCCTCGGACCCAGGTGCTGTCACTGGTTCTCACTCACATTTGCATTCTCCCTCTCTGAATGCTAAATGGATTTGACCATTCTGAGGCATTCCCCACAGCTACAGGCAACTGAGCAAGAACAAATATGACAAGTATTTTTTTCGTAGAGAAAATGGAAATAAGGAAGCTTATTTCAATATAGAGAGGGCTGAAGAGCTGTAGAATACAGTGGGCTGTTGTTGTATTGCCCTTGTGAAGACGTGGTCTCCCAGATCTCGGTGCAACGTAAGCCTGTAAGTTACAGTACAAGGTCTGGGAAGAATGTCAGCTCCTCAACAAATCACAAGTTTGGGTAGGCTGGGCTGAAAATGCGTGCACGGGAATTATACTCATGTTTAGCTAGGGTAACAAGGGGTTACAGCAGTGATGTTACCAATGACGTGCTTCCCATTTCTGACTCATCCCCACACCCAAACTTATGCCGGAAACTTGTATAGACCTCTTAAACTGTAGCATTCAAAGATTGCGGAAGGAAGGTGTCTGGCTGGAAAGACTAGTCAAGACGTGTTGCATTTCCCTTTAGCTTACACGGAAGCCAGTTTAAAGCCTGTTAACAAGCCTCTCTGAGCCAATGAAAATGTAGCAGGCACACATGTAATTAGGTCGCGCATCCACTGGATGATAGTACAATACACCAGGATCAGGGTCAGGGTTAGGGTCAGGGTCAGGGTCAGGATCAGGGTCAGGGTTAGGGTCAGGGTTAGGATTAGGATCAGGGTTAGGGTCAGGGTCAGGATCAGGGTCAGGGTTAGGGTCAGGGTCAGGGTTAGGGTCAGGGTCAGGATCAGGGTCAGGGTTAGGGTCAGGGTCAGGGTTAGGGTTAGGGTCAGGGTCAGGGTTAGGATTAGGATCAGGGTTAGGGTCAGGGAGCAGCAAGCTGAATCTTTCTTTGTTCGTTTTTGTTTTGTATTTTCCCCCCTTTTTCGATCGTGTCTCATCGCTGCAACTCCCCGAAGGGCTCGGGAGGCGAAGGTCGAGTCATGCGTCCTCCGAAACATGACCCACCAAACTGCGCTTCTTAACACCCGCCCGCTTAACCCGGAAGCCAGCCGCACCAATGCGTCGGAGGAAACATCGCTCAACTGACTAGGGAGTTCAGCCTGCAGGCGCCCGGAGTTGCTAGAGCGCAATGAGCCAAGTAAAGCCACCCCGGACAACGCTGGGTCAATTGTGCGCCGCCCTATGACTCCCGGTCACGGCCGCTTCTGTTACAGCCTGGGATCGAACCCGGGTCTGTAGTGACGCCTTAGACCGCTGCGCCACTCGGGAGGCCAGCCAGCTGAATCTTTTCCTGTCATTTCTGACATCCAGGGAACTTGATACAACATGGGCCAGCATCCCTGTAGAACGCTTTTCGACCCCTTGTAGAGTCCATGCCGATTGAGGCTGTTTTGAGGGCAAAAGATAAGGTGAAACTCAATATTAGGAACGTATTCGTCAAACCTCTTAATGTTTTGTACTAGGTGTAGTGTGGATTCATTGTGCATCTCACGGTACGCTTTTAAAGAACTCCTTCAGATACACCTTGTAAAGCCATTTAGAATATAATGTGGTCTAGTAGCAAAGTAGTTTTTTATTTTGGATGCAGTACGTCATCATAGACCAACTGCATATGAATCAGTCTATGATGAGATGCCAGCCTTTCTTCTTTCCTCCCATCTTATAACAGCTGGCATAATTTATACAGTGTCAGAGACAGAAATGCGATTCAGAAAAAGTTCCCCCTGAAGTCACACACTAAGCGCGCTACACACATGCTAGGTCTCCAGATGAATGAAAGTGGGATCAAACGCTTCATAATTAGAAACATATAATTTACCAAACATTACGCCATTAAAGATGGCAGCTCGGTTTCCACAAGCAAAACTAACTTCATGAGTGGCTAACCATAATTAGGGGTTCTGCTGCAGTTGTGTGTGTGTGTGTGTGTGTGTGTGTGTGTGTGTGTGTGTGTGTGTGTGTGTGTGTGTGTGTGTGTGTGTGTGTGTGTGTGTGTGTGTGTGTGTGTCTGTGTCTGTGTCTGTGTGTGTGTGTGTGTGTGTGTGTGTGCGTGTGCGTGTGCGTGTGCGTGTGCGTGTGCGTGTGCATGTGCGTGGATCTAGAACTGTAGAGGAGAAAATGGTTGGTAGGTTTAGCATGAGGGGCAACGAGGAGGGGGGGATGGTTAGAGTAAATTTGGTAGGTTGGTTTAGTGTGAGGGGCTGGGGGTGGTTAGAGTAAGGTTGGTAGGTTGGTTTAGTGTGAGGGGCTGGGGGGTTAGAGTAGTAAGGTTGGTAGGTTGGTTTAGTGTGAGGGGCTGGGGGTGGTTAGAGTAAGGTTGGTTGGTTGGTTTAGTGTGAGGGGCTGGGGGTGGTTAGAGTAAGGTTGGTAGGTTTAGTGAGGGGCTGGGGGTGGTTAGAGTAAGGTTGGTAGGTTGGTTTAGTGTGAGGGGCTGGGGGTGGTTAGAGTAAGGTTGGTAGGTTGGTTTAGTGTGAGGGGCTGGGGGTGGTTAGAGTAAGGTTGGTAGGTTGGTTTAGTGTGAGGGGCTGGGGTGGTTAGAGTAAGGTTGGTAGGTTGGTTTAGTGTGAGGGGCTGGGGGTGGTTAGAGTAAGGTTGGTAGGTTGGTTTAGTGTGAGGGCTGGGGGTGGTTAGAGTAAGGTTGGTTGGTTGGTTTAGTGTGAGGGGCTGGGGTGGTTAGAGTAAGGTTGGTTGGTTTAGTGTGAGGGCTGGGGTGGTTAGAGTAAGGTTGGTAGGTTTAGAGTGAGGGGCTGGGGGTGGTTAGAGTAAGGTTGGTTGGTTTTTAGTGTGAGGGGCTGGGGGTGGTTAGAGTAAGGTTGGTAGGTTTAGAGTGAGGGGCTGGGGGTGGTTAGAGTAAGGTTGGTAGGTTTTTAGTGTGAGGGGCTGGGGGTGGTTAGAGTAAGGTTGGTAGGTTGGTTTAGTGTGAGGGGCTGGGGGTGGTTAGAGTAAGGTTGGTAGGTTTAGAGTGAGGGGCTGGGGGTGGTTAGAGTAAGGTTGGTAGGTTTAGTGTGAGGGCTGGGGGTGGTTAGAGTAAGGTTGGTAGGTTTAGAGTGAGGGCTGGTGGGTGGTTAGAGTAAGGTTGGTAGGTTTAGTGTGAGGGGCTGGGGGTGGTTAGAGTAAGGTTGGTAGGTTTAGTGTGAGGGGCTGGGGTGGTTAGAGTAAGGTTGGTAGGTTTAGTGTGAGGGCTGGGGGTGGTTAGAGTAAGGTTGGTAGGTTTAGTGTGAGGGGCTGGGGGTGGTTAGAGTAAGGTTGGTAGGTTTAGTGTGAGGGGCTGGGGGTGGTTAGAGTAAGGTTGGTAGGTTTAGAGTGAGGGGCTGGGGGTGGTTAGAGTAAGGTTGGTAGGTTTAGTGTGAGGGGCTGGGGGTGGTTAGAGTAAGGTTGGTAGGTTTAGAGTGAGGGGCTGGTGGGTGGTTAGAGTAAGGTTGGTAGGTTTAGTGTGAGGGGCTGGGGGTGGTTAGAGTAATGTTGGTAGGTTGGTTTAGTGTGAGGGGCTGGGGGTGGTTAGAGTAAGGTTGGTAGGTTTAGTGTGAGGGGCTGGGGGTGGTTAGAGTAAGGTTGGTAGGTTTAGTGTGAGGGGCTGGGGGTGGTTAGAGTAAGGTTGGTAGGTTTAGAGTGAGGGGCTGGTGGGTGGTTAGAGTAAGGTTGGTAGGTTTAGTGTGAGGGGCTGGGGGTGGTTAGAGTAAGGTTGGTAGGTTTAGTGTGAGGGGCTGGGGGTGGTTAGAGTAAGGTTGGTAGGTTTAGTGTGAGGGGCTGTGGGTGGTTAGAGTAAGGTTGGTAGGTTTAGTGTGAGGGGCTGGGGGTGGTTAGAGTAAGGTTGGTAGGTTTAGTGTGAGGGCTGTGGGTGGTTAGAGTAAGGTTGGTAGAGTAAGGTTGGTAGGTTTAGTGTGAGGGGCTGGGGGTGGTTAGTGTAAGGTTGGTAGGTTTAGAGTGAGGGGCTGGTGGGTGGTTAGAGTAAGGTTGGTAGGTTTAGTGTGAGTGACTTGGGGGTTCAAAGGGGGAGACACTCTAGACCCAAAATGTTACAGACCTACAGTGGGGCAAAAAAGTATTTAGTCAGCCACCAATTGTGCAAGTTCTCCAACTTAAAAAGATGAGAGAGGCCTGTAATTTTCATCATAGGTACACTTCAACTATGACAGACGAAATGAGAAAAAGAAATCCAGAAAATCACATTGTAGGATTTTTAATGAATTTATTTGCAAATTATGGTGTAAAATAAGTATTTGGTCAATAACAAAAGTTTACCTCAATACTCTGTTATATACCCTTTGTTGGCAATGACAGAGGTCAAACGTTTTCTGTAAGTCTTCACAAGGTTTTCACACACTGTTGCTGGTATTTTGACCCATTCCTCCATGCAGATCTCCTCTAGAGCAGTGATGTTTTGGGGCTGTCGCTGGGCAACACGGACTTTCAACTCCCTCCAAAGATTTTCTATGGGGTTGAGATCTGGAGACTGGCTAGGCCACTCCAGGACCTTGAAATGCTTCTTCTGAAGCCACTCCTTCGTTGCCGGCGGTGTGTTTGGGATCATTGTCATGCTGAAAGACCCAGCCACGTTTCATCTTCAATGCCCTTGCTGATGGAAGGAGGTTTTCACTCAAAATCTCACGATACATGGCCCCATTCATTCTTTCCTTTACACGGATCAGTCGTCCTGGTCCCTTTGCAGAAAAACAGCCCCAAAGCATGATGTTTCCACCCCCATGCTTCACAGTAGGTATGGTGTTCTTTGGATGCAACTCAGCATTCTTTGTCCTCCAAACACGACGAGTTGAGTTTTTACCAAATATGTTCTATTTTGGTTTCATCTGACCATATGACATTCTCCCAATCCTCATCTGGATCATCCAAATGCTCTCTAGCAAACTTCAGACGGGCCTGAACATGTACTGGCTTAAGCAGGGGGACACGTCTGGCACTGCAGGATTTGAGTCCCTGGCGGCGTAGTGTGTTACTGATGGTAGGCTTTGTTACTTTGGTCCCAGCTCTCTGCAGGTCATTCACTAGGTCCCCGTGTGGTTCTGGGATTTTTGCTCACCGTTCTTGTGATCATTTTGACCCCACGGGGTGAGATCTTGCGTGGAGCCCCAGATCGAGGAAGATTATCAGTGGTCTTGTATGTCTTCCATTTCCTAATAATTGCTCCCACAGTTGATTTCTTCAAACCAAGCTGCTTACCTATTGCAGATTCAGTCTTCCCAATCTTGCTTGTTTGTATATGACCAAATACTTATTTTCCACCATAATTTGCAAATAAATTCATTAAAAATCCTACAATGTGATTTTCTGGAATTTTTTTCCTCATTTTGCCTGTCATAGTTGAAGTGTACCTATGATGAAAATTACAGGCCTCTCTCATCTTTTTAAGTGAGAGAACTTGCACAATTGGTGGCTGACTAAATACTTTTTTTGCCCCACTGTATATCTATCCTACCCTGCCTTTCTAAGGTATTTAAAAGCCAAGTTAACAAACAGATTGCCGACCATTTCAAATCCCACCGTATCTTCTCCGCTATGCAATCTGGTTTCCGAGCTGTTCATGGGTGCACCTCAGCCAAGCTCAAGGTCCTAAAGATATTATGACCACCATCGATTAAAGAAAATACTGTGCAGCCGTATTCATCGACCTGGCCAAGGCTTTTGACTCTATCAATCTCCACAGCCTTGGTTTCCCAAATGACTTCCTCGCCTGATTCACCTGATTTAAAATCTGGGCCTGTTTCCCAGACCTCTGGCAGTCTCTATGGGGGTGCCACAGGGTTCAATTCTCGGGGGCAACTCTTTTCTCTGTATACATCAATGATGTCGCTCTTGCTGCTGGTGATTCTCTGATCCACCTCTACGCAGATGACACCATTCTGTATACATCTGGCCCGTCTTTGGACACTGTGTTAACAAACCTCCAGACGAGCTTCAACACCATACAAACACTCCTTCTGTGGCCTCCAACTGCTTTTAAATGCAAGTAAAACTAAGTGCATGCTCTTCAACCGATTGCTGCCCACACCCGCCCGCCCGTCCAGCATCACTACTCTGGACGGTTTTAACTTAGAATATGTGGACAACTACAAATACCTAGGTGTCTGGTTAGACTGTAAACTCTCCTTCCAGACTCACATTAAGCATCTCCAATCCAAAATTAAACCTAGAATTGGCTTCGTATTTCGCAACAAAGCATCCTTCACTCTCCATGCTGCCAAACATACCCTCATAAAATTGACTATCCTACCGATCCTTGACTTCGGCGATGTCATTTACAAAATAGCCTCCAACACTCTACTCAGCAAACTGGATGCAGTCTATCACAGTGCCATCCGTTTTGTCACCAAAGCCCCATATACTACCCATCACTGCGACCTGTATGCTCTCATTGGCTGGCCCTCACTTCATACTCGTTGCAAAACCCATTGGCTCCAGGTCATCTATAAGTCTTTGCTAGGTAAAGCCCCGCACGCAGCATCCACCCGTAGCACGCGCTCCAGCAGGTATATTTCTCTGGTCACCCCTAAAGCCAATTCCTCCCTTGGCAACCTTTCCTTCCAGTTCTCTGCTGCCAATGACTGGAACGAATTGCAAAAATCACTGAAGCTGGAGACATATCTCCCTCACTAGCTTTAAGCACCAGCTGTTAGAGCATCTCACAGATCATTGCATCTGTACACAGCCCATCTGTAAATAGCCCGTCGAACTACCTCATCCCCATATTGTTATTTATTTATTTGCTCCTTTGCACCCCAGTATCAATACTTGCACATGAATCTTCTGCACATCGATCACTCCAGTGTTTAATTGCTAAACTCACCACTTATAACCCCTCTCTATACAGGGGAAACTCACCACCCTAACCCCTCTCTACACAGGGGAAACTCACCACCCTAACCCCATTCTATACAGGGGAAACTCACCACCCTAACCCCATTCTATACAGGGGAAACTCACCACCCTAACCCCATTCTATACAGGGTAAACTCACCACCCTAACCCCATTCTATACAGGGGAAACTCACCACCCTAACCCCATTCTATACAGGGGAAACTCACCACCCTAACCCCATTCTATACAGGGTAAACTCACCACCCTAACCCCATTCTATACAGGGGAAACTCACCACCCTAACCCCAATCTGTACAGGGGAAACTCACCACCTTAACCCTATTCTATACAGGGGAAACTCACCACCCTAACCCTATTCTACACAGGGGAAACTCACCACCCTAACCCCTCTGTATACAGGGGAAACTCACCACCCTAACCCCTCTCTATACAGGGGAAACTCACCACCCTAACCCCATTCTATACAGGGGAAACTCACCACCCTAACCCCATTCTATACAGGGGAAACTCACCACCCTAACCCCATTCTATACAGGGGAAACTCACCACCCTAACCCCTCTCTATACAGGGGAAACTCACCACCCTAACCCAATTCTATACAGGGGAAAAACTCACCACCCTAACCTCACTCTAAACAGTGGAAACTTATGCCCTAATCACACCCTACCCAGGGAAACTCACCACTCTAACCCCACTCTATACAGGGGAAACTCACCACCCTAACCCCAATCTATACAGGGGAAGCTCACCCCCCTAACCCCTCTCAATACACGGGTAACTCACCACCCTAACACCATGATACACAGAGTAAACTCACCACCCTAACCCCACACTATACATTCAAATCTAACCCTAACCCATTTTTATACTTGACCCTAAGCATGATGGGACATTAATTGCTTAATTATCTCAGGATCATAGTGGCCGGGGACTATAATGCAGGGAAACTTAAATCAGTCTTACTGTTATCTCTCTCTCTCTCTCTCTCTCTCTCTCTCTCTCTCTCTCTCTCTCTCTCTCTCTCTCTCTCTCTCTCTCTATTCTCTCCCCTGTTCTCTCTCTCTCTCTCTCTATTCTCTCCACTACTCTCTCTCTCTCTCTCTCTCTCTCTCTCTATTCTCTCCCCTGTTCTCTCTCTCTCTATTCTCTCCCCTGTGTCTGTACCTGGGTCTGTAACTGGGTCTGTACCTGGGTCTGTACCTGGGTCTGCTCCACCAGCTGGGAGCCACAGCTCGTCATGACAACATCTGGGAGCTGAGAGTAGAGTCAGACCCATAGAGCTCTGGTTAAAGCTCTGGTTAAACTTGCGCTATATAGAATACTGGTAGCAGCACGTGTTGAGAGAACCATAATGAAATGTTTTTATTAGCATCAAAGTAAAGTACACATCAGTGTGGCCCTTCTGAGAGGACATAAATAAACTGGGGGCTGTAATGTATTTATTTCCGTGCTACAGATTACTATATCAGGCTATATTGGTCCGCAAAATACTGGACTAGTAAAGGCAATACTTTTGGGAAAAAAACATATTTCATTTTTAAGTTTTTTCAATAATCATTAATAAAAATAAAAAAATTCAGGGGGTGCTGCAGCACCCTCAGCACCCCTACTATCTATAACGCCCTAGTTTCACAGCCACCACTAGAGGCAGGTAGCCTAGCGGTTAGAGGCAGGGAGCCTAGCGGTTCGAGGCAGGTAGCCTAGCGGTTAGAGGCAGAGAGCCTAGTGGTTAGAGGCAGGGTAGCCTAGCGGTTAGAGGCAGGTAGCCTAGCGGTTAGAGACAGGGAGCCTAGCGGTTCGAGGCAGGTAGCCTAGCGGTTCGAGGCAGGGAGCCTAGCGGTTAGAGACAGGGTAGCCTAGCGGTTATAGGCAGGTAGCCTAGCGGTTAGAGACAGGGAGCCTAGCGGTTTGAGGCAGGTAGCCTAGCGGTTCGAGGCAGGGAGCCTAGCGGTTAGAGACAGGTAGCTTAGCGGTTAGAGGCGGGGTAGCCTAGCGGTTGGAGGCAGGGTAGCCTAGTGGTTAGAGGCAGGTAGCCTAGTGGTTCGAGGCAGGTAGCCTTGTGGTTAGAGGCAGGTAGCCTAGTAGTTAGAGGAAGGTAGCCTAGTGGTTCGAGGCAGGTAGCCTTGTGGTTAGAGGCAGGTAGCCTAGTGGTTAGAGGCAGGTAGCCTAGTGGTTAGAGACAGGTAGCCTAGTGGTTAGAGGCAGGTAGCCTAGTGGTTAGAGGCAGGTAGCCTTGTGGTTAGAGGCAGGTAGCCTAGCGGTTAGAGGCAGGTAGCCTAGCGGTTAGAGGCAGGTAGCCTGGTGGTTAGAGGCAGGTAGCCTAGTGGTTAGAGGCAGGTATCCTAGTGGTTAGAGGCAGGTAGCCTAGTGGTTAGAGGCAGGTATCCTAGTGGTTAGAGGCAGGTAGCCTAGTGGTTAGAGGCAGGTAGCCTAGTGGTTAGAGGCAGGTATCCTAGTGGTTAGAGGCAGGTAGCCTAGTGGTTAGAGGCAGGTAGACTAGTGGTTAGAGCGTTGGGCAAGTAACCGAAAGGTTGCTGGATTGAATCCCCTGAGCTGACAAGGTAAAAATCTCCCATTCTGCCCCCTGAACAAGGCAGTTAACCCACTGTTCCCCGGTAGGCCGTTTATTGTAAATAATAATTTGTTCTTAACTGACTTGCCTGGATAAATAAACAACCCACTGGAGGCCTACAGCTGATACATGACTCCAGCTTTTATTTCCTGTTATAACTGATGGCCTGGCGGCTGGCGGTAATTACCTGACATCTATAAAAACACAACACACTCTGTTGTCATTGGCCGGGGAACAGAATGCTCTGCTGTCAATTAAGGAATTAGATGAATCTGGCCCGGCGCCCGGGAAGTCGTTGTTAGATTAATCAGGTAGCCGTGTTGTGCACCTGGCGAAAGTTGATTGCATTAGGTTTGCAAGCGGGCTGCCTCCCAGGAGTGAGCCAGGTATCACGTTCAACGCCCACGGCGAAGTCTGCTCCAAACAAAAAGTGACATAATTAAGCACGTGGTGTAACAAATAGGATTCTGTGTTTTCACATGCAAAAGTGCACTATATAGGGAATAGGGTGCTGTTTGGGACATACCGGGAAAGCAGAAATCCACCCAAGTTGGTGGAGCAAATTACATATAGGAAACTATGAGTAGGCGGCAGGTAGCCTAGCGCTTAGAGTGGCGAGCGAACAACCGGAGGTTACCAGTTTAAGTCCTCTCTACATACAGGGAGGCTAGTGGAAAGATCAATGACTGGAACGAACTACAAAAATCTCTGAAACTGGAGACACTTATCTCCCTTACCAGCTTTAAGCACCAGCTGTCAGAGCAGCTCACAGACCCCTGCACCTGTTTATAGCCCATCTGTAAATAGCCCAACCAACTACCTCATCCCCTACCGTATTTATTTATTTATCTTGTTCCTTTGCACCCCAGTTCTTCTACATTGCACATTCATCTACTGCACATTTACCATTCCAGTGTTTAAATGCTATATTGTAATTACTTCACCACCATGGCCTATTTATGGCCTTATGTTCCTTATCTTACCTCATTTGCACTCTTTGTATATAGATTTTTTTTTTCTACTGTATTATTGACTGTGTGTTTGTTTTACTCCAATGTGTAACTCTGTGCTGTTGTATGTGTTGAACTGCTTTGCTTTATCTTGGCCAGGTCGCAGTTGTAAATGAGAACTTGTTCTCAACTAGCCTACCTGGTTAAATAAAGGTGAAATATATAAATATATATAATAAACTATTTTTCTGCCTTAATTAAATATAAAAAGGGAAAACATTTGTTTGTTTTTCTACTGATCTACACAAACTTCTTCACATTTTCAAAATAAAAGAGAAATTATGAAAATGATTCCCAAAACGATATACTGAAAAAATATATAAACGCAACATGTAAAGTGTTGGTCCCATGTTTCATGAAATAAAAGATCTCAGAAATGTTCCATTTGCACAAAAGCTTATTCCTCTCAAATGTTGTGCACAAATTTGTTTACATCCCTGTTAGTGAGCATTTCTCCGTTGCCAAGATAATCCATCCACCTAACAGGTGTGGAATATCAAGAAGCTGATTAAACAGCATGATCATTACACAGGTGCACTTTGTGCTGGGGACAATAAAAAAAAGTCACAAAACACAATACCACTGATGTCTCAAGTTTTGAGGGAGTGTGAGGGAGCTGTTGCCGGATAATTTAATGTTTATTTCTCTACCATAAGCCGGATTCAAAGTTGTTTTTAGAGAATTTGGTAGTACGTACAACCGGCCTCACACTCAAATTGCATATAACCACACCAGCACAGGACCTCCACAGCTGTTTCACCTGTCTTGTGATTGTCTCAACACCCTCCAGGTGTCGCTTATTATCCCTGGTGTTTCCTGTCTCTCTGTGCCAGTTCGTCTTGGATGTTTTTCAAGTCAACCAGTGTTTTTCCTGTACTCTTGCTTCTATTCTCTTTTGCTAGTCCTCCCGGTTTTTGACCCTTGCCTGTTTTCTGGACTCCGTACCCGCCTGCCTGACCATTCTGCCTGCCCTGACCTTGAGCCTGCATGTCACTCTGTACCTCTTGGACTCTGAACGACCATTCTCTTGCCTACCCCTTTTGGATTGTTTAATAAATATCAAGACTCAAACCATCTGCCTCCCGTGTCTGCATCTGGGTCTCGCCTTGTGCCATTATAACATCCGGCTTCTTCACCTGCGGGATCGTCTGAGACCAGCCACCCGGACAGCTGATGAAACTGTGGGTTTTGCACAACTGAAGAATTTCTGCACAAACTGTCAGAAAGCATCTCAGGGAAGCTCATCTGCTCGTCGTCCTCACCGGGGGTCTTGACCGGACTGCAGTTCGGCGTCGTAACCGACTTCAATGGGCAAATGCTCATCTTCAATGGCCACTGGCACGCTAAAGCAATGTGCTCTTTACGGATTAATCCAGGTTTCAACTGAACTGGGCAAATGGCAGACAATGTGTAGGGCATCGTGTGTGCAAGCGGTTTGCTGATGACAAAGTTGTCAACAGAGTGTCCCATGGTGCCGGCGGGGGTTATGGTATGGGCAGGCATAAGCTACGGACAACGAACACAATTGCATTTTATCGATGGCAATTTGAATGCACAGAGATAGCGTGACGAGATCCTGAGGCCCATTGTCGTGCCATTCATCCACCGCCATCACCTCATGTTTCAGCATGATAATGCACAGCCCAATGTTGCAAGGATCTGTACACAATTCCTGGAAGCTGAAAATGTCCCAGTTCTTCCGTGGCCTTCATACTCACCAGACATGTCACCCATTGAGCATGTTTGGGATGTTCTGGATCGACGTGTGCAACAGCGTGTTGCAGTTCCCGCTAATATCCAGCAACTTCACACAGCCATTTGAAGAGGAGTGGGACAACATTCCACAGGCCACAATCAACAGCCTGCAAAGGAGATGTGTCGCGTGGCATGAGGCAAACGGTGGTCACATCAGATCCATGCGGTTTTCTGATCCACGCCCCTACATTTTATTGATGGTATCTGTGACCATCAGATGTACATCTGTATTCACAGTCATGTGAAATCCATATTATATCATATCATATCCAGATTCGGACCTAATGAATTTATTTAAATTGACTGATTTCCTTGTATGGACTGTAACTCAGTACTCTTTGTCTTTGTCTTTGAAATTGCGGCATGTTTCTTTTATATTTTTGTTCGGTGTAAATAAATAAAATGAAGATGTGTTGATCGTGTCTTCAGACCCCAGAGTTTATACCTGGTGGAAGAACCTTTGGCAGCCATTACTGCTGTAAATCATGTTGAATAAGATTATATCAACTTTGCACAACACTTAGGGCAATATATATCCATTGTTTTTCGAAAATGCTCAATCTCAGTCAATTTGGTTAGAATCATTGATGAACAGCAATATTATCAATCTTGTCTCTGGTTTTTCAATCACAATTAAGTCAGGACTGAGACTGGACCACTTAGGAACACTCAACAACTCTTTGACATCCAATTTTTTGTAATTGTCCTGCAAAAAAATACAACTAGAAGACTTAGGCGGGTTTTTCGTCCAACGTTTTAGATGAGAGTTGCTCTTTTCATATTTCTATTGATCCAAATAAACTCCCCTTGTCCCGGCAGATGACAAGCATACCCATAACATGATGCTGGAAATACAGAGGGTTTCACTCTGCGTTGTGTTTTATTTGACCCTGTCGCTGTTAAATGTATTTGCTGTGTTGTCCTGCAGTATTACTTAACAACTTTGTTGCAAATAGAATGGATGATTTGAAGTGGATTGTTTTTTCACTTTGTAATGTGGAGTGAATGCAATGTTGTTGATCCTCTGTATTTTAAAGTATTGTGGTGGCAGCAACAGGTTATGGGTATGCTTGTCATCGGCAGGGGAGTTTGTCAGGATCAATAGAAGTTTGAGGAAAGCCTGCCTCAGTCTTCTAAATGCATAATATGAATGAGTTTTATTTTTCAATCACACAATTGTTAATGCCAAAGCCACACTGGAATGATGTTGAGTGTTCCTGAATCTCAGTCTGCTTGAAAATCTGAGACAAGCTCTGTGTCCGAATACCCATATTTGCATTCTAAATGGAAGGCCATTTGAGTAAGCCATAAAATAAAATGTAATAGTATGTGACTATACTTTAAATGATGTCATACTGACAACAGCTGATCATTAGATATTAGGATGTGCTTCTGACATCAACGACTAGCTGGAAACAACGCAATCGTGCATGACGCATTCTCAGTATGAGAAAATATACATTTTTCTGGTATGTGCATTTTTTATAATTATGTGTATGGTGATGCCAAAAGAGAAAAATAATTATCCTGGATGGACAATTTATATTCTATTCTATGTCTTGTCTCCCAGGGAAGACAATCTCACCACAGGGGAAGAGGTGGTGGGAAATGTTCAGGAGGAGGCACAAGAACCTGAGCATGAGGAGGCCGGACACCCTGGACAGGGGGAGAGCTGAGTGTACCACCCGTCCGACGATGGACACCCGTTCTTTACTTCTTATGAGAAGCTCTTGGAGGAGAGTGTTGGGTTTAGGGAAAAACCCAGACAAATCTATAACTGCGATGAGTCTGGGTTTCTGCTACCTGTACCGTCGCTGCAAGGACATACGCTATATAGTGGAAGGGTTTAAGAAGTGTGGTACGCAATCTGGTTTCTGCTCAGGTTATGGATGTGTCACTGCAACCTTAAAGGTCCTAAATGATGTCGCCATTGCCCTTGATTCTAAGCAATGTTGCTGCTATTTTTAATGACTTGGCCAAAGCTTTTGATACGGTAGACCATTCCATTCTTGTGGGCCGGCTAAGGAGTATTGGTGTCTCTGAGGGGTCTTTGGCCTCTCTCAAAGAGTGCAGTGTATAAATTCAGAAAATCTGCTGTCTCAGCCACTGCGTGTCACCAAGGGAGTACCCCAAGGCTCGATCCTAGGCCCCACGCTCTTCTCAATTTACATCAACAACATAGCTCACGCAGTAGGACGCTCTCTCATCCATTTTTATGCAGATGATACAGTCTTACACTCCCCGGATGGTGAGTTAAACGCTCTACAACAACGCTTTCTTAGTGTCCAACAAGCTTTCTCTGCCCTTAACCTTGTTCTGAACACCTCCAAAACAAAGGTCATGTGGTTCGGTAAGAAGAATGTCCCAACCGGTGTAATTGCTACCTCTGAGGGTTTATAGGTTGAGGTAGTCACCACATACTGTACAGGGACTTGGAAGTATGGCTAGATGGTACACTGTCCTCTCAGCACATTTAAAAAATATATATATTTCACCTTTATTTTACCAGGTAGGCCATTTACAACTGCGACCTGGCCAAGATAAAGCAAAGCAGTTCGACACAAACAACAACACAGAGTTACACATTGGAGTAAACAAGCGTACAGTCAATAACACAATAGAAAAAGTCTATATACAGTGTGTGCAAATGAGGTAAGATAAGGGAGGTAAGGCAATAAATAGGCCATAGTGGTGAAGTAATTACAATATAGCAATTAAACACTGGAGCATGAACACATCTCCAAGCTGCAGGCTAAATCTATACTTGGTTTCCTCTATCGTAATCACTCCTCTTTCACCCCAGCTGCCAAACTAACTCTGATTCAGATGACGATCCTACCCATGCTAGATTACGGAGACGTAATTTATAGATCGGCAGGTAAGGGTTCTCTCGAGCGGCTAGATGTTCTTTACCATTCGGCCATCAGATTTGCCACCAATGCTCCTTATAGGACACATCACTGCACTCTATACTCCTCTGTAAACTGGTCATCTCTGTATACCTGTTGCAAGACCCACTGGTTGATGCTTATTTATAAAACCCTCTTAGGCCTCACTCCCCCCTATCTGAGATATCTCCTGCAGCCCTCATCCTCCACATACAACACCCGTTCTGCCAGTCACATTCTGTTAAAGGTCCCCAAAGCACACACATCCCTGGGTCGCTCCTCTTTTCAGTTCGCTGCAGCTGGCGACTGGAACGAGCTGCAACAAACACTCAAACTGGACAGTTTTATCTCCATCTCTTCATTCAGTCTCAGTCATGGACTCTCTTACTGACAGTTGTGGCTGCTTTGTGTGATGTATTGTTGTCTCTACCTTCTTGACCTTTGTGCTGTTTACTGTGCCCAACAATGTTTGTGCTGCTACCATGTTGTGCTGCTACCGGGTTGTGCTGCTGCCATGTTGTGTCGCTACCATGTTGCTGCCATGCTATGTTGTTGTCTTAGGTCTCTCTTTATGTAGTGTTGGGATGTCTCTCTTGTCATGATGTGTGTTTTGTCCTACATTTATATTTTTAATCCCAGTCCCATCACCGCAGGAGACCTTTTGCCTCTTGGTAGGCCGTCATTGTATTTAAGAATGAGTTCTTAAATGACTTGCCTAGTTAAATAAAGCTTCAATAAAGGTGGAATAAAGCTTCAATAAACGTTCAATAAACATTAAATAAACGTTCAATAAACATTAAATAAACGTTCAATAAACATTAAATAAACGTTCAATAAACATTAAATAAACGTTCAATAAACATTAAATAAAGGTTCAACAAAGGTTTAATAAATGTTCAATAAAGTTTCAATAAAGGTGGAATAAAGCTTCAATAAACTTTAAATAAAGGCCAATAATGGTTAAATAAAGATTCAATATATGTTCAATGAAGGTTCAAATGAAGATTTAATAAACGTTAAATAAAGGTTAAAGAATAAAAAGAAGTGTGGCCTCCTCCCTTTTGCCCCTTCAGCCATTAAAGGGTCCCGTTTAATGCCGTCTCAGTCCCTACCGGGTCCAGCACTGCCTCTCCTGGGTACAGAAGCACCTTGCCGTCCACCAGCACATCCTGCCCAGTGACCACAAAGGGACCCTACTCCACCCCCTTCTCCAGCTCCATCCCCTGCTCCAGCTGCAAAGAATGTGGAATGTCTGGACATTCTGCTGTATGTTATCTGGACATTCTACTCTATTATATCTCTGGACATTCTACTGTATGTTATCTGGACATTCTACTGTATGTTATCTGGACATTCTACTCTATTATATCTCTGGACATTCTACTGTATGTTATCTGGACATTCTACTGTATGTTATCTGGACATTCTACTGTATGTTATCTGGACATTCTACTGTATGTTATTTGGACATTCTACTGTATGTTATGTTATGTTTTAGTTTCATGGTAACAATTTGAATGAGGTATCTTGTTGCAGGTGCTTGGTAACAGCCAGTTAAGTTGAAATAAAACAGAAACCCACTCTTGCTAGTATCACTTTGTTATTGAAACGTACGTGTCGGCCTCTTGGCTTTCAGCAGAGATTTGTGCTCCACTAAACAAAATGAACCATGATTGGTATAATAACAATTGATTACATTTCAATAGTACTTTTCATCATGTCAAAGCGCATCCATCATGAGTAGCGTAGCTAAGCAACACATCGTGAGTAGCGTAGCTAAGCAACACATCGTGAGTAGCGTAGCTAAGCAACATATCATAAGTAGCGTAGCTAAGCAACACATCGTGAGTAGCGTAGCTAAGCAACATATCATGAGTAGCGTAGCTAAGCAACATATCATAAGTAGCGTAGCTAAGCAACACATCGTGAGTAGCGTAGCTAAGCAACATATCAAGAGTAGCGTAGCTAAGCAACATATCATAAGTAGCGTAGCTAAGCAACACATCGTGAGTAGCGTAGCTAAGCAACATATCAAGAGTAGCGTAGCTAAGCAACATATCATAAGTAGCGTAGCTAAGCAACACATCGTGAGTAGCGTAGCTAAGCAACATATCAAGAGTAGCGTAGCTAAGCAACATATCATAAGTAGCGAGGCTAAGCAACACATCGTGAGTAGCGTAGGCTAAGCAACATATCAAGAGTAGCGTAGCTAAGCAACATATCATAAGTAGCGTAGCTAAGCAACACATCGTGAGTAGCGTAGCTAAGCAACATATCAAGAGTAGCGTAGCTAAGCAACATATCATAAGTAGCGTAGCTAAGCAACACATCGTGAGTAGCGTAGCTAAGCAACATATCAAGAGTAGCGTAGCTAAGCAACATATCATAAGTAGCGTAGCTAAGCAACACATCGTGAGTAACGTAGCTAAGCAACACATCGTGAGTAGTGTAGCTAAGCATCACATCATGAGTAGCCTAGTTATAGTTGGTCAACCAATAGAGGCCAAGTCTGAGTGTATGCATTCTCCAAAGATTCATGGCTTGATCAGAGGAAGGTGGTCGGAGAGATGGTTGATGCAGAGTCTGGTGACGATCACGTAGAGAGCTACTCTGGGAACCAGCCTGAGTCTTGTAGCTACTGGACCTCTCCTCCTTCACATTGTATGGCACCCGCTTGGGTGATGCCTCAGCATCTCTGGGCTCCAGAAATCTCACCACACACAGTTCAGAGTAGTAGCCAGTCATCCTCACTATGAGTCGTCTGCCTCAGCAGCTCTGGGTACCAGAAATCTCACCCCACACAGTTCAGGGTAGTAGCCAGTCATCCTGACTATGAGTCCTCTGCCTCAGCAGTGCATCTCCCATTCCTCTCAAGCTGCAGGTGACTCTTCAGTTGATACCTGCTTAGGCCTACGGTACAAGCAGGTTTACTCCAAACACGTTGTTCCACATGCTAGCTACTTAGCTAACGTTTGTCACTTTCACAAGGTTGGAGTAATAACATGTTCAGCTACTGAAGACATCGGCTCCAATCTAGGTTTGTGCGTTTAGATTTTGAGAAAATTAACAACTGAGAAAGAATTTTTCCCTTCTCTCGTTGACTTCTCAAAGGCCAAACTCCAGCCTGTTCTGCTTAGTGTGTTTCACGTTCCCGAAAGTTCAAAGTCAAAGTCACCATTATTAGTCAGTTGTACAACCGAATGCCTTCAACCGAAATGTTTCTTCCGCATTTAACCCAACCCCTCTGAATCAGAGAGGTGCGGGGGGCTGCCTTAATCGACATCCACGTCTTCGGCGCCCGGGAACAGTGGGTTAACTGCCTTGTTCAGGGGCAGAACGACAGATTTTTTCCTTGTCAGCTCGGGGATTCGAACTTGCAACCCTCTGGTTACAAGTCCAACGCTCTAACCACTAGGCTACCTGCCGTTCCGGCAGTTGGGCCGCTTTGTGCATCTGTGTTTAGAAACTGTGCATTATACCTGATGGTTCAACACAATGGGGAACTTGGGGGGGAAAAACATTTCTCCTATGCCAAGATAATCCATCCACCTGGTGTGGCATAGCAATAAGCTGATTAAACAGCATGATCATTACACAGGTGCACCTTGTGCTGGGGACAATAAAAAAGGCCACTTTAAAATGTGCAGTTTTGTCACACAACACAATGCCACAGAGTCTCAAGTTTTGAGGGAGCGTGTAATTGGCATGCTGACTGCAGGAATGTCCACCAGAGCTGTTGCCAGAGAATTGAATGTTCATTTCTCTACCATAAGCCGCCTCCAATGTCGTTTTAAGACTATTTGGCAGTACGTCCAACCGGCCTCACAAGCACAGACCACGTGTAACCACACCAGCCCAGGAGTTTATTTCAATTGCCTGATTTCCTTATATGAACTGTAACTCAGTAAAATCTTTGAAATTGTTGCATGTTGCATTTCTTTTTTCTTTATAGTTTTGAACAGTGATCCAACTCGGAATTACTAGTCAGAAACCCAGGCATCATCCTAGAGCTCTGACTTCTCAGTCAGAAACTCAGGCCTCCTCCTAGAGCTCCGACTTCTCATACCAGAAACTCAGGCATCATCCTAGAGCTCCGACTTCTCAGTCAGAAACTCAGGCCTCCTCCTAGAGCTCCGACTTCTCAGACCAGAAACTCATGCATCATTCTAGAGCTCCGACTTCTCAGTCAGAAACTCAGGCCTCCTCCTAGAGCTCCGACTTCTCAGACCTGAAGATAGCCGACGTCACGATTTTTCCAAGTCTGAGCATGTTTTGTTTTTCGAATTCGCAGTTGGTTTGAAAGCATCAAAAGTATTAAGTTTAGGTCGTGGCATACTGCATACGGTATACTTTTTACTAAATAGTACGTAATACACAGTGTGCAGTTTAAGCAAGTAGTAGGCAAGCCAGATTTGGGACACGGTTTGAATATTGCTATACATCAGTGACTCCTAACCAAATGTACTGGACTTGACCAATTTTGACAAAAACTATGGATATCCAGTATGTTGCCAGAAGAGAAGAGCTGTGCGAAGTTGATAGAATCCAAATGATTCCCAGCTGTAATGGCTGCCAAAGGTGCTTCCACCAAGTATTAACTCTGGGGTGTGAGCACACGCAATCAAGACATATTTTCTATTCATAATTACCACCGTTTTCTAAAATGTTTCTTTCACTTTGAAAATGCTCACTGGGTTTAGTACCTCGGTAGGAAAGAGATCAAATGTAAATCCATTTCTTTTATTTAATTTTAAAACAAAAAAAATGTCTTCAGACTGTGCACGTGTAGACTCACTAGGCACTGTAGTTTAATTTAAGATATATAAATAATCTAAACTCTATCTCTTCATAAAAAAGATTGTAAACATTATTTAAAAATTAATCTTGCTTTGGCAGTTGTCGATCAGCTTTGGGCATAATCCCACACTGTCTGAGAACATTTTCAATACAGTGCTGTTACCTGAGCTGGCTGTCTAATATAAGGTAACATGGGCTATTGTGCATAGCTGTTGGCAAACAGAAAACGTATTCCAATCAACCATGAAATGTAGAGATTAACTTGTAGAAAAATGCTAAATGTAAAGAAATGAAGTAGAAAAATGATCATGAATTTACAAAATACATCAAGACATAATGAATCCTCTACAGTGATGTAGAACGGAGGTATTCAGGTGTGTGTGAGTCTGTGCATGTGTTGCTTACATGCATGTCTGTGTCCATGTCTGTTAGCTCTTATTGTGTTGGAATCAATTGTTTGGTTTAGAATTTAGTCTTTGTTCGCTCCCAGTCTTCTTCCAGTCTTGTGTTGCTGTCCATTCTCCTAACCCAGGCTATCCTTGTGTATCCAGAATAGTCCTCTTGGTGCTTTATGGAACTGTTTCAAACTTGACAGACTGTTTTTACTGAAGTCCATGTTAAGTCCACTTATCTTCAGTCTGAATCAGTGGGTTTTCTTGCTTAATCTTGACTGTCCTCGTTGTAGAATGAGTCGATTGATCAGTGACTTCATGAATCAGTTCAGTGACCAGACAGTCGATTGATCAGTGAATTCATGAATCAGTTCAGTGACCAGGACAGTTGATTGATCAGTGACATCATGAATCAGTTCAGTGACCAGGACAGTTGATTGATCAGTGACATCATGAATCTGTTCAGTGACCAGACAGTCGATTGATCAGTGACTTCATGAATCAGTTCAGTGACCAGGACAGTTGATTGATCAGTGACATCATGAATCAGTTCAGTGACCAGGACAGTTGATTGACCAGTGACATCATGAATCAGTTCAGTGACCAGGACAGTTGATTGATCAGTGACATCATGAATCTGTTCAGTGACCAGACAGTCGATTGATCAGTGACTTCATGAATCAGTTCAGTGACCAGGACAGTTGATTGATCAGTGACATCATGAATCAGTTCAGTGACCAGGACAGTCGATTGATCAGTGACTTCATGAATCTGTTCAGTGACCAGACAGTCGATTGATCAGTGACATCATGAATCTGTTCAGTGACCAGGACAGTTGATTGATCAGTGACATCATGAATCAGTTCAGTGACCAGGACAGTTGATTGATCAGTGACATCATGAATCAGTTCAGTGACCAGGACAGTTTTTACTTTCTACATATTTTCTTGGCTGCGTTTCATAGGGCAGGGTGAGGCAGGCCTTCTCGATGAATTATTCATCTACACTGAGAGTAGACAACGGCCCTCTTGTGGCAGTGCTTGGTGCCTGTTTCTGGGGCCAGAGGTACAGTGCTGTGCAGGCTGGTCAGTCCAAACTGGATAGAAGCTGAAATCTGGAATATCAGGGCTTCCAACAGGCTGCATGGTTCAGCCATCTGACTCAGTTGTTCCTCCTGGGCTGTCAGCTCACTGCAGTCTGGGACCTGTGAAGGAAGAGTATAATGGCTATGAAACAGTTCATTATCATCAGACACATGTATTATTCCGGTAACTATCGAGAAAGTGGTGGAGGAAACTGATTATATGATGGCAGTATCTTCATTATCTCACAGACAGTGATACAGTATCTCAGATAGGGTGGAGTGTAGCATGATGCATTGCAGTACCCATAATGCCCTGTAACCATATCTCGTTTTACTATAGTACCCATAATGCCCTGTAACCATATCTGGTTTTACTACAGTGCCCATAATGCCTTGCAACCACATCTGGTTTTACTACAGTACCCATAATGCCCTGTAACCATATCTGGATTTACTACAGTACCCATAATGCCCTGTAACCATATCTGGTTTTACTACAGTACCCATAATGCCCTGTAACCATATCTGATTTTACTACAGTACCCATAATGCCCTGTAACCGTCTCTGGTTTTACTACAGTACCCATAATGCCCTGTAACCATATCTGGTATTACTACAGTACCCATAATGCCCTGTAACAGTCTCTGGTTTCATCTAACAAGTTGAGGAATCTGATTGTGATGACATACATTATGTTCATCAACTGTAATATACAATTAGCACTAGGCTACTACTACTACAAACAATAATATGTGAATACATTGAATAACATGTGAAACACAGTTTTAATACCAAAAATGATTGTAAGCATTTTACCAAGCATGCATAGGACTATCTTAATCTAAACTGCATTCATGTTATCGAGCTTGTAATTCAATATAAACGAATGCTGGACTTTGACTTAGAAACCTACCTCTGAAGACATTCTTTCCAACCACATTTCCTCCTCATCAGTAAAATCCATTGCGGGACTGGAATCAGAAAAATACACATAAATTGGAGTAATGGGAAACAAACATGACAGCAGCACCATTTCGAATAACGACTTGCAAAAACGAAACGAAGATATTGTTATAGCTAGTAGCATAGCACAGAATATTGCACATAACGGTGAAAAGGGATAGTTTTTTTGCAATTGTAATGCTAAATATATTGTTAGAACTGGACGGCAAATGGAGATCAGTCAATAATAATTCATTGTTGCAGAAAACAAGTCACTTGCCTGATAGAACGAAGCTCGTTCAAACCGGAGATATTGCACATCAACATGGAATAGACGACTGGTAAACAATTAGCTGTCAATCACGGAACAGCGTTTATCAGAGCAATAAATTGTTTGAGAATAAACAAAAATCGCATCTTTTGCAAACGAAATAAATAAAAGGGTAGCAACAGGGTGCGGCTCGTGCGAAACAGCTCCGTTGTTGTTGTAGAAAGAGACAACAAATGAAAGTAAAAGTAAAGACCAGCTGATGAGTCTACTGGATCTGTCCGGGGGTTTTCACAACTCAACTGTGTCCACAAAGTGGCGGGCGGTAAGGCAAGAGAACGGCACAAAATCACAGACATTGATGTATTTCTGTTAAATGACACTTCTTCCCAACCATATCAGTGCTGCACAGCACCATTCAATAACGGACAACTATTTTGAGGAGAAGCCCCGTTTACTGGGTCTCCAGAGTAACTGTGTTGTCTACTTAGTGACCGGAAGGGGCAGCCAAGGTAGTCTATTTTACAACATGCATTTCTTATAAATCACCTGTTCTCAGCCAAGTGGCAGTCAGTCACATTTTGCATCAGGGTGTGGTATCGTTTGAGAGATACAAGTTTTTCTCTCATGATCAGAAACAGGGAGTCAGTTTTGACCAGTATTTGGCTGAGCTGAACACACTGAGCAAAACATGTGAATTTGAAAATCTGAAAGACTCACTAGTGAAAGACAGGATAGTCTGTGGCATACTTGATAATGGACTCAAGGAGAGATTGCTGCGTGAGCAAGATTTAACTTTGGAGAAAGCAGTGAATATGTGTAGAGCAGCTGAAACCACCAGAGCACAAGCTAAAGAGCTGCGCAGGGATGAGACGTCAGTGCATGCCATAAAAGAGAGGAGCAACACACACAACGCCTTACAAAACAGAAACAAGCAAAAGAGAGAAATCAAAACACTACATGTGGAAAATGTGGATTTATCCACAAGCCAAAAAATTGCCCTGCATATGGCAAATCATGTAACAACTGTGGGAAAAATAATCATTTCTCAAAATGCTGCAAAGCCGAGGCTACAAAGAAAAAGGTTCACACAGTCAAGGAGGAGATTGAAGAATTCTTTGTTGATTCTGTGGAAATATGCAATGCAGTGAAAGCTGAATGGATTGTGCCATTGACTGTGAATGAAACTATAATACCATTCAAGCTTGATACTGGAGCACAGGTAAACCTGTTGTCGCTGGATGACTACAAAACACTGAAGGTGAAGAGCAAAATACACCGGTGAAAATTAAGGTTACTGGTTATACTGGGGAGAATGTACCAGTCAAAGGAAGCTGCATAGTAACTTTACAGCACAAAGGAAAACAGTTCAGAGCACAGCTGCTGATTGTGGAAAAGAGTGTACAGCCTATTCTAGGAATCAATGCATGTGAAAAGCTCAATTTGCTGAAAAGAGTGTATGTAGTGACATCACAGACTGAAAATGACCAGGAATCGCTACTGGCTGAGTATGAGGATGTGTTTGAGGGTCTTGGATGTTTACCAGGAGAACACAAAATATGTACCAATGACAAAATTACTCCAGTTGTGCATGCATGTAGAAAAGTTCCATTTGCATTGAGGAAAAAGCTCAAGGAGGAACTCGGACGCATGGAAAAGATGGACGTCATCACAAAAATGGATGAACCTACAGACTGGGTAAGCTCACTGGTTATTGTGGTGAAAAAGAATGGCGATCTCAGGATATGTCTAGACCCAAGAGATCTCAACAAAGCAATCAAGAGAGAGCACTTCAAGTTGCCAACCAGAGAAGAGATAATGTCGCAGTTTGCTGGAGCAAAGTGGTTCAGTAAGCTTGATGCCTCATCAGGATTCTGGCAAATGAAGCTAGACGATGCAAGCTCAAGGCTATGCACATTCAACACACCTGAGGGCAGGTACAGATTTCTTCGTCTACCATATGGGATTCTCTCAGCGCCAGAGGTCTACCACAAGACAATCCACATGATCTTCGAGCATATTCCTGGAGTGGAGACCATGATGGATGACATCATCGTCTGGGGGCCACAAAGAAGAACACGACGCAAGAGTGAGACAAGTGCTGGACCTGACACGGAAGGTCAACCTAAAACTAAACAAGGACAAATGCGAGTTTGGTGTGAAAACACTTACCTTCGTGGGAGATGTACTTTCAGAGGATGGAGTCAAACCAGACCCGAGGAAAACATCAGCCATCAACAACATGGAGCGCCGAAGAACAAGGACGGCGTGAGACGCTTCATGGGCATGATCACCTACCTTGCAAAGTTCATACCTCAACTGTCAGCACAGTCCGCTCCACTCAGATGTCTACTGGAACAGAAAAACGAATGGGAATGGTCCCATGAACAGGAAAACTGCTTCAAAAACCTAAAGAAGACAATCACAGAAGAGCCAGTGCTCAGGTTCTATGATCCAGAGAAAAGCACAAGGATTTCTGCAGACGTCACAGTTTGGCCTGGGAGCAGTTCTTCTGCAACAGCATGATGAAACATGGCAACCTGTCGCATATGCATCCAGAGCCTTGACAGGCGCAGAGACAAGGTATGCACAAATAGAGAAAGAACTACTGGCGAGCACATACGCTTGCGAAAGGTTTCACCAATCGTCTATGGGCGAGACTTGAAGTAGAAACCGACCACAAACCATTGGTGTCAATCATGTCTAAACCACTGAATGATTGTCCAATGAGAATCCAGAGAATGTTGATCAGACTGCAAAAGTATGATGTGAAGATGATCTATACCCGGGAAAGTTCATGTTCACCGCCCGACACTCTTTCTCGAGCAGTCGACAAGAAAGAGAGCTTCGACACACAGAAAAACACTGAGATTCAGGCCTACGTCGACATGATCGTAGCATCACTTCCTGTGTCTTCTGAGAGAATGGAGCAGATCAAAAGAGAGACCGCAGCTGACCAAACAATGACAGAGTTGAAAGAAACAACACTGATTGGATGGCCCGCACAGAAAAACAACTGTCCAAGGAGAATACAGGATTACTGGATGTGCAGAGCAGAGCTCACCGTTGTAGATGACATAGTGTTCAAAGGCAACAAGATTGTCATTCCCATGACACTACGCAAAGAAATGCTACAGAAAATACATGAGGGCCACTTGGGTGAGGAAAAATGCAAACGACGAGCACGAGAAGTAATGTACTGGCCTAGAATGAACCAGGAAATCAGCCAGACCACTGCTTCATGTGAGCTGTGTTTGGCATGCAGGCCAAAGCAGCAAGCAGAGCCGCTAATGCCTCATCCAGTACCCAACAGACCCTACTACAAAGTTGGAGTTGACCTTTTTGACTGCAATGGCAAAAGTCACATTGTTGTTACTGACTACTACTCAAACTACCCTGAAGTAGCAACACTGCCAACTACCTCCAGCAAAGCTGTAGTCACATACCTGAAATCAGTCTTTGCAAGACATGGGGTTGCGTCTGAACTGTACTCAGACAATGGTCCGCAGTTCTCAAGTTCAATTCGATCGTTCGCTAACGACTGGGGATTCCGACACAACACCTCCAGCCCCAACTACCCAAGGTCCAACGGCTTAGCAGAGAGTTCAGTCAAAATTGTTAAAGGTCTGATGAAAAAGGCACACGACGGAAAGGAGGATTTCCTAAAAGTCTGATGATCTACCGCAGCGCACCGCTGCAGAATGGACTTTCACCTGCACAAATGTTGATGGGACGTCGCATCAGAACCAACCTACCCATCCACGAGGACTTGCTGACACCCAGAGGTGCTCACAAAGTCAAACTGTGAAGGAAAAACAGAAAGACAAACAAAAACAGCGACCACACAAAGTGCAAGACACTTACCTGAACTGAAACCTGGAGATCAGGTGCGACTCCGAGACATCACTACAGGAACCTGGATGCAGCAAGGGTGTGTGCAGAGAGAAGTTGCACCGCGATCCTATGTGATCCAAACGGAGCATGGATCACAACTGAGACGAAACAGAGTGGATCTAAGGCTTCAGCCATTCACTCAAGGGACTGAGGATCATCAGGAGGATACTGCTGAAGCGTCAAATTATTTCAGAAATGGACAATTCAGTCAGAACACCCTGACTGACAATGAACTGACTGACAACGAACGCTGTCCAGCTGTTACAGGAAGCACTTCAGCAGAACGACCAAAAAGGACTGTCAGAGCCCCTGAAAGGCTTATTGAGAATTGCTAAAAAGAAAACAAATAGAGACACTATAGAGTATTGTTGACTATATTTAGTTGAAAATAATAATACATCAGAATATGTTTAATGCCTCTTAAGTGATGAGAGTAATGTAAAAAAAATTACAAAAAAAAAAAAAAAAATGTGGATAAGAAATGTGTGTTGAAAATGTTATGCAGGTTGAGTAAAGAAATGTGATGTGACAGGTGTTGGTACATAGAAAAGTAGTTATATTTTAAAGGAAGGAAGATGTGTTGTTATGTGTTAATAACATTTAGACTACGTTACCCAGCAGGCTAGGCGGGGGGGTCACGTGGTGGGGGTTGAAGAATGCCTTGCATGGCTTAAGAACGGTGTTTGCTAGCTGAAGTATATGTTCATTAAAAAGTAGTTAAACCTACGCCCCGGTTTGTCATTATATAAAGGAACAAACATAACAAATACCACAGCATTTTTTTCTATCCAATGCATAACATAAACAATGTAAGAATAGATATTTTATTAACATTTTCAAAATTGCAATTCATATTATTTACAATGATTTGATGTCCTGAAAACAGCTTCCAACTGTTTACCAGTGTATTCAACCTGCTCCAGTTTAATCATGTAAAATCTTTTCTTCTGTTGCCTTATTTACTGTAAACCAATGAGGAGATAAAGCAGAGGTCATCACCTGTAACATTTCTACAAGCAGACAATCAACAGACAATCAGCAGACAATCAGCAGACAATCAACAGACAATCAACAGACAATCAGCAGACAATCAACAGACAATCAACAGACAATCAGCAGACAATCAACAGACAATCAGCAGACAATCAACAGACAATCAGCAGACAATCAACAGACAATCAACAGACAATCAGCAGACAATCAGCAGACAATCAACAGACAATCAGCAGACAATCAGCAGACAATCAGCAGACAATCAACAGACAATCAGCAGACAATCAACAGTCAATCAGCAGACAATCAACAGACAATCAGCAGACAATCAGCAGACAATCAGCAGACAATCAAAAGACAATCAACAGACAATCAGCAGACAATCAACAGACAATCAGCAGACAATCAACAGACAATCAGCAGACAATCAACAGTCAATCAGCAGACAATCAACAGACAATCAGCAGACAATCAGCAGACAATCAGCAGACAATCAACAGACAATCAGCAGACAATCAGCAGACAATCAACAGACAATCAGCAGACAATCAACAGACAATCAACAGTATCATCATGCGTTTCACATTCTGACCAGAGAGGACATGGTTCCATTGACAGGAGGACCGCCAACAGTTGTGATCATCTTTTACAAATGATTTTCTGTGAGGGGTAAAAAAAAATACAGTTTAAGAAAATAGAGACACAGTACAGTTAGCACGTGAGACAAGGCCAGACTCTGTTCTGCACGTTGTCGGTTGGTTGTCCCTACTCTATGAGATGCGCGTCAGGTATCGAACGGGTGGAGCGGGTTAGCATGTGGCTATGTGAAGCCTGTTGGAAAGGATCGATACGCTCATCAACTTTATGTCACATTCACCATCTCACTGGTCAACTCCTCTTCATGGGGGGGGGGGAGGAGAGAGCAGTGTTAATTTTGTCCACAAAATAGTGACTCATGTCATGTCAGTCACCTTAGAGAGAGATATTTATAACTTGTGAGATATGTCCAGATCAACTTGGCCATGTCAGCTAACATTAGCCCATAGATATTGTTGTAATTTTTTTGTCTCTCAAATATCCCATGAATACACATTAGACATGGCAAAATGTATAGAATGGCAAGAAAATTTGCTTTAAAACGGCACAATTTTTCTTTTTTGCACCCTATGACAAAGTGTTTAGAAATACAGGAAGCTGTAAACATCTCTCCACCAACAACAGGGGTGTGAACAGTTTGTGTCATGAACAGTTGCTTGTGCCCATTGAAATAGACGGGGTGCCGTGATGTTCCCCAATGCTGGAAGCCCTGAACCTAAACTGTCAGATATTCGTTGCCCAATATTCAGACGGTCTGAACAAATAGGTCCTAAAGACGCTCTTCTCTAGTTGCACCACACGGTGGCACTGTCTCCATTTCTGGCAGTTGATAAACCACAACTACAGAAGACCTTCAGAAATGGTCTTACCTGACAAAGGGGAGGTTGAAGCGGATGGCGGCGTCCCTGATCTAGATGTCCATCTACAGGGAGGTATAAAACACAGCATGGTGTCACAAATGTTGTGGAAATACATTAGATGTATTGATTGATTGCCTTACCTTAGGTCTGTAGAGGGTTCAGACTGTTCTCCAGTTGCTGCATTCACACGAGAGAGAACAGGGCTACAGCACAGCTCCAGTGTTAATGTGACGTTTGACCTGCTACACAGGGCATGTTGTTATGCAAGCAAGAAGAGGAGAGGAGGAGAGGGGAAGAGGAGAGGGGCAGAAGGGAAGAGGAGAGGAGGAGAGGGGCAGAGGGGAAGAGGGGAAGAGGAGAGGAGGAGAGGGGAAGAGGAGAGGGGAAGAGGAGAGGAGGAGAGGGGAAGAGGAGAGGAGCAGAGGGGAAGAGGAGAGGAGGAGGAGAGGGCAGAGAGGGAAGAGGGAAGAGGAGAGGAGGAGAGGGGAAGAGGAGAGGAGGAGAGGGGAAGAGGAGAGAGGAGAGGAGGAGAGGAGGAAGAGGGAGAGGGGAAGAGGAGGAGAGGGGAAGAGGAGAGGAGGAGAGAGGGAAGAGGAGAGGAGGAGAGGGGAAGAGGAGAGAGGAGGAGAGGGAAGAGGAGAGGAGGAGAGAGGAGAGGAGGAGAGGGAAGAGGAGAGGAGGAGAGGGGAAGAGAGGGGAAGAGGGGAAGAGGAGAGGAGGAGAGAGGAGAGAGGAGAGGGGAGAGAGAGGGAGAGGAGGAGGAGAGGGGAAGAGGAGGAGAGAGAGGGGAAGAGGAGAGGAGAGAGGGGAAGAGGAGGAGAGGAGGAGAGAGAGGAGAGGAAGAGGGGAAAGAGAGGGGAAGAGGAGGAGAGGAGGAGAGGGGGAAGAGGAGAGGGGGGGAAGAGGAGGAGAGAGGAGGAGAGAGGGGGAAGAGGAGAGGAGCAGAGGGGAAGAGGAGAGGAGCAGAGGGGAAGAGGAGAGGAGTAGAGGGGAAGAGGAGAGGAGCAGAGCGGAAGAGGAGAGGAGCAGAGGGGAAGAGGAGAGGGAGGAGCAGAGGGGAAGAGGAGAGGAGCAGAGGGGAAGAGGAGAGGAGCAGAGGGAAGAGGAGAGGAGCAGAGGGGAAGAGGAGAGGAGCAGAGGAGAGGAGCAGAGGAGAGGAGCAGAGGGGAAGAGGAGAAGGGAAGAGGAGAGGAGCAGAGGGGAAGAGGAGAGGAGCAGAGGGGAAGAGGAGAAGGGAAGAGGAGAGGAGCAGAGGGGAAGAGGAGAGGAGGAGAGGAGCAGAGGGGAAGAGGAGAAGGAAGAGGAGAGAGGAGCAGAGGAAGAGGAGCAGAAGAGAGGAGCAGAGGAGAGGAGCAGAGGAGCAGAGGGGAAGAGGAGAGGAGCAGAGGAGAGGAGCAGAGGAGAGGAGGAGCAGAGGGGAAGAGGAGAGGAGCAGAGGGGAAGAGGAGAGGAGCAGAGGAGAGGAGCAGAGGGGAAGAGGAGAAGGGAAGAGGAGAGGAGCAGAGGGGAAGAGGAGAGGAGCAGAGGGGAAGAGGAGAGGAGCAGAGGGGAAGAGGAGAAGGGAAGAGGAGAGGAGCAGAGGGGAAGAGGAGAGGAGCAGAGGGGAAGAGGAGAAGGGAAGAGGAGAGGAGCAGAGGGGAAGAGGAGCAGAAGAGAGGAGCAGAGGAGAGGAGCAGAGGGGAAGAGGAGAGGAGGAGCAGAGGGGAAGAGGAGAGGAGCAGAGGGGAAGAGGAGAGGAGCAGAGGGAAGAGGAGAGGGAAGAGGAGAGGAGCAGAGGAGCAGAGGGGAAGAGGAGAGGGAGGGAGGAGAGGGGAGAGGGGGAAGAGGAGAGGAGCAGAGGGGAAGAGGAGAGGAGCAGAGGGGAAGAGGAGAGGGGAAGAGGAGAGGAAGAGAGGAGCAGAGGAGAGGAGGAGAGGAGCAGAGGAGAGGAGCAGAGGGGAAGAGGAGAGGAGCAGAGGGGAAGAGGAGAGGAGCAGAGGGAAGAGGAGAGGGGAAGAGGAGAGGAGCAGAGGGGAAGAGGAGAGGGGAAGAGGAGAGGAGCAGAGGGGAAGAGGAGAGGAGGAGAGGAGCAGAGGGGATTAGGAGAGGAGAAAAATAAATTTAAAACGCAACATGCATCAATTTGAAAGATTTGACTGAGTTACAGTTCATATAAGGAAATCAGTCAATTGAAAAACTGAAAAACAATAGACACTAATCTATGCATTTCACAGGACTGGGAACACAGATATGGATCTGTTAATCAGCTTTTTGATATGCCACACCAAGCGGAGGGATTATCTTGACACTAACAGGGATGTAAAAAAATGTGTGCACAGAATTTGAGAGAAATAAGTGGTGTGTTTGCATTGGCTATACAGCAGTAACTCAGCCGGCACTAACTCAGCCGGCACTAACTCACCCGGCACTAACTCAGCCGGCAGTAACTCAGCCGGCACTAGCTCAGCCGGCACTAACTCACCCGGCACTAACTCAGCCGGCAGTAACTCAGCCGGCACTAGCTCAGCCGGCACTAACTCACCCGGCACTAACTCAGCCGGCAGTAACTCAGCCGGCACTAACTCAGCCGGCAGTAACTCAGCCGGCACTAGCTCAGCCGGCAGCAGCTCAGCCGGCACTAACTCACCCGGCACTAACTCAGCCGGCAGTAACTCAGCCGGCACTAGCTCAGCCGGCAGCAGCTCAGCCGGCACTAACTCACCCGGCACTAACTCAGCCGGCAGTAACTCAGCCGGCACTAACTCACCCGGCACTAACTCAGCCGGCAGTAACTCAGCCGGCACTAACTCACCCGGCACTAACTCAGCCGGCAGTAACTCAGCCGGCACTAACTCAGCCGGCAGTAACTCAGCCGGCACTAGCTCAGCCGGCAGCAGCTCAGCCGGCACTAACTCACCCGGCACTAACTCAGCCGGCAGTAACTCACCCGGCACTAGCTCAGCCGGCACTAACTCACCCGGCACTAACTCAGCCGGCACTAGCTCAGCCGGCACTAACTCAGCCGGCACTAACTCAGCCGGCAGTAACTCAACCGGCATTAGCTCAGCCGGCACTAGCTCAGACGGCACTAGCTCAGCCGGCACTAGCTCAGCCGGCACTAGCTCAGCCGGCCCTAACTCAGCCGGCCCTAACTCAGCCGGCCCTAACTCAGCCGGCACTAGCTCAGCCGGCACATGCTCAGCCGGCACTAGCTCAGCCGGCAGTAACTCAGCCGACACTAGCTCAGCCGACACTAACTCAGCCGACACTAGCTCAGCCGGCACTAACTCAGCCGGCACTAGCTCAGCCGGCCCTAACTCAGCCGGCACTAGCTCAGCCGGCCCTAACTCTGCCGGCACTAGCTCAGCCGGCCCTAACTCTGCCGACACTAGCTCAGCCGGCCCTAACTCTGCCGGCACTAGCTCAGCCGGCACATGCTCAGCCGACACTAGCTCAGCCGGCAGTAACTCAGCCGGCACTAGCTCAGCCGACACTAGCTCAGCCGGCAGTAACTCAGCCGGCACTAGCTCAGCCGGCACTAGCTCAGCCGGCACTAACTCAACCGGCAGCAGCTCAGCCGGCAGTAGCTCAGCCAGCAGTAACTCAGCCAGCAGTAACTCAGTCAGCCAGGATTACCTGTAAGTGAGGATTACCAGTTGTTTCATCCGAGCAGGAGTTCAACATCATTCCTGAGGTAAAATAGAATAAAGGAATGATTAATAAAGCAAACATAATGCCATAAATCAGGTCTACACAATATGTCCAGGGTAACATCCATGAATGTGTGGTAGCCAGCCCTAAGACAGAGATAAGAGAGAGACAAGACAAAGATAGGCCTCAGCCAGCCCTAACTTCTAGCACACCCTGCCGACCCCCCAACCCCATTAACCTCTATCTACATCATGCTGAAACACTCTAGGGTAGTTCAGCATGTCAAATACCATTCCAACAGTAACATCTGTTACCCCCCAATATCTCTTCTGCCGTCTCCACAATAACCTTCAACCTGGCATTTCTGCTTTCCACAACCCGAGTCGTATTGATAACCTTAACAATAAAAGCTTTGAAGTTAACTTTATCCTTTATTAAACAGTGTCCTTTTGACACCGCACATTCATGAGTGCAAGATTTCTGAATGGGCCTCGAAACCATGTCAGGACCAGCAGAAGCACCAACCCCGACATTAGGTCCATTTAGTACAGGAGCATCCATGGAAACTCCATCAGTCTGACATTAGGTCCATTTAGTACAGGAGCAGCCATGGAAACTCCATCAGTCTGACATTAGGTCCATTTAGTACAGGAGCATCCATGGAAACTCCATCAGTCTGACATTAGGTCCATTTAGTACAGGAGCATCCATGGAAACTCCATCAGTCTGACATTAGGTCCATTTAGTACAGGAGCAGCCATGGAAACTCCATCAGTCTGACATTAGGTCCATTTAGTACAGGAGCATCCATGGAAACTCCATCAGTCTGACATTAGGTCCATTTAGTACAGGAGCATCCATGGAAACTCCATCAGTCTGACATTAGGTCCATTTAGTACAGGAGCATCCATGGAAACTCCATCAGTCTGACATTAGGTCCATTTAGTACAGGAGCATCCACGGAAACTCCATCAGTGCTCACTGTAGTTCCACCAATCTGTCTTACAGCCTCTGCATATGATACATCATGACTGATCCTATATCTCCGAGCCTCTCCAGCCTCTATCTGTACCTGGCATCCACCAGATGCTGCAGTATGCCCCCCACTGCTCCCACATTCACCGTAATCATGTTCCCCTCCACACTCGGCACATTTCCTTCCATTACGCTGAGAAGCTGCATGTCCCAGTCTTTGACATTTAAAACGTTGCAATGGGGATGGGACAAATTCTCCAACATTGAAACTAAGGAATCCTCTCTGTACTGTTCCAGGCAAAACCTTCTCCAACCTCGGCATCGCTGATAGGCTTTCACTACTTTGACCCTCTTTCCTACTGACCAACCTTTAGGCCTCAACCACTCTTCCTCTTGTTCTTTAATATCATCTATGGACATAGATATTGGGACACCAGTGATGACTCCCCTCAATCTAGTATAAGCACCAGGGACATGGCTTTTCATCTTCTTCCCATTAAGCGTTTTCCATTTTCAGAATCTTCTCTTGATGAGCCTGGCAACCACAAAATATTAACTAACTACCATTTCCAATGAACTGAAGCTAATTTCACTTCACCTTCGTCTTTATCTACGACAATAGTTAGTCTGATAGGATGTACGGTGAGGCCCTGTGGTCTCACCAAACACTATCACCACTTTCCACTCCAACACATTACTACCTCCTTACCTCCTGCTTCCTACCTCCTGCTTCCTACCTCCTGCTTCCTACCTGCTTCCTACCTTGGCCCTCTTTATGCTTTCTTGACTAGATGCTCCACTGCTTTCAGTATCATGATCTGTCTTCTTCCTGTGTCTTTCAGCATCATGATCTCTCTTCTTCCTGTGTCTTTCAGTACCATGATCTCTCTTCTTCCTGTGTCTTTCAGTATCATGATCTCTCTTCTTCCTGTGTCTTTCAGTATCATGATCTCTCTTCTTCCTGTGTCTTTCAGCATCATGATCTCTCTTCTTCCTGTGTCTTTCCACTACAGACCATTCCGGTCCTTGACCCTCATCCTCCCGCGCTCCGTACCATCAGAACTGACACCCATTACAGCTGCTGCTTCATCAACTTGTTCTCCATTTCATCTTCCCTATTCCCTGCCATTTCTGACTCTCCCCTTTCCCAAAACAAGCCTAGATGCTGACCAGCAACTTTATCTTCTTCTTCTTTGGAGTTAACCGGCAGTAGGCATCCAATGTGTTGCATTAGCGCCCCCAACTGGACTATAATATAAATCCACTACACTACCCCTCTGTGCTGGAACAGATCTAGTCCTCTCAGGATCCCTTCACCCTTGACCCATCCTCCTCTACTTTCTTCAATGCCTCAGCATACGACATCTTCTGCACTACTCTGACTCTGGCAAACCTCAACCTGCCTCTCTCACCGAATACTTCTGAGCCCCAGCAACAAGGGCTCCCCTAGACTTCACACACAACTCTATCCACCGAAACTACACACTGCACACTTCCCACATCTTAGAATAAGATAAACGCGGCACCTGAAACAGCGCAGTGGATTCGGCACAAAAGTTCTAACAGCATAACTGATATACAATGCCTTCGGAAAGTGTTCAGACCACTTGACTTTTTCCACATTTTGTTATGTTACAGCCTTATTCTAAAATGTATAAAAATAAAACAATCCTCATCAATCTACACACAATACACCATAATGACAAAGCGAAAACAGGTTCTTAGAAATTGAAATACCAACAGGACAACGACCCTAAGCACACAGCCGAGACAGCGTGATTTTACCCACGCATCGCTACTGGTTCCAGTGCCTTCGGAAAGTATTCAGACCCTTTGACTTTTCCCAATATTTGTTACATTACAGCCTTGTTCTAAAATGGATTCAATTGTATATAGCCCTCATCAATCTACACATAATAACCCATCTGACATGTTTTGCCCATTTGTTGTCCATTAAAATAACATAAAATGTATCAGAAATACAGTGTAGACATTGTTAATGTTGTAAATGACTATTGTAGCTGGAAACGGCAGATTTTATCATGGAATATTGTAATGAACACGATAGGAGACAGAGAGCTGGTTTCAAGCGCAGGGCGCAGCAGGTGTTGATTTGTAAACGACCACAGGAGGAGGCAGGTAGCTGGGTCCAGGGACAGGCAGAAGGCCATACACAGGAGGAGGCAGGTAGCTGGGTCCAGGGGCAGGCAGAAGGCCATACACGGGAGGAGGCAGGTAGCCGGGTCCAGGGGCAGGCAGAAGGTCATATACAGGGGGTCCAAAAAGGCAACAGTACAGTCAGGGAGAAGGCTAGTAACGTCATCCGGGAGTTCAGGCAATAGGTAGATAACAGGAAATCCGATAAAATACTGGCAGGGAATAGGCAAAAGGTGTCGTTAGTGAGGCAGGCAAAAACTATCATACACGGGAGGCGTAAATATTGGGAAAATCAGAGCTCCAAATAGAAATGTGTCACAAAACATACAATACCTCACAATGATAGGATGAACTAAATAGTGTGTGATAATGACATACAGGTGTGTGAACAGGTGATCAGAATTCAGGTGAATGGGATCTGGAGAGTGAACTGCGTTCAGGGAATCTATGTGTCTGAGAGTGTGATCTGGAGAGTGAGCTGTGTTCAGGGGATCTATGTGTCTGAGAGTGTGATCTGGAGAGTGGGCTGTGTTCAGGGGATCTATGTGTCTGAGAGTGTGATCTGGAGAGTGGGCTGTGTTCAGGGGATCTATGTGTCTGAGAGTGTGATCTGGAGAGTGGGCTGCGTTCAGGGGATCTATGTGTCTGAGAGTGTGATCTGGAGAGGGGGCTGTGTTCAGGGGATCTATGTGTCTGAGAGTGTGATCTGGAGAGTGAGCTGCGTTCAGGGGATCTATGTGTCTGAGAGTGTGATCTGGAAGCAGACGTTACAAACATCTACATAGGCGTACAGAGGCAGACGCCTCACAAGTGATCACAATATAACAGTCATATCTACCAAAACCAAAGTTCCAAAGGCTGGGCTTAATATAGTCTATAAGAGGCCTTACACTAAGTTTTGTAGTGATTCCTATGTTGTTGATGTAAAGAATATTTGTTGGTCTGTGGTGTGTAATGAGGAGCAGCCAGACGCTGCACTTGACACATTTATGAAACTACTTATCCCAGTTACTAATAAGCACCCATTAAGAACATGACTGTAAAAACTGTTAAATCCCTGTGGATTGATGAGGAATTGAAACATGTAATGGCTGAGAGGGATGAGGCAAAAGGAATGGCAAATATGTCTGGCTGGATAACAGATGTGACTTAACTTTTGAAATGTGACTAAACCAACGTCACGCTGTCAGGTGAGACATCAGTTTCACAGAGATGCTGTAAAACCTATTACAGCATCTCTGCTGTAAATCAACATTACAGTCTTCATCTGGCAACTGTGGTGCCAGTATAACGCTGTACACCTACAGGGAACATTTTTAAAGTGTAGAAGAGCAGTAGAAAGAAGTTAAATTACAGAGACAGACAGACAGACAGACAGACAGAGCTCAACCCAACATCTCCAGGAGAGTCTCCTTCTTGATCTCCAGCCTCCTGAAGGGATGCTTCTCCTTGATTATCTTCTGACACAGGTTATTCTAGCAGGGGAAGTCATTACTGGACAATCCCCTGAAGAGGAGGAACAGGGAGGGAGAAGGTCATATGAAAAAGTAAGAAATATGAAAAACTGAAATTACCTTTGAGTGCTGGCTGGCAGAGCTGGAGTTTGTAATTGTAATTTCCTCCAACGTAATATCCTTCCAGCTGGGTTTAGTCATTAATAGAATATACATATTATATTATCGTCTCCATGGTAATGACATCGTCTGGAAAGTCATACTGCCAGCCAGGAGAATGGATGCAATGCCAAACCAAGGAACGAATCAATTCCCACGGGAATATGAGGGGGTAAGAAGGAGAGAGGAGGAGGGGATGAGAGGAGAAAAAGGAGCCGATAGGAGGAAACAATGAGGAGAGGAGGATGGAATAGGAGGGGATAAGAGGATGGGAGGAGAGGAACAGGGGATAGAAGGAGAGGAGGAGGGCATAGGAGGAGGGGAGGAGGGGATAGGAGGAGGGGAGGAGGGGATAGGAGGAGAGGAGGAGGGCATAGGAGGAGGGGAGGAGGGGGATAGGAGGAGGGGAGGAGGGGATAGGGAGGAGAGGAGGAGAGGAGGAGAGGATAGGAGGAGGGAATAGGAGGAGGGGAGGAGGGGATAGGAGGAGAGGAACAGGGGATAGAAGGAGGGGAGGAGGGGATAGGAGGAGGGGATAGGAGGAGAGGAGGAGGGCATAGGAGGAGGGGAGGAGGGGATAGGAGGAGGGGAGGAGGGGATAGGAGGAGAGGAGGAGGGCATAGGAGGAGGGGGAGGAGGGGATAGGAGGAGGGGAGGAGGGGATAGGAGGAGAGGAGGAGAGGAGGGGATAGGAGGAGGGGAGGAGGGAATAGGAGGAGGGGAGGAGGGGATAGGAGGAGAGGAACAGGGGATATAATGAGGGGAGGAGGGGATAGGAGGAGGGGATAGGAGGAGAGGAGGAGGGCATATGGGGATAGGAGGAGAGGAGGAGAGGAGGAGAGGAGGAGGGCATAGGAGGAGGGGAGGAGGGGATAAGAGGAGAGGAGGAGAGGAGGAGGGGATAGGAGGAGGGGAGGAGGGGATAGGAGGAGAGGAGGAGGGATGGGAGGAGGACAGGAGGAGGGGATAGGAGGAGGGGAGGAGGGGATAGGAGGAGAGGAGGAGAGGATAGGAGGACAGGAGAAGTGGAGGGGAGGATAGGATAGGAGGAGAGAAGGAGGAGATAGGAAGAGAGGAGGAGAGAATAGGAGGACAGGAGGAGGGGATAGGAGGACAGGAGGAGGGGATAGGAGGAGAGGAGGAGAGGAAGAGAGGATAGGAGGAGAGAAGGAGGGGAGGAGGGGATAGGAGGAGGGGAGGAGGGGATAGGAGGAGAGGAGGAGAGGAAGAGAGGATAGGAGGAGAGGAGGAGGGGAGGAGGGGATAGGAGGAGGGGGGGAGGGGATAGGAGGAGAGGAGGAGAGGAAGAGAGGATAGGAGGAGAGGAGGAGGGGAGGAGGGGATAGGAAGGCATTGTTCATCACCAAACTGTTCCTGGATGGTTGGGAGAAGTTGCTCTCGGAGGATGTGTTGGTACCATTCTTTATTCATGGCTGTGTTCTTAGGCAAAATTGTGAGTGAGCCCACTCCCTTGGCTGAGAAGCAACTCCACACATGAATGGTCTCAGAATGCTTTACTGTTCGCATGACACAGGACTGATGGTAGCGCTCACCTTTTTTCCGGATGCCCCAAACAATCGGAAAGGGGATTCATCAGAGAAAATGACTTTACCCCAGTCCTCAGCAGTCCAATCCCTGTACCTTTTGCAGAATATCAGTCTGTCCTGATGGTTTTCCTGGAGAGAAGTGGCTTCTTGCTGCCCTTCTTGACACCAGGCCATCCTCCAAAAGTCTTTGCCTCACTGTGCGTGCAGATGCACTCACACCTGCCTGCTGCCATTCCTGAGCAAGCTCTGTACTGGTGGTGCCCCGATCCGCAGCTGAATCAACTTTAGGGAGACGGTCCTGATGCTTGCTGGACTTTCTTGGGCGCCCTGAAGCCTTCTTGACAACAATTGAACCGCTCTCCTTGAAGTTCTTGATGATCCGATAAATGGTTGATTTAGGTGCAATCTTACTGGCAGCAATATCCTTGCCTATGAAGCCCTTTTTGTGCAAAGCAATGATGACGGCACGTGTTTCCTTGAAGGTAACCATGGCTGACAGAGGAAGAACAATGATTCCAAGCGCCACCCTCCTTTTGAAGCTTCCAGTCTGTTATAATCGAACTCAATCAGCATGACAGAGTGATCTCCAGCCTTGTCCTCATCAACACTCACACCTGTGTTAACGAGAGAATCACTGACATGATGTCAGCTGGTCCTTTTGTGGCAGGGCTGAAATGCAGTGGAAATGTTTTTTGGGGATTCAGTTCATTCAAGAGGGACTATGTAGCAGAATAAACCATATCTCATCATTACCAGGGTAGGAGACAGGGGTTATGTAGCAGAGTAAACCATATCTCATCATTACCAGGGTAGGAGACAGGGGTTATGTAGCAGAGTAAACCATATCTCATCATTACCAAGGTAGGAGACAGGTGTTATGTAGCAGAGTAAACCATATCTCATCATTACCAGGGTAGGAGACAGGGGTTATGTAGCAGAGTAAACCATATCTCATCATTACCAGGGTAGGAGACAGGGGTTATGTAGCAGAGTAAACCATATCTCATCATTACCAGGGTAGGAGACAGGGGTTAAGTAGCAGAGTATACCATATCTCATCATTACCAGGGTAGGAGACAGGTGTTATGTAGCAGAGTAAACCATATCTCATCATTACCATGGTAGGAGACAGGGGTTATGTAGCAGAGTAAACCATATCTCATCATTACCATGGTAGGAGACAGGGGTTATGTAGCAGAGTAAACCATATCTCATCATTACCAGGGTAGGAGACAGGGGTTATGTAGCAGAGTAAACCATATCTCATCATTACCAGGGTAGGAGACAGGTGTTATGTAGCAGAGTAAACCATATCTCATCATTACCAGGGTAGGAGACAGGGGTTATGTAGCAGAGTAAACCATATCTCATCATTACCAGGGTAGGAGACAGGGGTTATGTAGCAGAATAAACCATATCTCATCATTACCAGGGTAGGAGACAGGGGTTAAGTAGCAGAGTATACCATATCTCATCATTACCAGGGTAGGAGACAGGGGTTATGTAGCAGAGTAAACCATATCTCATCATTACCAGGGTAGGAGACAGGGGTTATGTAGCAGAGTAAACCATATCTCATCATTACCAGGGTAGGAGACAGGGGTTATGTAGCAGAGTAAACCATATCTCATCATTACCAAGGTAGGAGACAGGTGTTATGTAGCAGAGTAAACCATATCTCATCATTACCAGGGTAGGAGACAGGGGTTATGTAGCAGAGTAAACCATATCTCATCATTACCAGGGTAGGAGACAGGGGTTATGTAGCAGAGTAAACCATATCTCATCATTACCAGCGTAGGAGACAGGGGTTAAGTAGCAGAGTATACCATATCTCATCATTACCAGGGTAGGAGACAGGTGTTATGTAGCAGAGTAAACCATATCTCATCATTACCAGGGTAGGAGACAGGGGTTATGTAGCAGAGTAAACCATATCTCATCATTACCATGGTAGGAGACAGGGGTTATGTAGCAGAGTAAACCATATCTCATCATTACCAGGGTAGGAGACAGGGGTTATGTAGCAGAGTAAACCATATCTCATCATTACCAGGGTAGGAGACAGGTGTTATGTAGCAGAGTAAACCATATCTCATCATTACCAGGGTAGGAGACAGGGGTTATGTAGCAGAGTAAACCATATCTCATCATTACCAGGGTAGGAGACAGGGTTATGTAGCAGAATAAACCATATCTCATCATTACCAGGGTAGGAGACAGGGGTTAAGTAGCAGAGTATACCATATCTCATCATTACCAGGGTAGGAGACAGGGGTTATGTAGCAGAGTAAACCATATCTCATCATTACCAGGGTAGGAGACAGGGGTTATGTAGCAGAGTAAACCATATCTCATCATTACCAGGGTAGGAGACAGGGGTTATGTAGCAGAGTAAACCATATCTCATCATTACCAGGGTAGGAGACAGGGGTTATGTAGCAGAGTAAACCATATATCATCATTACCAGGGTAGGAGACAGGGGTTATGTAGCAGAGTAAACCATATCTCATCATTACCAGGGTAGGAGACAGGTGTTATGTAGCAGAGTAAACCATATCTCATCATTACCAGGGTAGGAGACAGGGGTTATGTAGCAGAGTAAACCATATCTCATCATTACCAGGGTAGGAGACAGGGGTTATGTAGCAGAGTAAACCACATCACAGGGTGATCTTTGCCTGTGTCCCTAACGGTACCCTACCTGGTTCCGGTCAAAGGTAGTGAACTTTTTAGTAAATAGGTAGTCATGCTGTTCCGTCAGCAGTCAGCAGGGGGCAGTACAGGCCCTCTGGACAACTTGATAGCTTCAGATGATGTTCAAAGCGCCTTAGCTAGTGGGTTCAAGGCTGTGTGTGTGTGTGTGTGTGTGTGTGTGTGTGTGTGTGTGTGTGTGTGTGTGTGTGTGTGTGTGTGTGTGTGTGTGTGTGTGTGTGTGTGTGTGTGTGTGTGTGTGTGTGTGCGTGCGTGCGTGCGTGCGTGCGTGCGTGCGTGCGTGCGTGCGTGTGCCTGTGTGCCTGTGCCTGTGTGCGTGTGCCTGTGTGGGCATGCTCTTGAGCTTAGTGAGTGTCATTAATCACCTTCTACGCTGAAGTTTTCACACGCACGTTGTTACCCCGAGACACCTCCTGAGAGCTATACTCAATCTCTGACAAGAAAACACACGCCCACTCTCTCCCTCTATTCCCTCTCTCTCTATCTCCCTGCCACTTTCCTCTCTCTCTCTTTCTCTCTTTCTCACTCTCTCAATTCAATTTAAATTTAAGGGGCTTTATTGGCATGGGAAACACATGTTAACATTGCCAAAACAAGTAAAATAGATAATAAACAAAAGTAAAATGAACAATAACAATTAACAGTAAACATTACACACAATAGTTCCTTAAGAATTTCAAGTGTCATATTATGTCTATATACAGTGTTGTAACGATGTGCAAATAGTTAAAGTACAAAAGGGAAAATAAATAAATTTGGGTTGTATTTACAATGGTGTTTGTTCTTCACTGGTTGGTATTTTATTATGGAAACAGGTCACAAATCTTTCTGCTGTGACGGCACACTGGTATTTCACCCAATAGATATGAATTTGTTTTCAAATTCTGTGTAATCTAGTCAAAGCTTTGCTTAAATTTGGGTCAGTCATAGTGGTCAGGTATTCTGCCACTGTGTACTCTCTGTTTAGGGCCAAATAGCATTCTGGTTTGCTCTGTTTTTGTTGTAAATTCCAATGCGTCAAGTAATTATCTTTTTGTTTTGTCATGATTTGGTTGGGTCTAATTGTGTTGCTGTCCTGGTGCTCTGTGGGGTCTGTTTGTGTTTGTGAACAGAGCCCCAGGACCAGCTTGCTTCTGCATGCAGAGTCTCAATTTGGTGGTTGGTCCATTTTGTGAATTCTTTATTTGGTGAGCAGGACCCCAGACCTCACAACCATAAAGGGCAACAGGTTCTAGAACTGATTCAAGTATTTTTAGCCAGATCCTAATTGGGTATGTTGCATTTTATATTCATTTTGATGGCATAGAAGGCCCATCTTGCCTTGTCTGTCAGATCGTTCACAGCCTTGTGGAATTTACCTGTGGCGCTGATGTTTAGGCCGAGGTATGTATTGTGTGCTCTAGAGCAACGGTGTTCAAGCTGTGTACTGACGAAAAAGAAGGAGTCAGGCGCAGGAGAGTTGAGATGCGTGGAAACCAAAGTATTTAATAAGCCACCGGTACCAAACAAAGTACATAGGTGCAAAATACTGTCCACGAGAATAAACACGGGCGAAAACAAAACAACCCGGAATATAATATAAATATAGCCATCCAAATACCACAGACTGAAAACAACGAATAAACAATCACTCACAAGGACAAGAAGGAAAACTGAGAAATAAATACAAGCAGACTGATGAGAGAAATAAGAACAAGGCAAAACGAAAAATGGAGCGGTGATGACTAGAAAACCGGTGACGTCGACCGCCGAAACACCGCCCGAACAAGGAGAGGGGCCGACTTCGGCGGAAGTCGTGACAAACGGTGTCTAGATGGAATTTGTATTCGTGGCAGAATCTGTGCAGGAGATCTAGGTGCTGCTGTAGGCCCTTCTTGGTTGGGGACAGAGGCACCAGATCATCAGCAAACAGTAGACATTTGACTTCAGATTCTAGTAGGGTGAGGCCAGGTGCTGCAGACTGTTCTAGTGCCCTCAACAATTAGTTGATATATATGTTGAATAGGTTGGGGCTTAAGCTACATCCCTGTCTCACCCCCTGGCCCCGAGTAAAGAAATGTGTGTGTCTTTTGAAAAATTTAACCGTACATGGATTTACATGGATTTAAGAATGCTGTATATTTTTCCCCCAATACCACTTTCCATCCATTTGTAAAGCAGACCCTCATGCCAAATTGAGTCTGAAGCGTTTTTGAAATCAACAAAACATCAGCATGAGAAGACTTTGTCTTTGTTTTGGTTTGTTTGTTTGTCAATTAGGGTGTGGTCTGGTAGGTCTGTCGTACGGTAATCTGTCAAAAAACATTCATAAATGTTAGTAACCTAGTTATTTACACAATTATAAACAACCTTCAAAGTATTTCAGAATGATTCATAAATTCAGTCATCAGATTTTTATGTAGGTCTTTATAAAACCTTTATTAATCATTAGTTAAGTATTTTAATGTAGACATCAGCAATTTCCAAACGCCTGAAGGTACCACGTTCATCTGTACAAACAATAGTACGCAAGTTTAAACAACATGGGACCACGCAGCAGTCATATCGCTCGGGTAGGAGACACGTTCTGTCTCTTAGAGATGAACGTACTTTGGTAAAGAAAAAAGAAAAGTCCTTTCACTGTCAACTGCGGTTATTTTAAGCAAACGTAAATATTTGTATGAACATAACAAGAGTCAACAACTGAGACATAAACTTAACAAGTTCCACAGACATGTAACTAACATAAATCTAATAATGTGTCCCTGAACAAATGGGGGGTCAAAATCAAAAGTAACAGTCAATATCTGGTGTGGCCACCAGCTGCATTATGTACTGCAGTGCATCTCCTCCTCATGGACTGCACCAGATTTGCCTGTTCTTGCTGTGAGATGTTACCCCACTCTTCCACCAAGGCACCTGCAATTTCCCGAACATTTCTGGGGGGAATGGCCCTAGCCCTCACCCTCCGATCCAACAGGTCCCAGACATGCTCAATAGGATTGAGATCGCTGGCCATGGCAGAACACTGACATTCCTGTCTTGCAGGAAATCACGCACAGAACGAACAGTATGGCTGGTGGCATTGTCATGCTGGAGGGTCATATCAGGATGAGCCTGCAGGAAGGGTACAACATGAGGGAGGAGGATGTCTTCCCTGTAACGCACAGCGTTGAGATTGCCTGCAATGACAACAAGCTCAGTCCGATGATGCTGTGACACACCGCCCCAGACCATGACGGACCCTCCACCTCCAAATCGATCCCGCTCCAGAGTACAGGCCTCAGTGTAAAGCTCATTCCTTCGACGATAAACGGAATCCGACCATCACCCCTGGTGAGACAAAACCACGACTCGTCAGTGAAGGCTCTCCACGACTCGTCTGTGAAGAGCCTGTCTGGTCCAGCGACGGTGGGTTTGTGCCCATAGGCGACGCTGTTGCCGGTGAAGTCTAGTGAGTCCCTGCCTTACAACAGGCCTACAAGCCCTCAGTCCAGCCTCTTTCAGCCTATTGCATTGCGGACAGTCTGAGCACTGATGGAGTGATTGTGTGTTCCTGGTGTAACTCGGGCAGTTGTTGTTGTTCGTATGTACAGATCCTGTGCAGCTGTTGTTACATGTGGTCTGCCACTGCGAGGACAATAGGCTGTCCGTCCTGTCTCCCTGTATCGCTGTCTTAGGCATCTCACAGTACGGAAATTGCAATTTATTGCCCTGGCCACATCTGCAGTCCTCATCCCTCCTTGCAGCATGTCTAAGGCACGTTCACGCAGATGAGCAGGGACCCTGGGCATCTTTCTTTTGGTGTTTTTCAGAGTCAGTAGAAAGGCCTCTTTAGTGTCCTGAATTTCCATAACTGTGACCTTAATTGCCTACCGTCTGTAAGCTGTTAGTGTCTTAGCGACCGTTCCACAGGTGCATGTTCAATAATTGTTTATGGTTCATTGAACAAGCATGGGAAACAGTGTTTAAACCCTTTACAACGAAGATCTGTGAAGTTATTTGGATTTTTATTTGGATTTTTATGAATTATCTTTGAAAGACAGGGTCCTATTTGATGGGGATTTGTTTATTGTACTAATTCAATTTCCACAGGGATTTTTTTAAACTGTTCATCAGTTTTATGGCTTGGGGGTAGAAGCTTGCTGTGTGGTACCAGAGTGAACATTCTACGGCTTGGGTTGCTGGGGTCTTTGTCGAGGCGCTGGGCTCTGAGACCGCAGAATCGATGACCCCCTTATCTACTTAATCACACAGAGAGAGAGAGAGAGAGAGAGAGATACACCACATCTATCTCTTCTCCCTGTTGGGCCACTTGCAGGTGACTAGAGTACTAGACTGGCCCTCTTAGTGTGACTGGAAGACACACATCAGTCTCTCAGCTAGAGACCTACGGCTTGGGTTGCTGGGGTCTTTTTCGAGGTGCTGGGCTCTGAGACCGCAGAATCGATGACCCCCTTATCTACTTAATCACACAGAGAAAGAGAGAGAGAGAGAGAGAGAGAGAGAGAGAGAGAGAGAGAGAGAGAGAGAGATGCACCACATCTATCTCTTCTCCCTGTTGGGCCACTTGCAGGTGACTAGAGTACTAGACTGGCCCTCTTAGTGTGACTGGAAGACACACATCAGTCTCTCAGCTAGAGACCTCACCCAGGGGATCTTCACACTCTACAAACATGATCCTGTGTTAGGACTATTATGATGATTACACTTGAAACAGAATTAATCTGACAGGCACCTCCTCCATACTAACGTGAATGAAGAAGACCCTGCTCTGATTCCAAAGCAGTGCAGAAAGATAACCAGAACACATTTAAAAACTATTTTCTACAAGCTTCTCAACAAGCCTTTCTTTCAATTTATTATTCAAGCCTTTTAAATCCCATCCCCAAGAGCCTGCAGTCTATTCTGACTCGTACAGCGGAACAAAGCCAAATAGAAATGCTTTACTCGGGTGAATATAAGCCCCTATAACAGTTGATGTCCTGCAGTTTGTCAGAAAACAGATTTCCATTCATCGTTGTATGGCTGTGTTGTTGAGTTGTCATAGTGATCATCCCTGAATTTTGTGACAATGTGACACCCAGCAGTCCGATGTTCTGAATATTTACCAGACCACTGTACAGCGTTAACTTGTCATGTTTGTCTTTTTTTTTTTATTGGAGTCACTTGGAGAAGTTGAGCTGTTGTCATCCCACAGAATAATTTCCCCTGGAGTCGATATATCTATTCAATCAGATGAGCATAATAATGGCAGCACTATTTTATTGATCAAAATCAGTGACTTTAAACTAAAGACTTCCATGTACAGGGGAATATGACAGAGCTGTGTGGGGGAATATGACAGAGCTGTGTGGGGGAATATGGTAGAGTTGTGTGGGGGAATATGACAGAGCTGTGTGGGGGAATATGACAGAGCTGTGTGGGGGAATATGACAGAGCTGTGTGGGGAATATGACAGAGCTGTGTGGGGGATATGGTAGAGTTGTGTGGGGAATATGACAGAGCTGTGTGGGGGAATATGACAGAGCTGTGTGGGGGAATATGACAGAGCTGTGTGGGGGAATATGACAGAGCTATGTGGGGGAATATGACAGAGCTGTGTGGGGGAATATGACAGAGCTGTGTGGGGGAATATGACAGAGCTGTGTGGAGGAATATGGTAGAGTTGTGGGGGAATATGACAGAGCTGTGTGGGGGAATATGGTAGAGTTGTGTGGGGGAATATGACAGAGCTGTGTGGAGGAATATGACAGAGCTGTGTGGAGGAATATGGTAGAGTTGTGGGGGGGAATATGACAGAGCTGTGTGGGGGAATATGGTAGAGTTGTGTGGGGGAATATGACAGAGCTGTGTGGGGGAATATGACAGAGCTGTGTGGGGAATATGGTAGAGTTGTGTGGGGGAATATGACAGAGCTGTGTGGTGGAATATGGTAGAGTTGTGTGGGGGAATATGACAGAGCTGTGTGGGGGAATATGACAGAGCTGTGTGGGGGAATATGACAGAGCTGTGTGGGGGAATATGACAGAGCTGTGTGGAGGAATATGGTAGAGTTGTGGGGGGGAATATGACAGAGCTGTGTGGGGGAATATGGTAGAGTTGTGTGGGGGAATATGACAGAGCTGTGTGGGGGAATATGACAGAGCTGTGTGGGGAATATGGTAGAGTTGTGTGGGGGAATATGACAGAGCTGTGTGGAGGAATATGGTAGAGTTGTGTGGGGGAATATGACAGAGCTGTGTGGGGGAATATGACAGAGCTGTGTGGGGGAATATGACAGAGCTGTGTGGGGGAATATGACAGAGCTGTGTGGGGGAATATGGTAGAGTTGTGTGGGGGAATATGACAGAGCTGTGTGGGGGAATATGACAGAGCTGTGTGGGGGAATATGGTAGAGTTGTGTGGGGGAATATGACAGAGCTGTGTGGAGGAATATGGTAGAGTTGTGTGGGGGAATATGACAGAGCTGTGTGGGGGAATATGACAGAGCTGTGTGGGGGAATATGACAGAGCTGTGTGGGGGAATATGACAGAGCTGTGTGGGGGAATATGGTAGAGTTGTGTGGGGGAATATGACAGAGCTGTGTGGAGGAATATGGTAGAGTTGTGTGGGGGAATATGACAGAGCTGTGTGGGGGAATATGGTAGAGTTGTGGGGGGGAATATGACAGAGCTGTGTGGAGGAATATGGTAGAGTTGTGTGGGGAATATGACAGAGCTGTGTGGAGGAATATGACAGAGCTGTGTGGGGGAATATGACAGAGCTGTGTGGGGAATATGGTAGAGTTGTGTGGGGGAATATGACAGAGCTGTGTGGAGGAATATGACAGAGCTGTGTGGGGGAATATGACAGAGTTGTGTGGAGGAATATGACAGAGCTGTGTGGAGGAATATGGTAGAGTTGTGTGGGGGAATATGACAGAGCTGTGTGGGGGAATATGGTAGAGTTGTGGGGGGGAATATGGTAGAGTTGTGTGGGGGAATATGGTAGAGTTGTGGGGGGGAATATGGTAGAGTTGTGTGGGGGAATATGACAGAGCTGTGGGGGAATATGGTAGAGGCTGTGTGGGGGAATATGACAGAGCTGTGTGGAGGAATATGACAGAGCTGTGTGGGGGAATATGACAGAGCTGTGTGGGGGAATATGGTAGAGTTGTGTGGGGGAATATGGTAGAGTTGTGTGGGGGAATATGACAGAGCTGTGTGGGGGAATATGACAGAGCTGTGTGGGGGAATATGACAGAGCTGTGTGGGGGAATATGGTAGAGTTGTGTGGGGGAATATGACAGAGCTTTGTGGAGGAATATGACAGAGCTGTGTGGGGGAATATGACAGAGCTGTGTGGGGGAATATGGTAGAGTTGTGTGGGGGAATATGACAGAGCTGTGTGGAGGAATATGACAGAGCTGTGTGGAGGAATATGGTAGAGTTGTGTGGGGAATATGACAGAGCTGTGGGGGAATATGGTAGAGCTGTGTGGGGAATATGACAGAGCTGTGGGGGAATATGGTAGAGCTGTGTGGGGGAATATGACAGAGCTGTGTGGAGGAATATTGTAGAGTTGTGTGGGGGAATATGACAGAGCTGTGTGGAGGAATATGACAGAGCTGTGTGGGGGAATATGACAGAGCTGTGTGGGGGAATATGACAGAGCTGTGTGGAGGAATATGACAGAGTTGTGTGGGGGAATATGACAGAGCTGTGTGGAGGAATATGACAGAGCTGTGTGGGGGAATATGACAGAGCTGTGTGGGGAATATGACAGAGCTGTGTGGGGGAATATGGTAGAGTTGTGTGGGGAATATGACAGAGCTATGTGGGGGAATATGACAGAGCTGTGTGGGGAATATGACAGAGCTGTGTGGGGAATATGACAGAGCTGTGTGGGGGAATATGACAGAGCTGTGTGGGGGAATATGACAGAGCTGTGTGGGGGGATATGGTAGAGTTGTGTGGGGGAATATGACAGAGCTGTGTGGGGGAATATGACAGAGCTATGTGGGGGAATATGACAGAGCTGTGTGGGGGAATATGACAGAGCTGTGTGGGGGAATATGACAGAGCTGTGTGGGGGAATATGACAGAGCTGTGTGGGGGAATATGACAGAGCTGTGTGGGGGAATATGACAGAGTTGTGTGGGGAATATGACAGAGCTGTGTGGGGAATATGACAGAGCTGTGTGGGGAATATGGTAGAGTTGTGGGGGAATATGACAGAGTTGTGTGGAGGAATATGGTAGAGTTGTGTGGGGGAATATGACAGAGCTGTGTGGAGGAATATGGTAGAGTTGTGGGGGGGAATATGACAGAGCTGTGTGGAGGAATATGGTAGAGTTGTGTGGGGGAATATGACAGAGCTGTGTGGAGGAATATGACAGAGCTGTGTGGGGGAATATGACAGAGCTGTGTGGGGAATATGGTAGAGTTGTGTGGGGGAATATGACAGAGCTGTGTGGAGGAATATGACAGAGCTGTGTGGGGGAATATGACAGAGCTGTGTGGAGGAATATGACAGAGCTGTGTGGAGGAATGTGGTAGAGTTGTGTGGGGGAATATGACAGAGCTGTGGGGGGGAATATGGTAGAGCTGTGTGGGGGAATATGACAGAGCTGTGGGGGGATATGGTAGAGCTGTGTGGGGGAATATGACAGAGCTGTGTGGAGGAATATGGTAGAGTTGTGTGGGGGAATATGACAGAGCTGTGTGGAGGAATATGACAGTGCTGTGTGGGGGAATATGACAGAGCTGTGTGGGGGAATATGACAGAGCTGTGTGGAGGAATATGACAGAGCTGTGTGGGGGAATATGACAGAGCTGTGTGGAGGAATATGACAGAGCTGTGTGGAGGAATATGGTAGAGTTGTGTGGGGGAATATGACAGAGCTGTGTGGAGGAATATGACAGAGCTGTGTGGGGGAATATGGTAGAGTTGTGTGGGGGAATATGACAGAGCTGTGTGGAGGAATATGGTAGAGTTGTGGGGGAATATGACAGAGCTGTGTGGAGGAATATGGTAGAGTTGTGTGGGGGAATATGACAGAGCTGTGTGGAGGAATATGACAGAGCTGTGTGGGGGAATATGGTAGAGTTGTGTGGGGGAATATGACAGAGCTGTGTGGAGGAATATGACAGAGCTGTGTGGGGGAATATGACAGAGCTGTGGGGGGGAATATGGTAGAGCTGTGTGGGGGAATATGGTAGAGCTGTGTGGGGAATATGACAGAGCTGTGTGGAGGAATATGGTAGAGTTGTGTGGGGGAATATGACAGAGCTGTGGGGGGAATATGGTAGAGCTGTGTGGGGAATATGACAGAGCTGTGGGGGGGAATATGGTAGAGCTGTGTGGGGGAATATGACAGAGCTGTGTGGAGGAATATGGTAGAGTTGTGTGGGGGAATATGACAGAGCTGTGGGGGAATATGGTAGAGCTGTGTGGGGGAATATGACAGAGCTGTGTGGAGGAATATGGTAGAGTTGTGGGGGGGAATATGACAGAGCTGTGTGGAGGAATATGGTAGAGTTGTGTGGGGGAATATGACAGAGCTGTGTGGAGGAATATGACAGAGCTGTGTGGGGGAATATGGTAGAGTTGTGTGGGGGAATATGACAGAGCTGTGTGGAGGAATATGACAGAGCTGTGTGGAGGAATATGGTAGAGTTGTGTGGGGGAATATGACAGAGCTGTGGGGGGGAATATGGTAGAGCTGTGTGGGGCAATATGACAGAGCTGTGGGGGAATATGGTAGAGCTGTGTGGGGGAATATGACAGAGCTGTGTGGAGGAATATGGTAGAGTTGTGTGGGGGAATATGACAGAGCTGTGGGGGGAATATGGTAGAGCTGTGTGGGGGAATATGACAGAGCTGTGTGGAGGAATATGGTAGAGTTGTGGGGAATATGACAGAGCTGTGTGGAGGAATATGGTAGAGTTGTGTGGGGAATATGACAGAGCTGTGTGGAGGAATATGACAGAGCTGTGTGGGGAATATGACAGAGCTGTGTGGGGGATATGGTAGAGTTGTGTGGGGGAATATGACAGAGCTGTGTTGGGGAATATGACAGAGCTATGTGGGGGAATATGACAGAGCTGTGTGGGGGAATATGACAGAGCTGTGTGGGGGGATATGGTAGAGTTGTGTGGGGGAATATGACAGAGCTATGTGGGGGAATATGACAGAGCTGTGTGGGGGAATATGACAGAGCTGTGTGGGGGAATATGACAGAGCTATGTGGGGGAATATGACAGAGCTGTGTGGGGGAATATGACAGAGCTGTGTGGGGGGATATGACAGAGCTGTGTGGAGGAATATGGTAGAGTTGTGTGGGGGAATATGACAGAGCTGTGTGGAGGAATATGGTAGAGTTGTGTGGGGAATATGACAGAGCTGTGTGGAGGAATATGACAGAGCTGTGTGGGGAATATGGTAGATTTGTGTGGGGGAATATGACAGAGCTGTGTGGAGGAATATGACAGAGCTGTGTGGGGGAATATGACAGAGCTGTGGGGGAATATGGTAGAGCTGTGTGGGGGAATATGGTAGAGCTGTGTGGGGGAATATGACAGAGCTGTGTGGAGGAATATGGTAGAGTTGTGTGGGGGAATATGACAGAGCTGTGGGGGGGAATATGGTAGAGCTGTGTGGGGGAATATGACAGAGCTGTGGGGGAATATGGTAGAGCTGTGTGGGGGAATATGACAGAGCTGTGTGGAGGAATATGGTAGAGTTGTGTGGGGAATATGACAGAGCTGTGGGGGAATATGGTAGAGCTGTGTGGGGGAATATGACAGAGCTGTGTGGAGGAATATGGTAGAGTTGTGGGGGAATATGACAGAGCTGTGTGGAGGAATATGGTTGAGTTGTGTGGGGGAATATGACAGAGCTGTGTGGAGGAATATGGTAGAGCTGTGTGGGGGAATATGACAGAGCTGTGTGGAGGAATATGGTAGAGTTGTGGGGGGGAATATGACAGAGCTGTGTGGAGGAATATGGTAGAGTTGTGTGGGGGAATATGACAGAGCTGTGTGGAGGAATATGACAGAGCTGTGTGGAGGAATATGGTAGAGCTGTGTGGGGGAATATGACAGAGCTGTGGGGGGGAATATGGTAGAGCTGTGTGGGGGAATATGACAGAGCTGTGTGGAGGAATATGGTAGAGTTGTGTGGGGGAATATGACAGAGCTGTGGGGGAATATGGTAGAGCTGTGAGGGGAATATGACAGAGCTGTGTGGAGGAATATGGTAGAGCTGTGGGGGGGAATATGACAGAGCTGTGTGGAGGAATATGGTAGAGTTGTGTGGGGGAATATGACAGAGCTGTGTGGAGGAATATGACAGAGCTGTGTGGGGGAATATGGTAGAGTTGTGTGGGGGAATATGGTAGAGCTGTGGGGGGGAATATGGTAGAGTTGTGTGGGGGAATATGACAGAGCTGTGTGGGGGAATATGACAGAGCTGTGTGGAGGAATATGACAGAGCTGTGTGGGGAATATGGTAGAGTTGTGGGGGAATATGACAGAGCTGTGTGGAGGAATATGACAGAGCTGTGTAGGGGAATATGGTAGAGTTGTGTGGGGGAATATGGTAGAGTTGTGTGGAGGAATATGACAGAGCTGTGTGGGGGAATATGGTAGAGTTGTGTGGGGGAATATGACAGAGCTGTGTGGAGGAATATGACAGAGCTGTGTGGGGAATATGGTAGAGTTGTGTGGGGAATATGACAGAGCTGTGTGGAGGAATATGGTAGAGTTGTGGGGGAATATGACAGAGCTGTGTGGAGGAATATGACAGAGCTGTGTGGGGGAATATGGTAGAGTTGTGTGGGGGAATATGACAGAGTTGTGGGGGGGAATATGACAGAGCTGTGTGGAGGAATATGACAGAGCTGTGTGGAGGAATATGACAGAGCTGTGTAGGGGAATATGGTAGAGTTGTGTGGGGGAATATGACAGAGCTGTGTGGAGGAATATGGTAGAGTTGTGTGGGGGAATATGACAGAGCTGTGTGGAGGAATATGACAGAGCTGTGTGGGGGAATATGGTAGAGTTGTGTGGGGGAATATGACAGAGCTGTGTGGAGGAATATGACAGAGCTGTGTGGGGGAATATGGTAGAGTTGTGTGGGGGAATATGACAGAGCTGTGTGGAGGAATATGACAGAGCTGTGTGGGGAATATGGTAGAGTTGTGGGGGTATGACAGAGCTGTGTGGAGGAATATGACAGAGCTGTGTGGGGGAATATGGTAGAGTTGTGTGGGGAACATGACAGAGCTGTGTGGAGGAATATGGTAGAGTTGTGGGGGAATATGACAGAGCTGTGGGGGAATATGGTAGAGTTGTGGGGGGGAATATGACAGAGCTGTGGGGGGGAATATGGTAGAGTTGTGTGGGGGAATATGACAGAGCTGTGTGGAGGAATATGACAGAGCTGTGTGGGGGAATATGACAGAGCTGTGTGGAGGAATATGACAGAGCTGTGTGGGGGAATATGGTAGAGTTGTGGGGGAATATGACAGAGCTGTGGGGGAATATGGTAGAGCTGTGTGGGGAATATGACAGAGCTGTGTGGGGGAATCAGACAGAGCTGTGTGGGGGAATATGACAGAGCTGTGTGTTGGAATATGACAGAGTTGTGTGGGGGAATATGACAGAGCTGTGTGGGGGAATATGGTAGAGTTGTGTGGGGGAATATGGCAGAGCTGTGCGGTGAAAGATGGCAGTGCTGTGCGGTTGAAGATGGCAGAGGGGATGACGTTGTTTGGGAGACCAGGACACAGGTCTTCTCAAGGAAACGTATGTAACGTCCAAACCATTTAGAAACAAGACAAACATGTTGTTGTCCGTTTTGCTCTACAACTCCCACAAGCTTCACAGGACTCGTCTGAAGTTAGACCCGTGATAAGTTCATGGAGGTCCATAGGACATTTTTATTTATTTATTTTATTTTACCGTTATTTAACTAGGCAAGTCAATGTAAAACGATCAGTCAACGATCATGTAACATGGGGGATCAGTCAATCACTCAATGCAACGTGGGGGATCAGTCAATCGCTCAATGTAACGTGGGGGATCAGTCAATCACTCAATGTAACGTGGGGGATCAGTCAATCACTCAATGCAACGTGGGGGATCAGTCAATCACTCAATGTAACGTGGGGGATCAGTCAATCACTCAATGTAACGTGGGGATCAGTCAATCACTCAATGTAACGTGGGGGATCAGTCAATCACTCAATGCAACGTGGGGGATCAGTCAATCGCTCAATGTAACGTGGGGGATCAGTCAATCTCTCAATGTAACGTGGGGGATCAGTCAATCACTCAATGTAACGTGGGGATCAGTCAATCGCTCAATGTAACGTGGGGATCAGTCAATCACTCAATGTAACGTGGGGATCAGTCAATCACTCAATGTAACATGGGGATCAGTCAATCTCTCAATGCAACGTGGGGATCAGTCAATCGCTCAATGCAACGTGGGGATCAGTCAATCACTCAATGCAACGTGGGGATCATTCAATCACTCAATGTAACATGGGGATCAGTCAATCACTCAATGTAACGTGGGGATCAGTCAATCACTCAATGTAACGTGGGGATCAGTCAATCACTCAATGTAACGTGGGGGATCAGTCAATCACTCAATGCAACGTGGGGGATCAGTCAATCACTCAATGTAACGTGGGGGATCAGTCAATCACTCAATCACTCAATGCAACGTGGGGGATCAGTCAATCACTCAATGCAACGTGGGGATCAGTCAATCACTCAATGCAACGTGGGGGATCAGTCAATCACTCAATGCAACGTGGGGGATCAGTCAATCACTCAATGTAACGTGGGGGATCAGTCAATCACTCAATGTAACGTGGGGGATCAGTCAATCACTCAATGCAACGTGGGGGATCAGTCAATCGCTCAATGCAGCGTGGGGATCAGTCAATCACTCAATGCAACGTGGGGATCAGTCAATCTCTCAATGTAACGTGGGGATCAGTCAATCGCTCAATGCAACGTGGGGATCAGTCAATCGCTCAATGCAACGTGGGGGATCAGTCAATCACTCAATGCAACGTGGGGGATCAGTCAATCCCTCAATGTAACGTGGGGGATCAGTCAATCGCTCAATGTAACGTGGGGGATCAGTCAATCGCTCAATGTAACGTGGGGGATCAGTCAATCACTCAATGCAACGTGGGGGATCAGTCAATCACTCAATGTAACGTGGGGGATCAGTCAATCACTCAATGCAACGTTGGGGATCAGTCAATCACTCAATGTAACGTGGGGGATCAGTCAATCACTCAATGTAACGTGGGGGATCAGTCAATCACTCAATGTAACGTGGGGGATCAGTCAATCGCTCAATGCAACGTGGGGGATCAGTCAATCGCTCAATGCAACGTGGGGGATCAGTCAATCACTCAATGCAACGTGGGGGATCAGTCAATCTCTCAATGTAACGTGGGGGATCAGTCAATCACTCAATGTAACATGGGGGATCAGTCAATCTCTCAATGCAACGTGGGGGATCAGTCAATCACTCAATGTAACGTGGGGGATCAGTCAATCGCTCAATGTAACGTGGGGGATCAGTCAATCGCTCAATGTAACGTGGGGGATCAGTCAATCGCTCAATGTAACGTGGGGGATCAGTCAATCACTCAATGTAACATGGGGGATCAGTCAATCTCTCAATGCAACGTGGGGATCAGTCAATCGCTCAATGCGGCGTGGGGATCAGTCAATCGCTCAATGTAACGTGGGGATCAGTCAATCACTCAATGTAACGTGGGGATCAGTCAATCACTCAATGCAACGTGGGGGATCAGTCAATCACTCAATGCAACGTGGGGGATCAGTCAATCACTCAATGCAACGTGGGGGATCAGTCAATCGCTCAATGTAACGTGGGGGATCAGTCAATCGCTCAATGTAACGTGGGGGATCAGTCAATCACTCAATGTAACGTGGGGGATCAGTCAATCACTCAATGTAACGTGGGGGATCAGTCAATCTCTCAATGCAACGTGGGGGATCAGTCAATCGCTCAATGCAACGTGGGGGATCAGTCAATCACTCAATGCAACGTGGGGGATCAGTCAATCACTCAATGTAACATGGGGGATCAGTCAATCACTCAATGTAACGTGGGGGATCAGTCAATCACTCAATGTAACGTGGGGGATCAGTCAATCACTCAATGTAACGTGGGGGATCAGTCAATCACTCAATCACTCAATGCAACGTGGGGGATCAGTCAATCACTCAATGTAACGTGGGGGATCAGTCAATCACTCAATCACTCAATGCAACGTGGGGGATCAGTCAATCACTCAATGCAACGTGGGGGATCAGTCAATCACTCAATGCAACGTGGGGGATCAGTCAATCGCTCAATGCAACGTGGGGGATCAGTCAATCACTCAATACAACGTGGGGGATCAGTCAATCACTCAATGTAACGTGGGGGATCAGTCAATCACTCAATGTAACGTGGGGGATCAGTCAATCACTCAATGCAACGTGGGGGATCAGTCAATCGCTCAATGCAACGTGGGGGATCAGTCAATCACTCAATCACTCAATGCAACGTGGGGGATCAGTCAATCACTCAATGCAACGTGGGGGATCAGTCAATCACTCAATGCAACGTGGGGGATCAGTCAATCGCTCAATGCAACGTGGGGGATCAGTCAATCACTCAATACAACGTGGGGGATCAGTCAATCACTCAATGTAACGTGGGGGATCAGTCAATCACTCAATGTAACGTGGGGGATCAGTCAATCACTCAATGCAACGTGGGGGATCAGTCAATCGCTCAATGCAACGTGGGGGATCAGTCAATCACTCAATGCAACGTGGGGGATCAGTCAATCTCTCAATGTAACGTGGGGATCAGTCAATCGCTCAATGCAACGTGGGGATCAGTCAATCACTCAATGCAACGTGGGGATCAGTCAATCCCTCAATGTAACGTGGGGATCAGTCAATCGCTCAATGTAACGTGGGGGATCAGTCAATCACTCAATGTAACGTGGGGGATCAGTCAATCACTCAATGTAACGTGGGGGATCAGTCAATCACTCAATGCAACGTGGGGGATCAGTCAATCGCTCAATGCAACGTGGGGGATCAGTCAATCACTCAATGCAACGTGGGGGATCAGTCAATCTCTCAATGTAACGTGGGGATCAGTCAATCGCTCAATGCAGCGTGGGGGATCAGTCAATCACTCAATGCAACGTGGGGATCAGTCAATCCCTCAATGTAACGTGGGGATCAGTCAATCGCTCAATGTAACGTGGGGATCAGTCAATCGCTCAATGTAACGTGGGGATCAGTCAATCACTCAATGCAACGTGGGGGATCAGTCAATCACTCAATGTAACGTGGGGGATCAGTCAATCACTCAATGCAACGTGGGGGATCAGTCAATCACTCAATGTAACGTGGGGGATCAGTCAATCACTCAATGTAACGTGGGGGATCAGTCAATCACTCAATGTAACGTGGGGGATCAGTCAATCACTCAATGCAACGTGGGGGATCAGTCAATCGCTCAATGCAACGTGGGGGATCAGTCAATCACTCAATGCAATGTGGGGGATCAGTCAATCTCTCAATGTAACGTGGGGGATCAGTCAATCACTCAATGTAACATGGGGGATCAGTCAATCTCTCAATGCAACGTGGGGGATCAGTCAATCACTCAATGTAACGTGGGGATCAGTCAATCGCTCAATGTAACGTTGGGGGATCAGTCAATCGCTCAATGTAACGTGGGGGATCAGTCAATCGCTCAATGTAACGTGGGGGATCAGTCAATCACTCAATGTAACATGGGGGATCAGTCAATCTCTCAATGCAACGTGGGGGATCAGTCAATCGCTCAATGCGACGTGGGGGATCAGTCAATCGCTCAATGTAACGTGGGGGATCAGTCAATCACTCAATGTAACGTGGGGGATCAGTCAATCACTCAATGCAACGTGGGGGATCAGTCAATCACTCAATGCAACGTGGGGGATCAGTCAATCACTCAATGCAACGTGGGGGATCAGTCAATCGCTCAATGTAACGTGGGGATCAGTCAATCGCTCAATGTAACGTGGGGATCAGTCAATCACTCAATGTAACGTGGGGATCAGTCAATCACTCAATGTAACATGGGGATCAGTCAATCTCTCAATGCAACGTGGGGATCAGTCAATCGCTCAATGCAACGTGGGGATCAGTCAATCACTCAATGCAACGTGGGGATCAGTCAATCACTCAATGTAACATGGGGATCAGTCAATCACTCAATGTAACGTGGGGATCAGTCAATCACTCAATGTAACGTGGGGATCAGTCAATCACTCAATGTAACGTGGGGATCAGTCAATCACTCAATCACTCAATGCAGCGTGGGGATCAGTCAATCACTCAATGTAGCATTGGGGGATCAGTCAATCACTCAATCACTCAATGCAACGTGGGGATCAGTCAATCACTCAATGCAGCGTGGGGATCAGTCAATCACTCAATGCAACGTGGGGGATCAGTCAATCGCTCAATGCAACGTGGGGGATCAGTCAATCACTCAATGCAACGTGGGGGATCAGTCAATCACTCAATGGAACGTGGGGATCAGTCAATCACTCAATGTAACGTGGGGATCAGTCAATCACTCAATGCAACGTGGGGATCAGTCAATCGCTCAATGCAACGTGGGGGATCAGTCAATCACTCAATGCAACGTGGGGGATCAGTCAATCACTCAATGCAACGTGGGGGATCAGTCAATCCCTCAATGTAACGTGGGGGATCAGTCAATCGCTCAATGTAGCGTGGGGATCAGTCAATCGCTCAATGTAACGTGGGGATCAGTCAATCACTCAATGCAACGTGGGGATCAGTCAATCACTCAATGTAACATGGGGATCAGTCAATCACTCAATGTAACGTGGGGATCAGTCAATCACTCAATGTAGCATTGGGGGGATCAGTCAATCACTCAATGTAACGTGGGGGATCAGTCAATCACTCAATCACTCAATGCAACGTGGGGGATCAGTCAATCACTCAATGTAACGTGGGGGATCAGTCAATCACTCAATCACTCAATGCAACGTGGGGGATCAGTCAATCACTCAATGCAACGTGGGGGATCAGTCAATCACTCAATGCAACGTGGGGGATCAGTCAATCGCTCAATGCAACGTGGGGGATCAGTCAATCACTCAATGCAACGTGGGGGATCAGTCAATCACTCAATGTAACGTGGGGGATCAGTCAATCACTCAATGTAACGTGGGGGATCAGTCAATCACTCAATGCAACGTGGGGGATCAGTCAATCGCTCAATGCAACGTGGGGGATCAGTCAATCACTCAATGCAACGTGGGGGATCAGTCAATCGCTCAATGTAACGTGGGGGATCAGTCAATCGCTCAATGTAACGTGGGGATCAGTCAATCGCTCAATGTAACGTGGGGATCAGTCAATCGCTTCAATGTAACGTGGGGATCAGTCAATCACTCAATGTAACATGGGGGATCAGTCAATCTCTCAATGCAACGTGGGGGATCAGTCAATCGCTCAATGCGACGTGGGGGATCAGTCAATCGCTCAATGTAACGTGGGGGATCAGTCAATCACTCAATGTAACGTGGGGGATCAGTCAATCACTCAATGCAACGTGGGGGATCAGTCATTCACTCAATGCAACGTGGGGGATCAGTCAATCACTCAATGCAACGTGGGGGATCAGTCAATCACTCAATGTAACGTGGGGATCAGTCAATCACTCAATGCAACGTGGGGATCAGTCAATCGCTCAATGTAACGTGGGGGATCAGTCAATCGCTCAATGTAACGTGGGGGATCAGTCAATCGCTCAATGTAACGTGGGGGATCAGTCAATCACTCAATGTAACATGGGGGATCAGTCAATCTCTCAATGCAACGTGGGGGATCAGTCAATCGCTCAATGCAACGTGGGGGATCAGTCAATCACTCAATGCAACGTGGGGGATCAGTCAATCACTCAATGTAACATGGGGGATCAGTCAATCACTCAATGTAACGTGGGGGATCAGTCAATCGCTCAATGTAACGTGGGGGATCAGTCAATCGCTCAATGTAACGTGGGGGATCAGTCAATCGCTCAATGTAACGTGGGGGATCAGTCAATCACTCAATGTAACATGGGGGATCAGTCAATCTCTCAATGCAACGTGGGGGATCAGTCAATCGCTCAATGCGGCGTGGGGATCAGTCAATCGCTCAATGTAACGTGGGGGATCAGTCAATCACTCAATGTAACGTGGGGGATCAGTCAATCACTCAATGCAACGTGGGGGATCAGTCAATCACTCAATGTAACGTGGGGGATCAGTCAATCGCTCAATGTAACGTGGGGATCAGTCAATCGCTCAATGTAACGTGGGGATCAGTCAATCGCTCAATGTAGCATTGGGGGGATCAGTCAATCACTCAATGTAACATGGGGATCAGTCAATCTCTCAATGCAACGTGGGGATCAGTCAATCGCTCAATGCGGCGTGGGGATCAGTCAATCGCTCAATGTAACGTGGGGATCAGTCAATCACTCAATGTAACGTGGGGATCAGTCAATCACTCAATGCAACGTGGGGATCAGTCAATCACTCAATGCAACGTGGGGGATCAGTCAATCACTCAATGCAACGTGGGGGATCAGTCAATCACTCAATGTAACGTGGGGGATCAGTCAATCACTCAATGCAACGTGGGGGATCAGTCAATCGCTCAATGTAACGTGGGGGATCAGTCAATCGCTCAATGTAACGTGGGGGATCAGTCAATCACTCAATGTAACGTGGGGGATCAGTCAATCACTCAATGTAACATGGGGGATCAGTCAATCTCTCAATGCAACGTGGGGGATCAGTCAATCGCTCAATGCAACGTGGGGGATCAGTCAATCACTCAATGCAACGTGGGGGATCAGTCAATCACTCAATGTAACATGGGGGATCAGTCAATCACTCAATGTAACGTGGGGGATCAGTCAATCACTCAATGTAACGTGGGGGATCAGTCAATCACTCAATGTAACGTGGGGGATCAGTCAATCACTCAATCACTCAATGCAACGTGGGGGATCAGTCAATCACTCAATGTAACGTGGGGGATCAGTCAATCACTCAATCACTCAATGCAACGTGGGGGATCAGTCAATCACTCAATGCAACGTGGGGGATCAGTCAATCACTCAATGCAACGTGGGGGATCAGTCAATCGCTCAATGCAACGTGGGGGATCAGTCAATCACTCAATGCAACGTGGGGGATCAGTCAATCACTCAATGTAACGTGGGGGATCAGTCAATCACTCAATGTAACGTGGGGGATCAGTCAATCACTCAATGCAACGTGGGGATCAGTCAATCGCTCAATGCAACGTGGGGGATCAGTCAATCACTCAATGCAACGTGGGGGATCAGTCAATCACTCAATGCAACGTGGGGGATCAGTCAATCCCTCAATGTAACGTGGGGTATCAGTCAATCGCTCAATGTAACGTGGGGGATCAGTCAATCGCTCAATGTAACGTGGGGATCAGTCAATCACTCAATGCAACGTGGGGATCAGTCAATCACTCAATGTAACATGGGGATCAGTCAATCACTCAATGTAACGTGGGGATCAGTCAATCACTCAATGTAACGTGGGGATCAGTCAATCACTCAATGTAGCGTGGGGATCAGTCAATCACTCAATCACTCAATGCAGCGTGGGGATCAGTCAATCACTCAATGTAACGTGGGGATCAGTCAATCACTCAATCACTCAATGCAACGTGGGGATCAGTCAATCACTCAATGCAACGTGGGGATCAGTCAATCACTCAATGCAACGTGGGGATCAGTCAATCGCTCAATGCAACGTGGGGATCAGTCAATCACTCAATGCAACGTGGGGATCAGTCAATCACTCAATGTAATGTGGGGATCAGTCAATCACTCAATGTAACGTGGGGATCAGTCAATCACTCAATGCAACGTGGGGGATCAGTCAATCGCTCAATGCAATGTGGGGGATCAGTCAATCACTCAATGCAACGTGGGGGATCAGTCAATCGCTCAATGTAACGTGGGGGATCAGTCAATCACTCAATGCAACGTGGGGGATCAGTCAATCACTCAATGTAACATGGGGGATCAGTCAATCACTCAATGTAACGTGGGGGATCAGTCAATCACTCAATGTAACGTGGGGGATCAGTCAATCACTCAATGTAACGTGGGGGATCAGTCAATCACTCAATCACTCAATGCAACGTGGGGGATCAGTCAATCACTCAATGTAACGTGGGGGATCAGTCAATCACTCAATCACTCAATGCAACGTGGGGGATCAGTCAATCACTCAATGCAACGTGGGGGATCAGTCAATCACTCAATGCAACGTGGGGGATCAGTCAATCGCTCAATGCAACGTGGGGGATCAGTCAATCACTCAATGCAACGTGGGGGATCAGTCAATCACTCAATGTAACGTGGGGGATCAGTCAATCACTCAATGTAACGTGGGGGATCAGTCAATCACTCAATGCAACGTGGGGGATCAGTCAATCGCTCAATGCAACGTGGGGGATCAGTCAATCACTCAATGCAACGTGGGGGATCAGTCAATCACTCAATGCAACGTGGGGGATCAGTCAATCCCTCAATGTAACGTGGGGATCAGTCAATCGCTCAATGTAACGTGGGGATCAGTCAATCGCTCAATGTAACGTGGGGATCAGTCAATCACTCAATGCAACGTGGGGATCAGTCAATCACTCAATGTAACGTGGGGATCAGTCAATCACTCAATGCAACGTGGGGATCAGTCAATCACTCAATGTAACGTGGGGATCAGTCAATCACTCAATGTAACGTGGGGATCAGTCAATCACTCAATGCAGCGTGGGGGATCAGTCAATCGCTCAATGCAACGTGGGGATCAGTCAATCACTCAATGCAACGTGGGGATCAGTCAATCTCTCAATGTAACGTGGGGATCAGTCAATCGCTCAATGCAACGTGGGGATCAGTCAATCACTCAATGCAACGTGGGGATCAGTCAATCCCTCAATGTAACGTGGGGATCAGTCAATCGCTCAATGTAACGTGGGGATCAGTAAATCGCTCAATGTAACGTGGGGATCAGTCAATCACTCAATGCAGCGTGGGGATCAGTCAATCACTCAATGTAACGTGGGGATCAGTCAATCACTCAATGCAGCGTGGGGGATCAGTCAATCACTCAATGTAACGTGGGGGATCAGTCAATCACTCAATGTAACGTGGGGGATCAGTCAATCACTCAATGCAACGTGGGGGATCAGTCAATCCCTCAATGTAACGTGGGGGATCAGTCAATCGCTCAATGTAACGTGGGGGATCAGTCAATCGCTCAATGTAACGTGGGGGATCAGTCAATCACTCAATGCAACGTGGGGGATCAGTCAATCACTCAATGTAACGTGGGGGATCAGTCAATCACTCAATGCAACGTGGGGGATCAGTCAATCACTCAATGTAACGTGGGGGATCAGTCAATCACTCAATGTAACGTGGGGGATCAGTCAATCACTCAATGCAACGTGGGGGATCAGTCAATCGCTCAATGCAACGTGGGGGATCAGTCAATCACTCAATGCAACGTGGGGGATCAGTCAATCTCTCAATGTAACGTGGGGGATCAGTCAATCGCTCAATGCAACGTGGGGGATCAGTCAATCACTCAATGCAACGTGGGGGATCAGTCAATCCCTCAATGTAACGTGGGGGATCAGTCAATCGCTCAATGTAACGTGGGGGATCAGTAAATCGCTCAATGTAACGTGGGGGATCAGTCAATCACTCAATGCAACGTGGGGGATCAGTCAATCACTCAATGTAACGTGGGGGATCAGTCAATCACTCAATGCAACGTGGGGGATCAGTCAATCACTCAATGTAACGTGGGGGATCAGTCAATCACTCAATGTAACGTGGGGGATCAGTCAATCACTGTAAAACGTATCAAACTGTGACACTGTATTTTGAAAGTTCTTTATCTTGATTGCCTACATGCAAAACATTGTGGGACTGTATCAACAGTGGACTACTGAAAGTAATGCCAAAATATAGTTTTTGAGAGAAAATGTTCTTTAATATTAACATGCATTAATGTTGGCAGCCTGAGATCCATGCTCACACACACACACACAGTCGTCTAGTGCCGAGCTACACATGTGCAGGCCGTCAAATCAAAGGCTCTTTTGAACGGTAAACCAACTCGGAATTACAAGTCGGAAACAATGCATGCTAATGAGCCTGTTCTAAAACTGTCCTCTTTCTGCAAGTCACAGTGAGTTACAATAATAATATGTATATATAAATAATAATGATCATACAGCCATAATGATATATAATAATAATAATAATACAGCCATAATGATATATAATAATAATAATAATACAGCCATAATGATATATAATAACAATAATAATAATAATACAGCCATAATGATATATAATAATAATAATAATAATACAGCCATAATGATATATAATAACAATAATAATAATAATACAGCCATAATGATATATAATAATAATAATAATAATTATTATTATTATTATTATAATAATACAGCCATAATGATACACAATAATAATAATAATAATAATAATACCTAGCCTCCCTGCATCGTTAAGCTGATCAGAGCCTAGCACTACACCTAGCCTCCCTGCATCGTTAAGCTGATCAGAGCCTAGCACTACACCTAGCCTCCCTGCATCGTTAAGCTGATCAGAGCCTAGCACTACACCTAGTCTCCCTGCATCGTTAAGCTGATCAGAGCCTAGCACTACACCTAGCCTCCCTGCATCGTTAAGCTGATCAGAGCCTAGCACTACACCTAGCCTCCTGCATCGTTAAGCTGATCAGAGCCTAGCACTACACCTAGTCTCCCTGCATCGTTAAGCTGATCAGAGCCTAGCACTACACCTAGCCTCCCTGCATCGTTAAGCTGATCAGAGCCTAGCACTACACCTAGCCTCCCTGCATCGTTAAGCTGATCAGAGCCTAGCACTACACCTAGCCTCCCTGCATCGTTAAGCTGATCAGAGCCTAGCACTACACCTAGTCTCCCTGAGACATTTCAGACCCAGAGGAAATGGAAAAGAAACAGAGACTGTGGGAGGAGAGAGTTAGAAAGGTAGAATCAGCAGAAGGCTATTAGGAATGTGTTCTCCTCCTTCTTACATTCCCTCCCTCCCTTCCCCCTCCCTCCTCCTACCATACTCCTCCTCATCATACCCCTCTCTTCCTCCCCTCCCCTCTCCTAACCTCTCTCTCTCCCTCAACCTCCCTCCCTTCCCCCTCCCTCCTCCTACCATACTCCTCCTCATCATACCCCTCTCTTCCTCCCCTCCCCTCTCCTAACCTCCCTCCCTCCCTCCCACCCTCCGTCCCTCTCCTCCTCCTCTCTCTCTCCTTCCCTCTTCCCTCTTCCCTCTCCCTCTTCCTCCTCCTATTCCAAAACATGTATCATGTTTACAACAAGGCACTACAGTAATTCTTCTAGAAATTTGGCAAAGCAATTCACTTTTTTGTCCTGAATACAATGAGATCCCTCAACCAATAATAGTTTGTTGTATTCATAAAATGAATATGGTGCGGAAGGTATTGAAGTTAAGGAAGTATTTTTATGTTAAGTAAAATAATACAAAAGTCATTTCCGCTGATTGGAGAGGTTCCTGAACTTAATCGCAGTTGGTTTCAGAGTTCTGTCATGTGGTTGCAAAGTAAACAGAGAATCTTCAATCCAAATGACTGTAAAGTCTTTTTCTTTTTAACGGAATGGAACAGAGAAATCCTTAGCTCATTCACTGTCGTCAGCTGATTCAGAATATGTAAATGATATCATCCTGGTATTTTCTGTTGAAGAGGTATTGACAAGCAAAGTCTGAATATTTATTATAAAGCTAACTACTGCAGTGAGGAGAGGGGAGAGAGGGGAGGAGAGGAGAGGGCAAGGAGATGAAAAGAGAGGAGAAGACAGGAGTGGAGAGGAGAGGAGGAGAGAGGAGGAGAGGAAGAGACGAGGAGAGGAAGAGAAGAGGGGAGGGGAGGAGAGGAGAGTGGAGGAGAGGGGAGGAGAGGAGAGGGGAGGAGAGGAGAGTGGAAGCGAGGAGGAGATGAAGAGAAGCGAGGAGGAGAGGAGGAGATGCTGCCAACAGGATTCTCCCGGGAATATAACAGTAGATAAATAATTCCTCAGATATGGTGACATGGTGTGACTCAGAGAATACCAATGAACCGGTCTCCTGATGGGGGAAATAGCACAGCCTTCCCTACCTGTGACAAAAAGAATATGAACATATGTCAAGTGTGATTTGAAATAGGGGAAGTTTGGTCATGATTATCTAGACTGTTTTAGTGAGCTTCAACATTCCAATACACAACGATGTAAACTCAACCCAATGTATGTGTCCCCAATTCACCAGTTAACTTCCCAAGACATTGTGACACGGCCCATCCTTTGCAGTGATTGGACAGTAGAACCTTTGTCGCTGAAGCATGGTGGAGGAAAAGAAGAAGAGGGGGAGGATGAGTAGGAGGGAGGGAGGGAGGGAGGGAGGGAGGAGGGAGGGGAAGGGTGTGTAGGGAGGAGGAGGAGTGAGCAATAGAGGGAGGAGGAGGAAGGAGGAGGAAGAGGAGGGAGGGAGGATGAGTAGGAGGAAGAGGAGGGAGGGAGGGAGGGAGGGAGGGAGGGAGGGAGGGAGGGAGGGAGGGAGGGAGGGAGGGAGGGAGGGAGGGAGGGAGGAGAAGGAGGAGGAGAACAGCCTTCTCCCACAGTTTCATTATTACCTCAACTACCTCGTAACCCTGCACATCAAATCAAATTGTATTTGTCACATACACATGGTTTGCAGATGTTAATGCGAGTGTAGCGAAATGCTTGTGCTTCTAGTTCCGACCGTGCAGTAGTATCTAACAAGTAATCTAACAATTTCACAACAACTACCTTATACACACAAGTGTAAAGGAATGAATACGAGTATGTACATATAAATATATGGATGAGCGATGGCTGACAGGCATAGACAAGATTCAGTAGATGGTTTAGAGTGCAGTGTATACATGTGAGATGAGTAATGTAGGATATGTAAACATTATATACAACATTGTTTAACGTGGCTAGTGATACATTTGTTACATCCAATTTTCTATTATTTAAAGTGGCTAGAGATTTATGTCAGTATGTTGGCAGCAGCCACTCAATGTTAGTGATGGCTGTTTAACAGTCTGATGGGCTTGAGATAGAAGCTGTTTTTCAGTCTCTCGGTCCCAGCTTTGATGCACCTGTACTGACCTCGCCTTCTGGTTGATCTTTTTGGCCTTCCTGTGACATCGGGTCGTGTAGGTGTCCTGGAGGGCAGGTAGTTTACCCCCGGTGATGCGTTGTGCAGTCCTCACTACCCTCTGAAGAGCCTTACGGTTGTGGGCGGAGCAGTTGCCGTACCAGGCGCTGATACAGCCCGACAAGATGCTCTCAATTGTGCATCTGTAAAAGTTTGTGAGTGATTTTGGTGACAAGCCGAATTTCTTCAGCCTCCTGAGGTTGAAGAGGCGCTTATGCGCCTTCTTCACCATGCTGTCTGTGTGGGTGGACCATTTCAGTTTGTCCTTGATGATTGAGTTGGAGGCGTGCTTGGCCACACAGTCATGGGTGAACAGGGAGTACAGGAGAGGGCTGAGAACGCACCCTTGTGGGGCCCCAGTGATGAGGATCAGCGGGGGGGAGGTGTTGTTTTCTACCCTCACCACCTGGGGCCGGCCCGTCAGGAAGTCCAGGACCCAGTTGCACAGGGCTGGGTCGAGACCTTGGGTCTCGAGCTTAATGACGAGGTAGGAGGGTACTATGGTGTTAAATGCTGAGCTGTAGTCGATGAACAGCATTTTTACATAGGTGTTCCTCTTGTCCAGAAGGGTTAGGGCAGTGTGATTGCGATTACGTCGTCTGTGGACCTATTGGGACGGTAAGCAAATTGGAGTGGGTCCAGGGTGTCTGGCAGGATGGAGGTGATATGATCCTTGACTAGTCTCTCAATGCACTTCATGAAGACGGAAGTGAGTGTTACGGGGCGATAGTCATTTAGCTCAGTTACGTTAGCTTTCTTAGAAACAGGAACAATGGTGGCCCTCTTGAAGCATGTGGGAACAGCAGACTGGGATAAGGTTTGATTAAATATGTCCGTAAACACACCAGCCAGCTGGTCTGCGCATGCTCTGAGGACATGGCCAGGGATGCCATCTGGGCCGGCAGCCTTGCGAGGGTTAACACGCTAAATGTTTTATTCACTTTGGCTGCGGTGAAGGTGAGCCTGCAGGTTTTGGTAGCGGGCCGTGTAGGTGGCACTGTATTGTCCTCAAAGTGAGTAAAGAAGTTATTTAGTTTGTCTGGGAGCAGGACATCGTGGTCCGCGACGGGGCTGGTTTTCTTTTTGTAGTCCGTGATTGACTGCCACATTCCTCTCGTGTCTGAGCCGTGTTCTGTTAGACAGGTAAAACATTATCAACAATATAGCCGGGGGTGTAAAGCCATAACACATACATTTTTCCAGCAGCAGACTCTGATTGAAAATGTAAAAAGCCGCACTGAAGTCTAACAAAACAGCCCCTACAATATTTTTCTCTCAACCAATCATCAGTCATTTGTGTAAGTGCTGTGCTTGTTGAATATCCTTCCCTATAAGTGTGCTGAAAGTCTGTTGTCAATTTGTTTACTGTAAAATGGCATTTTTTCGGGTCAAACACCATTTATTCCAAAAGTTTACTGAGGGTTGGTAATTTTTTTTTTAATGTTTATTTTTCCAGGTAATTTGACTGAGAACACATTCTCATTTACAGCAACGACCTGGGGAACAGTTACAGGGGAGAGGAGGGGGATGAAGGAGCCAATTGGAAGATTCTTATTGGTCAGCTATTTGACTAACTTCAGAGTATTTCCTATCCAATAGTACTAATTATGTGCATATCCTATTTTCTGGGCCTGAGTGGCAGGCATGATACTTTGGGCACGCCAGACTCTCCAAAACTGTCACCTATGCAGCCGCTCCCCTAAGAAGTTAAGGGATCTTTACTATTCTTGGGTAGGGGAATAACTTCAGCTTCCCTTCAGGCCTGAGGGCACACGCTCTACTAGGCTTACATTTAGGATATGGCAAATAGGAGTGGAAATATCGTCCGCTATTATCCACAATAATTTTCCACCCAAGTTGTCAGACCCCGGTGGCTTGTCATTGTTGATAGACAACAATAATTGTTTCACCTTTTCCACACTCACTTTATGGAATTCAAAATTACAATGCTGGTCTTTCATGATTTGGTCAGAAATACTTGGATGTATAGTGTCAGCGTTTGTTGCTGGCATGTTTGCTAATCTTGCCAATGAAAAACCATTAATAAAGTAGTTGGCAATATCAGTGGGTTTTGTGATGAATGAGCCATCTGATTCAGTAAATGATGGAGCGGAGTTTGCCTTTTCCCCCAATATTAATTTAAGGTGGTCCACAGCTTTTTTCTACCATCTGATTCAATGAATGATGGAGCGGTGTTTGCTTTTTGCTCAAAATTTCATTGAAGGTGCTCCAAAGCTTTTTCCTGTCATTCTTTATGTAATTTATCTTTGTTTCATAGTCTAGTTTCTTCTTTTTAATCAGTTTAGTCACATGATTTTTCAATTTGCCATACATTTGCCAATCGGTAGTGCAGCCAGACTTATTTGCCATCTCTTCTGCCTCCTCCCTCTAAACCATACAATGTTTCAATTCCTCATCAATCCACAGGGATTTAACTGTTTTTATAGTCATTTTCTTAATGGGTGCTTATTAGTAACTGGGATAAGCAATTTCATAAATGTGTCAAGCGCGTCAGTCCTGCCATAGGAGATAATAACGAGAAAGTTCCAATTTGCGTTTTCCCTGTAAGTCCGGTAGAACTGAGATTTGCTTGCTAAGCATAGCCACTTCATTCCTTTAGTTCCCCGCTATCAAACAATTGCCACATTGGAACTCTGGATGGTCAATACTGTCCCGGACAAGAGCGTAATAAACACAGCTTCTACCTCGCTGGAAACGTTTGTTAGCTATTCTAGGAGAAGTGGGCTCCATTGCAACCTAGCGAGCTGGCTAGTTGGTACAGTGGTTCCTCCTTTTAAAGTTGTGTCATACTGCAGCACACCTTGCGGGCTGCTGCAACATTCTGTGGCACGTTATATAATTGTCAGCCATTTTTAACGTTAATGCAGGTTAGTGCTAGTTTGACCACCAGAGGGCACCTTTGAGAAGAATTTGATAGTCTCCCATATTCACATTACTAGAGAATTAAAAACATTTTTGTAATAACATAGCACATGGTATTGATTTTAAGAAATTTGGCTTAATTAGTTTGATTAATATTATGGTATTTCTATTCAGAGAAAATGAAAAACGAAACCCTCAGTGTTTCCCTTAGGATGGAATGGAAAATATCGGGAGTAGGCTACAGCTTAAAAGGATTGGAGGATTCTAAATTAAATTCTAAGGGGCATAACATTTCCACACCCTAATTGTAATGTATCCAATACTCATTTTGCCTATGGTAGGCCTACAGTATATCTACAAATATTTTGTTCAATGTCGTCTCTCCACCAATAATTTCATTTGGAGGATTGAAGGATTCAAAATGAATTAATAATAATAATGAAAATAATCGCTTTGTTTAAAAAGTACCGATATTTTGGAGATTTCATTTTCATTTAACCTCGAGTGAGCGACAAAAAGGCAGTTCTTGAACATGGTGTGAGACATTCTCACTCATAAATAAAGCCAGTTTGTTATTTAGAATGATTTATTTCTGTAGAAACCTAAGTTGATTATTTAGCAGACATCACTTGTTTATATTCAGTCAACACATATATCTTAAGAATATCATGGAATATTTGAACATTTTCGTTTCCCCATGCTTGTCTCAGAGCAGCGCAAAACGGTGCTGAAATAGACGTCCACAGCGGGAAGGCTATATATATATATATATATACAGTGGGGGAAAAAAGTATTTAGTCAGCCACCAATTGTGGAAGTTCTCTCACTTAAAAATATGAGAGGCCTGTAATTTTCATCATAGGTACACTTCAACTATGACAGACAAAATGAGGAAAAAAAATCCAGAAAATCACATTGTAGGATTTTTTATGAATTTATTTGCAAATTATGGTGGAAAATAAGTATTCATATATTTAATAGTTGTGATGTCTTCAGACATCACAGAAAATTGTACGTTTGATTGGGTTTCTGTTAGGATGGAACGGAAAATATGACGCTGTACAACGTGACGGTCGGCAGTACGGTACTGGGCTATTTAGCTAATGAATCCCAATGTCGTGCGGGCAGGGCACGCAGAAGACCGAGGTTCAATTCCTTGACCGACCAGGGAGGAAGGATTAGGCTGTCCTTGTAAATTAGAATTTGTTCTTACCTGACTTGCCTAGTTAAATAAAGGTTACACTAAGAGCATAACATTTCTGCACCCTCATTTTCTAATTCTAGTCTAACCAACACCCAAACGGAGATTCAGTGAAAATATAAATCTCATTGATTTATCAAGACCAGTCCCCAGCGCGAAACGGTGCTAAAATAGTTGTAGGCTTTTGCTTCAAATCCTATTGCTTCTAACTTCAATATGCTCTTTAAATAAATAAGACCTACACCACTTTTAACAGCACATTACTCAACACTAGTGAGACTCATGTCGCCTACGGTAGACCCACAGTATATAGAAAAATATGACATGACTCTCCGCCAATAATTACATATAGAGGATTGGAGGATTCTAAATTAAAGCCACCTCATGGGTCTCCCAGTGGCAGCCGGCACGGATATCAAACCTGCATCTTGCACTACGGGAGCCCCCATCCATGGATCCATAACGAAATAAACATTGGCATTTTGAAAGAGTATTTTTATCATGATTTTATTAATGAAAGCATAAAGATGCCATTATTAGTTACATTGTTTTAGTTTGAATGTGCAGACTGGCACTAAGAACAGCGGGAACTTTCCCTAGTCAACGCCATTATGCCCCTTAAATACTTTGGAGATGATTTCGTTTTCAAATAATGTAAAATGAGAAAGAAAAAGGCCAGTTTGTTATTTAGAATTATTTATTTCTGTTTTTAGAGGGAGAAAAACCCAAAACCTACAGTCATCTCATGGGTCACCCAGTCGAGACTGGCACGGGTATTGGACCAGCATCGTCTTAGACCGTTGCACTTCTCAGGCGCTGTACAACGTGACCGGTCGGGAGTGGCCTACAGTACTACTCATTCACGTGCGCAAAACAGTAGTGTCCGTTTCAACAGCCACTTGAAAGGACTTCTATTTCTTGTTCGTTTTTCAAAAAACAAGCCTGAAACCATGTCTAAAGAATCTAGTGGACATCTAGTGGAAGCCATAGGAACTGCAATCTAGGAGCTAATTCCCTCTTTAGTCAATAGCAAGTCAATGGAAAAACTGTGACATCAAAAAAAAAACATTCTCCGGATGGATTTTCCTCAGATTTTTGCCTGCCATATCAGTTCTGTTATACTCACAGACATTATGTTAACAGTTTTGGAAACTTCAGAGTGTTGTCTATCAAATACTACCAGTTATATGCATATCCCAGCTTCTGGGCCTGAGTAACAGGCAGTTTACATTGGGCACGTCAGACTGTCCGAACTTGTCCGAATATTGCCCCCTGGCCCGTAGAGTTTATGTCACCGATTCATTGTCAGTTACAGACACAGTAGGACCCAAAAGCATAGTCAGTGCTCTAACTCCCCCCCTTGCGCAAGTCTGGAGCAATGAAGTGTTGACGCAGGGTACCGTACTAAACCACAACTTTTAAAGGAGGGACCACTGTACATGGAACTCTTTTCCACATCAGGTAACTGATGAAAGCAGTAGAATCAGATTTAAAACACAGATACAAATATACCTTATGCAACAGCAGGGACTGTGAAGGGACACAGACAGGCACAGACACACATACACACAATAACATACGCACTCTACACACATACACATGGATTTTGTATTGTAGATATGTGATAGTAGGGTAGTGGCCTGAGGGAACACACTTAATGTGTTGTGAGAAGTGTTATGAAATGTAATATTATCTAATATTTTACATTTACCTTTAATGTTGCTGGACCCCAGGAAAAAGTAGCTGCTGCCTTGGTAGCAGCTAATGGAGTTACTTATTAAATACAAATACAAATGCCTATTCCATCTATTTTGGGCTCTTTAAATCAAGTACAAGCTACAATTTCACTATGAAGATGTTAGTCCTATTAATAGGTCTTTAATATATATATATACTGAACAAAAATATAAACTCAACATGTAATGTGTTGGTCCCATGTTCCATGAGTTTAAATAGAAGATCCCAGAACAATTAATCAAACGGCCACCCATACTATTTGCATTGAAACCTCTGCTGTTTATTATCTATGCATTGTCACTTTAATAACTCTACCTACATGTACATATTACCTTGACTAACCTGTACCCACGCAGATTGACTCAGTACCGGTACCCCCTGTATATAGCCTCGTTATTGTTATTTTATTGTGTTACTTTTTTACTTATTTTTTTACTTTACTTAATTTGGTAAATATTAACGCTTCTCGAACTGCACTGTTGGTTAAGGGCTTGTAATGTAAGTAAGGATTTCACTGTAAGATCTACACCTGTGGTATTCGACGCACAAGACAAATACAATTTTATTTGATTTCATTTTAAAATCCCAGAAATGTTCCATACGCACAGAAAGCTGTGGACGACTTTACTGAAATCCTATCTGGGGAGAACTATGTGACAGTGTCGTCAGTCAAGCCCATATTACGACCCATATTACGACTCAAACCCGATGACAGAGCTCACGAAAAACATTAAAAAGAAGATGGACAGTGTAAAAGCACTACTTGGACTTTTGTCAAAGACCTGCCTACTTGACCCCTGGTACAAAGGACCACGTGAGAGTTGGAAGATACCCTCCTTCAGGAGATGTTGTCACACAGGGAAGTAGAAGGAGGTGGCACCAGCATTACAGCTGGAGATTGGGATGACTGTGCACAGCCCCCGGCTAAAAATATAAATCTTGGTTATATTCTTACAGAAGAAACTGGCCCTGAAAGGTCCTCGCCGGTACCTTTGAGAGTGCGCACCGACACCGATAGGACCCGCTATATTTAAGAGACGGAACACATCTGCTGTCATGGTGGCGGGATAACCACTCTCAACGTCAACAGTGAAGAGGCGACTCCGGGATGCTGGCCTTCTAGGCAGAGTTCCTCTGTCCAGTGTCTGTGTTCTATTTCCCTTCTTAATCTTTTCTTTTTATTGGCCAGTCTGAGATATGGCTTTTTCTTTGCAACTCTGCCTAGAAGGCCAGCATCCTGGTGTCGCCTCTTCACTGTTGACGTTGAGAGTGGTCTTTTGCGGGTACTATTTAATGAAGCTGCCAGTTGAGGACTTGTGAGGCGTCTGTTTCTCAAACTAGACACTCTAATGTACTTGTCCTCTTGCTCAGTTGTGTACTGGGGCCTCCCACTCTTTCTATTCTGGTTAGAGCCAGTTTGCACTGTTCTGTGAAGGGAGTAGTACACAGCGTTGTACGAGATCTTCAGTTTCTTGGCAATTTTTCAGAGTTTCAGAAGAAAGTTATTTGTTTCTGGCCATTTTGAGCCTGTAATCGAACCCACAAATGCTGATGCTCCAGATACTCAACTAGTCTAAAGAAGGACAGTTTTATTGCTTCTTTAATCAGAACAACAGTTTTCAGCTGTGCTAACATAATTGCAAAAGTGTTTTCTAATGACCAATAAACTTGGATTAGCTAGCACAATGTGCCATTGGAACACAGGAGTGATGATTGCTGATAATGGGCCTCTGTACGCCTATGTACGTATGTGTGTGTGTCAAATCAGTGTGTGTGTGTCAAATTGACTATAGCGGAATCACTTGCCATAGGCCTATGAGATGGGGGGTGAGCGGCCAACTGATCATACTTTAGGTATGCGATGTTGCCTTTCCTTCGTTCTTCAATTAGTCATGGCAGCAGTTCCTTTCTTTTGAGGCATACCTTTTCCAAGTCTTCATTGATGAAGATGTTGGTTCCCTTCAGGCACTTGGGTCTACTGAGAATGTCCTCCTTGTCTTTGAACCTGAGCAGTTTCACCATTATAGATCTGGGCCGTCCATCAGGGCAGTTACACCACTATAGATCTGGGCCGTCCATTGGGGAAGAAAGTGCCATTCCTATGTGCCCTCTCCATCTCGATGAGTCTAGGGTCCAGTTTGAGTTGATCTGCCAGGAGTTTCTTTGCCTTGACTTCTGTGTCATGCCAAATTTCAGTGTTTACGTCCTCAATTTCGTCTATTAAAATGTTATTGCGCCTCAATTGGTTAACGAGGTAGTCTCCTTTGGAAGAGTGCTTGTCAAGTGTTGTTTGGAAAATTGCGAAATCCTCAGGTTTTGAATGCGGTCTGGCTGGTGACCTTTTGTGTCCTTCAGCTCCTCCCCCGCCGACTGGGTTTAAACTCATCCATTAGAAGTTCAGAACCAAAAAGTATTGAAATAATTACTCTCAAAAGTAAAAATCATTAAATAAAATAATGAGGATTTGTAACATCCTAATGGAGGTGTAGAATACATCTCACATTCCAGTGTTCTAACTTGTAAACAAGGTTGCATGGGATTTCTTTTTAATGCGACTCCGTGCAGCCAATGGTAATGTCCGCTTTAGGTATAATGCCAGGAGTCAATTGTGGATCTGACAGCTCTAAAGTAGTTCCACCTCTGACATCGCCAAAACAACCGCTATGTGAATGTTAATACAACCAACTGTTATTGGTTCAGGGATCTCATCCCACCAAACAACAGTAATTACTTTTGTATTTTTTGACTTCCTATCAATTTAAATGGACTTTACATGAAAAAGAATTAAAGGTCAGTTACACTTCATGATTTTGGCCTTGTTTTTCATCAATGCTCATTAAGAAATGCTAGCAGTCATGACAGAAGGATAACGATTGTTGTCTTGGGGGTGTGTTTTGATGTGGGTGTTTCTTGGTTGTGTCTTTGCCATTCAAACACAACAAACAAAGTGCAGTAGTGAAGTACAGCGAGGTAAACTGAGCTAGCTTTTCTACGGAGAGAACAACGTTGAGGACTTCTCCCCTCCTGACTACGGAGAGAACAACGTTGAGGACTTCTCCCCTCCTGACTACGGAGAGAACAACGTTGAGGACTTCTCCCCTCCTGACTACGGAGAGAACAACGTTGAGGACTTCTCCCCTCCTGACTACGGAGAGAACAACGTTGAGGACTTCTCCCCTCCTGACTACGGAGAGAACAACGTTGAGGACTTCTCCCCTCCTGACTACGGAGAGAACAACGTTGAGGACTTCTCCCCTCCTGACTACGTAGAGAACAACGTTGAGGACTTCTCCCCTCCTGACTACGGAGAGAACAACGTTGTTGACTTCTCCCCTCCTGACTGACTCGTCATCTCAAAGACGGTCAGCTAGTTCCGTTCTATGTTGTAGGCTAAAGCCTGCACTGACCTTGTGTTGAGCCAAGTTGACAGCAGCTAGCTAGCACAGCTTGTTGATAGGCAGGCCGACAAAAATCGGCGGAATTTCCAATAGAATGCATAGGATTTTAATGCTAAAAATACACTGCCAGCTGATGGCAAAGTTAAATAAAATGAACATGTTGCTGAATTAGCATTTTCGATTTCTGTATTTCAAAACATCCAAAAGTGTAGCCAGAGGTTTATCCCAATCTACCCACCGTAGCCCCTCCCCTGTGTAAGGGAAAGGTGCAGGATGTAGACAGCTCAGCGAGTGAACGGCAGCTGTTTGGCGAGTGACGTAATCTAGCTAGAAATGCCCATATTTACAACAGAGGAGCTGAGGAGGAAACAGTTGGCGTTTCCATCTGAACCGTACGAGGATGGAGGAGGACTTTTTCCGAAAGGTCTGTCAGCTTTCTATTGACTACATACAGCGTCCAACTGTGGTGGAGCACCTGAGTTCACTCCGACACAAGAACAGGAGGGCTGGTGGACGAGCATTCTGCTGCTTTAGCTACCCTAGCTGCCTAGCTACTCCACAGCGGAGAGAAATGAACTCAGACCCTCCTGTCTGGCAAAGACCTCCTCCACAGCTGAGAGAAAGGAACTCAGACCCTCCTGTCTGGCAAAGACCTCCTCCACAGCTGAGAGAAATGAACTCAGACCCTCCTGTCTGGCAAAGACCTCCTCCACAGCTGAGAGAAATGAACTCAGACCCCCTCCACAGCGGAGAGGAAGGAACTCAGACCCCCCTGTCTGGCAGACCCCCTCCAGAGCTAAGAGAAAGGAGTTAATCTTGGACTTCACAAGAACATTAATCAAAGCAGATATACCTCTTGAGAAGAGGCCCAGGTTCTCCACATTTCTGAAGAAACACTGCAATAAGGGAAGGCCTATCCCAGCAACATCCAATCTGCCTACAGAGTACCTTCCAGAGTTCTACCCACAACTTCCAAGGCAGACGCGGTGGAAGTGAGTGCGGTGGACTGGTAGGCAGCTAGTCAGGACAGGAAGCCATCTGTTCCTCCCTACTACCTCAGTGGACTGGTAGGCAGCTAGTCAGGACAGGAAGCCATCTGTTCCTCCCTACCACCTCAGTGGACTGGTAGGCAGCTAGTCAGGACAGGAAGCCATCTGTTCCTCCCTACTACCTCAGTGGACTGGTAGGCAGCTAGTCAGGACAGGATGCCATCTGTTCCTCCCTACCACCTCAGTGGACTGGTAGGCAGCTAGTCAGGACAGGACGCCATCTGTTCCTTCCCACTACCTCAGTGGATGTAGAGAGACTTTTCTCACATTACCATATGCTACTATGTCCGCATAGAAGGAGCCTCACAGTTAATGTGTTTAAAATGTTGATTGCAAAGTAAAACAGCATTGAGCACTTACAAAAACGTGTCAGTCACAAACAAACACCCACCAACTCTCTTTCTGTGTTTTGGTTTGAAGCATTTGATAATGGTTATATGGTGAATGGAACAACAAAACAGAATTGTAAATCTGGTCTTTGGAGTTTCTGCATTTACAGTATAGATTGATTCAACAATGTATATTTATTATTTTATTTCGATATATTATTCATTTATTTATGTGCCTTTGCACTTGATGACACTCCACTCTACACGTTGATGACACTCCATTTCTTTATCATGTTATTCCAGAAGGAAATGTTCACGTAAAAAGATCATAGGAAGGATGAGTCTGTGTAGAGGTTATTTTTTTGACTGAGCTTTTAGTAGAAAGATAACCGTAGGTACATTTTCATCTAATAAACATAATTAAGCATGTATTTACATGTTCCCAATGTTATTAAATAATGTTAGCACTCTGGAGGCAAAACAAGGTTAGCTGGCTATCGAATCTAGCTTATATATAGACATTCTGATCTATTGACTGACTGGTCTAGTCTATATAGACTGACTGATCTAGTCTATATAGACACTGACTGGTCTAGTCTATATAGACACTGACTGGCCTAGTCTATATAGACACTGAATGTCCTAGTCTATATAGACACTGACTGGCCTAGTCTATATAGACTGACTGATCTAGTCTATATAGACACTGACTGGCATAGTCTATATAGACAATGACTGGTCTAGTCTATATAGACACTGACTGGTCTAATCTATATAGACACTGACTGGCCTAGTCTATATAGACTGACTGATCTAGTCTAAATAGACACTGACTGGTCTAGTCTATATAGACACTGACTGGCCTAGTCTATATAGACTGACTGGTCTAGTCTATATAGACACTGACTGGTCTAATCTATATAGACACTGACTGGTCTAATCTATATAGACACTGTCTGATCTAGTCTATATAGACACTGACTGGCCTAGTCTATATAGACACTGACTGGCCTATTCTATGTAGACACTGACTGGTCTAGTCTATATAGACACTGACTGGCCTACTCTATATAGACACTGACTGGACTAGTCTGTATAGACACTGACTGGACTAGTCTGTATAGACACTGACTAGTCTAGTCTATATAGACACGGACTGGCCTAGTCTATATAGACACTGACTGGTCTAGTCTATATAGACACTGACTGGCCTAGTCTATATAGACACTGACTGGTCTAGTCTATATAGACACTGACTGGTCTAGTCTATATAGACATTGACTGGTCTAGTCTATATAGACACTGACTGATCTAGTCTATATAGACACTGACTGCCTAGTCTATATAGACACTGACTGGTCTAGTCTATATAGACACTGACTGCCTAGTCTATATAGACACTGATTGGTCTAGTCTATATAGACACTGACTGGTCTATTCTATATAGACACTGACAGGTCTAGTCTATATAGACACTGACTGGTCTAGTCTATATAGACACTGAATGGTCTAGTCTATATAGACACTGAATGTCCTAGTCTATATAGACACTGACTGGCCTAGTCTATATAGACTGACTGATCTAGTCTATATAGACACTGACTGGCATAGTCTATATAGACAATGACTGGTCTAGTCTATATAGACACTGACTGGTCTAATCTATATAGACCCTGACTGGCCAAGTCTATATAGACTGACTGATCTAGTCTGTATAGACACTGACTGGCCTAATCTATATAGACACTGACTGGCCTAGTCTATATAGACTGACTGATCTAGTCTATATAGACACTGACTGGTCTAATCTATATTGACACTGACTGGCCTAGTCTATATAGACTGACTGATCTAGTCTATATAGACACTGACTGGTCTAGTCTATATAGACACTGACTGGTCTAGTCTATAGAGACACTGACTGGCATAGACTATATAGACACTAACTGGTCTAGTCTATATGGACACTGACTGGTCTAATCTACATTGACACTGACTGGTCTATTCTATATAGACACTGACTGGTCTATTCTATATAGACACTGACTGCCTAGTCTATATAGACAATGACTGGTCTAGTCTATATAAACACTGACTGGTCAAGTCTATATAGACACTGACTGGTCTAGTCTATATAGACACTGACTGGCCTTGTCTATATAGACACTGACTGCCTAGTCTATATAGACACTGACTGGTCTAGTCTATATAGACACTGACTGGTCTAGTCTATATAGACACTGACTGGCCTAATCTATATAGACACTGACTGGCCTAGTCTATATAGACTGACTGATCTAGTCTATATAGACACTGACTGGTCTAATCTATATTGACACTGACTGGCCTAGTCTATATAGACTGACTGATCTAGTCTATATAGACACTGACTGGTCTAGTCTATATAGACACTAACTGGTCTAGTCTATATGGACACCGACTGGTCTAATCTACATTGACACTGACTGGTCTATTCTATATAGACACTGACTGGTCTATTCTATATAGACACTGACTGCCTAGTCTATATAGACAATGACTGGTCTAGTCTATATAAACACTGACTGGTCTAGTCTATTTAGACACTGACTGGCCTAGTCTATATAGACTGACTGATCAAGTCTATATAGACACTGACTGGCCTATTCTATATAGACACTGACTGGTCTAGTCTATATAGACACTGTCTGATCTAGTCTATATAGACACTGACTGGTCTAGTCTATATAGACACTGACTGACCTAGTCTATAGAGACTGACTTATCTAGTCTATATAGACACTGACTGGTCTAGTCTATATAGACACTGACTGGCCTACTCTATATAGACACTGACTGGACTAGTCTGTATAGACACTGACTAGTCTAGTCTATATAGACACGGACTGGCCTAGTCTATATAGACACTGACTGGTCTAGTCTATATAGACACTGACTGGTCTAGTCTATATAGACACTGACTGGTCTAGTCTATATAGACACTGACTGGCCTAGTCTATATAGACACTGACTGGTCTAGTCTATATAGACACTGACTGGTCTAGTCTATATAGACATTGACTGGTCTAGTCTATATAGACACTGACTGATCTAGTCTATATAGACACTGACTGGTCTAGTCTATATAGACACTGACTGGTCTAGTCTATATAGACACTGACTGCCTAGTCTATATAGACAATGACTGGTCTAGTCTATATAAACACTGACTGGTCAAGTCTATATAGACACTGACTGGTCTAGTCTATATAGACACTGACTGGCCTTGTCTATATAGACACTGACAGGTCTAGTCTATATAGACACTGACTGGTCTAGTCTATATAGACACTGACTGGTCTAGTCTATATAGACACTGAATTTCCTAATCTATATAGACACTGACTGGCCTAGTCTATATAGACTGACTGATCTAGTCTATATAGACACTGACTGGTCTAATCTATATTGACACTGACTGGCCTAGTCTATATAGACTGACTGATCTAGTCTATATAGACACTGACTGGTCTAGTCTATATAGACACTAACTGGTCTAGTCTATATGGACACCGACTGGTCTAATCTACATTGACACTGACTGGTCTATTCTATATAGACACTGACTGGTCTATTCTATATAGACACTGACTGCCTAGTCTATATAGACAATGACTGGTCTAGTCTATATAAACACTGACTGGTCTAGTCTATTTAGACACTGACTGGCCTAGTCTATATAGACTGACTGATCAAGTCTATATAGACACTGACTGGCCTATTCTATATAGACACTGACTGGTCTAGTCTATATAGACACTGTCTGATCTAGTCTATATAGACACTGACTGGTCTAGTCTATATAGACACTGACTGACCTAGTCTATAGAGACTGACTTATCTAGTCTATATAGACACTGACTGGTCTAGTCTATATAGACACTGACTGGCCTACTCTATATAGACACTGACTGGACTAGTCTGTATAGACACTGACTAGTCTAGTCTATAGCAGACACGGACTGGCCTAGTCTATATAGACACTGACTGGTCTAGTCTATATAGACACTGACTGGTCTAGTCTATATAGACACTGACTGGTCTAGTCTATATAGACACTGACTGGCCTAGTCTATATAGACACTGACTGGTCTAGTCTATATAGACACTGACTGGTCTAGTCTATATAGACATTGACTGGTCTAGTCTATATAGACACTGACTGATCTAGTCTATATAGACACTGACTGGTCTAGTCTATATAGACACTGACTGGTCTAGTCTATATAGACACTGACTGCCTAGTCTATATAGACACTGACTGGTCTAGTCTATATAGACACTGACTGCCTAGTCTATATAGACACTGACTGGTCTAGTCTATATAGACACTGACTGGTCTATTCTATATAGACACTGACAGGTCTAGTCTATATAGACACTGACTGGTCTAGTCTATATAGACACTGACTGGCCTAGTCTATATAGACACTGAATTTCCTAGTCTATATAGACACTGACTGGCCTAGTCTATATAGACTGACTGATCTAGTCTATATAGACACTGACTGGCATAGTCTATATAGACACTGACTGGTCTAGTCTATATAGACACTGACTGGCCTAGTCTATATAGACACGGACTGGCCTAGTCTATATAGACACTGACTGGTCTAGTCTATATAGACACTGACTGGTCTAGTCTATATAGACACTGACTGGTCTAGTCTATATAGACACTGACTGGTCTAGTCTATATAGACACTGACTGGCCTAGTCTATATAGACACTGACTGGTCTAGTCTATATAGACACTGACTGGTCTAGTCTATATAGACATTGACTGGTCTAGTCTATATAGACACTGACTGATCTAGTCTATATAGACACTGACTGGTCTAGTCTATATAGACACTGACTGCCTAGTCTATATAGACACTGACTGGTCTAGTCTATATAGACACTGACTGCCTAGTCTATATAGACACTGACTGGTCTAGTCTATATAGACACTGACTGGTCTATTCTATATAGACACTGACAGGTCTAGTCTATATAGACACTGACTGGTCTAGTCTATATAGACACTGACTGGCCTAGTCTATATAGACACTGAATGTCCTAGTCTATATAGACACTGACTGGCCTAGTCTATATAGACTGACTGATCTAGTCTATATAGACACTGACTGGCATAGTCTATATAGACAATGACTGGTCTAGTCTATATAGACACTGACTGGTCTATTCTATATAGACACTGACTGGTCTAGTCTATATAGACAATGACTGGTCTAGTCTATATAGACACTGACTGGTCTAATCTATATAGACACTGACTGGCCTAGTCTATATAGACTGACTGATCTAGTCTGTATAGACACTGACTGGCCTAATCTATATAGACACTGACTGGCCTAGTCTATATAGACTGACTGATCTAGTCTATATAGACACTGACTGGTCTAATCTATATTGACACTGACTTGCCTAGTCTATATAGACTGACTGATCTAGTCTATATAGACACTGACTGGTCTAGTCTATATAGACACTGACTGGTCTAGTCTATATAGACACTGACTGGCCTGGACTATATAGACACTAACTGGTCTAGTCTATATAGACACTGACTGATCTAGTCTATATAAACACTAATTGGTCTAGTCTATATGGACACTGAACAGTCTAATCTACATTGACACTGACTGGTCTATTCTATATAGACACTGACTGGTCTATTCTATATAGACACTGACTGCCTAGTCTATATAGACAATGACTGGTCTAGTCTATATTAACACTGACTGGTCTAGTCTATATAGACACTGACTGGTCTAGTCTATATAGACACTGACTGGCCTAGTCTATATAGACACTGACTGCCTAGTCTATATAGACACTGACTGGTCTAGTCTATATAGACACTGACTGATCTAGTCTATATAGATACTGGCTGGCCTAGTCTATATAGACACTGACTGACCTAGTCTATATAGACACTGACTGACCTAGTCTATATAGACACTGACTGGTCTATTCTATATAGACACTGACTGACCTAGTCTATATAGACACTGACTGACCTAGTCTATATAGACACTGACTGGTCTATTCTATATAGACACTGACTGGCCTAGTCTATATAGACACTGACTGGCCTAGTCTATATAGACACTGACTGGCCTAGTCTATATAGACACTGACTGGTCTAGTCTATATAGACACTGACTGGTCTAGTCTATATAGACACTGACTGGCCTAGTCTATATAGACACTGATTGGTCTAGTCTATATAGACACTGACTGGCCTAGTCTATATAGACACTGACTGGTCTAGTCTATATAGACACTGACTGGCCTAGACTATATAGACACTAACTGGTCTAGTCTATATAGACACTGACTGATCTAGTCTATATAAACACTAATTGGTCTAGTCTATATGGACACTGACTGGTCTAATCTACATTGACACTGACTGGTCTAGTCTATATAGACACTGACTGGCCTAGTCTATATAGACACTGACTGGCCTAGTCTATGTAGACACCGACTTGACCCCGAAAGCTGTGGACCTCACGATCTCGGATACCTGTGTCAACCAACAGCTGTTTCAGTTGTTTCTCCTTTAAAAGTTGCGAGCTTACGCCACGGGACTTACAAGGAACTCAAACCGGCTGCGCGCATGCGCCGTTGTGCATAAATTGATTTTGTCCCCCGACACCAAACGCGATCACGACACATAGGTTAAAATATCAAAACAAACTCTGAACCAATTACATTAATTTGGGGACAGGTCGAAAAGCATTAAACATTAATGGCAATTTAGCTATCAAGTTTTCGCCCTTGGCAACGCAGACACTCGTTGGCAGTGTGGGTGCAATAATTGAAAAATATAGATTTCTAAATTTTGCAACGCCCGCGCACGCGACGCGAGCGGTGTAGTCAGCCTGTTAGAGGTAATATGTGGTTTAGTACGGTACCCTGCGTCACCACTTCATTGCTCCAGACCAGCGCAAGGGGGAGTTAGAGCATTATGCTTTTGGGTCCTACTGTGTCTCTAACTGACAATGAATGGGCGACATAAACCTATATAGAAACTGATAATTGTGCACGACTTCAGTATTACTTACTAAAACTGTTGTTAGACTGACGTTTTTATTATTTAATTTTGTTAGGATTATTTTGCTCTTACTGCAGTACTGTAGGCCACTCCTGACCGGTCACGTTGTACAGCGCCTGAGAGGTGCAACGGTCTAAGACAATGCTGGTCCAATACCCGCACCAGTCTCGACTGGGAGACCCATGAGATGACTGTAGGTTTTAGATTTCTCTCCCTCTAAAACAGAAATAAATAATTCTAAATAATAAACTGGCTTTATTTACAAATTAGTAAAATTTCTCACCCCATGTTCAAGAATTGCCTTTTTCTCGCTCACTCTACATAAAATTAAAATGAAATCTCCAAAATATCGTTACTTTTTAAACAAAGCGATTATTATTATTATTAATTCATTTAGAATCATATAAAAAGCCCCTTAGATTTTCTCACAGATCCTAATGGAAAATTCCCCCTTAGATATTAATTTAGAATCCTCCAATCCTCTAAATGTAGTTATTGGTGGAGAGTCACGTCATTGAACAAAATACTTGTAGATATACTGTAGGCCTACCATAGGCAAAATGAGTATTGGATACACTACAATTAGGGTGTGGAAATGTTATGCCCCTTGGATATTAATTTAGAATCCTCCAATCCTTTTAAGCTGTAGCCTACTCCCGACCGTCACGTTGTACAGCGCAATATTTTCCATTCCATCCTAAGGGAAACACTGAGGGTTTCGTTTTTCGTTTTCTCTGAATAGAAATACCATAATATTAATCAAAGTAATTAAGCCAGATTTCTTAAAATCAATCCCATGTGCTATGTTATTACAAAAAATATATACTCAAGAGGACCGTTATTAGCATGTTTTAACCACTCCTATATACATGGTAGATTATCGGACACGCAACAAGAAGGTCTGATTTCATTATTGCTGAAACAGGATCCAAGTGGTATATATAAAGATCCAGTCCATTTTTAAAAAAATGGAGGCCTCTTACACTCCAGTGTTCTGATTAAAAAATTATAGCTAAATGCTTGGCACATGGAATTAAAACTGTAATGTCAGATATTACTCATCCTAATCAGACAGGTTTTTTACATGGACGATACATTGGAGATAATATAAGACAAGTCCTGGAAACAATAAAATAATATGACATATCGGGGAAACCAGGCCTGGTTTTCATAGCTGATTTTGAAAAGGCTTTTGATAAAGTACAATTGGAGTTTATATATAAATCCCTAGAATATTTCAATTTTGGAGAATCTCTTATAAAATGGGCTAAAGTTATGTATAGTAACCCTAGGTGTAAAATAGTAAATAATGGCTACATCTCAGAAAGTATTAAACTGTCAAGAGGAGTGAAACAAGGTTGTCCGCTATCAGCATATCTATTTATTATTGCCATCGAAATGTTAGTGGTAAAATTAGATCCAACAAAAAAATTTGGGAATCAGAAATCCGTGGCTTAAAAACAAAGGTGTCATTGTACGCTGACGATTCATGTTTTCTTTGAAAACCACAATTAGAATCCAGAATCCAGAGCCTGATAGAGGATCTAGAAACTTTTGCTAACTGGATTTAAATCAAATTATGATAAGTGTACTATGTTACGCATTTGATCACAAAAAAAATGTACTTTTACATTACCGTGTAGTTTACCAATAAAATGGTCTGACGGGGATGTGGACACTCAGTATACTGTGGAAGGACCACCAGAGGGCAGGCTGGGCTCACGGATAGTAGCCCAACCATGCATGTGAGTCAAGGAGACCAGATACAATTAAGCACAGCTGACGGTACTAATGACCTATTCTCTTTCTCCTACAAGAGGGAGGAGGGAACCGGGAGAAAGGGAGAGGAGACAAAGAAAGGAAAGAGTGTTTGCTCCTCCAAGGGGGAAGACATATCTTTTGGGAAGGTGAAGTGGAGAGGAAATTAACTACTTCTGGGGAACGGTCACCAGGAGAGAAGAGCTATCCATGAACTAACCATTAAGACGGTGACAAATCCATGATTGATGTTATAGTTTAAGCAAACCTGCTCCTGTCTCGTTTATTGCACCTTTCTGCTTTAGAGTAACACCAAATTACTTGGTCCGCTCACAATACATATCCTGAAAGAAAGAAATGATCTCACTCCAATACATTTTAATAGAAAGTAAAAAAAAAATATATAAGATCTTCCCACCATGGAAAGGAAAAACACTATTTGTGGAAAAATCACCCTGATTAACTCTTTAGTCATATCACAGTTTAACTATTTGCTAATGGTTTTGCCTACACCTAGTGACTTGCTTTTTAAAATCTATCAACAATTTTATTTGGAATGGCAAGCCAGACAAAAATAAAAGGGCCTATTTTAAAGTTGAAGTCAGAAGTTTACATACACCTTAGCCAAAAACATTTATACTCAGTTTTTCACAATTCCTGACATTTAAAATCCTGGTAAAAATTCCCTGTCTAAGGTCAGTTAGGATCACCACTTTATTTTAAGAATGTGAAATGTCAGAATAATAGTAGAGAGAATGATTTATATCAGCTTTTATTTCTTTCATCACATTCCCAGTGGGTCAGAAGTTTACATACACTCAATTAGTATTTGGTAGCATTGCCTTTAAATTGTTTAACTTGGTTGGGTGAATTTTTGGTCCATTCCTCCTGACAGAGCTGGTGTAACTGAGTCAGGTTTGTAGGCCTCCTTGCTCGCACACGCTTTTTCAGTTCTGCCTACACATTATCCATGGGATTGAGATCAGGGCTTTGTGATGGCCGTTCCAATTCCGTGATTTTGTTGTCCTTAAGCCATTTTGCCACAACTTTGAAAGTATGCTTGGGGTCATTGTCCATTTTTTAAGACCCATTTGCGACCAAGCTTTAACTTCCTGACTGATGTCTTGAGATGTTGCTTCAATATATCCACATAATTTTCCTTCCTCATGATGCCATCTACTTTCTGAGGTGCACCAGGCCCTCCTGCAGCAAAGCACCCCCACTAAATGATGCTGCCACCCCCGTGCTTCACGGTTGGGATGGTGCTCTTCGGCTTGCAAGTATCCCCCTTTTTCCTCCAAACATAACAATGGTCATTATGGCAAAACAGTTATATTTGTGTTTCATCAGACCAGAGGACATTTCTCCAAAAAGTTTGTCCCCATGTGTAGTTGCAAACCGCAGTCTGGCTTTTTTAAGGTGGTTTTGGAGCAGTGGCTTCTTCCTTGCTGAGCGGCCTTTCAGGTTATGTCGATATAGGACTCCTTTTACTGTGGATATAGATACTTTTGTACCTGTTTCCTCCAGCATCTTCACAAGGTCCTTTGCTTTTGTTCTGGGATTGATTTGCACTTTTCGCACCAAAACACGTTCATCTCCAGGATACAGAACGCATCTCCTTCCTGAGCAGAATGACGGCTGCGTGGTCCCATGGTGTTTATAGATGTGTATTATTGTTTGTACAGATGAACGTGGTACCTTCAGGCATTTGGAAATTTCTCCCAAGGATGAACCAGACTTGTGGAGGTCTACAATTGTTTTTTATGAAATCTTGGCTGATTTTCCCATGATGTCAAGCAAAGAGGCACTGAGTTTGAAGGTAGGCCTTGAAATACATCCACAGGTAAACCTCCAATGATGTCAATTCGCCTATCAGAATCTTCTAAAGCCATGACATAATTTTCTGGAATTTTCCAAGCTGTTTAAAGGCACAGTCAAGGCACTGACCCACTGGAATTGTGATGAAGTGAATTATAAGTGAAATAATCTGTCTGTAAACAATTGTTGGAAAAATTACTTGTGTCGTGTACAAAGTAGATGTCCTAACCGACTTGCCAAAACTATAGTTTGTTAACAAGAAATGTGTGGAGTGGTTGAAAAATGAGTTTTAAACATTCATCAATATACAAGTGTTGCATAGTCATCAAAAGCTCTGCTTCATGGCAATATCACAGCATTGTCAGATTTCAAAAAGGCTTTACGGCGAAAGCACAACATTTGATTGTTTGAGGATAGCACCCCACATTTTCCACATTAGCATAAATTCATATCCAGCGCGTGTCACACAACCCATATAAGAGCGAAAAAATATCCCTTACCTTTCGAAGAACTTCTGCTGAGGGCTTCCCAAGTGTCCAACGAAGACATCCAATGGTTCTTTTGTTAGATTTATATCCATAAATCTCAGTTTGGTTGGCGCGTTATGATCATAAAATCCACCGTTGAGTCGCCCATTGAACCGTGAAGAGAACATGTTCAAATTATACCTATAAACTTTCTACAAACAAATCAAACATCATTTTTAATGTATCCTTAGGTATCCTTTTATGTATATTTACTGTAATATTTCAACCGGACGATAACGTGAACAATAGGAAAGGAAAATAAAGTGGTGCGCGTTCACAATCGCGCGCCCGTCAAACGTTGTAAACAAAAGTGGTCCCCTGACTACTTCCTCTTCCTATCTGTTCTGCTTACTGCTAGACCTTCCAGGCTTTGAAAAAAGACTGTTGACAATTTGTGGAAGCCATAGGTACTGCAGTCTCAGTCCTACTTAACATTGTATGCATTAGGCACCTTGGAAAAAAAGAAGTTTCTACAAAAGAAACTGCAAATCCGGATTGGATTTTCCTCTGGTTTTCGCCTGCTATATCAGTTCTGTTATACTCACAGACATTATCTTAACGTTTTTTTTTCAGAGTGTTTCCTATCCAATAGTACTAATTATGTGCATATCCTATTTTCTGGGCCTGAGTGGCAGGCATTTTACTTTGGGCACGCCAGACTCTCCAAAACCGTCACCTATGCTGCCGCTCCCTAAGAAGTTAATGACTCCAGTGTATGTAAACTTCCGACTTTAACTGTACTTAGATGTGTAGAGTCAGCGTTTGCTGCTGGCATGTCATGCCTGAGTTTGTTAATCTTTCCAATAAAAAAATCATTAAAGTATTTGGCAATATCAGTGGGTTTTGTGATGAAAGAGCCATTTGCTTCAAGGAATGATGAAGGAGAGTTTGTCTTTTTCCTCAACATTTAACTTAAAGTGCTCCAAATCTTTTTATTATCTTTATATCATTTATCTTTGCTTCATAGCATAGTGAATTTTAATGTTTCTTCAGTTTAGTCACATTATTTTTCAATTTGCAGTACGTTTGCCAATCGGTTGTGCAGCCAGACATATTTGCCATTCCTTTTGCCTCATCCCTCTCAGCCATTACATGTTTCAATTCCTCATCAATCCACAGGGATTCAACCGTTTTTACAGTCATTTTCTTAATGGGTGCGTGCTGATTAGTAACTGGGATAAGCAATTTCACAAATGTGTCAAGTGCAGCGACTGGCTGCTCCGTATATGTGCTGCCAGTCCATAAGGGTGGGGAAACAAATGATCTGGACAACTATCTTGCCCCGTTTTAAGACTACCTTGTTTAGCTCTTGAATCCTTGGTTAATGTACAACTTTGTTCCTTTTTATCTGATAGCTGTATTCTTAATATAAAACAATCAGGGTTTAGGCCTGGGCGTGGGACTACCACAGCAATCACGCTAGTTGTTCATGATCTTGTCAATGAGTTGGATGCTAAAAAGAGCTGTGCTGCCTTGTTTATTGACCTGACAAAGGTGTTCAACACTGTTGATCATTCTGTTTTGCTGAAGGAATGAATTATAATTATAGCTAGGTCTACTGTACAACTAACCATATCATACAGCTTATAGCTAGGTCTACTGTAGAACTAACCATATCATACAGCTTATAGCTAGGTCTACTGTACAACTAACCATATCATACAGTTTATAGCTAGGTCTACTGTACAACTAACCATATCATACAGCTTATAGCTAGGTCTACCGTACAACTAACCATATCATACAGCTTATAGCTAGGTCTACTGTACAACTAACCATATCATACAGCTTATAGCTAGGTCTACTGTACAACTAACCATATCATACAGCTTATAGCTAGGTCTACTGTACAACTAACCATATCATACAGCTTATAGCTAGGTCTACTGTACAACTAACCATATCATACAGCTTATAGCTAGGTCTACTGTACAACTAACCATATCATACAGCTTATAGCTAGGTCTACTGTACAACTAACCATATCATACAGCTTATAGCTAGGTCTACTGTACAACTAACCATATCATACAGCTTATAGCTAGGTCTACTGTACAACTAACCATATCACACAGCTTATAGCTAGGTCTACTGTACAACTAACCATATCATACAGCTTATAGCTAGGTCTACTACTGTACAACTAACCATATCATACAGCTTATAACTAGGTCTACTACTGTACAACTAACCATATCATACAGCGTATAGCTAGGTCTACTGTACAACTAACCATATCATACAGCTTATAGCTAGGTCTACTGTACAACTAACCATATCATACAGCTTACAGCTAGGTCTACTACTGTACAACTATCCATATCATACAGCTTATAGCTAGGTCTGCTACTGTACAACTAACCATATCATACAGCTTATAGCTAGGTCTACTACTCTACAACTAACCATATCATACAGCTTATAGCTAGGTCTACTGTACATCTAACCATATCATACAGCTTATAGCTAGGTCTACTACTGTACAACTAACCATATCATACAGCTTATAGCTAGGTCTACTGTACAACTAACCATATCATACAGCTTACAGCTAGGTCTACTTCTGTACAACTAACCATATCATACAGCTTATAACTAGGTCTACTACTGTACAACTAACCATATCATACAGCTTACAGCTAGGTCTACTACTGTACAACTAACCATATCATACAGCTTACAGCTAGGTCTACTACTGCACAACTAACCATATCATACAGCTTATAGCTAGGTCTACTACTGTACAACTAACCATAACATGCAGCTTATAGCTAGATCTACTACAACTAACCATATCATACAGCTTATAGCTAGGTCTACTACTGTACAACTAACCATAACATACAGCTTATAGCTAGATCTACTACAACTAACCGTATCATACAGCTTATAGCTAGATCTACTACTGTGCAACTAACCGTATCATACAGCTTATAGCTAGGTCTACTACTGTACAACTAACCATGCCATACAGCTTATAGCTAGGTCTACTGTACAACTATCCATAACATACAGCTTATAGCTAGGTCTACTGTACAACTAACCATATCATACAGCTTATAGCTAGGTCTACTTCTGTACAACTAACCATATCATACAGCTTATAACTAGGTCTACTACTGTACAACTAACCATATCATACAGCTTACAGCTAGGTCTACTACTGTACAACTAACCATATCATACAGCTTACAGCTAGGTCTACTACTGCACAACTAACCATATCATACAGCTTATAGCTAGGTCTACTACTGTACAACTAACCATAACATGCAGCTTATAGCTAGATCTACTACAACTAACCATATCATACAGCTTATAGCTAGGTCTACTACTGTACAACTAACCATAACATACAGCTTATAGCTAGATCTACTACAACTAACCGTATCATACAGCGTATAGCTAGATCTACTACTGTGCAACTAACCGTATCATACAGCTTATAGCTAGGTCTACTACTGTACAACTAACCATGCCATACAGCTTATAGCTAGGTCTACTGTACAACTATCCATATCATACAGCTTATAGCTAGGTCTACTGTACAACTAACCATATCATACAGCTTATAGCTAGGTCTACTACTGTACAACTAACCATATCATACAGCTTATAGCTAGGTCTACTTTACAACTAACCATATCATACAGCTTATAGCTAGGTCTACTGTACAACTATTCATATCATAAAGCTTATAGCTAGGTCTAATGTACAACTAACCACACCATACAGCTTATAGCTAGGTCTACTGCTATAGAGCTAACCATTTCATACAGCTTATAGTTAGGTCTACTGTACAACTAACCATATAATACAGCTTATAGCCAGGTCTACTACTGTACAACTAACCATATCATACAGCTTATAGCTAGGTCTACTGTACAACTAACCATATAATACAGCTTATAGCCAGGTCTACTACTGTACAACTAACCATATCATACAGCTTATAGCTAGGTCTACTGTACAACTAACCATATAATACAGCTTCGACACTCGTTGATCCTTCTATTTTGCTGAAGAAGTTATCAAAAATAGGCCTGGGATATACAGTCTGTTTATGGTTTCAGAATTATCTCAGCGACGGAACTCAGGCCATCTTGACAGATTGGGTTATATCTGAATTTCTTGAGATTCAAAAAGTTTGTTCCTCAGGTTTCTATTTTGGGTCCATTATTGTTCACCTTGTATATTAATGACATTGGAAACAGTGTTAATTCGTGTAACATTCATCTCTATGCAGATGACACAGTTTAGTATTCCCGTGCCACCTCGGTGCAGCAGGCCATTTATGAACTTCAGCATGAAATCACTTGCAGATCTTAAATTAGTGTTAAATACAAGTAAAAACCAAGGTCATGCTGTTCTCTAGGTCACGAAATGTTGACCCTGAGGACCTTCATATTTACGCTATAAATGGAGCCCAAATTGAGATAGTTTCTCAATATCAGTACCTGGGTGTCTGGATTGATGACAAGTTGTCCTTCGTAACATATATAGAACATCTGACTAAGAAGCTGAAGATCCAAGATTGTTTTTTAGATCAAAATAAATCATGCCTCAGTATTGTTGATGTGAAGAACATTTGTTGGTCCGTGATGTGTAATGACGAGCAGCCAGACGCTGCACTCGACACATTCATGAAATTGCTTATCCCACCCATTAAGAAAATTATTGTAAAAACTGTTAAATCCCTGTGGATTGATGAGGAATTGAAACATGTAATGGCTGAGAGGGATGAGGCAAAAGGAATGGCAAATATGTCTGGCTGCACAACCGATTGGCAAACGTACTGTAAATTGAGAAATCATGTGACTAAAACTGAATAAAAAGAAGAAGAAACTCCACTATGAAACAAAGATAAATGACATAAAGAACGATAGTAAAAAGCTTTTGAGCGCATTCAATGAAAATTTGGGCAAAAGGCAAACTCGGCTCCTTCATTCATTGAATCAGATGGCTTATTCATCACAAAACCCACTGATATTGCCAACTAATTTAAGGATTTTTTAATTGGCAAAATTAAGGGATGACATGCGAGCAAAAACCGCTGACACTACACATCCAAGTATATCTGACCAAATTATGAAAGACAAGCATTGTAATTTTGAATACCGTAAAGTGAGTGTGGAAGAGGTGACAAAAGTATTGTTGTCTATCAACAATGACAAGCCACCGGGGTCTGACAACTTGGATGGAAAATTACTGAGGATAATAGCGGACGCTATCGCCACTCTTATTTGCCATATCTTCAATCTTAAGCCTACTAGAAAATAAAACAAGTTTCCAGAAGGTATCAAAATGGTCAATAAATGTTACACCCACAGAGCTGTAATAGTCTCCTAGCCAGTTACGGAGGGTTAAAGTCTGCTGAACCGTTCAATGCCACGATTTAGGGAGGGTAGAGGGCCAGATATTATGGGGAGTTCTCTGGTATCAAGTAGAGACCCAATCAGTTCTTTCAAATCCATCTTCAGCTGTTCTGATCTGCCCTTCATAATGTCATTGAATCCCACATGAACTATGATGGACTCAGTTTCCTGACGCTACTGCTACCTCTGCAGGCATATCATTTGATTGATATACATTGTATAAATCTAGGACCAACATCTTGATAATGAAATTGTAGCTCATATTTGATTTGAATAGCCTAAAATGAATGGAATGCAATGGAATTTAAGACTGAATATGAAGTAAATAAGATCTAGATTATCAGATCGTCCTGTGCTTTACGGAGGTTTCTCCTCTTCTAGTGTGGTAGAGCAGTGGTTCCCAAACTTTTTATAGTCCCGTACCCCTTCAAACATTCAACCTCCAGCTGCGTACCCCCTCTAGCACCAGGGTCAGCACACTCTCAAATGTTGTTTTTTGCCATCATTGTAAGCCTGCCACACACACACACACACTATACGATACATTTATTAAACAGAAGAATGAGTCTGAGTTTCTGTCACAACCCGGCTTGTGGGAAGTGACAGAGCTCTTATAGGACCAGGGCACAAATAATAATATAATAATAATCAATAATTTTGCTCTTTATTTAACCATCTTACATATAAAACCTTATTTGTTTTCATCGAAAATTGTGAATAACTCACCACAGGTTAATGAGAAGGGTGTGCTTGAAAGGATGCACTTAACTCTGCAATGTTGGCTTGCATTTGAGAGAGTCTCAGTCTTAAATCATTTTCCACACACAGTCTGTGCCTGTATTTAGTTGTCATGCTAGTGAGGGCCGAGAATCCACTCTCACATAGGTACGTGGTGGCAAAGGGCATCAGTGTCTTAACAGCGGGATTTGCCAAGGCAGGATACTCTGAGTGCAGCCCAATCCAGAAATCTGGCAGTGGCTTCTGATTAAATTATATTTTCACAGAACTGCTTGTTGCAATTTCAATGAGGCTCTCTTGTTCAGATATCGGAAAGTGGAATGGAGGCAGGGCATGAAAGGGATAACGAATCCAGTTGTTTGTGTCATCCATTTCGGGAAGTCAGTATAGTTTTATTTTAAATCTGACAACGAAGTTAGATTACCAAGATTCTAAGCTTTTGAATGCTGTAACACACTTGTATTTTCATGAATGTTTAATATTACGATTTTTTTATTTTGAATTTGGCGCTCTGCAATTTCACCGGATGTTGTCGCAGGTGGACCGCTAGCGGCAATAAGAAGTTTTAAGCTCGTCTCTCAATTCACAAAAACGTGTCAATACTTTGCCCCTTGATAACCAGCGCACTTCTGTATGTTGTAAAAGTCTTACATGGCCATATCATTGCATAGTGCAGAAAATACACAAGAGTTCAGGGGCCTTTCTTTAACAAAGTTAACCATTTTCACTGTAGTATCCAAAACGTTTTTCAAGCTGTCAGGCATTCCCTTGGCAGCAAGAGCCTCTCGGTGGATGCTGCAGTGGACCCAAGTGGTGTCGGGAGCAACTGCCTGCACGCTCGTTACCACTCCACTATGTCTCCCTGTCATGGCTTTTACTCCATCAGTACAGATAACAACATGAGCAGCAGCTACATTTGGCTTCATATCGGACCGTTAGTGGAATTCCCGCGAGAGAGTAATGGTTAATGTGATTGGATGTTTAATATTTGACGAGGCTACCTGTTGCCAAAACCTCCGCTATGCATGTGTCTGCTATCACCGGTTAATGCTTGATCTGATTGAATCTAGGCCTTAGTCTAAAAATACAAAAAGTAATTGCGGTGATTGAAGGGGATAAGGTCCCTGAACCAATAACATTTGGTTGTATTCATGAAAGTCATATGGGCTGGATGCTATTGACGTTTTTAGGATGTATTTTTATTTAAAATGAATTTTTAAAAAGTAAGAAAATAGATAAAGTAAATTCAAATTAAACTAATTGCCGTGGATTTGAGAGAAGAGGTCTCTAAACAATTTGAAATTGGCTTTGAGATCTCTATGTAGTTGAGAAGATCTTACACATTTTCATTAACATGCAATCAAATCAAATCTTATTGGTCACAGACACATGGTTAGCAGATGTTAATGCGAGTGTTGCAAAATGCTTGTAGGCGTTGCAATTTTAAGACGGTCCCTTAAAACGTTTTAGCAACAATTGTACCTCCAAAAATAAATAGGACACTGAATTTGAAAGACAAGGGATGTAACATATCCATCTTCAGCTGATGTAGAATATGGTATTTCTATCACCCTGGCATGTTCCATTGAAGAGGTATTGATGAGTCCCAATCTTTAACATAAAGCTAACTTCACCGCAGTCCTCTACTGTCTTCCTCATCTCCTCCTTTCTCCTTCTCCTCCTTCTCCTCTCCTCTCCTCTCAACCTCCTCTCCTCTCCTCTTAACCTCCTCTCCTCTCCTCCTCCTCTCTTCTCCTCCCTCTCCTCTCCTCCTCCTCTCTTCTCCTCCTTCTCCTCTCCTCTCCTCTCCTCTCAACCTCCTCTCCTCTCCTCTCAACCTCCTCTCCTCTTCCTCTCTTCTCCTCCTTCTTCTCTCCTCTCCTCTCCTCCTCCCTCTCCTCTCCTCTCCTCTCCTCTCCTCTCCTCTCCTCTCCTCCTCCTCTCTTCTTCTCCTCTCCTCTCCTCTCCTCTCAACCTCCTCTCCTCTCCTCCTCCTCTCTTCTCCTCCTTCTCCTCTCCTCTCCTCTCCTCTCAACCTCCTCTCCTCTCCTCTTCCTCTCTTCTCCTCCTTCTCCACTCCTCTCCTCTCCTCTCAACCTCCTCTCCTCTCAACCTCCTCTCCTCCTCCTCTCTTCTCCTCCTTCTCCTCTCCTCTCCTCTCAACCTCCTCTCCTCCTCTCTTTTCCTCCCTCAACCACCTCTCCCCTCCTCGCCTCTTCTCTTCTGTGTTGATGTCTGGTGACTGGTGACTGCGGACTTCCATTATACCAGCTACTGAAATATGATGCATTGTTTTCCACTTCACCACTCATTTCCACGGAAACAAATAAACACGTCATTGAGTACAGAAAAAAAACAACATTTATTTATAGTGAATTCTCTGCTCCAGTGTAGAACAGGTCCTGACTGTAACAACAGGAAGTTTGAGGTCTTATTGTGATATCTCTGGAGTAAACCTTTTGGCCTTCTGTAGCTTTCAGCTGCCCCTCTCTGAAACTATGGTCAAACATATGTCTCTCTACTGTAGCTATAATTGACGTAACATATCTAGCATTTCTGTAACTCCATGGCCTAAACTCTAACTGTAGCAATATTCATGGCTATAATGTAGCTACATGTTCAAACAATCAGCTGCCCCTTTAAATGGCCTTACTATAGCTCCACGGCATTCACATAGCTACCAACAATCAGCTGCCCCTTTAAATGGCCTTACTATAGCTCCACGGCATTCACCTAGCTACCAACAATCACCTGCCCCTTTAAATGGCCTAACTATAGCTCCACGGCATTCACGTAGCTACCAACAATCAATTGCTCTTCTAAATATTATGGCCTGTACTGTCTGTTCTCTGTATGTGGCCTGTAGCTCTATGGCCGTAATGTAGTTTAATACGATCAGCTTCCTCTCTATGGCCTTACTACATATCTATGACAGTCAGCTTCCTCTCTATGGCCTTACTACAGATCTATGACAGTCAGCTTCCCCTCTATGGCCTTACTACATATCTATGACAGTCAGCTTCCTCTCTATGGCCTTACTACAGATCTATGGCAGTCAGCTTCCCCTCTATGGCCTTACTACAGATCTATGGCAGTCAGCTTCCCCTCTATGGCCTTACTACAGATCTATGACAGTCAGCTTCCCCTCTATGGCCTTACTACAGATCTATGGTAGTCAGCTTCCCCTCTATGGCCTTACTACAGATCTATGGCAGTCAGCTTCCCCTCTATGGCCTTACTACATATCTATGACAGTCAGCTTCCTCTCTATGGCCTTACTACAGATCTATGGCAGTCAGCTTCCCCTCTATGGCCTTACTACAGATCTATGGCAGTCAGCTTCCCCTCTATGGCCTTACTACAGATCTATGACAGTCAGCTTCCCTCTATGGCCTTACTACAGATCTATGACAGTCAGCTTCCCCTCTATGGCCTTACTACATATCTATGACAGTCAGCTTCCTCTCTATGGCCTTACTACAGATCTATGGCAGTCAGCTTCCCCTCTATGGCCTTACTACAGATCTATGACAGTCAGCTTCCCCTCTATGGCCTTACTACAGATCTATGACAGTCAGCTTCCCCTCTATGGCCTTACTACAGATCTATGGCAGTCAGCTTCCCCTCTATGGCCTTACTACAGATCTATGACAGTCAGCTTCCCCTCTATGGCCTTACTACAGATCTATGGCAGTCAGCTTCCCCTCTATGGCCTTACTACAGATCTATGACAGTCAGCTTCCCCTCTATGGCCTTACTACAGATCTATGGTAGTCAGCTTCCCCTCTATGGCCTTACTACAGATCTATGGCAGTCAGCTTCCCCTCTATGGCCTTATTACAGATCTATGGCAGTCAGCTTCCCCTCTGTAGGCTTTATGGCCTATAATTCCATGCCCTCCTTTATGGCCTGTAGTGTTGACAACCAGCAGACTGTGTGTAAAGGCGATACATTGCAATCCAAAAGACTATTAACATTCCACAGTACAACAATATTTTATACATTTGGGCTATGTGGCACCGGTGAGGCTTTATACACGCATCTAAAAAAAATGTACAGTATTATAACATTTTTGTGTCTCAGTGCAAAATATATTATGTTGAAAAACAATAAAAACGTGCCCTTGTTATATTTAATTCCCTTTCTGTGCACAAACAACAGAATGAATCAACATAGCTAGATAAGTCTTCAAGAGGAAGACCAGGGGTGTGTTCCAAATGGCAGCCTGTTCCCCATATAGTGCACTACGTTGACCAGCAGCCATAGGACCTGGTCAATACCAAAGTACCTAGTCAATACTAGCAGCCATAGGACCTGGACAATAACAAAGCACCTGGTCAATACAAGCAGCCATAGGACCTGGTCAATACCAGCAGCCATAGGACCTGGTCAATACCAGCAGCCATAGGACCTGGTCAATACCAGCAGCCATAGGACCTGGTCAATACCAGCAGCCATAGGCCCTGGTGAACACCAGCAGCCATAGGCCCTGGTGAACACCAGCAGCCATAGGCCCTGGCCAACACCATAGTCCCTGGTCAACACCATAGTCCCTCGTCAACACCAGCAGCCATATGCTCTGGTCAACCCCAGCAGCCAAAGGCCCTAGTCAACACCAGCAGCCATAGGACCTGGTCAACACCATAGGCCCTGGTCAACACCATAGGCTCTGGTCAACACCATATGCCCTGGTCAACACCATAGGCTCTGGTCAACACCATAGGCCCTGGTCAACACCATAGGCCCTGGTCAACACCAGCAGCCATATGCTCTGGTCAACCCCAGCAGCCAAAGGCCCTAGTCAACACCAGCAGCCATAGGACCTGGTCAACACCATTGGCCCTGGTCAACACCATAGGCCCTGGTCAACACCATAGGCTCTGGTCAACACCATATGCCCTGGTCAACACCATAGGCTCTGGTCAACACCATAGGCCCTGGTCAACACCATAGGCTCTGGTCAACACCATAGGCCCTGGTCAACACCAGCAGCCATAGGACATGGTCAATACCAGCAGCCATATGCCCTGGTCAACACCAGCAGCCATATTCCCTGGTCAACTCCAGCAGCCATATGCCCTGGTCAACTCCAGCAGCCATAGGTCCTGGTCAACACCAGCAGCCATAGGCCATGGTCAACACCATTGGCCCAGGTCAACACCAGCAGCCATAGGCCCTGGTCAACACCATAGGCCCTGGTCAACACCAGCAGCCATAGGCCCTGGTCAACAGCAGCAGCCATAGGCCCTGGTCAACACCAGCAGCCATAGGCCCTGGTCAACACCAGCAGCCATAGGTCCTGGTCAACACCAGCAGCCATAGGTCCTGGTCAACACCATAGGCCCTGGTCAACACCAGCAGCCATAGGCCCTGGTCAACACCAGCAGCCATAGGCCATGGTCAACACCATTGGCCAAGGTCAACACCAGCAGCCATAGGCCCTGGTCAACACAAGCAGCCATAGGCCCTGGTCAACACCATAGGCCCTGGTCAACACCAGCAGCCATAGGCCCTGGTCAACACCAGCAGCCATAGGCCCTGGTCAACAGCAGCAGCCATAGGCCCTGGTCAACACCAGCAACCATAGGCCCTGGTCAACACCAGCAGCCATAGGCCCTGGTCAACACCAGCAGCCATAGGCCCTGGTCAACACCAGCAGCCATAGGCCCTGGTCAACACCAGCAGCCATAGGCCCTGGTCAACACCAGCAGCCATAGGCCCTGGCCAACACCAGCAGCCATAAGCCCTGGTCAACACCAGCAGCCATAGGCCCTGGTCAACAGCAGCAGCCATAGGCACTGGTCAACACCAGCAACCATAGGCCCTGGTCAACACCAGCAACCATAGGCCCTGGTCAACACCATAGGCCCTGGTCAACACCATAGGCCCTGGTCAACACCATAGGCTCTGGTCAACACCATATGCCCTGGTCAACACCATAGGCTCTGGTCAACACCATAGGCCCTGGTCAACACCATAGGCCCTGGTCAACACCAGCAGCCATAGGACATGGTCAATACCAGCAGCCATATGCCCTGGTCAACACCAGCAGCCATATTCCCTGGTCAACTCCAGCAGCCATATGCCCTGGTCAACTCCAGCAGCCATAGGTCCTGGTCAACACCAGCAGCCATAGGCCATGGTCAACACCATTGGCCCAGGTCAACACCAGCAGCCATAGGCCCTGGTCAACACCAGCAGCCATAGGCCCTGGTCAACACCATAGGCCCTGGTCAACACCAGCAGCCATAGGCCCTGGTCAACACCAGCAGCCATAGGCCCTGGTCAACAGCAGCAGCCATAGGCCCTGGTCAACAGCAGCAGCCATAGGCCCTGGTCAACACCAGCAACCATAGGCCCTGGTCAACACCATAGGACCTGGTCAACACCATAGGCCCTGGTCAACACCATATGCCCTGGTCAACACAATAGGCTCTGGTCAACACCATAGGCCCTGGTCAACACCATAGGCCCTGGTCAACACCATAGGCCCTGGTCAGCACCATAGGCCCTGGTCAACACCATAGGCCCTGGTCAGCACCATAGGCCCTGGTCAGCACCATAGGCCCTGGTCAACACCATTTTTCCCTGGTCAACACCAGCAGCCATAGGCCCTGGTCAACACCATAGGCCCTGGTGAACACCAGCAGCCATAGGCCCTTGCCAACACCATAGTCCCTGGTCAACACCATAGTCCCTCGTCAACACCAGCAGTCATATGCCCTGGTCAACACCAGCAGCCATAGGCCCTGGTCAATACCAGCAGCCATAGGACCTGGTCAACACCATTGGCCCTGGTCAACACCAGTAGCCATAGGCCCTGGCCAACACCAGCAGCCATAGGCCCTGGCCAACACCAGCAGCCATAGGCCCTGGTCAACACCAGCAGCCATATGCCCTGGTCAACACCAGCAGCCATATGCCCTGGTCAACTCCAGCAGCCATATGCCCTGGTCAACTCCAGCAGCCATAGGTCCTGGTCAACACCAGCAGCCATAGGCATTGGCCCAGGTCAACACCAGCAGCCGTAGGCCCTGGTCAACACCAGCACCCATAGGCCCTGGTCAACACCAGCAGCCATAGGCCCTGGTCAACACCAGCAGCCATAGGACCTGGTCAACACCATAGGCCCTGGTCAACACCATAGGCCCTGGTCAACACCATAGGCTCTGGTCAACACCATAGTCCCTGGTCAACACAATAGGCTCTGATCAACACCATAGGCCCTGGCCAACACCATAGGCCCTGGTCAACACCAGCAGCCATAGGACATGGTCAACACCAGCAGCCATATTCCCTGGTCAACTCCAGCAGCCATATGTCCTGGTCAACTCCAGCAGCCATAGGCCCTGGTCAACAGCAGCAACCATAGGCCCTAGTCAACACCATAGGCCCTGGTCAGCACCATATTCCCTGGTCAACACCATAGGCTCTGGTCAACACCATATGCCCTGGTCAACACAATAGGCCCTGGCCAACACCATAGGCCCTGGTCAACACCATAGGCCCTGGTCAACACCATATGCCCTGGTCAACACAATAGGCCCTGGTCAACACCATAGGCCCTGGCAAACACCATAGGCCCTGGTCAACACCATAGGCCCTGGTCAACTCCAGCAGCCATATGTCCTGGTCAACTCCAGCAGCCATAGGCCCTGGTCAACAGCAGCAACCATAGGCCCTAGTCAACACCATAGGCCCTGGTCAGCACCATATTCCCTGGTCAACACCATAGGCTCTGGTCAACACCATATGCCCTGGTCAACACAATAGGCCCTGGCCAACACCATAGGCCCTGGTCAACACCAGCAGCCATAGGACATGGTCAATACCAGCAGCCATATGCCCTGGTCAACACCAGCAGCCATATTCCCTGGTCAACTCCAGCAGCCATATGCCCTGGTCAACTCCAGCAGCCATAGGTCCTGGTCAACACCAGCAGCCATAGGCCATGGTCAACACCATTGGCCCAGGTCAACACCAGCAGCCCATGCCCTGGTCAACACCAGCAGCCATAGGCCCTGGTCAACACCATAGGCCCTGGTCAACACCAGCAGCCATAGGCCCTGGTCAACACCAGCAGCCATAGGCCCTGGTCAACACCAGCAGCCATAGGCCCTGGTCAACACCAGCAACCATAGGCCCTGGTCAACACCATAGGACCTGGTCAACACCATAGGCCCTGGTCAACACCATATGCCCTGGTCAACACAATAGGCCCTGGTCAACACCATAGGCCCTGGCAAACACCATAGGCCCTGGTCAACACCATAGGCCCTGGTCAACACCATAGGCCCTGGTCAACACCATAGGCCCTGCTCAGCACCATAGGCCCTGGTCAACACCATAGGCCCTGGTCAGCACCATAGGCCCTGGTCAACACCATAGGCCCTGGTCAGCACCATATTCCCTGGTCAACACCATAGGTCCTGGTCAGCACCATAGGTCCTGGTCAACAACATAGGCCCTGCTCAGCACCATAGGCCCTGGTCAACACCATAGGCCCTGCTCAGCACCATAGGCCCTGGTCAACACCATAGGTCCTGGTCAGCACCATAGGGCCTGGTCAACACCATAGGCCCTGGTCAACATCATAGGCCCTGGTCAACACCATAGGCCCTGGTCAGCACCATGGCCCTGGTCAGCACCATAGGCCCTGGTCAACACCATAGGCCCTGGTCAACACCATAGGCCCTGGTCAACACCATAGGTCCTGGTCAACACCATAGGCCCTGGTCAGCAATAGTACAGCTACAAAGGGAACAAGGTGCCATTTGGAATGCAGACCATCATTAAATAACACACCTATAGTGTCTGTATTAGGACATCCTCAGTCTTACCAGGACCAGATAACACCTGCTGAGACTGACGATGTCCTAATATGGGCACCGTACAGACCTAATAATACAGTCACCGTCAGGTAGCAGCAGTGTTCTCAGCTTCGTCTTTGAAAAGTACAGTATCCACAAACAATAGTCTCTCACTGTACTGTACGCTCATAACTCCAACAATATCAATAGAATAATATCATTATGGTAGTATTGAATAATAATGAACATAACAGATCAATAGAATAATATCATTATGGTAGTATTGAATAATAATGAACATAACAGATCAATAGAATAATATCATTATGGTAGTATTGAATAATAATGAATATAACAGATCAATAGAATAATATCATTATGGTAGTATTGAATAATAATGACTATAACAGATCAATAGAATAATATCATTATGGTAGTATTGAATAATAATGACTATAACAGATCAATAGAATAATATCATTATGGTAGTATTGAATAATAATGAACATAACAGATCAATAGAATAATATCATTACGGTAGTATTGAATAATAATGAATATAACAGATCAATAGAATAATATAATTATGGCAGAATTGAATAATAATGAACATAACAGATGTGTCGCCTGCTTTAACTAGTTACATTACAGTTGGTTAAAGTTCTCTGGCTTTGTTTTCCCGTCTGAATCCCCGGGGAGAGAAGGCAATGGAAGGACAGTCAGTCAGCCAGTCAGTCAGATGGTCAGTCAGTCAGCCAATCAGCCAATCAGCCAGCCAGTCAGCCAGTCAGTCAGCCAGCCAGTCAGTCAGTCAGCCAATCAGTCAGCCAATCAGTCAGCCAGCCAGTCAGACAGTTGGTCAGAAAGTTAGTCAGAAAGAAAGTCAGTAAGACAGTTATAAGGTGTTAGATTCCTTGGTCAGCTGGTACAGTCAGTCAGTAGGTGCTAGATCCCACTCCTCAGCTGGTACAGTCAGTCAGTAGGTGCTAGATCCCACTACTCAGCTGGTACAGTCAGTCAGTAGGTGCTAGATCCCACTCCTCAGTTGGTACAGTCAGTCAGTAGGTGCTAGAACCCACTCCTCAACTGGTACAGTCAGTCAGTACGTGCTAGATCCCACTCCTCAGCTGGTACAGTCAGTCAGTAGGTGCTAGATCCCATGTCCAGCTGGTACAGTCAGTCAGTAGGTGCTAGATCCCACTACTCAGCTGGTACAGTCAGTCAGTAGGTGCTAGATCCCATGTCCAGCTGGTGCAGTCAGTCAATAGGTGCTAGATCCCACTATTCAGCTGGTACAGTCAGTCAGTACGTGCTAGATCCCATGTCCAGCTGGTACAGTCAGTCAGTAGGTGCTAGATCCCACATCCAGCTGGTGCAGTCAGTCAATAGGTGCTAGATCCCACTACTCAGCTGGTACAGTCAGTCAGTAGGTGCTAGATCCCATGTCCAGCTGGTACAGTCAGTCAATAGGTGCTAGATCCCATGTCCAGCTGGTAAAGTCAGTCAGTAGGTGCTATATCCCACTCAGTTGGTACAGTCAGTCAGTAGGTGCTATATCCCATGTGCCGGTGGTACAGTCAGTCAGTAGGTTCTAGATCACACTCCTCAGCTGGTACAGTCAGTCAGTGATGTAATCAGCTGGTACAGTCAGTCAGTAGGTGCTATATCCCATTCCAGCTGGTACAGTCAGTCAATAGGTGCTAGATCCCATCCTCAGCTGGTGCAGTCAGTCAGTAGGTGCTAGATCCTGTCCTCGGCTGGTGCAGTCAGTCAGTAGGTGCTAGATCCTATCCTCAGATGGTACAATAAGTCAGTAGGTGCTATATCCCATGTCCAGCTGGTACAGTCAGTCAATAGATGTTAGATCCCAGGTCCATTTGGTACAGTCAGTCAGTAGGTGCAAAAACCTATCCTCAGCTGGTACAGTCCGTCAGTAATTGCTGGAACCTATCCTCAGCTGGTACAGTCAGTCAATAGGTGCTAGATCCTGTGTCCATCTGGTGCAGTCAGTCAGTAGGTGCTAGATCCTGTCCTCGGCTGGTGCAGTCAGTCAGTAGGTGCTAGATCCTAACCTCAGATGGTACAATAAGTCAGTAGGTGCTATATCCCATGTCCAGCTGGTACAGTCAGTCAATAGGTGCTAGATCCCATGTCCAGCTGGTACAGTCAGTCAGTAGGTGCTAGAACCTGTCCTCAGCTGGTACATTCAGTCAGTAGATGCTAGATGCCTTGTCCAGCAGGTACAGTCAGTCAGTAGGTGCTATATCCTATGTCCAGCTGGTACAGTCAGTCAATAGGTGCTAGATCCCATCCTCAGCTGGTACAGTCAGTCAATAGGTGCTAGATCCCGTGTCCAGTTGGTACAGTCAGTCAGTAGGTGCTAGATCCCATGTCCAGCTGGTACAGTCAGTCAGTAGGTGCTAGATCCCATGTCCAGCTGGTACAGTCAGTCAGTAGGTGCTAGAACCTATCCTCAGCTGGTACATTCAGTCAGTAGATGCTAGATGCCATGTCCAGCAGGTACAGTCAGTCAGTAGGTGCTATATCCCATGTCCAGCTGGTACAGTCAGTCAGTAGGTGCTAGATCCCATGGCCAGCTGGACAGTCAGTCAATAGGTGCTAGATCCCATGTCTAGCAGGTACAGTCAGTCAATAGGTGCTAGATCCCATTCCTCAGCTGGACAGTCAGTCAGTAGGTGCTAGAACCTATCCTCAGCTGGTACATTCAGTCAGTAGATGCTAGATGCCTTGTCCAGCAGGTACAGTCAGTCTGTAGGTGCTAGATCCCATGTCCAGCTGGTACAGTCAGTCAGTAGGTGCTAGATCCCATGGCCAGCTGGTACAGTCAGTCAATAGGTGCTAGATCCCACTCCTCAGCTGGTACAGTCAGTCAGTAGGTGCTAGATCCTGTCCTCAGCTGGTACATTCAGTCAGTTCTAGATCCCATGTCCAGCTGGTACAGTCAGTCAATAGGTGCTAGATCCCACTCCCCAGCTGGTACAGTCAGTCAATAGGTGCTAGATCCCATTCCTCAGCTGGACAGTCAGTAGGTGCTAGATCCCTTCCTCAGCTGGTGCAGTCAGTCACTAGGTGCTAGATCCTGTCCTCAGATGGTACAATAAGTCACTAGGTTCTATATCCCATGTCTAGCAGGTACAGTCAGTCAATAGGTGCTAGATCCCATTCCTCAGCTGGACAGTCAGTCAGTAGGTGCTAGAACCTATCCTCAGCTGGTACATTCAGTCAGTAGATGCTAGATGCCTTGTCCAGCAGGTACAGTCAGTCAGTAGGTGCTAGATCCCATGTCCAGCTGGTACAGTCAGTCAGTAGGTGCTATATCCCATGTCCAGCTGGTACAGTCAGTCAATAGGTGCTAGATCCCATGTCCAACTGGTACAGTCAGTCAGTAGGTGCTATATCCCACGTCCAACTGGTACAGTCAGTCAGTAGGTTCTAGATCCCATGTCCAGCTGGTACAGTCAGTCAATAGATGTTAGATCCCAGGTCCATTTGGTACAGTCAGTCAGTAGGTGCAAAAACCTATCCTCAGCTGGTACAGTCCGTCAGTAATTGCTGGAACCTATCCTCAGCTGGTACAGTCAGTCAATAGGTGCTAGATCCTGTGTCCATCTGGTGCAGTCAGTCAGTAGGTGCTAGATCCTGTCCTCGGCTGGTGCAGTCAGTCAGTAGGTGCTAGATCCTAACCTCAGATGGTACAATAAGTCAGTAGGTGCTATATCACATGTCCAGCTGGTACAGTCAGTCAATAGGTGCTAGATCCCATGTCCAGCTGGTACAGTCAGTCAGTAGGTGCTAGAACCTGTCCTCAGCTGGTACATTCAGTCAGTAGATGCTAGATGCCTTGTCCAGCAGGTACAGTCAGTCAGTAGGTGCTATATCCTATGTCCAGCTGGTACAGTCAGTCAATAGGTGCTAGATCCCATTCCTCAGCTGGACAGTCAGTCAATAGGTGCTAGATCCCATCCTCAGCTGGTACAGTCAGTCAATAGGTGCTAGATCCCGTGTCCAGTTGGTACAGTCAGTCAGTAGGTGCTAGATCCCATGTCCAGCTGGTACAGTCAGTCAGTAGGTGCTAGATCCCATGTCCAGCTGGTACATTCAGTCAGTAGGTGCTAGATCCCACGTCCAGCTGGTACAGTCAGTCAGTAGGTGCTAGAACCTATCCTCAGCTGGTACATTCAGTCAGTAGATGCTAGATGCCATGTCCAGCAGGTACAGTCAGTCAGTAGGTGCTATATCCCATGTCCAGCTGGTACAGTCAGTCAGTAGGTGCTAGATCCCATGGCCAGCTGGACAGTCAGTCAATAGGTGCTAGATCCCATGTCTAGCAGGTACAGTCAGTCAATAGGTGCTAGATCCCATTCCTCAGCTGGACAGTCAGTCAGTAGGTGCTAGAACCTATCCTCAGCTGGTACATTCAGTCAGTAGATGCTAGATGCCTTGTCCAGCAGGTACAGTCAGTCAGTAGGTGCTAGATCCCATGTCCAGCTGGTACAGTCAGTCAGTAGGTGCTAGATCCCATGGCCAGCTGGTACAGTCAGTCAATAGGTGCTAGATCCCACTCCTCAGCTGGTACAGTCAGTCAGTAGGTGCTAGATCCTGTCCTCAGCTGGTACATTCAGTCAGTTCTAGATCCCATGTCCAGCTGGTACAGTTAGTCAATAGGTGCTAGATCCCACTCCCCAGCTGGTACAGTCAGTCAATAGGTGCTAGATCCCATTCCTCAGCTGGACAGTCAGTAGGTGCTAGATCCCTTCCTCAGCTGGTGCAGTCAGTCACTAGGTGCTAGATCCTGTCCTCAGATGGTACAATAAGTCACTAGGTTCTATATCCCATGTCCAGCTGGTACAGTCAGTCAATAGGTGCTAGATCCCATGTCCAGCTGGTACAGTCAGTCAGTAGGTGCTATATCCCATGTCCAGTTGGTACAGTCAGTCAGTAGGTGCTAGATCCCATGTCCAACTGGTACAGTCAGTCAGTAGGTGCTATATCCCATGTCCAGCTGGTACAGTCAGTCAATAGGTGCTAGATCCCATGTCCAACTGGTACAGTCAGTCAGTAGGTGCTATATCCCACGTCCAACTGGTACAGTCAGTCAGTAGGTTCTAGATCCCATGTCCAGCTGGTACAGTCAGTCAATAGATGTTAGATCCCAGGTCCATTTGGTACAGTCAGTCAGTAGGTGCAAAAACCTATCCTCAGCTGGTACAGTCCGTCAGTAATTGCTGGAACCTATCCTCAGCTGGTACAGTCAGTCAATAGGTGCTAGATCCTGTGTCCATCTGGTACAGTCAGTCAGTAGGTGCTGGAACCTATCCTCAGCTGGTACAGTCAGTCAGAGTTAGTGATCTCAGGTATCAGCTGATACTAATACTATTGATAGCGACTATGGCAGGGACCGGGTCCACCAATCCCATCTCTTCATGCTCGTTGACGCACAGCTGGTAGCCACACCCCCTCCGACGTTTCAGAGGTGTGAGCTTGGCGCGGGGCTTGGCGCGGGGCGGGAGCAGGAAGCCCACACTGCCGGCGATCAGCATGTGCCAGATAGAGTGTATGTAGAAGTAGTTGTCCTCTGTCTCGACGAAGGCATAGAGCGCCACGGCTGAAATCGCTATCATCGTCCCTGGGAACAGAAAGAACGCCCAGCGCTTCCAGGTTGGAGGGTAACATCGCCGCCGTCGCACTGTACGCACCGTCTGGAGGGGGAGGGGGGAGACACAGTTAGACAGTTGGGGAAGGGGAGGGGGAGACACAGTTAGACAGTTGGGGGAGGGGAGGGGAGACACAGTTAGACAGTTGGGGAGGGGGGAGGAGACACAGATAGACAGTTGTGGGAGGGAGACACAGTTAGACAGTTGGGGGAGGGGAGGGAGACACAGTTAGACAGTTGGGGAGGGAGACACAGTTAGACAGTTGGGGAGGGGGAGGGAGACACAGTTAGACAGTTGGGGGAAGGGGAGGGAGACACAGTTAGACAGTTGGGGGAGGGGAGGGGAGACACAGTTAGACAGTTGGGGAGGGAGACATTTAGACAGTTGGGGAGGGAGACATTTAGACAGTTGGGGGAGGGGGAGAGGGAGACAGACAGTTGGGGAGGGGGAGACACAGTTAGACAGTTGGGGGAGGGGGAGACACAGTTAGACAGTTGGGGAGGGAGACATTTAGACAGTTGGGAGAGGGGAGAGGGAGACAGTTAGACAGTTGGGGGAGAGGGAGACAGTTAGACAGTTGGGGGAGGGGAGGGAGACACAGTTAGACAGTTGGGGGAGGGGAGGGGAGACACAGTTAGACAGTTGGGGGAGGGAGACATTTAGACAGTTGGGGAGGGAGACATTTAGACAGTTGGGGAGGGGAAAGGGGAGACAGTTAGACAGTTGGGGGAGGGGAGAGGGAGACAGACAGTTGGGGGAGGGGAGACACAGTTAGACAGTTGGGGAGGGAGACATTTAGACAGTTGGGAGAGGGGAGAGGGGAGACAGTTAGACAGTTGGGGGAGAGGGAGACAGTTAGACAGTTGGGGGAGGGGAGGGAGACACAGTTAGACAGTTGGGGAGGGAGACACAGTTAGACAGTTGGGGGAGGGGAAGGGGGGAGAGTTGGACAGTTGGGGGAGAGGGGAGACAGTTAGACAGTTGGGGGAGAGGGGAGACAGTTAGACAGTTGGGGGAGAGGGGAGACAGTTAGACAGTTGGGGAAGGGGGAGACACAGTTAGACAGTTGGGTGAGGAGGGAGACACAGTTTCATATCGTCTGAGATCCCCAAAGACTGGAAAGCTGCCGCGGTCATCCCCCTCTTCAAAGGGGGTGACACTCTGGACCCAAACTGCTATAGACCTATATCCATCCTGCCCTGCCTCTCTAAAGTCTTCGAATGCCAAGTTAACTTCTTATGGAGCGGCAGCCGAAGTGTCGGTTTTGTAGATGACCTTTTTCTGCAAGCTGCTTATAGGTTTCAATGTTATGTAGGACTGAGACTGCAGTACCTATGGCTTCCACTAGATGTCAACAGTCTTTATACAGTGTTTGGAGGCTTTAGCACAAAGCAGAACTAATAGGAAGAGGAAATTGTCAAGGGACCACATTTGTCAACATCTTTTCTCGGGCGCGAGATTGTGAGCGTGCCCCACTCTATTTTCCTTTTATATCGTTTATGATATCATCCGAGTGATTGTTATCGCTAATATTCATAAAAAGATAGCTAAGGATGATTGATTTGTTTGTGCAAAGATGATAGGTATATTTGAATGTGTTCTCTCTCACTGTACCACGGGTGACTTGACGAACATAACGCGCCAACCAAACTGAGATTTATGGATATAATAAATTACTTTTTCTAACAAAAGAACCATTGGATGTCTTCGTTGGACACTTGGGAAGCCCTCAGCAGAAGTTCTTCGAGAGGTAAGTGATATTTTTTAGCTCTTATATGGGTTTTATGTGACCCGCGCTGGATATGAATTTATGCTAATGCATAAATATTGGAGGTGCTATCCTCAAACAATCAAATGTTGTGCTTTCGCCGTAAAGCATTTTTGAAATCTGACAACGCTGTGATATTGCCAAGAAGCAGAGCTTTTGATGACTATGCAACACTTGAATATTGATGAATGTTTGATAATTCAACTTTTTGATTTTGGTTTCTCCCTAAGTAGTTAATAAACAGATCACTGACCATTTCGAATCCCACCGTACCTTCTCCGCTGTGCAATCCGGTTTCCAAGCTGGTCACGGGTGCACCTCAGCCACGCTCAAGGTACTAAACGATATCATACCCGCCATCGATAAAAGACAGTACTGTGCAGCCGTCTTCATCGACCTGGCCAAGGCTGCAGGTGATTCCCTGATCCACTTCTACGCAGATGACACCATTCTGTATACCTCTGGCCTTTCTTTGGACACTGTGTTAACTACCCTCCAAACGAGCTTCAATGCCATACAGCACTCCTTCCGTGGCCTCCAACTGCTCCTAAACGCTAGTAAAACCAAATGCATGCTTTTCAACCGTTCGTTGCCCGCCGCACCGCCCGCCCGACTAGCATCACTACCATGGACGGTTCTGACCTAGAATATGTGGACAACTACAAATATCTAGGTGAATGGCTTGACAGTAAACTCTCCTTCCAGACTGATATTAAACATCTCCAACCAAAATCAAATCTAGAATCGGCTTTCTATTTCGCAACAAAGCCTCCTTCACTCACGCCGCCAAACATACCCTAGTAAAACTGACTATCCTACCGATCCTCGACTTCGGCGATGTAATCTACAAAATAGCTTCCAATACTCTACTCAGCAAACTGGATGCAGTCTATCACAGTGCCATCCGCTTTGTCACCAAAGCCCCTTATACCACCCACCACTGCGACCTGTATGCTCTAGTGGGCTGGCCCTCGCTACATACTCGTCGCCAGACCCACTGGCTCCAGGTCATCTACAAGTCCTTGCTAGGTAAAGCTTTGCCTTATCTCAGCTCGCTGGTCACCGTAGCAGCACCCACCCGTAGCACACGCTCCAGCAGGTATATCTCACTGGTCATCCCCAAAGCCAACACCTCCTTTGGCCGCCTTTCCTTCCATCTGCAAAATTGTAATTACTTCGCTACTATGGCCTATTTATTGCCTACCTCCCCACGCCATTTGCACACACTGTATATAGACTATTGTGTTATTGACTGTATGTTTGTTTTACTCCATGTGTAACTCTGTGTTGTTGTTTGTGTCGCACTGCTTCGGTTTATCTTGGCCAGGTCGCAGTTGTAAATGAGAACTTGTTCTCAACTGGCCTACAGTTAGACAGTTGGGGAGGGGAGGGGAGACACAGTTAGACAGTTGGGGAGGGGGGAGGGGAGACACAGTTAGACAGTTGGGGAGGGAGACACAGTTAGACAGTTGGGGGAGGGGAGGGAGACAGAGTTAGACAGTTGGGGGAGGGGAGGGAGACACAGTTAGACAGTTGGGGAAGGGGAGGGAGACACAGTTAGACAGTTGGGGGAGGGAGACACAGTTAGACAGTTGGGGGAGGGGAGAGGGAGACACAGTTAGACAGTTGGGGGAGGGGAGAGGGAGACACAGTTAGACAGTTGGGGGAGGGGAGGGAGACACAGTTAGACAGTTGGGGGAGGGGAGGGAGACACAGTTAGACAGTTGGGGGAGGGAGACACAGTTAGACCGTTGGGGGAGGGAGACACAGTTAGACAGTTGGGGGAGGGGAGGAGACACAGTTAGACAGTTGGGGGAGGGAGACACAGTTAGACAGTTGGGGGAGGGTAGGAGGGGGAGACACAGTTAGACAGTTGTGGGAGGGGAGACACAATTAGACAGTTGGGGAGGGAGACACAATTAGACAGTTGGGGAGGGAGACACAATTAGACAGTTGGGGGAGGGGAGACACAGTTAGACAGTTGGGGAGGGAGACACAGTTAGACAGTTGGGGGAGGGTAGGAGGGGAGACACAGTTAGACAGTTGGGGAGGGTAGGAGGGGAGACACAGTTAGACAGTTGGGGGAGGGAGACACAGTTAGACAGTTGGGGAGGGAGACACAGTTAGACAGTTGGGGGAGGGTAGGAGGGGAGACACAGTTAGACAGTTGGGGGAGGGTAGGAGGGGAGACACAGTTAGACAGTTGGGGGAGGGAGACACAGTTAGACAGTTGGGGGAGGGTAGGAGGGGGAGACACAGTTAGACAGTTGGGGGAGGGAGACACAGTTAGACAGTTGGGGGAGGGTAGGAGGGAGACACAGTTAGACAGTTGGGGAGGGTAGGAGGGGGAGACACAGTTAGACAGTTGGGGAGGGGAGACAGTTAGACAGTTGTGGGAGGGGAGGGGAGACACAGTTAGACAGTTGGGGAGGGGGAGACACAGTTAGACAGTTGTGGGAGGGAGGGGGAGACACAGTTAGACAGTTGGGGGAGGGAGACACAGTTAGACAGTTGGGGGAGGGGAGAGAGGGAGACACAGTTAGACAGTTGGGAGGGGAGAGGGAGACACAGTTAGACAGTTGGGGGAGGGGAGGGAGACACAGTTAGACAGTTGTGGGAGGGGAGGGAGACACAGTTAGACAGTTGTGGGAGGGAGGGGAGACACAGTTAGACAGTTGGGTGAGGGGAGACACAGTTAGACAGTTGGGGAGGAGGAGGGAGACACAGTTAGACAGTTGGGGGAGGGTAGGAGGGGGAGACACAGTTAGACAGTTGTGGGAGGAGCCACAATTAGACAGTTGGGGAGGGGAGACACAGTTAGACAGTTGTGGGAGGGAGGGGAGACACAGTTAGACAATTGGGAGGAGGAGACACAGTTAGACAGTTGGGGGAGAGGGTAGGAGGGGAGACACAGTTAGACAGTTGGGGGAGGGTAGGAGGGGGAGACACAGTTAGACAGTTGGGGGAGGGTAGGAGGGGAGACACAGTTAGACAGTTGGGGGAGGGAGACACAGTTAGACAGTTGGGGGAGGGTAGGAGGGGAGACACAGTTAGACAGTTGGGGGAGGGTAGGAGGGGGAGACACAGTTAGACAGTTGGGGAGGGAGACAGTTAGACAGTTGTGGGAGGGGAGGGGAGACACAGTTAGACAGTTGGGGAGGGAGACACAGTTAGACAGTTGGGGGAGGGGAGGGGGAGACACAGTTAGACAGTTGGGGAGGGAGACACAGTTAGACAGTTGGGGGAGGGTAGGAGGGGAGACACAGTTAGACAGTTGGGGGAGGGTAGGAGGGGGAGACACAGTTAGACAGTTGGGGGAGGGAGACACAGTTAGACAGTTGGGGAGGGTAGGAGGGGAGACACAGTTAGACAGTTGGGGAGGGAGACACAGTTAGACAGTTGGGAGGGGGAGGAGGAGACACAGTTAGACAGTTGGGGGAGGGGAGACACAGTTAGACAGTTGGGGAGGGGAGACACAGTTAGACAGCTGGGGGAGGGGAGGGAGACACAGTTAGACAGTTGGGGGAGGGGAGGGAGACACAGTTAGACAGTTGTGGGAGGAGACACAGTTAGACAGTTGGGGGAGGGAGACACAACTAGACCTGCTGGGGGAGGGAGACACAATTAGACAGTTGGGGGAGGGGAGACACAGTTAGACAGTTGTGGAGGAGGAGGGGAGACACAGTTAGACAGTTGGGGGAGGGAGACACAGTTAGACAGTTGGGGGAGGGTAGGAGGGGAGACACAGTTAGACAGTTGGGGAGGGTAGGAGGGGGAGACACAGTTAGACAGTTGGGGGAGGGTAGGAGGGGGAGACACAGTTAGACAGTTGGGGGAGGGAGACACAGTTAGACAGTTGGGGGAGGGTAGGAGGGGAGACACAGTTAGACAGTTGGGGAGGGTAGGAGGGGAGACACAGTTAGACAGTTGGGGAGGGAGACACAGTTAGACAGTTGGGGAGGGTAGGAGGGGAGACACAGTTAGACAGTTGGGGGAGGGAGACACAGTTAGACAGTTGGGGAGGGTAGGAGGGGAGACAGTTAGACAGCTGGGGGAGGGTAGGAGGGGAGACACAGTTAGACAGTTGGGGGAGGGAGAGACAGTTAGACAGTTGTGGGAGGAGGGGAGACACAGTTAGACAGTTGGGGGAGGGGAGACACAGTTAGACAGTTGTGGAGGAGGGGGAGACACAGTTAGACAGTTGGGGAGGGTAGGAGGGAGACACAGTTAGACAGTTGGGGGAGGGAGACACAGTTAGACAGTTGTGGGAGGGAGGGAGACACAGTTAGACAGTTGGGTGAGGGGGAGACACAGTTAGACAGTTGGGGGAGGGGAGGGAGACACAGTTAGACAGTTGGGGGAGGGAGGGAGACACAGTTAGACAGTTGGGGGAGGGTAGGAGGGAGACACAGTTAGACAGTTGTGGGAGGGAGACACAATTAGACAGTTGGGGGAGGGGAGACACAGTTAGACAGTTGTGGGGAGGGGAGGGGAGACACAGTTAGACAGTTGGGGAGGGAGACACAGTTAGACAGTTGGGGGAGGAGGAGGAGACACAGTTAGACAGTTGGGGGAGGGTAGGAGGGGAGACACAGTTAGACAGTTGGGGAGGGGAGACACAGTTAGACAGTTGTGGGAGGGGAGGGGGAGACACAGTTAGACAGTTGGGGGAGGGAGACACAGTTAGACAGTTGGGGGAGGGTAGGAGGGGGAGACACAGTTAGACAGTTGGGGGAGGGAGACACAGTTAGACAGTTGGGAGGAGGCACAGTAGACAGAGGGAGACACAGTTGGGGAGGGTAGGAGGAGACACAGTTAGACAGTTGGGGGAGGGAGACACAGTTAGACAGTTGGGGGAGGGTAGGAGGGAGACACAGTTAGACAGTTGGGGAGGGAGACACAGTTAGACAGTTGTGGGAGGGGAGGGAGACACAGTTAGACAGTTGGGGAGGGGGAGACACAGTTAGACAGTTGTGGGAGGAGGGAGAGACACAGTTAGACAGTTGGGGGATGGGGAGGGGGAGACACAGTTAGACAGTTGGGGAGGGAGACACAGTTAGACAGTTGGGGAGGGTAGGAGGGAGACACAGTTAGACAGTTGGGGAGGGGAGGGAGACACAGTTAGACAGTTGGGGAGGGGAGACACAGTTAGACAGTTGTGGGAGGAGGGGGAGACACAGTTAGACAGTTGTGGGAGGGGAGGGGGAGACACAGTTAGACAGTTGGGGAGGGAGACACAGTTAGACAGTTGGGGAGGGTAGGAGGGAGACACAGTTAGACAGTTGGGGGAGGGTAGGAGGGAGACACAGTTAGACAGTTGGGGAGGAGACACAGTTAGACAGTTGTGGGAGGAGGGAGACACAGTTAGACAGTTGGGTGAGGGGGAGACACAGTTAGACAGTTGGGGGGAGGGGAGGGGAGACACAGTTAGACAGTTGGGGGAGGGGGAGGGAGACACAGTTAGACAGTTGGGGGAGGGTAGGAGGGGGAGACACAGTTAGACAGTTGTGGAGGGGAGACACAATTAGACAGTTGGGGGAGGGGGAGACACAGTTAGACAGTTGTGGGAGGGGAGGGGGGAGACACAGTTAGACAGTTGGGGAGGGAGACACAGTTAGACAGCTGGGGGAGGGGGAGACACAGTTAGACAGTTGTGGGAGGGGAGGGAGAGACACAGTTAGACAGTTGGGGATGGGGAGGGGAGACACAGTTAGACAGTTGGGGAGGGAGACACAGTTAGACAGTTGGGGAGGGTAGGAGGGGAGACACAGTTAGACAGTTGGGGGAGGGGGAGACACAGTTAGACAGTTGGGGAGGGGAGACACAGTTAGACAGTTGTGGGAGGGGAGGGAGACACAGTTAGACAGTTGTGGGAGGGGAGGGGGAGACACAGTTAGACAGTTGGGGAGGGGAGACACAGTTAGACAGTTGGGGAGGGTAGGAGGGGAGACACAGTTAGACAGTTGGGGGAGGTAGGAGGGGAGACACAGTTAGACAGTTGGGGGAGGGAGACACAGTTAGACAGTTGTGGGAGGGGAGGAGACACAGTTAGACAGTTGGGTGAGGGGGAGACACAGTTAGACAGTTGGGGGAGGGGAGGGAGACACAGTTAGACAGTTGGGGAGGGGAGGAGACACAGTTAGACAGTTGGGGGAGGGTAGGAGGGAGACACAGTTAGACAGTTGTGGGAGGGGAGACACAATTAGACAGTTGGGGGAGGGAGACACAGTTAGACAGTTGTGGGAGGGAGGGGGAGACACAGTTAGACAGTTGGGGAGGGGAGACACAGTTAGACAGTTGGGGGAGGGTAGGAGGGGAGACACAGTTAGACAGTTGGGGAGGAGGAGGGGAGACACAGTTAGACAGAGGAGGGTGGGAGGGGGAGACACAGTTAGACAGTTGGGGGAGGGGAGACACAGTTAGACAGTTGGGGAGAGGGAGACACAGTTAGACAGTTGGGGAGGGGAGACACAGTTAGACAGTTGGGGAGGGGAGGGGGAGACACAGTTAGACAGTTGGGGGAGGGGAGACACAGTTAGACAGTTGTGGGAGGGGAGGGGGAGACACAGTTAGACAGTTGGGGGAGGGGAGACACAGTTAGACAGTTGGGGGAGGGTAGGAGGGAGACACAGTTAGACAGCTGGGGGAGGGTAGGAGGGGGAGACACAGTTAGACAGTTGGGGGAGGGGAGACACAGTTAGACAGTTGTGGAGGGGAGGGGGAGACACAGTTAGACAGTTGGGGGAGGGAGACACAGTTAGACAGTTGGGGGAGGGTAGGAGGGGAGACACAGTTAGACAGTTGGGGGAGGGTAGGAGGGGGAGACACAGTTAGACAGTTGGGGAGGGGAGACACAGTTAGACAGTTGGGGGAGGGTAGGAGGGGAGACACAGTTAGACAGTTGGGGGAGGGAGACACAGTTAGACAGTTGGGGGAGGTAGGAGGGGAGACACAGTTAGACAGTTGGGGGAGGGAGACACAGTTAGACAGTTGTGGGAGGAGGGAGGGAGACACAGTTAGACAGTTGGGGGAGGGGAGACACAGTTAGACAGTTGTGGGAGGAGGAGGGAGAGAGACACAGTTAGACAGTTGGGGGATGGGGAGGGGGAGACACAGTTAGACAGTTGGGGAGGGAGACACAGTTAGACAGCTGGGGAGGGGGAGAGCACAGTTAGACAGTTGGGGAGGGTAGGAGGGAGACACAGTTAGACAGTTGGGGAGGGACACAGTTAGACAGTTGGGGGAGGGGAGACACAGTTAGACAGTTGTGGGAGGGGAGGGGGAGACACAGTTAGACAGTTGTGGGAGGGGAGGGGGAGACACAGTTAGACAGTTGGGGGAGGGTAGGAGGGAGACACAGTTAGACAGTTGGGGAGGGTAGGAGGGAGACACAGTTAGACAGTTGGGGGAGGGAGACAGTTAGACAGTTGTGGGAGGGGAGGGGGAGACACAGTTAGACAGTTGGGGAGGGAGACACAGTTAGACAGTTGTGGGAGGGGAGGGGAGACACAGTTAGACAGTTGGGGGAGGGAGACACAGTTAGACAGTTGGGGGAGGGTAGGAGGGGAGACACAGTTAGACAGTTGGGGGAGGGTAGGAGGGGGAGACACAGTTAGACAGTTGGGGAGGGAGACACAGTTAGACAGTTGTGGGAGGGGAGGGAGACACAGTTAGACAGTTGGGGGAGGGGAGACACAGTTAGACAGTTGTGGGAGGGGAGGGGGGAGACACAGTTAGACAGTTGGGGGAGGGGAGACACAGTTAGACAGTTGTGGGAGGGGAGGGGGAGACACAGTTAGACAGTTGGGGGAGGGGGAGACACAGTTAGACAGTTGGGGGAGGGGAGACACAGTTAGACAGTTGGGGAGGGAGACACAGTTAGACAGTTGGGGGAGGGTAGGAGGGGAGACACAGTTAGACAGTTGGGGGAGGGAGACACAGTTAGACAGTTGTGGGAGGGGAGGGAGACACAGTTAGACAGTTGGGGGAGGAGACACAGTTAGACAGTTGTGGGAGGGGAGGGAGAGACACAGTTAGACAGTTGGGGGATGGGGAGGGAGACACAGTTAGACAGTTGGGGGAGGGAGACACAGTTAGACAGTTGGGGGAGGGTAGGAGGGGAGACACAGTTAGACAGTTGGGGAGGGGAGGGAGACACAGTTAGACAGTTGGGGGAGGGGAGACACAGTTAGACAGTTGTGGGAGGGGAGGGGGAGACACAGCTAGACAGCTGTGGGAGGGGAGGGGGAGACACAGTTAGACAGCTGGGGGAGGGTAGGAGGGGAGACACAGTTAGACAGCTGGGGGAGGGTAGGAGGGGAGACACAGTTAGACAGCTGGGGGAGGGAGACAGTTAGACAGTTGTGGGAGGGGAGGGGAGACACAGTTAGACAGTTGGGGGAGGGGAGACACAGTTAGACAGTTGTGGGAGGGAGGGGGAGACACAGTTAGACAGTTGGGAGGGGAGACACAGTTAGACAGTTGGGGGAGGGTAGGAGGGGAGACACAGTTAGACAGTTGGGGGAGGGTAGGAGGGGGAGACACAGTTAGACAGTTGGGGGAGGGGGAGACACAGTTAGACAGTTGTGGGAGGGGAGGGAGACACAGTTAGACAGTTGGGGGAGGGGAGACACAGTTAGACAGTTGTGGGAGGGGAGGGGGAGACACAGTTAGACAGTTGGGGGAGGGGAGACACAGTTAGACAGTTGTGGGAGGGAGGGGGGAGACACAGTTAGACAGTTGGGGGAGGGGAGACACAGTTAGACAGTTGGGGAGGGAGACACAGTTAGACAGTTGGGGAGGGGAGACACAGTTAGACAGTTGGGGGAGGGTAGGAGGGAGACACAGTTAGACAGTTGGGGGAGGGAGACACAGTTAGACAGTTGTGGGAGGGGAGGGAGACACAGTTAGACAGTTGGGGGAGGGGAGACACAGTTAGACAGTTGGGGGAGGGGAGACACAGTTAGACAGTTGGGGGAGGGGAGGGAGACACAGTTAGACAGTTGGGGGAGGGGAGGGAGACACAGTTAGACAGTTGTGGGAGGGGAGACACAGTTAGACAGCTGGGGGAGGGGAGACACAACTAGACAGTTGGGGGAGGGGAGACACAACTAGACAGTTGGGGGAGGGGGAGACACAGTTAGACAGTTGTGGGAGGGGAGGGGAGACACAGTTAGACAGTTGGGGGAGGGAGACACAGTTAGACAGTTGGGGAGGGTAGGAGGGGAGACACAGTTAGACAGTTGGGGGAGGGTAGGAGGGGGAGACACAGTTAGACAGTTGGGGGAGGGAGACACAGTTAGACAGTTGGGGAGGGTAGGAGGGAGACACAGTTAGACAGTTGGGGAGGGGAGACACAGTTAGACAGTTGTGGGAGGGGAGGGAGACACAGTTAGACAGTTGGGGGAGGGAGACACAGTTAGACAGTTGTGGGAGGGGAGGGAGAGACACAGTTAGACAGTTGGGGGATGGGGAGGGGGAGACACAGTTAGACAGTTGGGGGAGGGAGACACAGTTAGACAGTTGGGGGAGGGGACACAGTTAGACAGCTGTGGGAGGGAGGGGAGACACAGTTAGACAGTTGTGGGAGGGGAGGGGAGACACAGTTAGACAGTTGGGGGAGGGAGACACAGTTAGACAGTTGGGGGAGGGTAGGAGGGAGACACAGTTAGACAGTTGGGGGAGGGTAGGAGGGGGAGACACAGTTAGACAGTTGGGGAGGGGAGACACAGTTAGACAGTTGGGGGAGGGTAGGAGGGGGAGACACAGTTAGACAGTTGGGGGAGGGAGACACAGTTAGACAGTTGTGGGAGGGGAGGGAGACACAGTTAGACAGTTGGGGGAGGGGAGACACAGTTAGACAGTTGGGGGAGGGGAGGGAGACACAGTTAGACAGTTGGGGAGGGGAGACACAGTTAGACAGTTGTGGGAGGGGAGGGGAGACACAGTTAGACAGTTGTGGAGGGGAGGGGGAGACACAGTTAGACAGTTGGGGAGGGAGACACAGTTAGACAGTTGGGGGAGGGTAGGAGGGGAGACACAGTTAGACAGTTGGGAGGGTAGGAGGGGGAGACACAGTTAGACAGTTGGGGGAGGGAGACACAGTTAGACAGCTGGGGGAGGGTAGGAGGGGGAGACACAGTTAGACAGTTGGGGGAGGGAGACACAGTTAGACAGTTGTGGAGGGGAGGGAGACACAGTTAGACAGTTGGGGAGGGGGAGACACAGTTAGACAGTTGGGGAGGGGAGGGAGACACAGTTAGACAGTTGGGGGAGGGAGACACAGTTAGACAGTTGGGGGAGGGGAGGAGACACAGTTAGACAGTTGGGGGAGGGGAGGGGAGACACAGTTAGACAGTTGGGGAGGGGAGACACAGTTAGACAGTTGGGGGAGGGTAGGGGGAGACACAGTTAGACAGTTGGGGGAGGGTAGGAGGGGGAGACACAGTTAGACAGTTGGGGGAGGGAGACACAGTTAGACAGTTGGGGGAGACACAGTTAGACAGTTGGGGGAGGGAGACACAGTTAGACAGTTGGGGGAGGGTAGGAGGGGAGACACAGTTAGACAGTTGGGGGAGGGTAGGAGGGGAGACACAGTTAGACAGTTGGGGGAGGGAGACACAGTTAGACAGTTGTGGGAGGGGAGGGGAGACACAGTTAGACAGTTGGGGGAGGGGAGACACAGTTAGACAGTTGTGGGAGGGGAGGGAGACACAGTTAGACAGTTGGGGAGGGGAGACACAGTTAGACAGTTGGGGAGGGTAGGAGGGAGACACAGTTAGACAGTTGTGGGAGGGGAGGGAGACACAGTTAGACAGTTGGGGGAGGGAGACACAGTTAGACAGTTGGGGGAGGGTAGGAGGGGAGACACAGTTAGACAGTTGGGGGAGGGTAGGAGGGGAGACACAGTTAGACAGTTGGGGAGGGAGACACAGTTAGACAGTTGGGGGAGGGTAGGAGGGGAGACACAGTTAGACAGTTGGGGAGGGAGACACAGTTAGACAGTTGTGGGAGGGAGGAGGGAGACACAGTTAGACAGTTGGGGGAGGGGAGACACAGTTAGACAGTTGGGGGAGGGAGGGAGACACAGTTAGACAGTTGGGGAGGGGAGACACAGTTAGACAGTTGTGGGAGGAGGGGAGACACAGTTAGACAGTTGTGGGAGGGGAGGGAGACACAGTTAGACAGTTGGGGGAGGGAGACACAGTTAGACAGTTGGGGGAGGGTAGGAGGGGAGACACAGTTAGACAGTTGGGGGAGGGTAGGAGGGGAGACACAGTTAGACAGTTGGGGAGGGAGACACAGTTAGACAGTTGGGGAGGGTAGGAGGGGGAGACACAGTTAGACAGTTGGGGGAGGGGAGACACAGTTAGACAGTTGTGGGAGGGGAGGGAGACACAGTTAGACAGTTGGGGGAGGGGAGACACAGTTAGACAGTTGGGGGAGGGGAGGGGAGACACAGTTAGACAGTTGGGGGAGGGAGACACAGTTAGACAGTTGGGGGAGGGGAGGGGAGACACAGTTAGACAGCTGGGGGAGGGAGGAGGGGAGACACAGTTAGACAGCTGGGGGAGGAGGGAGACACAGTTAGACAGTTGGGGGAGGGTAGGAGGGGGAGACACAGTTAGACAGTTGGGGGAGGGTAGGAGGGGAGACACAGTTAGACAGTTGGGAGGGGAGACACAGTTAGACAGTTGGGGGAGGGTAGGAGGGGAGACACAGTTAGACAGTTGGGGAGGGAGACACAGTTAGACAGTTGGGGGAGGGTAGGAGGGAGACACAGTTAGACAGTTGGGGGAGGGTAGGAGGGGGAGACACAGTTAGACAGTTGGGGAGGGAGACACAGTTAGACAGTTGTGGGAGGAGGGAGACACAGTTAGACAGTTGGGGAGGGGGGAGACACAGTTAGACAGTTGTGGGAGGGGAGGGGGAGACACAGTTAGACAGTTGGGGGAGGGAGACACAGTTAGACAGTTGGGGGAGGGTAGGAGGGGAGACACAGTTAGACAGTTGGGGAGGGTAGGAGGGGAGACACAGTTAGACAGTTGGGGGAGGGAGACACATTTAGACAGTTGGGGGAGGGTAGGAGGGGGAGACACAGTTAGACAGTTGGGGGAGGGGAGACACAGTTAGACAGTTGGGGGAGGGTAGGAGGGGAGACACAGTTAGACAGTTGGGGGAGGGTAGGAGGGGAGACACAGTTAGACAGTTGGGGGAGGGGAGGGGAGACACAGTTAGACAGTTGGGGGAGGGTAGGAGGGGAGACACAGTTAGACAGTTGGGGAGGGTAGGAGGGGAGACACAGTTAGACAGTTGGGTGAGGGGGAGACACAGTTAGACAGTTGGGGGAGGGGGAGACACAGTTAGACAGTTGGGGAAGGGGAGACACAATTAGACAGTTGGGGGAGGGAGAGGGGGAGACACAGTTAGTTATCATTATCATTAATTATCATTCATCAGTGACTACAGAATAGAATTATAATTTATTGTATGCTTATACACTTCTTGTGAACTTGTTATGCACTATTTATGATGACAACGAGCATGTTCTCTTTTATAAACTTTACTTCTCAGCACAAATAAGATTTGTCGACTACAACATTTATCTCTGCTAACTGCTAGAAGTGGAAGTGAGGATCGTTCTGGTTAAGATCAGCCAAGTAGAGACCAGAGAACCTGTCCCGATCCACTGAATACTTGCTGTGAACTCTTTTCTCTCTCTCTCAGTGTTTGTCTACACAGTCCTTGGCGAAAAGAGGAAAGGTCTTTGCAGTGAAATAAAGGTAAATGTATTTCCATGTTAAACTCAGTTCTTCACCTTGGCTCAGCGTCCTTATCACCTTACACACTGTTGTTACAGATGGGATCTGCTTTGTCAGAAACATTCCCACCCCTAAATCTGTTCTCTAACAGACCCTTAAAAAAAAAAATAACAAGTTATCTTGCTTTTTGTCTCCTAGGCTACCAATTATTTTTATCCACACTGTTTGGCCTTAACAGACCTTTAACAAACCCACGTCATCTGGCCTGTTGTCTCCTAGGCTACCGATTTACTCTGAGCACAGTATATAAAAAAAACAGAAGTTCAGAACACTATTGCCGATCTCAGAAAATGTGATGGGGAAAAGGGGACAGAAACATCTCAAGTTTGAATTTGTAAATGTTCATCACCATTCCCGTTGGTTATCACATCTCTGCACCACTTTACATGACGACATTTTGTGGACACTGAATCAACTTAGCGGTCAAGTTTAACGTACAGGGAAATGTCTTTCTTGAAAACGCAAAAACCCAACAATGTAATAATGAATAGCAATGTACTACTAGAAAAAATAACAGGAGAGATAAGAAAAGGTCATGAAGTCAGGAAGTAAATATACAGGAACAATGTGCAGGGATACTGGAGTGGAGGTAGATATGTATAGGGGTAAGGTGACTATATACAGGGTCAGTACCATATTAACAATGTACAGGGATACTGGAGTGGAGGTAGAAATGTATAGGGGTAAGGTGACTATATACAGGGTCAGTTCCAGTACCATATTAACAATGTACAGGGATACTGGAGTGATGGAGGTAGATATGTATAGGGGTAAGGTGACTATATACAGGGTCAGTACCATATTAACAATGTGCAGGGATACTGGAGTGGAGGTAGATATGTATAGGGGTAAGGTGACTATATACAGGGTCAGTACCATATTAACAATGTACAGGGATACTGGAGTGATGGAGGTAGATATGTATAGGGGTAAGGTGACTATATACAGGGTCAGTTCCATATTAACAATGTGCAGGGATACTGGAGTGATGGAGGTAGATATGTATAGGGTAAGGTGACTATATACAGGGTCAGTACCATATTAACAATGTACAGGGATACTGGAGTGATGGAGGTAGATATGTATAGGGGTAAGGTGACTATATACAGGGTCAGTTCCATATTAACAATGTGCAGGGATACTGGAGTGATGGAGGTAGATATGTATAGGGGTAAGGTGACTATATACAGGGTCAGTACCATATTAACAATGTACAGGGATACTGGAGTGATGGAGGTAGATATGTATAGGGGTAAGGTGACTATATACAGGGTCAGTACCATATTAACAATGTACAGGGATACTGGAGTGATGGAGGTAGATATGTATAGGGGTAAGGTGACTATATACAGGGTCAGTTCCATATTAACAATGTGCAGGGATACTGGAGTGATGGAGGTAGATATGTATAGGGGTAAGGTGACTATATACAGGGTCAGTACCATATTAACAATGTACAGGGATACTGGAGTGATGGAGGTAGATATGTATAGGGGTAAGGTGACTATATACAGGGTCAGTTCCATATTAACAATGTGCAGGGATACTGGAGTGATGGAGGTAGATATGTATAGGGGTAAGGTGACTATATACAGGGTCAGTACCATATTAACAATGTACAGGGATACTGGAGTGATGGAGGTAGATATGTATAGGGGTAAGGTGACTATATACAGGGTCAGTTCCATATTAACAATGTGCAGGGATACTGGAGTGATGGAGGTAGATATGTATAGGGGTAAGGTGACTATATACAGGGTCAGTACCATATTAACAATGTACAGGGATACTGGAGTGATGGAGGTAGATATGTATAGGGGTAAGGTGACTATATACAGGGTCAGTTCCATATTAACAATGTGCAGGGATACTGGAGTGATGGAGGTAGATATGTATAGGGGTAAGGTGACTATATACAGGGTCAGTACCATATTAACAATGTACAGGGATACTGGAGTGATGGAGGTAGATATGTATAGGGGTAAGGTGACTATATACAGGGTCAGTTCCATATTAACAATGTGCAGGGATACTGGAGTGATGGAGGTAGATATGTATAGGGTAAGGTGACTATATACAGGGTCAGTACCATATTAACAATGTACAGGGATACTGGAGTGATGGAGGTAGATATGTATAGGGGTAAGGTGACTATATACAGGGTCAGTTCCAGTACCATATTAACAATGTGCAGGGATACTGGAGTGATGGAGGTAGATATGTATAGGGGTAAGGTGACTATATACAGGGTCAGTTCCATATTAACAATGTGCAGGGATACTGGAGTGATGGAGGTAGATATGTATAGGGGTAAGGTGACTATATACAGGGTCAGTTCCATATTAACAATGTACAGGGATACTGGAGTGATGGAGGTAGATATGTATAGGGTAAGGTGACTATATACAGGGTCAGTTCCAGTACCATATTAACAATGTGCAGGGATACTGGAGTGATGGAGGTAGATATGTATAGGGGTAAGGTGACTATATACAGGGTCAGTACCATATTAACAATGTGCAGGGATACTGGAGTGATGGAGGTAGATATGTATAGGGTAAGGTGACTATATACAGGGTCAGTTCCAGTACCATATTAACAATGTGCAGGGATACTGGAGTGATGGAGGTAGATATGTATAGGGGTAAGGTGACTATATACAGGGTCAGTTCCAGTACCATATTAACAATGTGCAGGGATACTGGAGTGATGGAGGTAGATATGTATAGGGGTAAGGTGACTATATACAGGGTAAGTACCATATTAACAATGTGCAGGGATACTGGAGTGATGGAGGTAGATATGTATAGGGGTAAGGTGACTATATACAGGGTAAGTACCAGTACCATATTAACAATGTGCAGGGATACTGGAGTGATGGAGGTAGATATGTATAGGGGTAAGGTGACTATATACAGGGTCAGTACCAGTACCATATTAACAATGTACAGGGATACTGGAGTGATGGAGGTAGATATGTATAGGGGTAAGGTGACTATATACAGGGTAAGTACCAGTACCATATTAACAATGTGCAGGGATACTGGAGTGATGGAGGTAGATATGTATAGGGGTAAGGTGACTATATACAGGGTCAGTACCAGTACCATATTAACAATGTACAGGGATACTGGAGTGGAGGTAGATATGTATAGGGGTAAGGTGACTATATACAGGGTCAGTACCAGTACCATATTAACAATGTACAGGGATACTGCTTTTGGCGAACACCAAACGTGTTTGCTTATTTTTTTCTTTAAGCAATGGCTTTTTTCTGGCCACTCGTCCGTAAACACCAGCTCTGTGGAGTGTACGGCTTAAAGTGGTCCTATGGACAGATATTCCAAACTCCACTGTGGAGCTTTGAAGCTCCTTCAGGGTTATCTTTGGTCTCTCTGTTGCCTCTCTGATTAATGCCCTCCTTGCCTGGTCCGTGAGTTTTGGTGGGCGGCCCTCTCTTGGCAGGTTTGTTGTGGTGCCATATTCTTTCCATTTTTTAATAATGGATTTAATGGGGCTCTGTGGGATGTTCAAAGTTTCTGATATTTTTTATAACCCAACCCTGATCTGTACTTCTCCACAACTTTGTCCCTGACCTGTTTGGAGCACTCCTTGGTCTTCATGGTGCCACTTGCTTGGTGGTGCCCCTTGCTTAGTGGTGTTGCAGACTCTGGGGCCTTTCAGAACATGTGCATATATATTGAGATCATGTGACACTTAGATTGCACACAGGTGGACTTTATTTAACTAATTATGTGAGTTCTGAAGGTAATTGGTTGCACCAGATCTTATTTAGTGGCTTCATAGCAGAGGGGGTGAATACATATGCACGCACCACTTTTCAGTTTTTATTTTATTTTAAACAAGTTGTTTTTTTCATTTCACTTCACCAATTTGGACTATTTTGTGTATGTCCATTACATGACATCCAAATAAAAATACATTTAAATGGACAAAATAAATGCAACAAAATAGGAAAAATGCCAAGGGGGGATGAATACCTTTGCAAGGCATTGTATGTGAGTGGGTATGTGGGTGTGTAGAGTCAGTATAAATGTATGTGCGAGTGAGAAAATCATGGAGTGTGTGTGTAGGGCCCTGTGAGTGGGCATAGAGAGTGCCAAGATTGACATGAAAGGTCAATAAAGATACAAGGTAAACTCGGTCCGTGTAGCTATTTTGTTAGCTATTTATCAGTCGTATTGCTTGGGGACAGAAGCAGTTCAAGAGCCTGTTGGAGTCAGACTTGATGCTCCGGTACCTCTTGTCGTGCGGCAGCAGAGAAAATAGTCTATGGCTTGGGTGGTTGGAGTCTTTGACGATTTTCCGGGGGCTTTCTTTTCACACTGCCTGATAGATGTCCTGGATGGCTGGGAGCGTGGCCCCAGTTATGTACTGGGCTGTCCACACAACCCTCTGTTGCGCCATGCAATCGAGGCCGGTGATATTGCCATACCAAGCAGTGATGCAGCCAGTCAATATGCTCTCAATGGTACAGCTTTAGAACCTTTTCAAGATTTAAGGGCCCATGTCAAACTTTTTCAATCTCCCGAGGGGGAAGAGTCACTGTCACACCTTTTTTTTTATGTCTGTGCGTGTGCTTGGATCATTTCAAATCTTTAGTGAGTAAAGTTAACAGTTCTGCAAAGTTGTCCTGTAAAGTTAGTACTTCTGTAAAATTGTTCTGAAAATTGAACGGCTCTGCAAAGTTAACAGTTCTCTAAAGTTGTTCTGTAAAGTTAACAGTTATGTAAATCTTTATGTAAAGTTAACAGTTATACAAAGGCATTCTGTAAAGTTAACAGTTCTGTAAAGGTTTTATGTAAAGTTATCGGTTCTGTAATGCTGTTCTGTCAAGTTAACAGTTCTGTAAAATTAGCAGTTCTCTGTAAAGCTGTTCTGTAAAGTTGTTCTGTAAAGTGAACAGTTATATAATTTTGTATGTAAAGTTAACAGTTATACAAAGGTATTCTGTAAAGTTAACAGTTCTGTAAAGTTGTTATGTAAAGTTAACGGTTCTGTAAAGTTAACAGTACTGTAAAGTTGTTCTGTAAAGTTAACAGGTCTGGCTTTGCCCTGGTTTGTTATCGGTGGTACATGTGTGTGTGTGTTGTGGTTCCAGGAGAGCTGCAGGATGAAGGCTATTGATTGGCTGATTGGTTGACGTGTGAATTGATGTCTCCTTGTCACTTTCGCTTGGCCCATACGTGATGGGTCCTGTCAGAGTCAGACTGCTACATTAGGCACGCTTTATGTAAAGACATACGGAGGGTAGAACATAGAACTATGGAGGATAGAACGTTATCATAAAGAGATATGGAGGGTAGAACGTTATCATAAAGAGATATGGAGGAGTAGATGCTTCTTTCGCAACACGTAATGGGGATCCTAATAAAATATAAAATACCAGAACATAGAACTATGGAGGATAGAACATTATCATAAAGAGATAAGGAGGATAGAACATTATCATAAAGAGAGATGGAGGATAGAACATAGAACTATGGAGGATAGAATGTTATGATGAAGAGATATGGAGGATAGAACGTAGAACTATGGAGGATAGAATGTTATGATGAAGAGATATGGAGGATAGAACGTAGAACTATGGAGGATAGAATGTTATGATGAAGAGATATGGAGGATAGAACGTAGAACTATGGAGGATAGAATGTTATGATGAAGAGATATGGAGGATAGAACGTAGAACTATGGAGGATAGAATGTTATGATGAAGAGATATGGAGGATAGAACGTAGAACTATGGAGGATAGAATGTTATGATGAAGAGATATGGAGGATAGAACGTAGAACTATGGAGGATAGAATGTTATGATGAAGAGATATGGAGGATAGAACGTAGAACTATGGAGGATAGAATGTTATGATGAAGAGATATGGAGGATAGAACGTAGAACTATGGAGGATAGAATGTTATGATGAAGAGATATGGAGGATATAACGTAGAACTATGGAGGATAGAATGTTATTATGAAGAGATATGGAGGATAGAACGTAGAACTATGGAGGATAGAATGTTATGATGAAGAGATATGGAGGATAGAACGTAGAACTATGGAGGATAGAATGTTATGATGAAGAGATATGGAGGATAGAACGTAGACCTATGGAGGATAGAATGTTATGATGAAGAGATATGGAGGATATAACGTAGAACTATGGAGGATAGAATGTTATTATGAAGAGATATGGAGGATAGAACGTAGAACTATGGAGGATAGAATGTTATGATGAAGAGGTATGGAGGATAGAACGTTATTATGAAAAGATATGGAGGATAGAACATAGAACTATGGAGGATAGAATGTTATGATGAAGAGATATGGAGAATAGAACGTAGAACTATGGAGGATACAACATAGAACTATGAGGATAGAACGTTATTATGAAAAGATATGGAGGATACAACATAGAACTATGAGGATAGAATGTAGAACTATGGAGGATAGAACACAGAACAATGGAGGAAAGAAGATAGAACAATGGAGGATAGGACGTAGAACTATGGAGGATAGAACATAGAACTATTGAGGATAGAATGTAGAACTATGGAGGATAGAACATTATCATGAAGAGATATGGAGAACAGACCTTACAGTGCTGTCAGAATGTATTTACACTCCTTGACTTATTCCACTTCTTTTTCTCAACCATATACACACAATACCCCATAATTGTATCAGGTCTGCCCAAATGCGCCTAATTTGTTTATTAATAACATTTCATGTTCAAAATTGTGCACTTACCGCAAACAATTGCATGGTATTCTTTCACTGTAACAGCTTCTGTAAATTGGGCAATGCAGTTAGATTAACAAGAATTTAAGCTTTCTGCAAATATCAGATATGTCTATGTCCTGGGACATGTTCTTTTTCGCTTTTACAACCTCATGCTAAATCGCATTAGCCTACGTTAGCTCCGTGAAAGGGACACCGATCCCGAAGAAGTTTTAATGTTTCTAAAACAAAACAATTATTAGTAAGAAGTAATGCGATATATTGCAGAATTTCATTTTTTGTGACCCGAGTCTTTTAACCAAAATCAATGAGAGAAATGTTCAGCTGACACTTTAAGGATGGGAGGTTACCGTGGTAACAGGCCACCGGCGTCGTGTCATGACTAGTAGCAGATCTCTATCAGATGAAGCAGCAGACTAGTTTGTGAATTGAAAACAATGTAAATAAGCCAAGAAATACGAGGACAAAGTCTCACTTTGCAGACTTTAGAGTAAATTAGACCAACATTTATGGCAGTGTGTAGCGTCTCCAGCCAAGCAGTGTTGCTGTGCGAGGTGGGATATAGATTCCTATTTCTTAGAAAAAAAAAGAGCTGTTGCAGCATTTTCTGCTATAAATCACAACTCGGAAAATGTGCTCATACTAAACTTTATTTTTATTCGCAAATGCAAATGTAATGCTCACACTGTAGAGTGCTGCAAATTGACCACCTGCCTACGCGGTGAAATAGACATTCTTAAATCTACCAGCATCTGGTAGGTGGCAGGTGTTCGCTTTATGCCCTGACTACATCAACAATCATGTGTTCCAGAGACAGACAGAAACACTTTGGCCTGCGCCACCCCAACCATAAATTATAGGTAATGGAGTCCTTTATATATTGTGTGTGTGTGTGTGTGTTAAGGACCAGTTTAAGGGACAGTTCAGACTGGCCTAGGTCTGCTTCATGCTTACCTAGAACCATGATGCCCACGGTAAAGAGAGAGAAAGAGCCCCAGGACAGCAACACAATTAGACCCCAACCAAATCATGACAAAACAAAAAGATAATTACTCGACACATTGGAAAGAATTACAAAAAAACTGAAGCAAACTAGAATGCTATTTGACCCTAAACAGAGAGTACTGACCCAAACTTAAGGAAAGCTTTGACTATGTACAGACTCAGCCGCCGAAAGCAGACCTGGCTCTCAAGAGAAGACAGGCTATGTGCACACTGCCCACAAAATGAGGTGGAAACTGAGCTGCACTTCCTAACCTCCTGCCAAATGTATGACCATATTAGAGACACATATTTCCCTCAGATTACACAGATACACAAAGAATTAGAAAACAACCCCAATTTTGATAAACTCCCATATCTACTGGGTGAAATACCACAGTGTGCCGTCACAGCAGCAAGATGTGTGACCTGTTGCCACAAGAAAAGGGCAACCAGTGAAGAACAAACACCATTGTAAATACAACCCATATTTATGTTGATTTATTTTCCCTTTTGTATTTTAACTATTTGCACATTGTTACAACACTGTAAATAGACATAATATGACATTTACATTTTTTTATTGTTAATTTCACTTCTGTTTATTATCTATTTCACTTGCTTTGGAAATGTAAACATATGTTTCCCAAGCCAATAAAGCCCTTAAATTGAAATTGAATTCTAAGACAGAGAGAGACATAGAGAGACAGAGCGAGACAGAGAGTGGACAAAGGATGTAAGTGTTGGGGACATTCTTACCCAGGCTACAGCCATGATGCCCAGGGCGAAGAGGGAGGGTCCCAGGAGGTTCCACAGGCCATGACGGTCCAACTGAAGAGCCATGGAGAGAGTCATGGCCCCGAGCAAATACAGCACCTGGAGAGCGAGGGGAGAGGGTGAAACACACACACACATACATACACACACACACACACACACACACACACACACACACACACACACACACACACACACACACACACACACACACACACACACATACTGTTTAGTATACTGCGTAGCAGTGCAGACATGGTTTTTGTCGTCCTTGTGTACTTTTTGTATTTTTTGTCTATTTTTGTATATATTTCAATTCATTTTCAATCTCTTTTCCATTTTTTTTATTAAGTATACCTATACCTTATAGCCAGAACCTCCATCAGAAGCTAGCCAGCTAATTACTAACTATTTAGTCATCATCTGCCCATTCATCGCCAGTTTACCTGTTGTTGTTTTCTTAGCTGATTAGCTGTTGTTGTCTTAGCTAGCTCTCCCAATCAACACCTGTGATTGCTTTATGCCTCGCTTTATGTCTCTCTCAAATGTCAATATGCCTTGTATACTGTTGTTTAGGATAGTTATCATTGTGTTAGTTTACTGCGGAGCCCCTAGTCCCACTCAACATGCCTCAGACACCTCTTTTGTCCCACCTCCCACACATGCGGTGACTTCACCCAGCATAACTAGTGCTTCCAGAGATGCAACCTCTCTTATCACCACTCGGTGCCTGGGCTTACCTCCACTGTACCCGCACCCCGCCATACCCCTGTCTGCACATTATGCTCTAAACCTAATCTACCGTGCCCAGAGATCTGCTCCTTTTATTCTCTGTCCACAACGCACTAGACGGCCTGTTCTGATAGCCTTCAGCCGTACCCTCATCCTACTCCTCCTCTGTTCCTCTGGTGATGTGGAGGTTAACCCAGGCCCTGCGTGTCCCCAGGCACTCTCATTTGTTGACTTCTGTAACCGAAAAAGCCTTGGTTTCATGCATGTTAACATCAGAAGCCTCCTCCCTAAGTTTGTTTTACTCACTGCTTTAGCACACTCCGCCAACCCTGATGTCCTGGCCGTGTCTGAATCCTGGCTTAGGAAGGCCACCAAAAATTCTGAGATTTCCATACCCAACTACAACATTTTCCATCAGGATAGAACTCTCAAAGGGGGAGGAGTTGCAATCTACTCCAGAGATAGCCTGCATAGTTCTGTCATACTTTCCAGGTCTATGCCCAAACAGTTTGAGCTTCTAATTAAAAAAATGTATCTCTCCAGAAATAAGTCTCTCACTGTTGCCGCCTGCTATAGACCCCCTCAGCTCCCAGCTGTGCCCTGGACACCATATGTGAATTGATTGCCCCCCATCTATCTTCAGAGTTCGTTCTGTTAGGTGACCTAAATTGGGATATGCTCAACACCCCGGCAGTTCATAAACACGGGCACCCTCATAGATATTATCCTGACCAACTTGCCCTCCAAATACTCTGCTGTTTTCAATCAGGATCTCAGCGATCACTGCCTCATTGCCTGCATCCGCTATGGGTCCGCGGTCAAACAACCACCCCTCATCACTGTCAAACGCTCCCTGAAACACTTCTGCGAGCAGGCCTTTCTAATCGACCTGGCCCGGGTATCCTGGAAGGATATTGACCTCATCCCGTCAGTCAAGGATGCCTGGTCGTTCTTTAAAAGTAATTTCCTCACCATCTTAAATAAGCATGCCCCTTTCAAAAGATGTATAACTAAGAACAGATACAGCCCTTGGTTCACTCCAGACCTGACTGCCCTCGACCAGCACAAACACATCCTGTGGCGGACTGCACTACCATCGAATAATAGTCCCCGCAATATGAAACTTTTCAGGGAAGTCAGGAACCAATACACGCAGTAAGTTAGGAAAGCAAAGACTAGCTTCTTCAAACAGAAAGTTTTGGGACACTGTAAAGTCCATGGAGAATAAGAGCACCTCCTCCCAGCTGCCCACTGCACTGAGAATTTCAATAAGCATTTCTCTACGGCTGTTCATGCTTTCCTCCTGGCTACCCCAACCCCGGCCAACAGCTCCGCACCCCCCGCAGCTATTTGCCCAAGCCCCCTCAGCTTCTCCTTCACCCAAATCCAGATAGCAGATGTTCTGAAAGAGATGCAAAACCTGGACCCGTACAAATCAGCTGGGCTAGACAATCTGGACCCTCGCTTTCTAAAACTATCCGCCGCCATTGTCGCAACCCCTATTACCAGTCTGTTCATCCTCTCTTTCGTATCGTCCGAGATCCCTAAAAATTGAAAAGCTGCCGCGGTCATCCCCTTCTTCAAAGGGGGTGACACGCTAGACCCAAACTATTATAGACCAATATCCATCCTGCCCTGCCTTTCTAAAGTCTTCGAAAGCCAAGTGAACAAACAGATCACTGACCATTTCGAATCCCACCGTACCTTCTCCGCTGTGCAATCCGGTTTCCGAGTTGGTCACGGGTGCACCTCGGCCACACTCAAGGTACTAAACGATATCATAACCGCCATCGATAAAAGACAGTACTGTGCAGCCGTCTTCATCGACCTGGCCAAGGCTTTCGACTCTGTCAATCACCATATTCTTATCGGCAGACTCAATAGCTTTAGTTTCTCAGATGACTGCCTCGCCTTGTTCACCAACTACTTCTCAGAGTTCAGTGTATCAAATCGGAGGGCCTTTTGTCCGGACCTCTGGCAGTCTCTATGGGGGTACCACAGGGTTCAATTCTCGGGCCGACTCTTTTCGCTGTATATATCAACGATGTCGCTCTTGCTGCGGGTGATTCCCTGATCCACCTCTGTATACATTTGGCCCTTCCTTGGACACTGTGTTAACTACCCTCCAAACAAGCTTCAATGCCATACAACACTCTTTCCGTGGTCTCCAACTGATCTTAAACGCTAGTAAAACCAAATGCATGCTTTTCAACCGTTCGCTGCCCTCACTAGCCTGCCCGACTAGCATCACTACTCTGAACGGTTCTAACTTAGAATATACCTAGGTGTCTGGCTAGATTGTAAACTCTCCTTCCAGACTCACATTAACCATCTCCAATCCAAAGTTAAAACTATAATCAGCTTCCTATTTCGCAACAAAGCCTCCTTCACTCATGCTGCCAAACATACCCTCGTAAAACTGACTATCCTACTGATCCTCGACTTCGGCGATGTCATTTACAAAATAGATTCCAATACTCTACTCAGCAAACTGGATGCAGTCTATCACAGTGCCATCCGTTTTGTTACCAAAGCCCCATATAACACCCACCACTGCGACCTGTATGCTCTCGTTGGCTGGTCCTCGCTACATATTCGTCGCCAGACCCACTGGCTCCAGGTCATCTATAAGTCTTTGCTAGGTAAAGCCCCGCCTTGTCTCAGCTCACTGGTCACCATAGCAGCACCCACCTGTAGCACGCGCTCTAACAGGTATATTTCACTGGCCATCCCCAAAGCCAACACCTCCTTTGGCCGCCTTTCCTTACAGTTCTCTGCTGCCAATGACTGGAACGAATTACAAAAATCGCTGAAGCTGGAGACTTATATTTCCCTCACTAACTTTAAACATCAGCTATCTGAGCAGCTAACCAATCACTGTAAATCTGTAAATACTATCTGTAAATAGCCCACCCAATCTAACTACCTCATCCCCATATTGTTTCAATTTACTTTTCTGCTCTTTTGCACACCAGTATCTCTACTTGCACATCATCATCTGCTAAATTGTAATTACTTCGCTACTATGGCCTATTTATTGCCTTACCTCCCCACGCCATTTGCACACACTGTATATAGACTTTATTATTTTATTTATTGTGTTATTGACTGTACATTTGTTTATTCCATGTGTAACTATGTGTTGTTGTTTGTGTCGCACTGCTTTGCTTTATCTTGGCCAGGTCGCAGTTGTAAATGAGAACTTGTTCTCAACTTGCCTACCTGGTTAAATAAAGGTGAAATTAATAAAAAAATTAAAAAAAAATACATACAGACAGATAGAGTTAAACACCGACAGACAGGCAGACAGACAGACAGACAGACATGATGAAGAGGGTTAAAAACAGACAGACAGACAGAGAGGATTGAGAGGGTTAAAAACAGACAGACAGACAGACAGACAGAGAGGATTGAGAGGGTTAAAAACAGACAGACAGACAGAGAGGATTGATTGGGTTACAGAAACAGATTTATAAACTTAGTTGGCAAGGAGAAGGTAGGCTGCAGCAGTGGGCAGGTGCTATTGGAGCCGGTCCTGATCTCTCTCACTCACACACACACACCCACACACCCACACACACACAGCTCTCCTCGCCTGCCAGTCTGACATGTGTGATTTGATTAGTGGCTGCGTTCTGCACCGCTCAGCAAAATGAAAACCTCTAGAAGACAGCAGATGTTTGGTCGAGCACTCTCGCTTTCCATCTTTCGCTCTCTCTCTCAATTTTTCTTCATGGCTCTCTCCACTCCTCTCCCTTTCTCTCTCTCTCGCTCTCGCTCTCTCTCTCTCTTTGTCACTCATTTTGTCTCTGTCAGAGTGAGACAGAAGGAGGGAGGGATGGAGAGAGGTAGAGCGAGAAGAAAGGAGGAAGTACCTGCTAGTGTTGAATGCAGCAGAATGTCAACAACCAGAGAGTAAACGGTGACAGATTGCTGACTCCCACATCTTTGTTTCAGCTTTTTCTACTTCTCTCTAATATGAAGCTGGTTCTACTGTATGTTATCTGTAATGTGTAGATTATCTATAGAAATGAATAAAAATATTATTATGTAAAGTGTTGGTCCCATGTTTCATGAGCTGAAATAAAAGATCCCAGAAATGTTCCATATGCACAAAAAGCTTCTTTCTCACAAATGTGTTTACATCCCTGTTAGTGAACACTTCAACATTACCAAGATAATCCATCCATCTGGTGTGGCATTTCAAGAAGCTGATTAAACAGCACGATCATTACAAAGGTGCACCTTGTGCTGGGGACAATAAAAGGCCACTCTAAAAATGTTTTGTCACACAACACAATGCAACAAATGCCTCAGGTTTTGAGGGAGTGTGCAATTGGCATGCTGACTGCAGGAATATCCACCAGAGCTGTTGCCAGAGAATTGAATGTTAATTTCTCTACCATAAGCCGCCTCCTACATCCTTTTAGAGAATTTGGCAGTACGTCCAACCGGCCTCATAACCGCAGACCACGTGTAACCACGCCATCCCAGGACCTCCACATCTGGCTTCTTCACCTGCGGGATCGTCTGAAACCAGCCATCCAGGACAGATGATGAAACTTTGTTGTTTTGCACAACTGAAGAATTTCTGCACTGACTGACTGACAAACTGTCAGAAAGCGTCTCAGGGAAGCTCATCTGCTCGTCGTCCTCACCGGGGTCTTGACCTGACCTGACCTGACCGTGATCGTACCCAACTTCAGTGGGTGTAACAGGGTTGAAATAGACATCCTTAGTTGTATGAGTTGTCATAATTAAGCATCCAGGTTATGTATATGTATGTGTAGTTGTGGAGCCACCTGCTGTATTATTTAAGTAACTGTATCTCTGTGTATATATATATATATATACAGTTGAAGTCAGAAGTTTACATACACTATCAACCACTCCAAAATGTCTTGTTAACAAACTATAGTTTTGGCAAGTCGGTTAGGACATCTACTTTGTGCATGACACAATAAATTTTTCCAACAATTGTTTACAGACAGATTATTTCACTTATAATTCACTGTATCACAATTCCAGTGGGTCAGACGTTTACATACACTATGTTGACTGTGCCTTAAAACAGCTTGGGAAATTCCAGAAAATTATGTAATGGCTTTAGAAGCTTCTGATAGGCTAATTGACATCATTTGAGTCAATTGGAGGTGTACCTGTGGATGTATTTCAAGGTCTACCTTCAAACTCAGTGCCTCTTTGCTTGACATCATGGGAAAATCAAAAGAAATCAGCCAAGACCTCAGAAAACAAATTGTAGACCTCCACAAGTCTGGTTCATCCTTGGGAGCAATGTCCAAACAGCTGAAGGTACCACGTTCATCTGTACAAACAATAGTACACAAGTATAAACACCATGGGACCACGCAGCCGTCATACCGCTCAGGAAGGAGACGTGTTCTGTGTCCTAAAGATGAACGTACTTTGGTGTGAAAATATAAATCAATCCCAGAACAACAGCAAAGGACCTTGTGAAGATGCTGGAGGAAACAGGTACAAACGTATCTATATCCACAGTAAAACGAGTCCTATATCGACATAACCTGAAAGGCCGCTCAGCAAGGAAGAAGCCACTGCTCCAAAACCGCCATAAAAAAGCCAGACTACGGTTTGCAACTGCACATGGGGGCAAAGACTGATGAAACTGTTTGGTCATAATGACCATTGTTATGGTTGGAGGAAAAAGGGGGAGACTTGCAAGCCGAAGAACACCATCCCAACCGTGAAACACAGGGGTGGCAGCATCATGGTGTGGGGGTGCTTTGCTGCAGGAGGGACTGGTGCACTTCACAAAATAGATGGCATCATGGGGCAGGAAAATGATGTGGATATATTGAAGCAACATCTCAAGACATCAGTCAGGAAGTTAAAGCTTGGTCGCAAATGGGTCTTCCAAATGGACAATGACCCCAAGCATACTTCCAAAGTTGTGGCAAAATGGCTTAAGGTCAACAAAGTCAAGGTATTGGAGTGGCCATCACAAAGCCCTGACCTCAATCCTACAGAACATTTGTGGGCGGAACTGAAAAGGTGTGTGCGAGCAAGGAGGCCTACAAACCTGACTCAGTTACACCAGCTCTGTCAGGAGGAATGGGCCAAAATTCACCCAACTATTTATGGTAAGCTTGTGGAAGGCTACCCGAAACATTTGGCCCAAGTTAAACAATGTAAAGGCAATGCTATCACATACTAATTTTGTGTATGTAAACTTCTGACCCACTGGGAATGTGATGAAAGAAATAAAAGCTGAAATAAATCATTCTCTCTACTATTATTCTGACATTTCACATTCTTAAAATAAAGTGGTGATCCTAACTGACCTAAGACAGGGAATTTCTACTAGGATTAAATGTCAGGAATTGTGAAAAACTGAATTTAAGTTTATTTGGCTAAAGTGTATATAAACTTCCGACTTCAACTGTAATATAAATATATATATATATATATATATATTTATTATTAATATAAATTTAACTTTCCAAAATTATTATTCCGGTCAAAGGGTTGTTATACCTTGATGGAGATTCGGGTGGGTTTGCAGTGGTTCTGAAGTTTACACATTGTTGTGTTTGCAGAATAAACCGTGAGAGAGAACAGCACTGTGACCTTTGTCTGTCTGTCTGTCTGTCATTGAGCCATAGAAGCTGAAAATGTCCCAGTTCTTCCATGCTCACCAGACATGTCACCCATTGAGCAAGTTTGTGATGCTCTGGATTTATGTGTACGACAGCGTGTTGCAGTTTAATGATCATAGACTTGAGGCTGGGCATAGAGTTGGATAGAGCACTAACCTGTTTAATGATAGACTTGAGGCTGGGCATAGAGTTGGATAGAGCACTAACCTGTTTAATGATAGACTTGAGCCAGGCCATAGAGTTGGATAGAGCTCCAACCTGTTTAATGATCATAGACTTGAGGCTGGGAATAGAGTTGGATAGAGCACTAACCTGTTTAATGATAGACTTGAGCCGGGCCATCGAGATGACGGTGACCCAGACAGACATGAGGGAACCCAGAAAGTCACAGAACTGGAGAACATCGTATTCCATGATACAGAACACCACGATACCAGGCTGGTCACACGCATGGTAGAACTGAAATCATACACAAAATATAACATTAAATACTGTAGCATTGTAGAACTGAAATGATACACACTATATAACATTAAATACTGTAGCATTGTAGAACTGAAATGATACACAATATATAACATTAAATACTGTAGCATTGTAGAACTGAAATTATACACAAAATGGGCTCTATGTCTGTGTTCCATTGCACCAGTGTTAATTTCATCAACAATAACTTTGCTGAAACAATTTTTCCTGAATAAAACTAATGACGATATCGAGACAAATTGCTTATCATTTTTGTTGACGAAAATGTAACGAGACGAAAATTTCACGTGAGACTAATGGACATTCAATTTGACATGATGTTGCTTCTCATCAGCCAGGACACTTCAATTGTAACTTACCTCAATTAGAAACATTCATGTCTTTGATAATCTTTGCTTTCATATTGGCCATTTTTGCTCTGGTCATGTCAGAAACTCTATTTTATATTTAACTGAAATACATTGACTATTTTGTGACTAAAATTGACTGTGACTAAAACTATCCCGAATTTTAGTCGACACATCTCTCACATCTCTCATCTCTCTATCCTGGGTATTGTATTAAACTCTAGAGTCCTAAATGACACGGTTAAACACATCTCTCTACCCTGGGTATTGTATTAAACTCTAGAGTCCTAAATGACACGGTTAAACACATCTCTCTACCCTGGGTATTGTATTAAACTCTAGAGTCCTAAATGACACGGTTAAACACATCTCTCTACCCTGGGTATTGTATTAAACTCTAGAGTCCTAAATGACACGGTTAAACACATCTCTCTACCCTGGGTATTGTATTAAACTCTGGGTATTGTATTAGAGTCCTAAATGACAATGATGTTTGATTTGGTGGATTTTATGATCATAACGCGCCAATCAAACGGAGATTTATGGATATAATAAATTACTTTTTCGAACAAAAGAACCATTGGATGTCTTCGTTGGACACTTGGGAAGCCCTCAGAAGAAGTTCTTCGAAAGGTAAGGGATTTTATATTAGCGATTTTATAAGTTTTGTGAGACCCACGATGGTTATGGATTTATGCTAATGCATAAAATATGAGAGGGGCTATCCACTCCGTAAATAGTTGTGTGTGTGTGTGTGTGTGTGTGTGAGAGTGTGTGTAGGTGTGTGTATGAGTGTGTGTGTGTGTGTGTGTGTGTGTGTGTGTGTGTGTGTGTGTGTGTGTAGGTGTGTGTTTGAGTGTGAGTGAGTGTGAGTGTGTGTGTGTGAGAGAGTGTGTGTAGGTGTGTGTGTGAGAGTGAGAGAGTGTGTGTAGGTGTGTGTTTGAGTGTGTGTGTGTGTGTGTGTGTGTGTGTGTGTGTGTGTGTGTGTGTGTGTGTGAGAGAGTGTGTGTAGGTGTGTGTATGAGTGTGTGTGTGTGTGTGTGTGTGTGTGTGTGTGTGTGTGTGTGTGTGTGTGTGTGTGTGTGTGTGTGTGTGTGTGTGTGTGTGTGTGTGTGTGAGTGTGTGTAGGTGTGTGTTTGAGTGTGAGTGAGTGTGAGTGTGTGTGTGAGAGAGTGTGTGTAGGTGTGTGTGTGAGAGTGAGAGAGTGTGTGTAGGTGTGTGTTTGAGTGTGAGTGTGTGTGTGTGTGTGTGAGAGTGTGTGTAGGTGTGTGTGAGTGTGTGCATAACTCACAGTAGAAAAGAACATGGTGAAGATGTATACAGAGGCCTCCAGTAGGTAGTGGCTGCGGACAGCGATCACCACAGGAGGAACGAACATCAGGTTACTGAGGCAGAGCAGCAAGGTGGACAGGAGCTGGAAACTATAGGAATACGCCTCCGAGGGGTCTGTACAACCCCAGCCGTCCCAGCCTGGACCCACAGACAGGAGAGACAGGTTAACATAGACACAGATACACACACACATGTTTACAAGAAAAGTATGCTAACGCAGACAGACACGCACATTAACCAGTACAGTACAAGGTTGGAATCAGATTCAGATTTTTCAGGCCTCATGACGCTCTGACAATCTTCCTGGACCCCATGAGAGCATGAGAGCACCACGTTAAAGAGTTAGCTAATGGGGATCCTAATAAATATTCACAAATTCACATCCATGGTTAAGTGATCGGCATCTGATTGGCATCCCGATGCGCACGATTAAGATGTGCACGATTAAGGCGTGCACGTTTAAGGCGTGCACGTTTAAATTTGCACGTTTATGATTAAAGGTGCTAAGAGGATTTCTCACACCCTTGGTGCGGCCCTGAGCTGACAAAAATCTGTCGTTCTAACCCTGAACAAGGCAATTAACCAACTGTTCCTAGACAGTCATTGTAAATAAGAATTTGTTCTTAACTGACTTGCCTAGTTAAATTAAGATCAGATATAATTTTTTTATACATATTGCCTCAAATACCTCGACTAACCTGTACCCCCTACCCTTGTTTATAGCCTAGTTATTGTGTTACTTGTTTTTAACGTTAGTTATTTTCTTAAAACTGCATTGTTGGTTAAGGGCTTGTAAGTAAGCATTTCGGGGCGCATGTGACAAATAAATTTGATTTGATGTCGGTGGGAAAGTGGTAGAGCTACAGTGCTGTATGTCAGACCAGAAGCCATCCCGAAAATCGGTCTACTTACGAATATGTCTATAGCGTCGTAACCGTTTGACTACTCTATAGAATACTCTCACAAACACGATGGTGTTCCCCCTTTTTGCTCTACAACCGCCACAAGTATAGCAGGACTCGTCTGAAGGTAACCCCATACTAGTTTAAAAAATGAATAGAAGTATGGGGGTAGTTTTATCTCCATCTCTGTATTCAAAGACTCAGTCACTTACACTCTTACTGACACTTGTGGCCCGCTTCGTGTGATGTATTGCTGTCTCTACCTTTTTGTCCCTTGTGCTGTTGTCTGTTTCTAACAATGTTTGTGCCGTGTTTGTGCTGCTACCACGTTGTGCTGTTGCCATGTTGTGTTGTTGACATGTTGTGTTGCTGCCATGCTGTGTTTTCCAGTTGTGTTGCTGTCTTAGGTGTCTCTTTATGTAGTGTTGTTGTGTCTCTTTTGTCGTGATGTGTGTTTAGTCCTACATTTTTATTTTTAACTCCAGTCCCCGTCCCCGCAGGAGATCTTTTGCCTCTTGGTAGGCCGTCATTGCAAATAGTTAAATAAAGGTTTTGTGGCAACAATAAAAAAGGATTAAATACCTGTATGTGTCCAAAATCCTGAATATTTCCGGAGCTTTCTTATACAGTGCCATCGGAAAGTATTCAGACCCATTGACTTTTTCCACATTTTGTTACGTTACAGCAATAAACACACACAATAACCCATGAAGCGGAAAAAAGGTTTTGAGATTTTTAGGTATAGGGATGTTTTACAGGTGGATGATCTATGCTATAAACCACATAATAAGGGCTGCATACAGTGAGTTATTCTGAGCTTTTCACCCCCTACTATTAGGAAACGTTCCACTACTACTAAGCACTGTGATGAGGTTAAATGTTTTGGGCAAGAGACACGGTTCTGGTTGTTACTCAACCTCTCAAGACTGATGTGAGAAAAACCTTGAACTCTTTGGCCTGAATGCCAAGCGTCACGTCTGGAGGAAACCTGGCACCTTTCCATACGGTGAAGCATGGTGGTGGCAGAATCATGCTGTGGGGATGTTTTTCAGTGGCAGGGACTGGGAGACTAGTCAGGATCAAGGGAAAGATGAACGGAATAAAGTACAGAGAGATCCTTGATGAAAACCTTCTCCAGAGAGCTCAGGACCTCCGACTGGGGCGAAGGTTCACCTTCCAACAGGACAACGACCCTAAGCACACAGCCAAGACAACACAGGAGTGGCTTCGGGACAAGTCTCTGAATGTCCTTGAGTGGCCCAGCCAGAGCCCGATCTAACATCTCTGGAGAGACCTGAAAATAGCTGTGCAGAAATACTCCCCATCCAACCTGACAGACCTTGAGAAGATCTGCGGAGAAGAATGGGAAAAACTCCCCAAAAACAGGTGTGCCAAGCTTGTAGCGTCATACCCAAGAAGACTCGAGGCTGTAATCGCTGCCAAAGGTGCTTCAACAAAGTACTGAGTAAAAGGTCTGAATACTTATGGAAATGTGATATTTCAGTGGGGGAAAAAAACAATTTAATCCATTTTAGAATGAGGCTGTAAACGTAACAAAACGTGGAAAAAGTCAAGTGGTCTGAATACTTTCCGAAGGCACTGAATCTCCTAGATATAGGACAGACACTTCAAAACCTTATTCCATATGACATTTTTTTGAACTCATGAATGCGTTATTCAATGCATTTCTATGGGCTATAATAGTGAACAACTTTGCATTGGGCTGCTGCTGTTGCGTAACATCAACAAATGTGTGCCAATCAACTTTGATTTTGAACCTTAGTCACCTGCTTTGCACTCGCAGGCAGCGTACAGATAGTTGTTAGTGCGTAGCAGTTTGCACTGTCCGTAGGTCCCACAGTCATTGATGCAGGGGGTCAGGTAGGAGCGCAGGTACACCTCCGCTGTCATGTTAGAACATGGCTCAAACCTGGACGACAACAACGACCCATATCAAATAGTTAGGGAGGAAAGACCGAGCATTGGGAGGAAAGACCGAGCATTGTTTTCTAACCAATCAACTCGTGTGTTAATTCCTCACACCTGCAGCAATTCAATTACCTCCTCCCAATTCCTGAGCCAATAAACTTCAGTCAGCTTCTAGACTTAACATCATCCCCTGATACTGTGTACCAATCTGTCTGCTTGTATTTAACCCCGTACACTGGTGGACATTGGCCTATATGGATAGGGGACACATGTAAATGTTTCTAACAGAAGAACTATAAAAAGAGGAGAAGAGGAGAGAGGATAAGAGAGGTGCTCCTCTCTCTTCCTCTCTCCTCCTCCTCTCTCCTGCTGCTCTCTCCTCCTCTCTCCTGCTCCTCTCTCCTGCTCCTCTCCTGCCCCCTCCTGCTCCTCTCTCCTCCTCTCTCCTGCTCCTCTCTCCTGCTCTCTTATCCTCTCTACTCTTCTCCTCTTTTTATAGTTCTTCTGTTAGAAACATTTACATGTGTCCCCTATCCATATAGGCCAATGTCCACCAGTGTACGGGGTTAAATACAAGCAGACAGATTGGTACACAGTATCAGGGAATGATGTTAAGTCTAGAAGCAGACTGGGTTAGTAGAGGTTGATTAAAGAGGATGAGAGAGGCTGGGTTAGTAGAGGTTGATTAAAGAGGGAGAGAGAGGCTGGGTTAGTAGAGGTTGATTAAAGAGGGGGAGAGAGGCTGGGTTAGTAGAGGTTGATTAAAGAGGGGGAGAGAGGCTGGGTTAGTAGAGGTTGATTAAAGAGGGGGAGAGAGGCTGGGTTAGTAGAGGTTGATTAAAGAGGGAGAGAGAGGCTGGGTTAGTAGAGGTTGATTAAAGAGGGGGAGAGAGGCTGGGTTAGTAGAGGTTGATTAAAGAGAGGGAGAGAGGCTGGGTTAGTGGAGGTTGATTAAAGAGGGAGAGAGAGGCTGGGTTAGTAGAGGTTGATTAAAGAGGGGGAGAGAGGCTGGGTTAGTAGAGGTTGATTAAAGAGGGGGAGAGAGGCTGGGTTAGTAGAGGTTGATTAAAGAGGGAGAGAGAGGCTGGGTTAGTAGAGGTTGATTAAAGAGGATGAGAGAGGCTGGGTTAGTAGAGGTTGATTAAAGAGGGGGAGAGAGGCTGGGTCAGTAGAGGTTGATTAAAGAGGGAGAGAGAGGCTGCACCACATCAGTGGGTATGATGCCTTCATGGAGAAAAGAGTAAACTGGGTTCGCTGTATGATTGACATATGGGTTACACTACAGTAGCAGCTATATGGGTTAATGTATCTACAGTATTAGCTATATGGGTTACTGTATCTACAGTAGCAGCTATATGGGTTACTGTATCTACAGTAGCAGCTATAGGGTTACTGTATCTACAGTAGCAGCTATATGGGTTAATGTATCTACAGTAGCAGCTATATGGGTTACTGTATCTACAGTAGCAGCTATATGGGTTACTGTATCTACAGTAGCAGCTATATGGGTTACTGTATCTACAGTAGCAGCTATATGGGTTACTGTATCTACAGTAGCAGCTATATGGGTTACTGTATCTACAGTAGCAGCTATATGGGTTACTGTATCTACAGTAGCAGCTATATGGGTTACTGTATCTACAGTAGCAGCTATATGGGTTACTGTATCTACAGTAGCAGCTATATGGGTTACTGTATCTACAGTAGCAGCTATAGGGTTACTGTATCTACAGTAGCAGCTATATGGGTTACTGTATCTACAGTAGCAGCTATATGGGTTACTGTATCTACAGTAGCAGCTATATGGGTTACTGTATCTACAGTAGCAGCTATATGGGTTACTGTATCTACAGTAGCAGCTATATGGGTTACTGTATCTACAGTAGCAGCTATATGGGTTACTGTATCTACAGTAGCAGCTATATGGGTTACTGTATCTACAGTAGCAGCTATATGGGTTACTGTATCTACAGTAGCAGCTATAGGGTTACTGTATCTACAGTAGCAGCTATATGGGTTAATGTATCTACAGTAGCAGCTATAGGGTTACTGTATCTACAGTAGCAGCTATATGGGTTACTGTATCTACAGTAGCAGCTATATGGGTTACTGTATCTACAGTAGCAGCTATATGGGTTACTGTATCTACAGTAGCAGCTATATGGGTTAATGTATATACAGTAGCAGCTATAGGGTTACTGTATCTACAGTAGCAGCTATATGGTTACTGTATCTACAGTAGCAGCTATATGGGTTAATGTATCTACAGTAGCAGCTATATGGGTTACTGTATCTACAGTAGCAGCTATATGGTTACTGTATCTACAGTAGCAGCTATATGGGTTAATGTATCTACAGTAGCAGCTATATGGGTTACTGTATCTACAGTAGCAGCTATATGGGTTACTGTATCTACAGTAGCAGCTATAGGGTTACTGTATCTACAGTAGCAGCTATATGGGTTACTGTATCTACAGTAGCAGCTATATGGGTTACTGTATCTACAGTAGCAGCTATATGGTTACTGTATCTACAGTAGCAGCTATATGGGTTAATGTATCTACAGTAGCAGCTATAGGGTTACTGTATCTACAGTAGCAGCTATATGGGTTACTGTATCTACAGTAGCAGCTATAGGGTTACTGTATCTACAGTAGCAGCTATATGGGTTACTGTATCTACAGTAGCAGCTATATGGGTTACTGTATCTACAGTAGCAGCTATATAGGGTTACTGTATCTACAGTAGCAGCTATATGGGTTACTGTATCTACAGTAGCAGCTATATGGGTTACTGTATCTACAGTAGCAGCTATATGGGTTACTGTATCTACAGTAGCAGCTATATGGGTTAATGTATCTACAGTAGCAGCTATATATGGGTTACTGTATCTACAGTAGCAGCTATATGGTTACTGTATCTACAGTAGCAGCTATATGGGTTAATGTATCTAAAGTAGCAGCTATATGGGTTACTGTATCTACAGTAGCAGCTATGTGGTTACTGTATCTACAGTAGCAGCTATATGGGTTAATGTATCTACAGTAGCAGCTATATGGGTTACTGTATCTACAGTAGCAGCTATATGGGTTACTGTATCTACAGTAGCAGCTATATGGGTTAATGTATCTACAGTAGCAGCTATATGGGTTACTGTATCTACAGTAGCAGCTATATGGGTTACTGTATCTACAGTAACAGCTATAGGGTTACTGTATCTACAGTAGCAGCTATATGGGTTACTGTATCTACAGTAGCAGCTATAGGGTTACTGTATCTACAGTAGCAGCTATAGGGGTTACTGTATCTACAGTAGCAGCTATATGGGTTACTGTATCTACAGTAGCAGCTTTAGGGTTACTGTATCTACAGTAGCAGCTATATGGGTTACTGTATCTACAGTAGCAGCTATAGGGTTACTGTATCTACAGTAGCAGCTATAGGGTTACTGTATCTACAGTAGCAGCTATAGGGGTTACTGTATCTACAGTAGCAGCTATAGGGTTACTGTATCTACAGTAGCAGATATAGGGTTACTGTATCTACAGTAGCAGCTATAGGGTTACTGTATCTACAGGGTATTAGCAGGTATCTCACCCATGTTCGGTGGCACAGAGGGATCTCAGGCTGAGGTACCAGGTGCCAGTCTGGGGGTAGGGGATCCTCAGCTTAGTGATGTTGGAGCTGGAGTTTACTGACAACAGGAAACCTGATACGGAATCTGGAGGAGGGGGTGGGGGGCAGAGACAGAGAGATGGAAGGAGAGAAAGAGAGAGGGAGAGAAAGAGAGGGAGGGAGAATTATTTGAATCCAAGCAAGTTTCTTATGGTTTATCTGATCTTATGGGAATAAACGCCTGGGTGTAGTGATATCTGTTATCTCTGCATATCAAAGCAGAAGCTCCACCTACCTGATTCACATTTGACAGAGGAGTTGTCTTTCAGGGACAGGGGCATGCCGTGGTTCAGACAGCCAAATACCGTGATGTTCTCTCCTCTCAACGAAGACTGCAGGGGAAACACACACCTCCGTTAGATAGGGCATGGCTTTGCATTTCATTTTACAACAACACTGCAGTCCTGAGCTGGGAGGAGAAATGGAAGTGAGACACTGGAGGTTGAGACTGGTTCCTGTAGGAGACCAATCCCCCATCAGGAGACCAATCCCCATCATGGCTTGTTCCTGTTTGATCCCTGTAGGAGACCAATCCCCCATCATGGCTTGTTACTGTTTGATCCCTGTAGGAGAACAATCCCCCATCATGGCTTGTTACTGTTTGATCCCTGTAGGAGAACAATCCCCCATCATGGCTTGTTACTGTTTGATCCCTGTAGGAGAACAATCCCCCATCATGGCTTGTTACTGTATGATAACCATCAAAGAGAAACAGTGGAGCAGACTCACAGTCTTTAAACTGGACAGCTTCTATCTCTCACTCTTAAAGCTCTAGAGGACAGCAGATATTTGGTCAGTCTCTTTATCTCTCTCCCTTCTCTCGCTCTCTCTTCCTCTCCATTTCTCTCGCTCTCAATTCCATTCAATTCAATTAAATTAATCTGGGCTTCATTGGCATGGGAAACATATGTTTACACTGTAGAAGTATGTGAAACAAACAATAAACAAAACTGAGAAGAAGCTAATTTTAACAACATTAACAAAAAACAATTAGAAATGAACAGTGAACGTTGCACTCAAAAAGGTTTCAAAAAGATAAAGATATTTCAAGTGTTTAAGCAATGTGCAAATAGTTGTAGTAGGAATAGTGGGGGAAGATAAACAGATAAATATAGATTGAATTGACAATGGTGTTTGTGCTCCACTGGTTGCCCTTTGCTCATGAAAGTAGTCAAATTCCACTTGAACTTTTAGTCACAGTAATAAGACTTCTCCAAGCTCTGATGCTGCTGATGGTCATTAGTACTTTGCTAATTGCTAATTGCCTGGTACTCAGCACTCTATTGTCACTCTAATCACTCTGACATCAATGCAAATGTAATCAAACATCTAATCAAACACTTCATGAGCTCAGGTTGCGCAACATTTCTATAGGCTATGAAATTGCATGAGAAAACAGAATGATGGCCTCTATTAAAAAGAGGAGGATCCCATCAGCTTTCTATAGTCTAGGCCTACTATATTTATTTCTCAACTTCCTAATATTAAGCACATTGCTTCTCTTTACAACAGGAGTATAGCCTTCCTGGCTGGCATGAAAATGAACTACGGGAAAAGTGCATAGATTAAACATATTTTTTCCCTCTGCCCCTGTGTCACGTTGGCATGAGGGATCGGGAGACAGACACAGGAATGCGTAATAGGGTAAATTTATTAAGCACCAAATTACGTTGTGCCGTGTACGGGGACGAAGACCAAACAAACACATACCAAAAACACAGGGTTGAAAACCAAACAAAAGAGCGAGGAGTAACACAAGCACACATGGGACGAGACCTGTAATCATCTGTCTAGGGCGGCAGGTAGCCTAGTGGTTAGAGAGTTGGACTTGTAACCGGAGGGTTGCAAGTTCAAATCCCCGAGCTGACAAGGTAAAAATCTGTTGTTCTGCCCCTGAACAAGGCAGTTAACCCACTGTTCCCCGGGCGGATTAAGACACATTTCAGTTGAAGGCATTTGGTTGTACAACTGACTAATAATGGTGACTTTGACTTTACAAGTATTAATCAGTGGAAACAGGGGACAGGTGTGTGTAATGAAAGTTCCGGAGGGATCCGTGACAGTACCCCCCCGATGCGCAACGACACTGGCCTCGAGGACGATCAGAACCTGATGCAGCTGCCAAAGTTGCGGTGGCGATGGACAGACCAGTAGCAGTGGCGTTGGACGGGCCAGTTGCAGCTGCCAAAGTTGCGGCGGCGTCGGACGGACAAGTTGCAGCGTTGTCTTAAAACTTAGCACATTAATCCGTTTTACAAGGGGTGTAGAGCATAACTGGCATACATAAGCAGCGTGTCAGTTTGGAGAAGATAATGTTTACCATAAAAATGAAAACATTACATGCATAATTGTATTTGTGGTCACTTTTGATAATGGTATTTCTTCGCAAATGGAACATTCGCTCTTATAGCCAGCCTACTGCCATGTGTGCATTACTGCGCTTATAATGTGAAGAAACATCCTAATAGTTTATCAACATTTTAAGCTAAACGTTCTGATCTGTTGTGTAAAAAAGGTTTTCTGATGCTAGTGGTTGTATTAATTTGGGATCTATCGTATCCCACAACTGTCCCAGACTATGTTTGGAATATTTATTTGTTGCAAAGAATAGGTCAACTTTTGTACTATGGGGGATAGTAGATTGACATAGGCTAGTGATTTTGCTGTTCATTAGGCCTAATCATCCTGTTGGCTGACAAAAACTAAATGTGGACAGTTCTTTCAATATTTTCAATATGCACCTCGGAATTGGATAAGGGCGGGCGTCGTTGCGTCCCCGAACGTAATGGAGAGCCGTGTGAGTGAGAAGTGCGTGAATGAGAGGTGCTTCAGAGCAGGCAGCACTCAAGGAGAAGGGCCCAACGCAGCACTCCGGGGCAAGGGCACAATGGTCACTGACTGCAAAAGGCATGGATCTTTAGGGTGCATTACGGCCACACAAAGGGGATGCCACCGGGAAATTCCACACATTATCAAGTGCTTGTCAAATTGTGAATGAGAGACTGATGAAGTGTGTACAGCCTGCGCAAAAAACTAAGCAGAGCTCATGCCTTTCAAGCAACTTTTTTTCAAATCATCATTAGAGTCGCATCATGTAGCCTTAGAATGTATTATAAATCTAAATATCCTTTCTATTTTATTCAGCTTTGTTCAATTGTATTCTTCATACTATAAAATAATGCCACGTAATTCTAAGCAAATCTCGTCTGCTAAATGAACTAGTGTAGCCCTCAGCCATTTGGCATAGCCCAGTCTAACACAAGGACAACTCAGAGTATGCTATTCTGCTCTTCTGAAATAGACTACATTTTCTTCATATCATGTTTCTTTTGACCTGTCTAAAATAAATAATGGATTTATTGTGAAGGTGTAGGCTATATTACATGGATTTATTGTGAAGGTGTAGGCTATATTACATGGATTTATTGGACTATATGAATGTAGATGTTCCAAAGGTAACATTTTTCACATTTTTCACAATTTTTTTGTTATTATTCTGTCTCTCACTGTTCAAATAAACCTACCATTCAAATTATAGAATGATAATTTTTTTGTCAGTGGGCAAACGTACAAAATCAGCAGGGGATCAAATACTTTTTTCCCTCACTGTATGTGGACAACTATAAATACCTAGGTGTCTGGCTAGACTGTAAACTCTCCTTCCAGATTCACATTAACCATCTCCAATCCAAAGTTAAAACTATAATCAGCTTCCTATTTCGCAACAAAGCCTCCTTCACTCATGCTGCCAAACATACCCTCGTAAAACTGACTATCCTACCGATCCTTGACTTCGACGATGTCATTTACAAAATAGCCTCCAACACTCTACTCAGCAAATTGGATGCAGTCTATCACAGTGCCATCCGTTTAGTCACCAAAGCCCCATATACTACCCACCACTGCGACCTGTATGCTCTCATTGACTAGTCATCGCTACATATTCATGGCCAAACCCACTGGCTCCAGATCATCTATACGTATTTACTAGGTAAATCCCCGCCTTATCTCAGCTCACTGGTCACGATAACAACACCCACCCATAGCACGCGCTCCAGCAGGTATATTTTCACTGGTCATCCCCAAAGCCAACACCTCCTTTGGCCGCCTTTCCTTCCAGTTCTCTGCTGCCAATGACTAGAACGAATTGCACAACTCACTGAAGTTGGAGACTTATTTCTCCCTCACTAACTTTAAGCGTCAGCTGTCAGAGCAGCTTACCGATCATTGCACCAGTACACAGCCCATCTGTAAATAGCCCACCCACCCAACTACCTCATCCCCATATTGTTATTTATTGTTTTGCTCCCTTGCACACCAGTATCTCTACTTGCACATTCATCTTTTGCACATCTATCACTCCAGTGTTTAATTGCAAAATTGTAATGATTTCGCCACTATGGCCTATTTATTGCCTTACCTCCCTAATCTTACTACATTTGCACACACTGTATGTAGACTTATATATCGTGTTATTGACTGTACGTTTGTTTATTCCATGTGTAACTCTGTGTTGTTTGTGTTGCACTGCTTTGCTTTATCTTGGCCAGGTCGCAGTTGTAAATGAGAACTTGTTCTCAACTAGCCTACCTGGTTAAATAAAGGTGAAATATATATATATATATATATATATATATTTTAAATGCCAACCTTCAGAATCAGTGCTTTCCAACAGCTGTGTTGAATGACGAGAAGTTGTGGAAAACCAAGGAAATAGTCGTAGGCACAGTGAAATAGCCAGTGGGAGACTTTTCCATCCTTGATTTTCTTCATGAAGAGCAGATTTCTGAGTTTGTGAAAGTGAACCAGATATATTAATATTCAGACAAACTTTTTTAATATTGGTGACCTCTTTACAACCATAGCATTTGAAATCCATCGTATCATCATATCAGCTCAGACCATCAAATTCCTTTTTGATATTCAAACTTGGTGAATTGGATTATCATGCCTTGCATTGCCACCATTCATCAACAGACAAGTTCATTACACTTGTTCATCAAGCGTTAAAATATAGGCATTTGTGAAGGTAACATTACAGAGTTTACCAGTTGAATTTCAATCCATAGTGTGTCTTTATGCATTAGATTTTCATTTGATAGTGTAACGTGGTATTTTAATGTGTGAAATTGTTGTTTTTCCAGATAATGATAATGATAATGTCAATTTAATGAGTGTGAGAAGCTAATCCCAAGAGTGAAGGAGCAAGTCCAGTTTATATCGGCCCTCGAGGCCATTGAAGCCCTCGAGGCTGAGGCCATCGTCTCCACTCCTGTCATTTACTCCCATCAGTGTTCCAGTGGGACTCACTCCTCTGCCTTCCTTTCAACTCCCTCTGCTCTTTAATTCCAGACTTTTTAATTTCTTCCGCCTGCTGTCACATGGTCGCTTTCATTCAGTCAACTTTGGTACTATGGGGACTCTCATGATCCACAATCATGTCTGACAAGGCCAGTGAAATCCTCTCCTCGCTGGAAGCCCCACCTTCCACAGGTGATAAGACTCAAGATTCATTCCTTCAATTATTCCTCTCTTCACCTCAGTGTGAACAGGAACGACTCATGCTACTAGAACCTACGTTGACCCAACTTAACAGTCCCATAGCGGTAGAGCGTGTTCACCCCCCTGGATGTTGTGTGCTGAAGGTTGTACTTGTTCTCATAAGTTTTTTCATCTCAAACAATTAGCTATTCTTCAATTTGTTGGTGCAATTTGTAAGATGTCTAAGAAACTACCGAGATGACGATGATTAAGGTTCGGGGTCATGCGGTTACAGCATTGATCTATGTGTAGTTTGTCTATGCTTGGAGCACTCTCAGGCAGCCCTCATCCCAACCAGTCACTGCTACTATAACATGTTCTGTCTCTAGGATTCATCTGACACCAGAAAAATATCTGTCTGACTCCATCTCACCGTTCCCGTTCTGTGAGCTTGTGTGAGGCTTGGCATTGCGCGTGGTGATCTTAGGCGTGTGTGCGACTGCTCGGCCATGGAAACCAATTTCACAAAGATCCTGACGAACAGTTATTGTGAACAGTTATTGTGCTGACGTTGCTTCCAGAGGCAGATTGGAACTCAGTAGTGAGTGTTGCAAGCAAGGGCGATTTTTACATGTTACACACTTCAGCATTCTGGGAGCTTGTGTGGCCTACCACTTCGCGGCTGAGCCGTTGTTGCTCCTAGACGTTTCCACTTCAATAGCAGCACTTACAGTTGAACGGGGAAGCTCTAGCAGGACAGACATTTGACGAACTGAAAAGGAAAGGTGGCATCCGACACCAGAGTCACTTGTTACTCATAAACCCACTCGGTGAAATCGCTAGGCTGAAGAAACTGAGATTCAGAAGTGAATAAACTATTACAATACACAGACAGTCCACGAAATTGACCTTTATTGTAATACATGATGACTAGGTTTTTAATAAAAACACTGTATAAATGTCTAGCAAATGGCTATCGCCTTACCTATGTGTTATAAAAGACAATCTAACGACTTGTTAGGCTATATTGCAAGCAACCTAGAGTCTAAATGTCCCCCTGAATCTCCCTTCCCTAAATTAGCCTACTATACTAGTTCTGAAATATATTTCAACCAATATACAGACAGAATATTAGGCCTAACTAGCAGTAGCAGGCTACATGATCTGTGTCAGTGTGTCTTTCTCTGTTTTCTTCCTACCCTGACTGCACCACAGCAGATTATCTGTGTCTCTCGCTGTTTTCTTCCTACCCTGACTGCACCACAGCAGATTATCTGTGTCTCTCGCTGTTTTCTTCCTACCCTGACTGCACCACAGCAGATTATCTGTGTCTCTCGCTGTTTTCTTCCTACCCTGACTGCACCACAGCAGATTATCTGTGTCTCTCGCTGTTTTCTTCCTACCCTGACTGCACCACAGCAGATTATCTGTGTCTCTCGCTGTTTTCTTCCTACCCTGACTGCACCACAGCAGATTATCTGTGTCTCTCGCTGTTTTCTTCCTACCCTGACCAAACCACAGTGTGTTCCTTATGAAACATCAAACACTTTTCAAGTTAAATCATCCAACATGTGAAAAAGCAAATATTGGGAGCATTGTTGTGCTGTCATCTTTTTATGATCACTAGATTCTCTCTCTCTGCTTTATCAAGGTGTCCAAGGACATGGATGAGGGCCAGGACCAGAGAAGTGTCCAGTATTACATCATGAACCCGGAGCACCAGAAAACCAAGAAGAATAGGACCCAATACATACTCAACCACACAGCTGCCAAAGTCCTGGATGAGTTCCCATGCCTCTGTCAACCACACAGCTGCCAAAGTCCTGGATGAGTTCCCATGCCTCTGTCAACCACACAGCTGCCAAAGTCCTGGATGAGTTCCCATTACTCTGTCATCCCACAACTGTCAAAGTCCTGGATGAGTTCCCATGCCTCTGTCATCCCAAAACTGCCAAAGTCCTGGATGAGTTCCCATGCCTCTGTCATCCCAACTTTGTAAATATGCCACTGGTTTGTGTTGTATTTGCAATTTCATGCCACTTGAAGAGAAAATTCCGATACCTACCAACCAACTGATCTCTGTTTCTCTTTCTCTCTCTCTCTCTAGCTTTTGGAGATGACAGCAATCATGCACAAGGACAAGCTACTGATAACCAATCTATGTAAAATTACAGTCAACATTTTACCTTTATTTAACTAGGCAAGTCAATTAAGAGCAAATTATTATTTTCAATGACGGCCAAGGAACAGTGGGTTAACTGCCTTGTTCAGGGGCAGAACAACAGATTTTTACCTTGTCAGCTCTGGGATTCGATCTTGCAACCTTTCGGTTACTAGTCCAACGCTCTAACCACTAGGCTGCCTGCCGCCCCATAGTTGAGAGTCCCCCTGAAGAAGTCAAAAGCCCAGTCGCTAGACGGCTGCTGAACAGAGGTGGAGTGGTTTTATATTACTCTTAACGTTCAGTCTGAAGTGGGAATCCTCATAGGTTCTTAGAAAATGTATACAAAGGTATACAATGTGAACATCGACCCATTCCGCTTTACTTCCGTGTCCTGTCTCATACTGTTTTGATGGGCTCATGTGCTTAGATTATACCTCTATTATTGAACAATGACTTTGTAAAATTGTACTTTGACATGAACGGAAATAGTACATTGTTTGAAATTGTACTTTGAGTTTGAAATGAATGAAATAGCACTTAGTTGAAAATTGTACATGGTTGTTGACCTTTTCAACTGTCAAAATAATAACACGTTCTAAATGCAACCAAGAGGTTCCCCAGTAAACATCCTGTGCTGCAGTGCGCCATAATTGCTAATTAGCTAGCTAGTTGGCTAGCTAGCATAAAATTACAAGTTCACATTTCTTGATCCACCAATTTTTTTTACAAATGCCTTATTGACTTGATACCAGATCCACTAAACAATCAGACAACGTTTATTTCTCGCTAGCGTAATGTGATGGTAGAGAAAGATCAGCATAACTTGTTAGCCAGCCAGAGCTAGCGTAATGTGAGGGTAGAGAAGATCAGCATAACTTGTTAGCCAGCCAGAGCTAGCGTAATGTGAGGGTAGAGAAGATCAGCATAACTTGTTAGCCAGCCAGAGCTAGCGTAATGTGAGGGTAGAGAAGATCAGCATAACTTGTTAGCCAGCCAGAGCTAGCGTAATGTGAGGGTAGAGAAGATCAGCATAACTTGTTAGCCAGCCAGAGCTAGCGTAATGTGAGGGTAGAGAAGATCAGCATAACTTGTTAGCCAGCCAGAGCTAGCGTAATGTGAGGGTAGAGAAGATCAGCATAACTTGTTAGCCAGCCAGAGCTAGCGTAACGTGAGGGTAGAGAAGATCAGCATAACTTGTTAGCCAGCCAGAGCTACAATATAACTAAATTAAATGTAGCTAGAATCTGAGTCAAATGTTTGACAACCTCATTGTTTACAACAACGTTATACAGCTATATTTTACCCAGGTCTATTGTCTACTTAGTTTCAACTAAGAAACATAGTGTAGTTTTAATGAACCCGCTATCTTGTGCTGTTTGTGTATTATCGACCTCACGTTACGAGACATAGCTAGTGGTTTGGTTACAGTAAAGCTAGACTATACAAATGCTAGCGCTGACACCATGGGGTGATACTGTTGAACTGCATATTAATCACACCAGGATGGTGCATAACACCAAGCAAACCATTTTCTAATTCATTTCAAGCAACATATTTGGCAATGTCTTTTTCAATGAAATCAAATGAACCTTAAAAAATTCCTTTCTGCACATCTTCTTGATAGTGATATTTGCTAATAATGTCTCTCCCCTGAGCATGTCATCCTTAAGGCCCACCTTCATTACAAGGGTAGGGCTTGAACTAATCCATTTCATGACTTCAACATGTTTTTTTAGTTGAGTTTAGTTTATTAATTCGACCATTTAAAAAAAAAACAAGCACACATAAAACTTGAAAAAGCCATACCTGCACATGAATAAAATCATATAGGATAACACACAATAAAGTCTGGGACTTATTTCCATTGTGGTCCTCTTGAGACAAGATGGCTTGACAAGATCGAACACAGTATGGCAGTGAAATAATAAAACAAAAACGGAGAGGAAGAACATCTATCTCCTCATTCCAGTAACATCATAGGGGTCATTCCTATGGGCACAGAAGACATCAAACACATTTTAACTTTATTTTTAAAGCTGCCCAGAGGACGTTGTTTTCATGGGCAGAGGCAACTCATTCCATTCTGAGGCTACAGCATACAAGACAGTACTTTTCCCAGCATTACTCCTGAACCTGTACCTGTATAAGCACATATCCTCATTATGAGTCTAATCTGGTCTCCTTCAACATGGTTATCCTCATTACGGGTATAATCTGGTACCCTTCAACATGGTTAGCCTCATTATGAGTCTAATCTGGTCTCCTTCGACATGGTTAGCCTCATTATGAGTCTAATCTGGTTTCCGTCAACATGGTTATCCTCATTATGAGACTAATCTGGTCTCCTTCAACATGGTTATCCACATTATGGGTATAATCTGGTACCCTTCAACATGGTTATCCTCATTATCAGTCTAATCTGGTAACCTTCAACAAGGTTAACCTCATTATGAGTCTAATCTGGTCTCCTTCAACATGGTTAACCTCATTATGAGTCTAATCTGGTATCCTTCAACATGGTTATCCTCATTATGAGTCTAAACTGGTATCCATCAACATGGTTAACCTCATTATGAGACTAATCTGGTCTCCTTCAACATGGTTATCCACATTATGGCTATAATATGGTACCCTTCAACATGGTTATCCTCATTATCAGTCTAATCTGGTAACCTTCAACAAGGTTAACCTTATTGTGAGTCTAATCTGGTCTCCTTCAACATGGTTAACCTCATTATGAGTCTAATCTGGTATCCTTCAACATGGTTAACCTCATTATGAGTCTAATCCGGTCTCCTTCAACATGGTTATCCTCATTATGAGTCTAATCTGGTGTCCCTCCACATGGTTAGCCTCATTATGAGTCTAATCTGGTCTCCTTCAACATGGTTATCCTCATTATGAGTCTAATCTGGTATCCATCAACATGGTTAACCTCATTGTGAGTCTAATATGGTATCCTTCAACATGGTTAACCTCATTATGAGTCTAATCTGGTCTCCTTCAACATGGTTATCCTCATTATCAGTCTAAACTGGTGTCCTTCAACATGGTTAGCCTCATTATGAGTCTAATCTGGTCACCTTCAACATGGTTATCCTCATTATGAGTCTAATCTGGTATCCATCAACATGGTTAACCTCATTGTGAGTCGAATATGGTATCCTTCAACATGGTTATCCTCATTATGAGTCTAATCTGGTCTCCTTCAACATGGTTAGCCTCATTATGAGTCTAATCTGGTCTCCTTCGACATGGTTAGCCTCATTATGAGTCTAATCTGGTCTCCTTCAACATGGTTATCCTCATTATGGGTATAATCTGGTACCCTTCAACATGGTTAGCCTCATTATGAGTCTAATCTGGTCTCCTTCAACATGGTTATCCTCATTATGGGTATAATCTGGTACCCTTCAACATGGTTAGCCTCATTATGAGTCTAATCTGGTATCTTTCAACATGGTTAACCTCATTGAGTCTAATCTGGTATCCATCAACATGGTTAACCTCATTATGAGTCTAATCTGGTCTCCTTCAACATGGTTATCCTCATTATCAGTCTAAACTGGTGTCCCTCCACATGGTTAGCCTCATTATGAGTCTAATCTGGTCACCTTCAACATGGTTATCCTCATTATGAGTCTAATCTGGTATCCATCAACATGGTTAACCTCATTGTGAGTCTAATATGGTATCCTTCAACATGGTTAACCTCATTATGGGGCGGTTTCCCAGACAGAGTTTAAAATAAATGAGGACTAGGCTAATTCTACTTAAATTAATACGGACTGAAAAAATGGCTTTCCGAGACATTGCTTTATTTGAGATTAAGTAGTACCTGACTAGGGAGTTACAGACTAAGGTTAATAAAGACTAACTAGCTACTCTCTGTGAAGCCCGATTAGAGTAATGTTGTGCACTTGGTGCAGACCTGAGGTTGCTTCAAAAACCAGGGCTGGACCCTTAAGAAACATTAACATTGTGTGTGTGGAACTGGAGTAAATCACCCAACCAAACAATGGACAAAGGTAAAAGACAACGTTCAAAGAATTTCAGTGACTTTGAAAGGACCCTTTTGAAGCAAATTGTGTCAAACCACCCAATTATTGAGAACAAACAGCATGATTCAGCAACAGAAAACAAGAAAAAGAATGCTTGGACTTCAATTTGCAATGAATTTAACACGAATGAAAAAGTAAGCAACAGGACACTTCAACAACTTCAGGTAAGCTACTGTATTATTGTTGGTCTACTTTTACATGTCAGTCACTTTGAAATGTTGCTTCATTTTGATCCAAGTACATTACAAACAGCATCATACAGAATTTAAATGTTTTATATTGTCTCATCTTTCTAAGATCCTGTGGAAAAACATGAAAATAAACTTAAAGAAGACAAATGCTGTTGCACGTAGGGAGCGTTTCAAGACTGGTGGTGGACCCCCAGAAAGACCGGAGACCGATGACCTAGGACACTTGTTGACTTCGATCATTGATAGCCAGCAGCCCCTGGAAGGTATACCTGATGATGATCATTTGGACAGTTCAGATGGGGCCCCGTTCCAATCCTCATTTGGTAGGCCACATTAATTCAATATGTGCCATCCTTAAACTGCAGAGAATATGTATTGTTGTCAGTCATTTCTTGCAGTCATATAACCTTAAATATTTCATGAACTGAACTTCTGAATACATATTGTTCACTAATGCTGCAATATAATACTTTTCAGATGATCACCAGAGCTTGGAGGTCCTGAGACAGGATGAAAGTCAGCCCACTACAGCTGCAGCAGCCTGGAGGGAAGATGGCGTCACTAATTCTGGCCAGATGAGAAGGACCAAGAGGCTGACCATGCACGAGAAACTGGCCATGGAATTCCATGAGCACAAATTAAAGTATTTACAAGATGAACATGAAATGAAGATGAAAATACTTAATGTTGAGTTAGCCATGAGGGAGGAAGAGAGAAACATGAAGCAGCAGCAGTACCAATGTTCTACTGAAACCAGCACCAGTTCAGGGTCCCGATATCTCAATTTGTGAAATTAAACTTTTGTTCATCATCAATCTGTGGCAATTGTTGTCTTCAATCATCTGAGGTAACTTTATTGTGAGAAGTGCCGCCAAGCAAAAGCATCTCTGCACGCCAGTCCATACCTGTCATTGTCTGGCTCAACCATGGGAAGATCTGGTTCATCCCTATGTTCCATTTGAGGATCTGGGCAGCCATGCTGTTTGAGGTAATTGTGAAGCACTGCTGTTGCAATTATGACAATACAGCATCTTCTTGGTTCAAAGCGCAATGTGTTTCTGAGACACTGGAAACGACTCTTCCATACACCAAACATGCGCTCCACTGTACCTCTGGTACGGATATGAGCTTGGTTGTACCGCTGCTGCCCAGGTGTGACTGCATGAAGGTAAGGAGTGAACAAGAAGTTGGTCTGTGCATACCCACTGTCACCAAGTATGATTCCACTATGTTGACCACCTTCAAACTGAGCGTACAGACAGGAGTTCTGGAAAATTCTTGAGTCATGAGTTGCACCTTTCCAACGTGCAACAATGTTGGAGAACTGCATAGTGGGAGTGCACACACTTTGTAAATTTATTGAGAACCAGTTTTTACGATTTCTGTACTCCTCAGAATCTGCAGTAGAGGGACACTTTATTGGAATATGACATCCATCAATACAGCCAATGACTCCAGGGAAGTTTCCATATTCAAAGAACTCCACCTTGTAGTTGGCTTGGCCAGCAGCATCAGGAAACTTGATGTAGTCGTCGTTCAGTTCACATATAGCTTTGCACACTTTGTGGACTATTTTGCACACAGTTGGTTCACTTACGCCACACAAATCGCCTGTTTCACGATGGAAGGTTCCACATGCCAAAAACCTTAAAGTGATCAGTACTTGTAGCGAAGGAGGGATAGGCATTCCCTAAAAGAATCAGATGAAAGCCTTGTCTCAAGCAGACTAATTATGTCTGCTGCAGTTGCTTTGTACATGCAGCAGTCACGAAAGTTGATTTCATCAAAATCATTCAGTGGGTTGCTCCTGTCCATAACCACCCTTCTGTCTGGTCTAAATGGAGCTCTTTCATCATCATTAAAATAGTCCAGGTAATCCATTTTCCTCTATTGCTAAGGTCAATCTGGAGGCCAACATCAATTAATCTGAAGTTAAACCTGCCTCTGGCCAGGTTTAGTTTAAGCCTTTACTTAAATCTAGACTAGTTCTAATCAGACTTCTGGAAATCAGACTTTGTAATTCAGGACTAGGGAAAGTCTGAGACTATTTTAAACCATGTCTGAGAAATTCTATTTCAGTTAGTCCAGCTTAAATCTCCAATTTAGTCTATGATTAGTCTTAATCAGTGTCTGGGAAACCGCCCCTATGAGTCTAATCTGGTCTCCTTCAACATGATTATCCTCATTATCAGTCTAAACTGGTGTCCTTCAACATGGTTAGCCTCATTATGAGTCTAATCTGGTCACCTTCAACATGGTTATCCTCATTATGAGTCTAATCTGGTATCCATCAATATGGTTAACCTCATTGTGAGTCTAATATGGTATCCTTCTACATGGTTATCCTCATTATGAGTCTAATCTGGTCTCCTTCAACATGGTTAGCCTCATTATGAGTCTAATCTGGTCTCCTTCGACATGGTTAGCCTCATTATGAGTCTAATCTGGTATCCTTCAACATGGTTAGCCTCATTACGGCGGCAGGTAGCCTAGTGGTTAGAGCGCTGGACTTGTAACCAGAGGGTTACAAGTTCGAATCCCTGAGCTGACAAGGAAAAAATCTGTCGTTCTGCCCCTGAACAAGGCAGTTAACCCACTGTTCCCTGGGCGCCGAAGACGTGGATGTCGATTAGGGCAGTCCCCCGCACCTCTCTGATTCAGAGGGGTTGGGTTAAATGCGGAAGAAACATTTCGGTTGAAAGCATTCGGTTGTACAACTGACTAATAATGGTGACTTTGACTATGAGTCTAATTTGGTCTCCTTCGACATGGTTAGCCTCATTATCAGTCTAATCTGGTGTCCTTCAACATGGTTAGCCTCATTATGAGTCTAATCTGGTCACCTTCAACATGGTTAACCTCATTATGAGTCTAATCTGGTCTCCTTCGACATGGTTAGCCTCATTATGAGTCTAATCTGGTCTCCTTCGACATGGTTATCCTCATTATGAGTCTAATCTGGTCTCCTTCAACATGGTTATCCTCATTATCAGTCTAATCTGGTATCCTTCAACATGGTTATCCTCATTATCAGTCTAATCTGGTCTCCTTCAACATGGTTATCCTCATTCTGAGTCTAATCTGGTCTCCTTCAACATGGTTAGCCTCATTATGAGTCTAATCTGGGCTTCTTCGACATTGTTAGCCTCATTATGAGTCTAATCTTGTATCCTTCAACATGGTTAGCCTCATTATGCGTCTAGTCTGGGCTCCTTCAACATGGTTAGCCTCATTATGAGTCTAATCTGGTCTCCTTCAACATGGTTAGCCTCATCATGAGTCTAATCTGGTATCCATCAACATGGTTAACCTCATTATGAGTCTAATCTGGTATCCTTCAACATGGTTATCCTCATTATGAGTCTAATCTGGTATCCTTCAACATGGTTATCCTCATTATGAGTCTAATCTGGCCTCCTTCAACATGGTTAGCCTCATTATGAGTCTAATCTGGTATCCTTCAACATGGTTAACCTCATTCTGAGTTTAATCTGGTTCCCTTCAACATGGTTAGCCTCATTATGAGTCTAATCTGGGTTTCTTCAACATGGTTAGCCTCTATATGAGTCTAATCTGGTATCCTACAACATGGTTATCCTCATTATGCGTCTAGTCTGGGCTCCTTCAACATGGTTAGCCTCATTCTGAGTCTAATCTGGTCTCCTTCAACATGGTTATCCTCATTATGAGTCTAATCTGGTCTCCTTCAACATGGTTAGCCTCATTATGAGTCTAATCTGGTCTCCTTCAACATGGTTAGCCTCATTATGAGTCTAATCTGGTCTCCTTCGACATGGTTAGCCTCATTATGAGTCTAATCTGGTATCCTTCAACATTAGCCCTATTTGGTAAAATACCAAGTCCATATTATGGCAAAAACAGCTCAAATAAGCAAAGAGAAACAATAGTCCATCATTACTTTAAGACATGAAGGTCAGTCAATACAGAACATTTCAAGAACTTTGAAAGTTTCTTCAATTGCAGTTGCAAAAACTATCAAGCACTGTGATGAAACTGGCTCTCATGAGGACCGCCACAAGAATGGAAGACCCAGTTACCTCTGCGACCAGAGGATAAGTTCATTAGAGTTACCAGCCTCAGAAATTGCAGCCCAAATAAATGCTTCACAGAGTTCAAGTAACAGACACATCTCAACATCAACTATTCAGAGGAGACTGTGTGAATCAGGCCTTCATGGTCGAATTGCTGCAAACAAACCACTACTAAAGGACACCAATAAGAAGAAGACTTGTTTGGGCCAAGAAACACAAGCAATTGACATAATTTTTTGTTCCAACCGCCGTGCCTTTGTGAGACGCAGAGTAGGTGACACTGTCAGTAATTTATTTAGAATTCAAGGCACACTTAAACAGCATGGCTACCACATCATTCTGCAGCAATACGCCATCCCATCTGGTTTGTGCTTAGTGGGACTATCATTTGTTTTTCAACAGGTCAATGACCGAACACACCTCCAGGATGTGTAAGGGCTATTTGGCCAAGAAGGAGAGTGATGGAGTGCTGTATTAAAAGACCTGGCCTCCACAATCACCCGACATCAACCCAATTGAGATGGTTTTGGATGAGTTGGACTGCAGAGTGAAGGAAAAGCAGCCAACAAGTGCTCAGCATATGTGGGAACTCCTTCAAGATGGTTGGAAAAGCATTACAGGTGAAGCTGGTTGAGAGAATGCCAAGAGTGTGCAAAGCTGTCATCAAGGCAAAGGGTGGCTACGTTGAAGAATCTAAAATATATTTTAATTTAACACTTTTTTGGTTACTGCATGATTCCATATGTGTTATTTTATAGTTTTGATGTCTTCACTATTATTCTACAATGTAGAAAATAGTAAAAAAAAAGAAACATTGAATGAGAAGGTGTGTCCAAACTATTGTTATACATTATATAAGGAATACGGTGCCATTTGGGACTCTGGTGGTGTAGTGCTGCATGCTGCTGCTGTTCACTGTGATGGCTTTAGGTTGGAACACTGTGATGGCTTTAGGTTGGAACACTGTGATGGCTTTAGGTTGGAACACCGTGATGGCTTTAGGTTGGAACACCGTGATGGCTTTAGGTTGGAACACCGTGATGGCTTTAGGTTGGAACACCGTGATGGCTTTAGGTTGGAACACTTTGATGCCTTTAGGTTGGAACACTGTGATGGCTTTAGGTTGGAACACTGTGATGGCTTTAGGTTGGAACACTGTGATGGCTTTAGGTTGGAACACTGTGATGGCTTTAGGTTGGAACACTGTGATGGCTTTAGGTTGGAACACTGTGATGGCTTTAGGTTGGAACACTGATGGCTTTAGGTTGGAACACTGTGATGGCTTTAGGTTGGAACACTGTGATGGCTTTAGGTTGGAACACTGTGATGGCTTTAGATTGGAACACTGTGATGGCTTTAGGTTGGAACACTATGATGGCTTTAGGTTGGAACACTGTGATGGCTTTAGGTTGGAACACTGTGATGGCTTTAGGTTGGAACACTGTGATGGCTTTCAGTTGGAACACTGTGATGGCTTTCAGTTGGAACACTGTGATGGCTTTAGGTTGGAACACTGTGATGGCTTTAGGTTGGAACACTGTGATGGCTTTAGGTTGGAACACTGTGATGGCTTTAGGTTGGAACACTGCCTGCATACTGTAGCTAATGCCTTATGTCTTGGTTTGTTCCACTTCCCGGTATGAAAATAGGCCTATTCCACTTCCCGGTATGAAAATAGGGCTACTCCACTTGCTGGAACGAAGGCAGAGGGACAAGGAGGAACCATGCCAGTCTAACTACCATTACTCCTGTGAGGGATAGGTAGATATGATGTACTGCCGTCATACATAGTCTGTCTGTCTGGTGGTGTGGACATGGAAAACAAAGTGGGATTCCACTGCTAGAAGGAAATGCTAGCCTGAGTGTTTAACCAAAACACTCAGGGAAGGTAGCTTCAGTATCTCTGTACCTAAGAGCTAGGTACAACATAATTACCAGAAAACTGTCAGGACTTTAGTCTGTGTTTAAACAAAACAGCACGAGAATAACAAACGTCCTTCCTACTGTGTGGTTATGTGAGAGGGAAAACTTACAAGGTACAAAACACATCTTGTAATGAAATCTTTTTGACACTCACCAGGTTGAGTTTGAGTTCCATATTGAGGACTCCTCCACTGTCCAGCACAGGCATGAGGTTAATGGAGAACACAGCAGCCCTGTCCGGAGGAACGGAGATGTTCGGACCAAAGAAGATGTAGAAGTGGACAGAGAAGGTGTCCAGCTCATTCCTCAGGGTGGGCCGGATGGGCCAGCATCTGTTGGGGTCGGAGCTGGCAGCCATATGGGTTATACTGTCCTGGGGGGAGAGGAGGGGGCCAGCGGGGTCCGTGGCGGAGGAGTTCAGGGCGAGGCCGGAGAGTCCGGCAGGGGTGGAGGGGAGCGTCTCTGAGAGAGAGAAGCCCATAGCACTGCCAAAGGACTGCGGCAGGTTGAGGTTAGAGCTGGGGCCAGAAGAGGAGCTGGAGGGGGAACCCTTAGAGGCGCTGGATTTGGAGCAATCTGGAGAGGGAGAGGGAGTGGAAGAGAGAGAGAGAGAAACAATGGAGTCATTTAGGAAGAATGGGGAGACAGAGAGACAGACAGACAAGCAGAAAGGCACACAGACAGGCAGAGAGACAGATAGACAGACAGAAAGAGACAGAGAGAAAGAGAGCGACAGAAAGAGGAAATGTGTCATGTCATGGCCCTACCAGTGTGAAACAGGCCGTTCCACTGACAGTAAACAGGCCATTCAGGAGATAACAGGCCATTCCACTGGCAGTAAACAGGTCATTCAGGAGATAACAGGCCTTTCCACTGACAGTAAACAGGTCATTCAGGAGATAACAGGCCATTCCACTGGCAGTAAACAGGTCATTCAGGAGATAACAGGCCATTCCACTGACAGTAAACGGGTCATTCAGGAGATAACAGGCCTTTCCACTGACAGCAAACGGGTCATTCAGGAGATAACAGGCCGTTCCACTGACAGCAAACAGGCCATTCAGGAGATAACAGGCCATTCCACTGACAGTAAACAGGTCATTCAGGAGATAACAGGCCTTTCCACTGACAGTAAACGGGTCATTCAGGAGATAACAGGCCATTCCACTGACAGTAAACAGGTCATTCAGGAGATAACAGGCCGTTCCACTGACAGCAAACAGGTCATTCAGGAGATAACAGGCCATTCCACTGACAGTAAACAGGTCATTCAGGAGATAACAGGCCGTTCCACTGACAGCAAACATGTCTCTCCTCTCCTCTATTCTCCTCTCTTCCCCTCTCCTCTCCTCTCCTCTCTTCCCCTCCTCCTCTCTCCTGTCTCCTCTCCTTCTCTCAAGAGCCTCTCCTCTCTGCTCAGGCTTAGTTTGCACATGTGCCTGTTAGGTTGCCTGGCCGTATTATCAGTAGAGAAGTGTCTGAGTTAGTCTGAAGTGCTCTCAAGGGCAGCAGCAGCAGCCTGTCGACACACACACACGCACACACGCACACACGCACACATGCACACACGCACACACGCACACACACACACACACACACACACACACACACACAGAGGCTTGTACTATTTCCTCTCATCTCCACATCAACTAGTCAGATCATCCGCAAGCAGAAAAACACAACAGGTCCTGTGTGTTGTAATGATCAAATGAAGTGGAACTATCCAGCTTTCAGCAGCATGGTTAAACAGATGTTTTAATGAGTGACTGGCTGTCTGCTGTTGAACAGATGTTTTAATGAGTGACTGGCTGTCTGCTGTTGAACAGATGTTTTAATGAGTGACTGGCTGTCTGCTGTTGAACAGATGTTTTAATGAGTGACTGGCTGTCTGCTGTTGAACAGATGTTTTAATGAGTGACTGCCTGTCTGCTGTTAAACAGATGTTTTAATGAGTGACTGGCTGTCTGCTGTTGAACAGATGTTTTAATGAGTGACTGGCTGTCTGCTGTTGAACAGATGTTTTAATGAGTGACTGGCTGTCTGCTGTTGAACAGATGTTTTAATGAGGGACTGGCTGTCTGCTGTTGAACAGATGTTTTAATGAGTGACTGGCTGTCTGCTGTTGAACAGATGTTTTAATGAGGGACTGGCTGTCTGCTGTTGAACAGATGTTTTAAAGAGGGACTGGCTGTCTGCTGTTGAACAGATGTTTTAATGAGGGACTGGCTGTCTGCTGTTAAACAGATGTTTTAATGAGGGACTGGCTGTCTGCTGTTAAACAAATGTTTTAATGAGTGACTGGCTGTCTGCTGTTAAACAGATGTTTTAATCAAATCATCAAATCAAATTTATTCATAAAGCCCCCCTTACATCAGCTGATGTCACAGAGTGCTGTACAGAAACCCAGCCTAAAACCCCAAACAGCAAGCAATGCAGGTGTAAAAGCACGGTGGCTAGGAAAAATTCCCTAGAAAGGCCAAAACCTAGGAAGAAACCTAGAGAGGAACCAGGCTATGAGGGGTGGCCAGTCCTCTTCTGGCTGTGCCGGGTGCAGATTATAACAGAACATGGACAAGATTTTAAAATGTTCATAAAACAGGCAGAACAGTTGAAACTGGAGAAGCAGCACGGCCAGGTGGACTCGGGACATTAAGGAGTCATCAGGCCAGGTAGGCCTTGAGGAATGGTCCTAATGCTCAGGTCCTCCGAGAGAGAGAGAGAGAGAGAGAGAGAGAGAGAGAGAGAGAGAGAGAGAGAGAGAGAGAGAGAGAGAGAGAAAAAGAAAAAAGAAAGAAAGAGAGAGATAATTAGAGAGAGCATACTTAAATTCGCACAGGACACCAGATAAGAGAAGAAATACTCCAGATATAACAGACGGACCCTAGCCCCCCGACACATAAACTACTGCAGCATAAATACTGGGGCTGAGACAGGAGGGGTCGGGAGACACTGTGGCCCCGGCCCGACGATACCCCGGACAGGGCCAAACAGGCAGGATATAACCCCACCCACTCTGCCGAAGCACAGCCCCCACACCACTAGAGGGATATCTTCAACCACCAACTTACCATCCTGAGACAAGACCGAGTATAGCCCACAAGATCTCCGCCACGGCACCAGTAAGCCAGTGACTCAGCCCCTGTAATAGGGTTAGAGGCAGAGAATCCCAGTGGAGGGGAACCGGCCAGGCAAAGACAGCAAGGGTGGTTCGTTGCTCCAGTGCCTTTCCGTTCACCTTCACACTCCTGGGCCAGACTACACTCAGTCATAGGACCTACTGAAGAGATGAGTCTTCAATAAAGACTTAAAGGTTGAGACCGAGTCTGCGTCTCTCACATGGATAGGCAGACTATTCCATAAAAATGGAGCTCTATAGGAAAAAGCCCTGCCTCCAGCTGTTTGCTTAGAAATGTTTTCTTAATGAGTGACTGGCATTAGTGAGGTCTGGCACTGGTGTTGGGCGATTAGGCCTGGCTTGTAGTCGGCAGCCAAATTCATCCCTGAGTGTTTGATGGGGTTGAGGTCAGGGCTCTGTGCAGACCAGCCAAGTTATTGGTACTCGGCAGTGTGTGTTGCAACCGGGGACAGACGATCTGTAAGCGATATGCACTTCACCACTCGGCGGTCCCGTTCTACCACTTAACAGCTGAGCCGTTGTTACTCCCGGGACGATTCCACTTCACAATAACAGCACTTACAGTTGACCGGAGCAGCTCTAGCAGGGCAGAAACTTGATGAACTGACTCCTATGACGGTGTCATGTTGAAAGTCACTGAGCTCTTCAGTGAGGCCGTTCTACTGCCAAATGTTTGTCTGTGGAGATTGCATGGCTGTGTGCTCAATTTTATACGCCTGTCAGCAACGAGTGTGGCTGAAATAGCCGAATCCACTACATTGAAGGGGTGTCACATACTTTTGCATATATAGTGTATTAAACTATTATAGGCCACACAGCGCATTTGGAAAGTATTCCGACCCCTTTCCCTTTTTCCACATGTTGTTACGTTACAGCCTATATTATAAAATGTATTACATCAATACATGTTAAATGGTGGATGAATCATACAATGATATTTGTTATTTAACTTTTATTTGATCAGGGAATCAACACTGAGACTGAAGGGGCTTATTTCCAGATGAGCCGTGTGTACACAATACACACAGACATATAATAAACACATTTAAAACTACACAGAAACACATGTTCAAATAGACAAAAATACGCAAGAAAAAACATAAAAAACGATCTACTACTAGGTAGACACTACTACTACTGCTGCCTGAGCGGCACCTGTGAACGGTATCTTGTGTTTTTATACTTTAACAACAAAGTTAGGTAAGTTGGAAGCTTGTGTAGTAGAGCTTTGTAAACAGAAAAGGGAATAATGAACCTACGGGACTTTAATGAGGACCAAGGCAACCTTTTGATACAGCATGCCGTGTTGCGTATTGAAACTGTCACCTGTGATAGTGGAAGGCTTTATGGTATCTAGAGGTTTAGTAGTTCCTGCTGCATTTCGATAAATGATGTCACCATAGTCAAGAACTGACAGGAATGTTGACTGTACAATCTGCTTCCTGCTGTTCAGGGAGAGGCAAGATATATTTCTATAAAAGAAGCCCACCTTAAATCTCATCTCCTTAACTAGTTCATCCGTATGTTTTCTAAACGTCAATTTATTGTCAAACTAAAAGCCCAGATATGTATAGCCGGGAACTTGATAAAAAAAACATCCAATACACAAATATCCAAGCCATCTGAAATATGTCTAGGAGAAATTGCCAAGAAATGAAGATCTCGTACAACACTGTGTACTACTCCCTTCACAGAACAGCGCAAACTGGCTCTAACCAGAATAGAAAGAGGAGTGGGAGGCCCCGGTGCACAACTGAGCAAGTGGACAAGTACATCAGAGTGTCTAGTTTAAGAAACAGACGCCTCACAAGTCCTCAACTGGCAGATTCATTAAATAGTACCCGCAAAACACCAGTCTCAACGTCAACAGTGAAGAGGCGACTCCTGGATGCTAACATTCCAGGCAGTAAACTTACGAGGAGCGTTTGTCAGTGTTTTAAGTTGGGGCGGGTTTATCAGTTGAGTACAATTTTTCTCTGTACAAATATCTTTCAGTCTATCTGATGCTATGAGAGAAAAAAACTAACTGATACTGGCATCAACCAATCCAGGTTAAAATCATATTAATCATTTTGATGTAGTATAATTACACTGTAAGTCAGAACATTTGCTAAGAGCAATTGGGAGGGCCATGGGAGGGCGATAAACTCCCAATAGCGTTAGTTGGGCATTATTATTGCTTGGGGACAGAGGTGATAATATTTTATTGAATATTATTTTGACAGGGAGTCAATGCTGAGATCAAGGTATATTTTCAAGATCAATACACATCAAAATACAATGAACACATTAAACTATACATTTGTATACACGTTAGAATACACAGAAAGCGAAACACAATCGTAAAAAACTGACACATTCTTCAGTAAAAAAGTCCCCTAACAACCATCTGAAATGCCCTGGAGTCACCAATTCCTCCCATTTGAAAGTGCATTGTAGATCATTTCACACAACAAGGTGCGAGGAAACCAAAGGCTGCTCTACCTAACTCGCTAGACACAAAAGGAGTGTGAACGGGTTTGATAACTTGTCATTTTAATGTTAAGTAAATCAGGAGTTTGTGGAACAGGGCTTTGTAAACAAAAAGAGAGTAACAATGTGATCTACGTGACCTCAAAGAGGTCCAGCCAACCCTTTCGTACAGGATACAGTGATGAGTAATAAAACTGTCTCTTGTAATAAAACGAATGGCGCAATGAAAAATGGCATCCAGGGGTTTAAGAGTAGAGGCAGCTGCACTTTGATAAATAGCATCACCATAATCAAGAACAGGTAGAAAGGTTGACTACACAATCTGCTTCCTGCTGACTAGAGAGAGACAACAACAACAAAAAAAGCCCACTTTAAATCTTAGTTTCTTAACAAGCTCAGTCGTATGTTTTGTAAACGATAAATCACTGTCAATCCAAATACCAATGTATTTGTATGCAGGGACTCATTCAATTATAGATCCATCCGATGAGTGAAGATGTATTACATGCGAGACAATCTTACAAGAACTTGAATACTTGAATATCTATTTAGTTGTGGCCGTATTAAGTGCGAGTTGTACATCAGTAAGGGCTTCCTGAACAACAGCAAAATGGGCCTGTAGCCTTGTCACAGCCAGGGCCATTGAGTACATAGTAGTATCATTCATATATAGATGAAATATAAAAAAATGTAAAATATTGACCAACAACATTTATATAAATAGGGAAAAGAACGGGTCCTAGTGGTGAACCTGTTCTGTAGCAAGATAATAACGAAACCATGAACAGGCGTCAGAGCTCAAGCCCATCGAGGACAACTTATTCAATATTAAAGCACGATCAACAGTATCAAAAAAGCTTTTGACAGGTCCACAAACAAAGCAGCACATTTCATTTTAGTGTCTAAAGAAATGACAAGATCCATTGACAACTAAAGTGGTTGCTGTAACAGTGCCATGTCCAGGCCTAAACCCTGATTGGTTTACATTCAAACTACATTTCTCAGATTAAAAAAAAAAAAAAATTGCTGTTTTACATTTACCAAGTATTCTAGAATCTTAGCTAGAGAAGGAAGCCTTGAAATGGGGTGATAGTTACTAAGATGTTACTAACTATCCCGTCCTTATGGAGTGGAAGCACAAGAGCCGGTTTCCATACTTTTGGAATATTTCCTGATAACAATGCTAAATAAAAAATGTGGGTCCAATGGATTATTGAGCCAACAATGAAGGGCGCTGCAAACTTAATCAGACCGGGATCCAATTGGTCGGCCCCTGTGGAATTCTTGTTGTCTACTTTTAGAAAAGCCACCAGGACTTATTTTTCTGTAAATAGCCATAAATTAAATCTTTGACTATCATTTCTCTGATCATTCAGCAAGTTTCCCCGCTATCCGCATCCAGCCAATATCATTGTGAATAGACTTTAGAAGTTATTAGAAGCCCACAGAAATAAAATGGTCATTAAATGCATAAATTATGTCATTTTCTCCAATAATTAGGTCAGTTTCTGAATTCATTTGTTGTGGTAGAGAAGAGGAAGTAGAACCCTTCAGGCATTTTAACAGTTTTCCTGAATGTAGCTGGGTTCTCAATTCTGATTTCCACAATGATTCCTCACTTGCTTAAAAGTTTGCCAGTCCAGGCCTAAGACTGTGTTCCTGGCCTTTGTTTTCTGAATGACTTCTGATAATTCCAGAGTGTACCAGGCATTCGATCTACCTTTAACCCTTAATATTTCGAAGGGAGCATGATTATCCATAATAGTGTTGAAGACATTTACAAAAAAGGCTGAAAGCTAAATCAGGTTCAGGGAAAGCGGAGATAAAATCAAGGTCACTAAAATAAAGATTGTGTAAAAAAAGCCTGTTCACTTATACTTCGTCTTTGTGATGACACGAGGCTTAGATTTCTGTATTCTCACATCTCTAACACAAACAACTTGGCAATAGTCACTACTATGTTGGGCGAAGACACCAGTATAAACATATTTCTCTGGTATATTTGTTAAAATAAGATCAATCAGAGGATCTTTAGGGTTGGGCCGTGTAGGCTTAGTCACCAGTAAGGTTTAGATCATTACACATGTATTTTATATTGTCTGAAGGCTGCATTTCCCAATCATAATTTAGGTCACCCAGGATAATAACTTCTGATTTGGTAAAAAAAAAGACAACAAACTAGTTAACACCTTGAGTGCACAAAGGTTAGCCGAGGAAGGACGGTACACCCCTATAACAGTTATGGATACATTGCTCCCCAGACTAAGGCTTAAAGACACTAGTTCACATTTTTTGTCAAGGAAAATGTATTTCAGTAAAGAGACAGAGAAATTATTTTTAATAAGAATAGCCACTCCACCACCCTGTCTATCAGCTCTAAACACATTATAACCCTCAATATTAAAAGCAGAGTCCAGAATGTCCTCAGAGATCCAAGTTTCAGTCAACACCAGAAATGCGGGATTTGTCTGCATAGCCCAAAATCTGGATGTAATCCAGGTCAGGAAGTAAGATCCTAATGCCCTGATGTGTCTGCATAGCCCAGATCTGGATGTGAGCTCCTAATGTTCCGATGCATCAACCCAAGTCCGTTACGATGTTTAAAAGTCACACGGAGTCTCCAACTCAAACGAGCTAGGTTCAATAGGCGGTTGCATGCCCTGACGGAGGGTTGATATTGACATAGTTGGTATGGCTATCAGATTGTATAGACCATGTCCCATTTGGCCTATTTCTTTTAGTAATAGAGGAAAGAGTAGAAATCCAAATTACTTTTCCAAGGTTGGCACCATAGGGCCAGAGGCTGCGGCCAATATCAATATGAGGAACTCTTAAGAGTAACCAATGATTGATTGTGATAAACGGACACGCATGGGCTCTGGTTGTTATCGTGCATCAGCCCAGGCCCTCTACACGGAATTGGAACTGGTTTTCAGGTTGATTTATGATGGTTTAATTTGTGCTTCCCATGACTCTGTTTTTGTATTTTAATGTGTATATGTTTTGGTATAATGTGTATATTTATGTTGTATGTACAAGAGACCTACAGTGAGGGAAAAAAGTATTTGATCCCCTGCTGATTTTGTACGTTTGCCCACTGACAAAGAAATGATCAGTCTATACTTTTAATGGTAGGTTTATTTGAACAGTGAGAGACAGAATAACAACAAAAAAAGCCAGAAAAACGCATGTGAATTTTTTTTTTTATGAATGGAATTACATTTTAATGAGGGAAATAAGTATTTGATCCCTCTGATAAACATGACTTAGTACTTGGTGGCAAAACCCTTGTTGGCAATCACAGAGGTTAGGCGTTTCTTGTAGTTGGCCACCAGGTTAGCACACATCTCAGGAGGGATTTTGTCCCACTCCTCTTTGCAGATCTTCTCCAAGTCATTAAGGTTTCGAGGCTGACGTTTGGCAACTCGAACCTTCAGCTCCCTCCACAGATTTTCTATGGGATTAAGGTCTGGAGACTGGCTAGGCCATTCCAGGACCTTAATGTGCTTCTTCTTGAGCCACACCTTTGTTGCCTTGGCCGTGTGTTTTGGGTCATTGTAATGCTGGAATACCCATCCACGACCCATTTTCAATGCCCTGGCTGAGGGAAGGAGGTTCTCACCCAAGATTTGACGGTACATGACCCCGTCCTTCGTCCCTTTGATGCGGTGAAGTTGTCCTGTCCCAAAGCATAATGTTTCCACCTCCATGTTTGACGGTGGGGATGGTGTTCTTGGGGTCATAGGCAACATTCCTCCTCCTCCAAACACAGCGAGTTGAGTTGATGCCAAAGAGCTCCATTTTGGTCTCATCTGACCACAACACTTTCACCCAGTTGTCCTCTGAATCATTCAGATGTTCATTGGCAAACTTCAGATGGGCATGTATATGTGCTTTCTTGAGCAGGGGGACCTTGCGGGTGCTGCAGGATTTCAGTCCATCACAGCGTAGTGTGTTACCAATTGTTTTCTTGGTGACTATGGTCCCAGCTGCCTTGAGATCCTTGACAAGATCCCCCCGTGTAGTTCTGGGCTGATTCCTCACCGTTCTCATGATCATTGCAACTCCATGAGGTGAGATCTTGCATGGAGCCCCAGGCCGAGGAAGATTGACAGTTCTTTTGTGTTTCTTCCATTTGCGAATAATCGCACCAACTGTTGTCACCTTCTGACCAAGCTGCTTGGCGATGGTCTTCTAGCCCATTCCAGCCTTGTGTAGGTCTACAATCTTGTCCCTGACATCCTTGGAGAGCTCTTTGGTCTTGGCCATGGTGGAGAGTTTTGAATCTGATTGATTGATTGCTTCTGTGGACAGGTGTCTTTTATACAGGTAACAAGCTGAGATTTGGAGCACTCCCTTTAAGAGACACCTGGGGGCCAGAAATCTTTCTTATTGAGAGGGGGTCAAATACTTATTTCCCTCATTAAAATGCAAATCCATTTATAACATTTTTTACATGCGTTTTTCTGGATTTTTTGGTTGTTATTCTGTCTCTCACTGTTCAAATAACCCTACCATTAAAATCATTTCTTTGTCAGTGGGCAAACGTACAAAATCAGCAGGGGATCAAATACTTTTTTCCCTCACTGTAGGTCTAAATACGGTAAGAAAAGTTTAATGACAGTATAAGTATAAGTATAAGGCAGTACGAAAATACTATAGACAATAACGCTTAGAAAGGATGAAGAGATTGTCTAGGCTCTTAGAAGGTTTGGGTGGAGTCCATCATCTCTGTAGAGCATTTTTTGTTTCCAAAAAGTGTTGAAATTGCCAATAAAAGTTATTCCAACAGAGTGGCAGTACTCTTTAAGCCAGATATGAAATGATAAGAGCCTGCTGAAACTTTCGCAGCCGCAACCCAGCGACGGCACGGACCAGAGAGAGTCGGCTGCTTTTCAGAGCCTTTCAGGGAGTTGATCAGCTCAATAAAATCATGTTTTATTAGCTGTCATGTTTATATAATTCGATCCCACAATGCACTACGACAGCAGCAGCACTTGGCTGAAATAAAGTGATATCCTTCACGGTAGCCCCAGGTAGCAAAAGGGTTTTGACTCCAGGAACCCGAGATGTGCCTCACCATGGAGCTACAAATGATGATGGCTGGAGGATGGTGAGTGGTGGCCGTGGACGACCGGCTTTTTCTGTGCCTCCTTGAGGACAGACGGGGGAAGAGAGACAGAGGACCCACATCATTAAGAGAAGCCCTCCGAGCGGGGCTGGAGCCTTAGACATCCTATGGTAGAAACCCCTGAGCTGGACCCTCAGGAAACAGGGTAGAGGATGAAGGATTAGGAATATCTGAAAGCAGGTGGGAGAAACTGTTGGTCAGCAGGATGGGATTCCCCCAAAGCCATTTCAGCCCCATTTACCAAAGACCGGTGCCTTGGGCTGGGCTTACGGTGTGTGACATGCCTCCACTGGGATACAGGATCGATAACCGTGGCATCCTCCAGCTCCTCATAAAGCGCCCTTGCTCTTTTATTCTCCAAGTGCGGTTGAGATGGGAGGGGAGAGGTCACTTCATTAGGAAGTGGTCTCTGCAGGGCAGCCCTGGCCAGTTAGTCAGAGAGTGGCGACACGATGGCGAGGCAGTGACACGACGACCAGGCTGAGAAGTGGAAAAAGGTCTTAGAGTGGGACCTATCCAGGATACACTGTAATGTCTTAGAGTGGGACCTATCCAGGATACACTGTAATGTCTTAGAGTGGGACCTATCCAGGATACACTGTAATGTCTTAGAGTGGGACCTATCCAGGATACACTGTAATGTCTTAGAGTGGGACCTATCCAGGATACACTGTAATGTTTTAGAGTGGAACCTATCCAGGATACGCTGTAATGTCTTAGAGTGGGACCTATCCAGGATACACTGTAATGTCTTAGAGTGGGGCCTATCCAGGATACACTGTAATGTCTTAGAGTGGAACCTATCCAGGATACACTGTAATGTCTTAGAGTGGGACCTATCCAGGATACACTGTAATGTCTTAGAGTGGGACCTATCCAGGATACACTGTAATGTCTTAGAGTGGGACCTATCCAGGATACACTGTAATGTCTTAGAGTGGGACCTATCCAGGATACACTGTAATGTCTTAGAGTGGGACCTATCCAGGATACACTGTAATGTCTTAGAGTGGGACCTATCCAGGATACACTGTAATGTCTTAGAGTGGGGCCTATCCAGGATACACTGTAATGTCTTAGAGTGGGACCTATCCAGGATACACTGTAATGTCTTAGAGTGGGACCTATCCAGGATACACTGTAATGTCTTAGAGTGGGACCTATCCAGGATACACTGTAATGTCTTAGAGTGGAACCTATCCAGGATACACTGTAATGTCTTGGAGTGGGACCTATCCAGGATACACTGTAATGTCTTAGAGTGGGATCCATCCACCATACACTGCAATGTCTCAAAAAGACATAAGCTGTTAATACTAAAGTATGTGGACACCCCTTAAAATTTGTGGATACGGCTATTTCAGCCTCACCCGTTGCTGACAGGCGTATAAAATCGAGCATACAGCAATGCAATCTCCATAGACAAACATTGGCAGTAGAACGGCCTTACTGAAGAGCTCAGTGACTTTCAATGTGCACCGTCATAGGATGCCACCTTTCCAACAAGTCAGTTCATCACATTTCTGCAATGCTAGAGCTGCCCTGCTCAACTGCAAGTGTTGTTATTGTGAAGTTGAAACGTCTAGGAGCAACAATGGCTCAGCAGCAAAGTGGTAGGCCAAGTAGAAGTGAGAGGTGTCAAAGCCCTTGAGCCCAACAATGGAAGGGGAGTTTCACAGCCTCTCCCACCCAGATGCAGAGGCCTTTGAAGCCCCCTCCCTCTGTGTAGAGGTCATTACAATACAGTACCCCCTGGATTCATCTATATTTTGAACTGATATGCAGCCAGGACACTTAAATTGTAAATGACCTCAATAAGAAACAATTATGTTGCTTTGATCACATCAGAAGATATCCTCCTCGCAATCTACAAAATACAACAGCCACAGGACAACTTTGTTTGGATTTTGTAAAGGACCATTCACCAAAATGGAAGAGATATAGCTAGCTAACGACCTCCTGCTAGCTAGCTGGGATTTTCTACAAGGAATCTGCTTCCCAAAAAAAAGCTTCTTCCAAGTGGGTGTGACACCTACTCGCGTTGCCTGCTGCACTGCTGCTTGGATTCCACCTGGTGAGCTGTTCACCGTCTGCCTGGGCTGTCTCCCCCTGTCTGGTACAGGTACAGTGACTTGCGAAAGTATTCACCCCCTTGGCATGTTTCCTATTTTGTTGCCTTACAACCTGGAATTAAAACAGATTTTTGGGGGGGTTGTATCATTTGATTTATACAACATGCCTACCACTTTGAAGATGCTAAATATATGTTTTTGTGAAACAAACAAGAAATATGACAAAAAAGGAAAACTTGAGTGTGCATAACTATTCACCCCCCCAAAGTCAGAGCCACCATTTGAAGGAATTACAGCTGCAAGTCTCTTGGGGTATGTCTCTATAAGCTTGGCACATCTAGCCACTGGGATTTTTGCCCATTCTTCAAGGCAAAACTGATCCAGCTCCTTCAAGTTAGATGGGTTCCACTGGTGTACAGCAATCTTTAAGTCATACCACAGATTCTCAATTGGATTGAGGTCTGGGCTTTGACTAGGCCATTCCAACACATTTAACTGTTTCCCCTTAAACCACTCGAGTGTTGCTTTAGCAGTACGCTTAGGGTCATTGTCCTGCTGGAAGGTGAACCCCGGGTCCCAGCCTCAAATCTCTGGAAGACTGAAACAGGTTTCCCTCAAGAATTTCCCTGTATTTAACGCCATCCATCATTCCTTCAGTTCTGAGCAGTCTCCCAGTCCCTGCCGATGGAAAACATCCCCACAGCATGATGCTGCCACCACCATGCTTATTTTTTTCTTGGCTTTTTTTCTGGCCACTCTTCTGTAAAGCCCAGCTCTGTGAGTGTACGGCTTAAAGTGGTCCTATGGACAGATACTCCAATCTCCGCTGTGGAGCTTTGCAGCTCCTTCAGGGTTACCTTGGGTCTCTCTGTCGCCTCTCTGATTAATGCCCTCCCTGCCTGGTCCGTGAGTTTTGTTGGGCGACCCTCTCTTGGCAGGTTAGTTGTGGTGGCATATTTCTTTAAAACTTTTTATAATGGATTTAATGGTGCTCCGTTTCAGATATTTTTTTATAACCCAACCTTGATCTGTACTTCTCCACAACTTTGTCCCTGACCTGTTTGGAGAGCTCCTTGGTCTTCATGGTGTCGCTTGCTTGGTGGTGCCCCTTGCTTAGTGGTGTTGCAGACTCTGGAGCCTTTCAGAACAGGTGTATATATACTGAGATCATGTGACAGATTATGTGACGCTTAGATTGCACACAGGTGGACTTTATTTAACTAATTATGTGACTTCTGAAGGTAATTGGTTGCAACAGATCTTATTTAGGGGCTTCATAGCAAAGGGGGTGAATACATATGCACGCACCACTTTAACATACTTTTGTTTTTTTGAATTTTCTGAAACAAGTGATTTTTTTTATTTCACCGTTTTGGCCTGGTTTGCTAACTACCTCTCTCAAAGAGTGTAGTGTATGAAGTCAGAAAATCTGCTGCCTCTGCCACTGCTTGTCACCAAGGGAGTACCCCAAGGCTCAATCCTAGGCCCCACGCTCTTCTCAATTTACATAAACAACTTAGCTCACGCAGTAGGAAGCTCTCTCATCCATTTATATGCAGATGATACAGTCTTATACTCAGCTGGCCACTCACCGGATGTTGTGTTAAAACGCTCTACACCAAAGCTTTCTTAGTGTCCAACAAGCTTTCTCTGCCCTTAACCTTGTTCTGAACACAGGTTACTACCTCTGAGGGTTTAGAGCTTGAGGTAGTCACCTCACACAAGTAGTTGGGAGTATGGCTAGACGGTCCACTGTCCTTCTCTCAGCACATATCAAAGCTGCAGGCTAAAGTTAAATCTAGACTTGGTTTCCTCTATCGTAATCACTCCAGCTGCCAAACTAACCCTGATTCAGATGACGATCCTACCCATGCTAGATTACGGAGACATAATTTAGAGATCGGCAGGTAAGGGTGCTCTCGAGCGGCTAGATGTTCTTTACCATTCGGCCATCAGACTTTCCACCAACGCTCTGTTTAAGGTCCCGAAAGCACACATCCCTGGGTCGCTCATCTTTTCAGTTCACAGCAGCTAGCGACTGGAACGAGCTGCAACAAACACTCAAACTGGACAGTTTTATCTCCATCTCTTCATTCAAAGTCTCAATCATGGACACCCTTACTGACAGCTGTGGCTGCTTTGTGTGATGTATTGTTGTCTCTACCTTCTGGCCCTTTGTGCTGTTGTCTGTGCCCAATAATGTTTGTACCATGTTTTGTGCTGCTACCATGCTGTGTTGTCATGTGTTGCTGCCTTGCTATGTTGTTGTCTTAGGTCTCTCTTTATGTAGTGTTGTGTTGTCGTGATGTGTGTTTTGTCCTATATTTATATTTTATATATATATATTTTTAATCCCAGCCCCCGTCCCCGCAGGAGGTCTTTTGCCTTTTGATAGGCCATCATTGTAAATAAGAATTTGTTCTTAACTGACTTGCCTAGTTAAATAAAATAAATAAATATCTGTGGTATAGACGTGTTTCAACAGTGTAAATAGCTGTGTTGTAGACGTGTTTCAACATTATATAACTGTGTTTATAGACTTGTTTCAATAGTAAATATCTGTGTTGTAGACTTGTTTCAATAGTATATACCTGTGTTTATAGACTTGTTTCAATAGTATATATCTGTGTTGTAGACTTATTTCAACAATATTTATGTGTTTTAGACTTGTTTCAACATTATATCTGTGTTCTAGACATGTTTCAACAGTATATATTTGTGTTATAGACGTTCTTAACTGACTTGCCTAGTTAAATAAGGGTTAAATAAAAAAAACATTAAAAAAAATACAATACAAAAGTGGTAGACGCCATTTTGGAAAACAGTCCTATTGTAAATAGGTTGGTGAGGAATCAGCAAAAAGTCAATCAATCCACACTGGGTGACAGTTAGAATCACCTAGCCAGAACCCAACCAGCACTAGGACCCACAATAAACACAACCTAGCCAGAACCCAACCACAGACTAGAACCCAACCAGCACTAGGACCCACAATAAACACAACCAAGCCAGAACCCAACCACAGACTAGAACCCAGACAGCACTAGGACCCACAACAAACACAACCAAGCCAGAACCCAACCACAGACTAGAACTCAGACAGCTCTAGGACCCACAACAAACACAACCAAGCCAGAACCCAACCACAGACTAGAACCCAGACAGCTCTAGGACCCACAACAAACACAACCAAGCCAGAACCCAACCACAGACTAGAACCCAGACAGCTCTAGGACCCACAACAAACACAACCAAGCCAGAACCCAACCACAGACTAGAACCCAGCCACAGACTAGAACCCAACCACAGACTAGAACCCAGACAGCACTAGGACCCACAACAAACACAACCAAGCCAGAACCCAACCACAGACTAGAACCCAGACAGCTCTAGGACCCACAACAAACACAACCAAGCCAGAACCCAACCACAGACTAGAACCCAGACAGCACTAGGACCCACAATAAACACAACCTAGCCAGAACCCAACCACAGACTAGAACCCAGACAGCACTAGGACCCACAACAAACACAACCAAGCCAGAACCCAACCACAGACTAGAACCCAGACAGCAGTAGGACCCACAACAAACACAACCAAGCCAGAACCCAACCACAGACTAGAACCCAGACAGCACTAGGACCCACAACAAACACAACCAAGCCAGAACCCAACCACAGACTAGAACCCAGACAGCACTAGGACCCACAACAAACACAACCAAGCCAGAACCCAACCACAGACTAGAACCCAGACAGCACTAGGACCCACAACAAACACAACCAAGCCAGAACCCAACCACAGACTAGAACCCAGACAGCACTAGGACCCACAACAAACACAACCAAGCCAGAACCCAACCACAGACTAGAACCCAGACAGCACTAGGACCCACAACAAACACAACCTAGCCAGAACCCAACCACAGAGTAGAACCCAGCCAGCACTAGGACCCACAACAAACACAACCTAGCCAGAACCCAACCACAGACTAGAACCCAGCCAGCACTAGGACCCACAATAAACACAACCTAGCCAGAACCCAACCACAGACTAGAACCCAGCCAGCACTAGGACCCACAATAAACCCAACCAAGCCAGAACCCAACCACAGAGTAGAACCCAGCCAGCACTAGGACCCACAATAAACACAACCAAGGCATGAAACTGGCCAGCATAACAACAGCAAGGAGAGTGGTGACTTACTCAATGTGATTAAATCCTGAGGCCCATCAAAACAGAATGCAACGGAGGCTACGTTACCAGTATGATAGCCATGAGAGAAGCACCTTGGAGGGGAGAGAAGCACCTTGGATTTACCGCAAGAGTAAATCCAAGTAGCCTAAACCAAGTAGAGTTCAAGTTTGGCAGTAGTCCAAAAACATCCAAGGCACAAGGTTAAGTAGAAGGATGAAAGCAGCAGTAGGCAGGTGTCTGCCCAGATAATGCCCCAGTGAAGGCCCCAGATAATACCCCAGTGAAGGCCCCAGATAATGCCCCAGTGAAGGCCCCAGATAATACCCCAGTGAAGGCCCCAGATAATGCCCCAGTGAAGGCCCCAGATAATGCCCCAGTGAAGGCCCCAGTGAAGGCCCCAGATAATACCCCAGTGAAGGCCCCAGATAATACCCCAGTGAAGGCCCCAGATAATGCCCCAGTGAAGGCCCCAGATAATGCCCCAGTGAAGGCCCCAGATAATACCCCAGTGAAGGCCCCAGATAATGCCCCAGTGAAGGCCCCAGATAATACCCCAGAGAAGGCCCCAGATAATACCCCAGTGAAGGCCCCAGATAATACCCCAGTGAAGGCCCCAGATAATACCCCAGTGAAGGCCCCAGATAATGCCCCAGTGAATGCCCCAGATAATACCCCAGTGAAGGCCCCAGATAATGCCCCAGTGAATGCCCCAGATAATACCCCAGTGAAGGCCCCAACAAATGCCCCAGTGCAGACTAGGGAGCCCAGGTATATCCAAGCCTCAAAGGTTTCAGCAGACCTGTTTTGTATGTCTCCTTTAAAACCTCTGCATGCAATATTGCACTATTGTTCACTGTGTTCACAGCCAGATGAAACAAAGGTCAAAGGAGACAAAAATCTACAAAACGCTTTTCAACTACAAACACTGATCAGACAAAAAGACATGTTTGTACACAGTAACAAGTTGTTCTTTATGGGAACATCCCCATCTCTGCCAGCTCTGTTGTAGAGACATTATATCCATTCAGAGAAACATCAGTCTGACTTTATTTTAACCAAGCCTCAGTAATTATCAAAATGTTAGTTTGAGGAGCCAGAAAATCACAACTAGATACATTTTCTAAATCAAACTTCTGACACATGAATCAGTCCAGGACCACAGCGAGATTTCAGACCATATGGAGTCTCTAACATGCTATGATCAGTAGATAATACATTGTTCCCTCTTATAGCCCGGGTCTAAGAATCAACTATTAAAGACTACCAGAGCACACTGGATTCTCCAATTACCATGAATGAATTAGAGGACAAAAAAGGCCTGTGGGGTTGATGGTATGCTAAATGAAAATATAAAATATACAAACCACAGGACCACGAATACAAATTCCATCTACACACTCTGGCCCTAGAGCACACAAAAAAACCATACATACCTCGGCCTAAACATCAGCGCCACAGGTAACTTCCACAAAGCTGTGAACGAGCTGAGAGACAACGCAAGAAGGGCCATCGATGCCATCAAAAGGAACATAAACATTTGACATACCAATTAGGATCTGGCAAGAAAAACCTGAATCAGTTATAGAACCCATTGCCCTTTATGGTTGTGAGGTCTGGGGTCCGCTCACCAACCAAGAATTCACAAAATGGGACAAACACCAAATTGAGACTCTGCGTAAAACACCAAATAATGCATGCAGAGCAGAATTAGGTCGTTACTCGCTAATTATCAAAATCCAGAAAAAGAGCCATTAAAGTCTACAACAACCTAAAAGGAAGAGATTCCCAAACCTTCCATAACAAAGCCATCACCTACAGAGAAATTAACCTGGAGAAGAGTCCCCCTAAGCAAGCTGGTCCTGGGGCTCTGTTCACAAACACAAACAGACCCCACAGAGCCCCAGGACAGCAACACAATTAGACCCAACCAAATCATGAGAAAACAGTTAATAACTTGAACACATTGGAAAGAATTAACAAAAAAACAGAGCAAACTAGAATGCTATTTGGCCCTAAACAGAGAGTACACAGTGGCAGAATACCTGACCACTGACTGACCCAAAATAAAGGACATTTTTGACTGTTCAGACTTAGTGAGCTTAGCCTTGCTATTGAGAAAGGCTGCCGAAGGCAGACCTGGTTCTTAAGAGAAGACAGGCTATGTGCACACTGCCCACAAAATGAGGTGGAAACTGAGCTGCACTTCCTAACCTCCTGCCAAATGTATGACCATATTAAAGACACATATTTCCCTCAGATTACACAGATCCACAAAGAATTCGAAAACAAATCAATTTTTTTATAATCTCCCATATCTACTGGGTGAAATACCACAGTGTGCCATCACAGCAGCAACATTTGGGACCTGTTGCCACAAGAAAAGGGCAACCAGTGAAGAACAAACACCATTGTAAATACAAGCCATATTTATGTTTATTTATTTTCCCTTTTGTACTTTAACTATTCACACATCGTTACAACACTGTATATAGACATAATATGACATTTGAAATGTCTTTATTCATTTGGAACTTCTGTGAGCGTAATGTTTACTGTTTTATTGTTTATTGTTTATTTCACTTTTGTTTATTATCTGTTTCACTTGCTTTGGCAATGTAAACATATGTTTCCCCTGCCAATAAAGACCCTTGAATTGAAAATTGAATTGAGAGAGAGAGGGCCTTAGCTCAACTTATAGGGCAGTGCACTTACAGCAAGTTCTTACAGCCAAGTTCATACAGCCAAGTTCATACAGCCAAGTTCATACAGCCAGGTTCTTACAGCCAAGTTCATACAGCCACGTTCTTACAGCCAAGTTCATACAGCCAAGTTCTTACAGCCAAGTTCTTACAGACAAGTTCCTGTGTAGAGTTGCAGTGTGCAGCATAAACTACAGTTTCAACATCAGTTTAACAAAGTACTACTGATCCAACATCAGTTTAACAAAGTACTACTGATCCAAGTTTAAGAAAGTACTACTGATCCAACAACAGTTTAACAAAGTACTACTGATCCAACATCAGTATAACAAAGTACTACTTATCCAACATCAGTTTAATAAAGTACTACAGATCCAAGTTTAACAAAGTACTACTGAACCAACAACAGTTTAACAAAGAACTACTGATCCAAGTTTAAGAAAGTACTACTGATCCAACAACAGTTGAACAAAGTACTACTGATCCAACATCAGTATAACAAAGTACTACTGATCCAACATCAGTATAACAAAGTACTACTGATCCAACATCAGTATAACAAAGTACTACTGATCCAACATCAGTTTAACAAAGTACTACTGATCCAACATCAGTTTAACAAAGTACTACTGATCCAACATCAGTATAACAAAGTAATACTGATTCAACATCAGTTTAACAAAGTACTACTGATTCAACATCAGTTTAACAAAGTACTACTGATCCAACATCAGTTTAACAAGGAACTACTGATCCAACATCAGTTTAACAAAGTATTACTGATCCAACATCAGTTTAACAATGTACTACTGATCCAATAACATCTGCATCCCAAATGGCACCCTATTCCCTATATAGTGCACTACTTTTGACCAGGACCCATATAGGGGACAGGTTGCCATTTGGAACACAGTCCTCTTTTCTAGCTTCTTGGGTTTCTAATCAAACGCTCCACACATTGACAGACATTCCACTTACTGCTAGTGAGAGAAACTTTGGTGCCTGAATGAAGTCCCTCATGTTCCTACCCAGTGAAGCTGCCCCTTAAAGAGTGGGGTATTAAATTGTCTTGTTAAAAGTGGAGTAGTAACTGATCTGTGAAATTGTAAAACATCGAAAGCAATTTACTAAATGACAATGCAACGTGTGAATAAATAACAACATCCTGAATCATAACAGTCTGATATGTAGAATAATGAACGGAGAGGAGACACCTACAGACACCAGATGAATCTGATATGTAGTGTAATGAACGAAGAGGAGACACCTACAGTCACCAGATTAATCTGATATGTCGAATAATGAACAAAGAGGAGACACCTACAGTCACCAGATTAATCTGATATGTAGAATAATGAACGGAGAGGAGACACCTACAGTCACCAGATTAATCTGATATGTCGAATAATGAACAAAGAGGAGACACCTACAGTCACCAGATTAATCTGATATGTAGAATAATGAACGGAGAGGAGACACCTACAGTCACCAGATTAATCTGATATGTCGAATAATGAACAGAGAGGAGACACCTACAGTCACCAGATTAATCTGATATGTAGTATGATGAACGGAGAGGAGACACCTACAGACACCAGATTAATCTGATATGTCGAATAATGAACAGAGAGGAGACACCTACAGTCACCAGATTAATCTGATATGTCGAATAATGAACAGAGAGGAGACACCTACAGTCACCAGATTAATCTGATATGTAGTGTAATGAATGGAGAGGAGACACCTACAGTCACCAGATTAAACAGTGAAGAGGCAACTCAGGGATGCTGGCCTTCTAGGCAGAGTTGCAAAGAAAAAAACATATCTCAGACTGGACAATAAAAAGAAAACATTAAGATGGACAAAAGAACACAGACACTGGACAGAGGAACTCTGCCTAGAAGGCCAGCATCCTGGCGTTGCCTCTTCACTGTTGGCGTTGAGACTGGTGTTTTGCGGGCACTATTTAATGAAACTGCCAGTTAAGGACGTGTGAGGCGTCGGTTTCTCAAACTAGACACTCTAATGTACTCGTCCTCTTGCTCAGTTGTGCACCGGGCCCTCCCATTCCTCTTTCTATTCTGGTTAGAGCCAGTTTACGCTGTTCTGTGAAGGGAGTAGTACACAGCGTTGTACGAGATCTTCAGTTTCTTGGCAATTTCTCGCATGGAATAGCCTTCATTTCTCAGAACAAGAATAGACTGACGAATCTCAGAACAAAGTGCTTTGTTTCCGGCCATTTTGAGCCATTAATCGAACCCACAAATGCTGATGCTCCAGATACTCAACTAGTCTAAAGAAGATCTTCATTGTAAAGGGTTTAAACAGTGTGTCCCATGCTTGTTCAATGAACCATAAACAATGAATGAACATGCACCTGTGGAACGGTCGTTAAAGCACTAACAGCTTACATAAGGTAGGAAATTAAAGTCACAGTTATGAAAACTTAGGACACTAAAGAGGCCTTTCTACTGACTCTGAAAAACACAAAAAGAAAGATGCCCTGGGTCCCTGCTCATCTGCATGAATGTGCCTTAGGCATGTTGCAAGGAGGCATGAGGACTGCAGATGTGGCCAGGGCAATAAATTGCAATGTCCGTACTGTGAGATGCCTAAGACAGCGCTACAGGGAGACAGGACGGACAGCTGATCGTCCTTGCAGTGGCAGACCACGTGTAACAACACCTGCACAGGATCGGTACATCTGAACATCCCACCTGCGGGACAGGTACAGGATGGCAAAAACAACTGCCCGAGTTACACCAGGAACGCACATCAGTGCTCAGACTGTCCGCAATAGCCTGAGAGAGGCTGGACTGTGGGTTTGTAGGCCTGTTGTAAGGCAGGTCCTCACCAGACATCATCGGGAACAACGTCGCCTATGGGCACAAACCCACCGTCGCTGTACCATACCGGACTGCCAAAAGTGCTCTTCACTGACGAGTCACAGTTTTGTCTCACCAGGGGTGAATGTCTTGATTCGTGTTTATCATCGACAATGCCACCAGCCATACTGCTCATTCTGTGCTTGATTTCCTGCAAGACAGGAATGTCATTGTTCTGCCATGGCCAGCGAAGAGCCCGGATCTCAACCCCATTGAGCACGTCTGGGACCTGTTGGATCGGAGGGTGAGGGATAGGAACATTCCCCCCAGAAATGTCCTGGAACTTGCAGGTGCCTTGGTGTAAGAGTGGGGTAACATCTCACAGCACAAACTGACAAATCTGTTGCAGTCCATGAGGAGGAGAAGCACTGCAGTACTTAATGCAGCTGGTGGCCACACCAGATACTGACTGTTACTTTTGATTTTGACCCCCCCTTTGTTCAGGGACACATTATTCCATTTCTGTTAGTCACATGTCTGTGGAACATGTTCAGTTTGTGTCTCAGTTGTTGAATCTTGTTATGTTCATGCAAATATTTACACATGTTGAGTTTGCTGAAAATAAACGCAGTTGACAGTAGGAGGACGTTTCTTTTTTTGCTGAGTTTATAATAGTAATAAATTAACCACGGCAACAACAGGCTTCTAAAGGGCAACCCGAGCAACCCGAATAAGAAGTAAACACTGGACCGGAAACCTACTGTCATTTTCCTGCCTGTCCACAGGCAAGGACTAGTCAGATACACTATAGACAAATAAGTAAAAACAGAGCTTCTGCAACGTAGTTTCATAAGATAGAGTTAATTTTATAAGATAGTTTCATAAGATAGAGTTAGTTTTATAAGATAGAGTTAGTTTTATAAGATATAATTAGTTTTATAAGATAGTTTCAAAAGATAGAGATAGTTTCATAAGATAGAGTTAGTTAGTTTTATAAGATATAGTTAGTTTTATAAGATAGAGTTAGTTAGTTTTATAAGATAGAGTTAGTTAGTTTTATAAGATAGAGTTAGTTAGTTTTATAATATATAGTTAGTTTTATAAGATAGAGTTAGTTAGTTTTATAAGATAGAGTTAGTTTTATAAGATATAGTTAGTTAGTTTTATAAGATAGAGTTAGTTTTATAAGATAGAGTTAGTTTTATAAGATATAGTTAGTTTTATAAGATAGAGTTAGTTAGTTTTATAAGTTAAAGTAAGTTTCATAAGATAGAGTTAGTTAGTTTTATAAGATATAGTTAGTTTTATAAGATAGAGTTAGTTTTATAAGATAGAGTTAGTTTTATAAGATATAGTTAGTTAGTTTTATAAGTTAAAGTAAGTTTCATAAGATAGAGTTAGTTAGTTTTATAAGATATAGTTAGTTTCATAAGATAGAGTTAGGTCTCTGACCTCCTCCCTATAGTCTCGTCAATGTCGGTGATCAGGCCTACCACTGTTGTGTCGTCTGCAAACTTCATGATGGTGTTGGAGTCGTGCCTGGCCATGCAGTCATAGGTGAACAGGGAGTACAGGAGGGGACTTAGCACGTATCCCTGGGCGGCTCCAGTGTTGAGGATCAGCGTAGCGGATATGTTGCTACCTACCCTCACCCCTTGGGGGCGGCCCGTCAGGAAGTCCAGGATCCAGTCGCAGATGTCGGTGTTTAGTCGGTGTTTAGCCCCAGGATCCTCAGCTTAGTGATGAGCTGTGTTGATGTGAGCCATTACCAGCCTTTCAAATAACTTCATGGCTACGGACATGAGTGCTACGGCTCTGTAGTCATCTAGGCAGGTTGCCTTCATGTTCTTGGGCACAGGGACTATGGTGGTCTGCTTGAAACATGTTGGTATTACAGACTCAATCAGGGACATGTTGAAAATGTCAGTGAAGACACCTGCCAGTTGGTCAGCACATGCCCGGAGCACACGTCCTGGGAATCTGTCTGGCCCTGCAGCCTTGTGAATGTTGACCTGTTTAAAAGTCTTACTCACGTCGGCTACGGAGCGCGTGATCACACAGTCGTCCGGAACAGCTGAAGCTCTCATGCATGCCTCAGTGTTGCTTGCCTCGAAGCGAGCATAGAAGTGATTTAGCTCGTCTGGTAGTGTCACTCGGCAGCTCGCGGCTGTGCTTCCCTTTGTAGTCTGTAATAGTTTGCAAGCCCTGCCACATAAGACGAGCATCAGAGCTGGTGTAGTACGATTCAATCTTAGCCCATAATGACGCTTTGCCTGTTTGATGGTTCGTCGCAGGGCATAGCAGGATTTCTTATAAGCTTCCGTGTTAGAGTCCCGCACCTTGAAGGCGGCAGCTCTACCCTTTAGCTCAGTGTGAATGTTGCCTGTAATCCATGGATTCTGGTTGGGGTATGTACGTACAGTCACTGTGGGGACGACGTCCTCGATGCACTTACTGATAAAGCCAGTGATGTGGTGCACTCCTCAACGCCATCGGAAGAATCCCAGAACATGTTCCAGTCTGTGATAGCAAAACAGTCCTGTAGTTTAGCATCTGCTTCATCTGACCACTTTTTATATAGACCGAGTCCCTGGTGCTTCCTGCTTTAATTTTTGCTTGTAAGCAGGAATCAGGAGGATAGAGTTGTGGTCGGATTTACCAAATGGAGGGTGAGGGAGAGCTTTGTACGCGTCTCTGTGTGTGGAGTACAGGTGATCTAGAATGTTTTTCCCTCTGGTTGCACATTTAACATGCTGATAGAAATTTGGTAGAACTGATTTAAGTTTCCCTGCATTAAAGTCTCCGGCCACTAGGAGCGCCGCCTCTGGGTGAGTGGTTTCCTGTTTGCTTATTTCCTTATACAGCTGAATGAGTGCGGTCTTAGTGCCAGCATCTGTCTGTGGTGGTAAATAAACAGCCACGAAAAGTATAGCTGAAAACTCTCTAGGCAAGTAGTGTGGATACTCTACTTCAGGTGAGCAAAATCTAGAGACTTCCTTAGATTTTGTGCACCAGCTGTTGTTTACAAATATGCACAGACCCCCCTCGACTTCCGGAGTGTGCTGTTCTATCTTGCCGGTGCAGCGTATATCCCGCTAGCTGAATATCCATGTCGTCATTCAGCCACGATTCCGTTGAAACATAGGATGTTACAGTTTTTGATGTCCCGTTGGTAGGATATTTTATTGTCTAATTATTGCACGTTGGCAAGTAATATTGACAGTAACGGTAGCTTTCCCACTCGCCTTCTGCAGATCCTCACGAGGCCCCCCGCTCTGTGTCCTCTGTACCTGCGTCTTTTCCTCTTGCAAATAACTGGGATGTTGGCCATGTCGGGTGTTCGGAGAATGTCCTGTGCGTCCTGCTTGTTAAAGAAAAAATCTTTGTCTAATCTGAGGTGAGTGATCGCTGTCCTGATATCCAGAAGCTATTTTTTGCCATAAGATACGGTTGCAGAAACATTGTACAAAATAAAAATAAGTTACAAATAACACGAAAAAACATGAATAGCTGATGTACTATTGGAGAGCCCTTCTTTGTCTACGCCCATTCAGCATTGTTCACACCCTCTTAAGCCTTAGCCCCACCCATCTCTTTAAGGGTTGCTCCAACTGTTCTGTACTAACTTGCCAGCTACTTCCTGACATCTAAGAGAGAGAGAGAACAGCTCACTGAACATTACTCGCCCTATCTGTGGTTTCGCGTTCAGAGCGCACACTGGACGCTCTGGCCAATAAGTAGGGTTGATCTGAAAGCTCTGACCTCACAACTACAGCAAAGCATCCAAGCTAACAATGGCTAGCTACTTCCAGACACAGGCTTTTTTCATGTTATCCAGAGCGTTGGTGACTGAAAATGTGCTGCTGGCAACAATTGAATTACACTTTGTTGCCGACGTTTACTGACACAGGACATATTCAACCCCAACTTGATAATGTATTTGGAGTCGTGCTTGGCCACACAGTCGTGGGTGAACAGGGAGTACAGGAGGGGACTGAGCACACACCCCTGAGGGGCCCCTATGTTAAGAGTCAGAGTGGCGGATGTGATGTAGCCTACCCTCACCACCTGGGGTCGGCCCGTCAGGTTGTCCAGGATCCAGTTGCAGAGGGAGGTGTTCAGAGTCTTAAGCTTGGTGACAAGCTTGGAGGGGACAATGGTGTTGAACGCTGAGCTGTAGTCAATGAACAGCATTCTCACATAGGTATTCCTCTTATCTAGGTGGGTGAGGGCAGTGTGGAGAGCAATTGAGATTGCGTAGTCTATGGATCTGTTATGGCGGTGTGCAAATTGGAGTGGGTCTAGGGTGGCTGGGATAATGGAGTTGATGTGTGCCATAACCAGCCTCTCAAAGCACTTCCTGATGACAGATGTGAGTGCTACAGGGTTGTAGTCATTGTGGCTTGAAGCCTTATAGTTCTTGGGAACAGGAATGATGGTGGTCACCTTGCAGGTGTTGACCTGATTAAAGACCCTTCTCACGTCGGCCTCCGGGAGCGAGATCACCTAATCCTCTGGGTCGGTGAAGGCCCTCACACCCGACTCGATATTGTTGTTGTCAAAGAGCGCATAAAATACGCTGAGTTCATCTGGCAGAGAGGCATTGTTGGGCTGATCACGGTTGGGTAATCTGTAGCATCAGGGCTGACTGTCTTCGGCTGTAGCATCAGGGCTGACTGTCTTCGGCCGTAGCATCAGGGCTGGCTGTCTTCGGTCGTAGCATCAGGGCTGGCTGTCTTCGGGCGTAGCATCAGGGCTGGCTGTCTTCGGCCGTAGCATCAGGGTTAGCTGTGATAGTTCTGTGTGTTGTAGCGCTGTTCTTTAGTTTAGCACCAACCTCAGTGTTTATCCAGGGCTTTTGATTGGGGAAGCACCGTGGGGACAACGTCACCGATGCATTTTCTAAAGAAGCCGGTGACGGAGGTGGCTAGCTCCTCAATGTTATCGGTGGAGTATCGAAACATATTCCAATCAGTGCTAGCAAATCGTGGGTATCTCCTGTTTCAGCTTCTGCTTGTAAACAGGAAGCAAGAGGACGGCATCATGATCTGATTTGCCAAATGGCGGATGAGGGAGGGCCTGCCGAATTAAAAATCGCCGTCAACCAGAAAGGCAGCCTCTGGGCGTAGGTTTTCCTGCTTGTTTATAGCCTTGTACAGTTGGTTTAGCACCAGCTTGTTATTTATATTGTCCTGAGGTGGAATGTATACAGCAGTCACGATAACAGCTGAAAACTCCCTCGGGAGGCAGTCTGGAAGGGTCGCCATGTGACCATCAGGTATTCTAAGACGGGTGAACAGTGGGTCGACACTTCCACCGCGCTGGAATCAGCACACCAGTTGGAGTTGATTAACATGCAAACCACAGGTTTTTACCTATGTAACGCCAGAGTTCTCTCTTGGGTAGCTGGAAATTGGGTTGGAATTACAGAGAGCCCAGGGCAGATGAGTCGAAGTCGAAGCCGGAATTGTGGTAAGTAACTGCCGATCTGATGTTCAAGAGTGGTTGTCGGTTGTCAGAAATAATTGCGGATACATGTCATGAAAATAGAGTAAAAATCACAAAATGGTAAAGTTGGTTCGGAGCAAAACGGCGGCCATCCAGTACAGCGCCATCTTACACCAGAGAGAGAGAGCGAGAGAGAGAGAGAGAGAGAGAGAGAGAGAGAGAGAGAGAGAGAGAGAGAGAGAGAGAGAGGGTAGGTAGGTAGGTAGAGCAGCACAAATCAAGAGACTCCTACAACCATTCTTCCACAGTTTTGTTAAGACACTCCTCTCCTCCACTGATCTGATCCGGAGGATTCATTCTGAGAGCACTTCATAAAGGTCAAATGAAATTTCGCATTGCACGCCGTTGTCATCAATGGGGGGGGGGAATAATTAGTATTTGCGTTGCCATGGTGACAGAGTGCGGCCGGCAGGTAGGCTGCATGGAGCTGTGTGGCGCTGTGGGGGACAGGGAGTTGTGCGGCGCTGTGGGGGACAGGGAGCTGTGAGGAATGGGACGGCAGGGTGTGAAAGGGGTAGAGAGAGAACAATGACTACCTCCTGGGTCCTACTGGTTCAAGCCCCAGAAAGGAGACCCACACACACAGCACAGCGGGGCCTCAGTCTCCAGTCTCCAGTCCCTAGTCCCAATTCTCCAGTCTCCAGTCCCTAGTCTCCAGTATCCAGTCTCTAGTTCCTAGTCCCCATTCTCCAGTCCGCATTTTCCAGTCTCCAGTCCCTAATCCCCATTCTCCAGTCTCCAGTGTCCAGTCCCTAGTCCCCATTCTCAAGTCTCCAGTATCCAGTCCCTAGTCCGCATTCGACAGTCCCCAGTCTCCAGTCTCAAGTCCCCAGTCTCCAGTCTCCAGTCCCTAATCCCCAGTCTCCAGTCTCCAGTCTCCAGTCCCTAATCCCCTGTCTCCAGTCCCCAGTCTCCAGTCTCAAGTCCCCAGTCTCCAGTCTACAGTCCCTAATCCCCTGTCTCCAGTCTCCAGTCCCCAGTCTCCAGTCTACAGTCCCTAATCCCCTGTCTACAGTCCCTAGTCCCCAGTCCCCAGTCTCCAGTCCCCAGTCCCCAGTCTCCAGTCCCCAGTCCCCAGTCTCCAGTCTCCAGTCCCTAATCCCCTGTCTCCAGTCTCCAGTCCCCAGTCCCCAGTCTCCAGTCCCCAGTCCCCAGTCTCCAGTCTCCAGTCCCTAATCCCCTGTCTCCAGTCTCCAGTCCCCAGTCCCCAGTCTCCAGTCCCCAGTCCCCAGTCTCCAGTCCCTAATCCCCTGTCTCCAGTCTCCAGTCCCCAGTCCCCAGTCTCCAGTCTCCAGTCCCTAATCCCCTGTCTCCAGTCTCCAGTCCCCAGTCCCCAGTCTCCAGTCCCCAGTCCCCAGTCTCCAGTCCCTAATCCCCTGTCTCCAGTCTCCAGTCTCCAGTCTCCAGTCCCCAGTCCCCAGTCTCCAGTCCCCAGTCCCCAGTCTCCAGTCTCCAGTCCCTAATCCCCTGTCTCCAGTCTCCAGTCCCCAGTCCCCAGTCTCCAGTCCCCAGTCCCCAGTATCCAGTCTCCAGTCCCTAATCCCCTGTCTCCAGTCTCCAGTCCCCAGTCTCCAGTCTCCAGTCCCCAGTCTCCAGTCCCCAGTCTCCAGTCTCCAGTCTCCAGTCTCCAGTCTCCAGTCTCCAGTCCCCAGTCTCCAGTCCCCAGTCTCCAGTCTCCAGTCTCCAGTCCCCAGTCTCCAGTCTCCAGTCTCCAGTCCCCAGTCTCCAGTCTCCAGTCTCCAGTCCCCAGTCTCCAGTCCCCAGTCTCCAGTCTCCAGTCTCCAGTCATCTAGGAAAGGTAATAACACCTGAACACTAAAGCCAGAAACAACCTCACAGCTCTACAGCCATAATATAGCCTGGAGCAGTACCTGTGTGTGCTGAGAGACGGATGCTTAAGAAAAAGGCAACATCATATGTGTCTAGAAACCATTTAAGAGGCTGTGGAACAGAAACAGAGATAGACCAGAGCAGTAGAACAGCTGAACAGAGGGTTGAAAACTGAGGCAGTGGCTGCATCCTAAATAGAACAGACAGAGATCCCTTGCTTCACCATGCCTGTTCTGGCTTCCAAGAGAGGGCGTAACAGACAGACAGACAGACAGAGATCCCTGATTCCCTGGGCTTGCCTCGCCATGCCTGTTCTGGCTTCCAATCAAATGTATTGTTAACAAACTATAGTTTTGGCAAGTCTGTTAGGACATCTACTTTGTGCATGACACAAGTCATTTTTCAAACAATTGTTTACAGACAGATAATTTCACTTATAATTCACTGTATCACAATTCCAGTGGGTCAGAAGTTTACATACACTAAGTTGCCTGTGACTTTAAACAGCTTGGAAAATTCCAGAAAATGATGTCATGGCTTTAGAAGCTTCTGATAAGCTAATTTATATCATTTGAGTCAATTGGAGGTGTACCTGTGGATGTATTTCAAGGCCTACCTTCAAAATCAGTGCCTCTTTGCTTGACATCATGGGAAAATCATAAGAAATTAGCCAAGACCTCAGAAACAAATTGTAGACCTCCACAAGTCTGGTTCATCCTTGGGAGCAATTTCCAAAAGCCTGAAGGTACCACGTTCATCTGTACAAACAATAGTACACAAGTATAAACACCATGGGACCACGCAGCCGTCATACTGGTCAGGAAGGGGACGCGTTCTGTCTCCTAGAGATGAACGTACTTTGGTGTGAAAAGTGCAAATCAATCCCAGAACAACAGCAAAGGACCTTGTAAAGATGCTGGAGGAAACAGGTACAAAAGTATCTATATCCACAGTAAAACGAGTCCTATATCGACATAACCTGAAAGGCCGCTCAGCAAGGAAGAAGCCACTGCTCCAAAACCGCCATAAAAAAGCCAGACTACGGTTTGCAACTGCACATGGGGACAAAGATCGTACTTTTGGAGAAATGTCCTCTGATCTGATGAAACAAAAATATAACTGTTTGGCCATAATGACCATCCTTATGTTTGGAGGAAAAAGGGGGAAGCTTGCAAGCCGAAGAACACCATCCCAAACGTGAAGCACGGGGGTGGTAGCATCATGTTGTGGTGGTGCTTTGCTGCAGGAGGGACTGGTGCACTTCATAAAATAGATGGCATCATGAGGAAGGAAAATTATGTGGATTTATTGAAGCAACATCTCAAGACATCAGTCAGGAAGTTAAAGCTTGGTCGTAAATGGGTCTTCCAAATGGACAATGACCCCAAACATACTTCCAAAATTGTGGCAAAATGGCTTAAGGACAACAAAGTCAAGATATTGGAGTGGCCATCAGAAAGCCCTGACCTCAATCCTATAGAACATTTGTGGGCAGAACTGAAAAAGTGTGTGCGAGCAAAGAGGCCTACAAACCTGTCTCAGTTACACCAGCTCTGTCAGGAGGAATGGGCCAAAAAACACCAACATTTTTGTGGGAAGCTTGTGGAAAATCTTGTGCAATACACTGACGCATGTCTTGTATTCAAGATCCTAAATGGCCAGGCTCCTCCCCCTCCACTCAGTACTTTTGTTAAACAGAAAACCCAAACATATGGCAGCAGATCCACAAGGTCTGCCATGAGAGATGACTGTATAGTTCCCTTAAGGAAAAGCATCTTTAGTCAATCTGCTTTCTCTGTGAGAGCTTCCCATGTCTGGAATGCACTGCCATCAGACATACATAACTGCACCACCTATCACACTTTCACAAAAAACATGAAGACATGGCTGAAGGTCAATCAGATTTGTGAACATAATCCCTAGCTGTGTATTGCCGCTTTCCATGTTGTCCATTGTCTGTAGCTTGTGAGGTGTGGAAACACTGTTGCTTTTATGGATTTTGTCTTGTTGCTTTTTGTGCTATGTAGCTCTGTCTGCATGCTATGTCTTGCTTGTCCTATGTTGCTCTGCGTGTGCTCATTGATTGTCTGTATTGTAATTGTTTTTAATAACCTGCTCAGGGACTGCGGTTGAAAATTAGCCGGCTGGCTAAAACCGGCACTTTTACTGAAACGTTGATTAATGTGCACTGTCCCTGTAAAAATAAAAATAAACTCAAACTCAAGGCTACCCAAAACCTTTGACCCAAGTTAAACAATTAAAGGCAACGCTACCAAATACTAATTGAGTGTATGTAAACGTCTGACCCACTGGGAATGTGATGAAAGAAATAAAAGCTGAATTAAATCATTCTCTCTACTATTATTCTGACATTTCACATTCTTAAAATAAAGTGGTGATCCTAACTGACCTAAAACAGGGAATATTTACTAGGAGTAAATGTCAGGAATTGTGAAAAACTGAGTTTAAATGTATTTGGCTAAGGTGTATGTAAACTTCCGACTTCAACTGTATCTGTTTTATAGACGTGTTTCAAAAGTGTGAATCTGTTTTAACTTGTTTCAACAGTATATATCTGCGTTATCGACATGTTTCAAAAGTATATATCTGTGTTATAGACATGTTTCAACGTATAAATCTGCGTTGTAGACGTGTTTCAACAGTATATATCTGCGTTGTAGACGTGTTTCAACAGTATATATTTGCGTTATAGACGTGTTTCAACAGTATATATTTGCGTTATAGACGTGTTTCAACAGTATATATCTGTGTTATAGACGTGTTTCAACAGTATATATCTACGTTATATTGTAGACATGTTTCAACAGTATATATCTGTGTTATAGACGTGTTTCAACAGTACATATCTGTGTTATAGACGTGTTTCAACAGTATATATCTGCGTTATAGACGTGTTTCAACAGAATATATCTACGTTATAGACGTGTTTCAACAGTATATATCTGTGTTATAGACGTGTTTCAACAGTATATATCTGTGTTATAGACGTGTTTCAACAGTATAAATATGTGTTATAGACGTGTTTCAACAGTATAAATCTGTGTTATAGACGTGTTTCAACAGTATATATCTGCGTTATAGTCATTATATACTCTCAGTGTGAGTAGTCCTCATATACTCTCAGAGAGTTAGTAGTCATTATATACTCTCAGTGTTAGTAGTTATTATATACTCTCAGTGTTAGTAGTCATTATATACTCTCAGTGTTAGTAGTCATTATATACTCTCAGTGTTAGTAGTCATTATATACTTTCAGTGTTAGTAGGTATTATATATACTCAGAGTTAGTAGTCATTATATACTCTCAGAGAGTTAGTAGTCATTATATACTCAGGGGCGGCAGGTAGCCTAGTGGTTAGAGCGTTGGACTTGTAACCGGAGGGTTGCAAGTTCGAATCCCCGAGCTGACAAGGTAAAAATCTGTCGTTCTGCCCCTGAACAAGGCAGTTAACCCACTGTTCCCCGGGCGCCGAAGACGTGGATGTCGATTAAGGCAGCCCCCCGCACCTCTCTGATTCAGAAAGGTTGGGTTAAATGCGGAAGACACATTTCGGTTGAAGGCATTCGGTTGTACAACTGACTAATAATGGTGACTTTGACTTTGACTTTGACTTTGTTAGTAGTCATTATATACTCTCAGTGTTAGTAGTCATTATATACTCTCAGTGTTAGACGTGTTTCAAAAGTGTGAATCTGTTTTAACTTGTTTCAACAGTATATATCTGCGTTATCGACATGTTTCAAAAGTATATATCTGTGTTATAGACATGTTTGAACGTATAAATCTGCGTTGTAGACGTGTTTCAACAGTATATATCTGCGTTGTAGACGTGTTTCAACAGTATATATTTGCGTTATAGACGTGTTTCAACAGTATATATTTGCGTTATAGACGTGTTTCAACAGTATATATCTGTGTTATAGACGTGTTTCAACAGTATATATCTACGTTATATTGTAGACATGTTTCAACAGTATATATCTGTGTTATAGACGTGTTTCAACAGTACATATCTGTGTTATAGACGTGTTTCAACAGTATATATCTGCGTTATAGACGTGTTTCAACAGAATATATCTACGTTATAGACGTGTTTCAACAGTATATATCTGTGTTATAGACGTGTTTCAACAGTATATATCTGTGTTATAGACGTGTTTCAACAGTATAAATATGTGTTATAGACGTGTTTCAACAGTATAAATCTGTGTTATAGACGTGTTTCAACAGTATATATCTGCGTTATAGTCATTATATACTCTCAGTGTGAGTAGTCCTCATATACTCTCAGAGAGTTAGTAGTCATTATATACTCTCAGTGTTAGTAGTTATTATATACTCTCAGTGTTAGTAGTCATTATATACTCTCAGTGTTAGTAGTCATTATATACTCTCAGTGTTAGTAGTCATTATATACTTTCAGTGTTAGTAGGTATTATATATACTCAGAGTTAGTAGTCATTATATACTCTCAGAGAGTTAGTAGTCATTATATACTCAGTGTTAGTAGTCATTATATACTCTCAGTGTTAGTAGTCATTATATACTCTCAGTGTTAGTAGTCATTATATACTCTCAGTGTTAGTAGTCATTATATACTCTCAGTGTTAGTAGTCATTATATACTTTCAGTGTTAGTAGGTATTATATATACTCAGAGTTAGTAGTCATTATATACTCTCAGAGAGTTAGTAGTCATTATATACTCAGTGTTAGTAGTCATTATAAACTCTCAGTGTTAGTAGTCATTATATACTCTCAGAGAGTTAGTAGTCATTATATACTCAGTGTTAGTAGTCATTATAAACTCTCAGTGTTAGTAGTCATTATATACTCTCAGAGTTAGTAGTCATTATATACTCTCAGAGTTAGTAGTCATTATATACTCTCAGTGTTAGTAGTCATTATACACTCTCAGTGTTAGTAGTCATTATATACTCTCAGTGTTAGTAGTCATTATATACTCTCAGTGTTAGTAGTCATTATACACTCTCAGTGTTAGTAGTCATTATATACTCTCAGAGTTAGTAGTCATTATACTCTCAGTGTTAGTAGTCATTATATACTCAGTGTTAGTAGTCATTATATACTCTCAGTGTTAGTAGTCATTATATACTCTCAGTGTTAGTCATTATATACTCTCAGTGTTAGTAGTCATTATATACTCAGTGTTAGTAGTCATTATATACTCAGTGTTAGTAGTCATTATAAACTCTCAGAGTTAGTAGTCATTATATACTCTCAGAGTTAGTAGTCATTATATACTCTCAGTGTTAGTAGTCATTATATACTCTCAGTGTTAGTAGTCATTATATACTCAGAGCTAGTAGTCATTATATACTCTCAGTGTTAGTAGTCATTATATACTCTCAATGTTAGTAGTCATTATATACTCTCAGTGTTAGTAGTCATTATATACTCTCAGTGTTAGTAGTCATTATATACTCTCAGTGTTAGTAGTCATTATATACTCTCAGAGTGTTAGTAGTACTCATTCATGCCGTATGTTTCTCTTCTCTTGGAAACAGTGCTTCCTAAAGAACATGAAACATTTCTCTTGTCTTTGAAACACTACTACTCTACTCTTGACAAGAGAGGGTTATCAGGATCTCAGCGAGAGGAAAATGTTCTCTATTCTGCGCTCGCTCGCTCTCCCTCCACATCCCTCTCTGTCTTCCTCTCTCTCTATCCCTTCTTCTCTATCTCTCTCCCCCCTCCCTCTCTCTGTCTACTCCCCGCTGTTCTCCTCTGGTCTCTGTAGTGCCTTCTCTAAGGCTCCTCACAGTGCTACACCCTCTCTTACTCTCCCTCCCAAACCTTCCTGTCTCTCTCTTTCTCACCCTATGATGTTAATACACTTCCCTGCTCTTACCAACGACTAGGGGAATATTGAATGTTTTTATCAGTATTGAAAACTTTCCAATAGTCCTCGCAATATAAAAGCCTTATTGTTTTGCAAATTAAAAAGTCCTTAGTTTTCCATCTTCTATCTCTCAGTAATGAACATTTTATAAAGGTTAAAGTAGAGTGGTGCTCTCTCTAGATCAGACTGGGTTTCTTGTCTCTTTTCCTTTCCAGGTCATGTAGTACATTGGAGAACAAAAGTAAAATCCTTTCAAACAATTTAAAGTGAAGCGGACGGATAAAAAATATGACTAACAAATTTAGAAAAGCATAGAGTGTGTTTAAAAGAACAGAGCATAAACTGATTTAAAAAGCACCACATCTCTACGTGTCCATTTTGTGTTTACATTTTGTTTCCCATAGCCTGTCTTTAACTCTCCGTTCTGTTGATCTGTGTCTCTGTGATGACATCAGTCTGTTCTGTCTCTCTGTGATCACATCAGTCTGTTCTGTCTCTCTGTGATCACATCAGAGTCTGTTCTGTCTCTCTGTGATCACATCAGAGTCTGTTCTGTCTCTCTGTGATGACATCAGTCTGTTCTGTCTCTCTGTGATCACATCAGAGTCTGTTCTGTCTCTCTGTGATGACATCAGTCTGTTCTGTCTCTCTGTGATCACATCAGAGTCTGTTCTGTCTTTCTGTGATGACATCAGTCTGTTCTGTCTCTCTGTGATGACATCAGTCTGTTCTGTCTCTCTGTGATCACATCAGAGTTTGTTCTGTCTCTCTGTGATGACATCAGTCTGTTCTGTCTCTCTGTGATGACATCAGAGTGCCGTGCGGCCAGACATCCCTTGTCGTTTCACACAAAGACGCATACACTCACACACACACACACCCTTGTCGTTTCACAAACAGTGACACATGAAAGCACCACTTAGGTCAAAACCCTCAGAAACACATTGGAATCATCAGGCATGCTGCAATCACAAAGACAACATTTCAAAGGATGGCTTGAGGGGGAATAGAAAGAGACAGGGAGACTCAGGTATATTTGAGGTGCTAAAACGTCCCTTAGCGATTACACACACTCAGGCTCAGATCTACTGAAATGACCTCAGATCAGACCTGCTGAAATGACCTCAGATCAGACCTGCTGAAATGACCTCAGATCAGACCTGCTGAAATGACCTCAGATCAGACCTGCTGAAATGACCTCAGATCAGACCTGCTGTAATGACCAGCGATCAGACCTGCTGAAATGACCTCAGATCAGACCTGCTGAAATGACCTCAGATCAGACCTGCTATAACATGGCTATATACAGGGAGTACCAGGTGATAACATGGCTATATACAGGGAGTACCAGGTAACAACATGGCTATATACAGGAAGTACCAGGTAATAACATGGCTATATACAGGGAGTACTAGGTAATAACATGGCTATATACAGGGAGTACCAGGTAATAACATGGCTATATACAGGGAGTACTAGGTAATAACATGGCTATATACAGGGAGTACTAGGTAATAACATGGCTATATACAGGGAGTATCAGTACCGAGTTAATGTGCAGGGGTACGATGAAATTGAGGTAGCTATATACATATAGGTAGGGGTAAAGGGACTAGGCAACAGGATAGATAATAGACAGTAGCAGCAGTATACTGTAGGTAGGGGTAATGGATAGATAATAGACAGTAACAGCAGTATACTGTAGGTAGGGGTAAAGGATAGATAATAGACAGTAACAGCAGTATACTGTAGGTAGGGGTAAAGTGACTAGATAACAGGATAGATAATAGACAGTAGCAGCAGTATACTGTAGGTAGGGGTAATGGATAGATAATAGACAGTAACAGCAGTATACTGTAGGTAGGGGTAAAGGGACTAGGCAACAGGATAGATAATAGACAGTAACAGCAGTATACTGTAGGTAGGGGTAAAGGATAGATAATAGACAGTAACAGCAGTGTACTGAAGGTATGAATAAAGGGACTAGGCAACAGGATAGATACTAGACTGAGCTGTAGCAGCAGAGTATGTCGTGAGTGTGAAAGGGTGTGTGTGTGTTTCAAGCTTTAAGTTTTAATGTCAAATGCCCAAGTATGAGGAGACATTCTACATGGAGGATGTGAGGGCCCTGCGAGGGTGGTGCTAGAAAAATAACCTCTCTCTCAAAACAAAAGAGCTGATCGTGGACTCCAGGAAACAGCAGAGGGAGCACCCCCCTATCCACATCGACAGGACCACAGTGGAGAAGGTGGAAGCTAACGGAAAGCATCAAGTTCCTCGGCGTACTCATCGCTGACCAACTGAAATGGTCCACCCACACAGACAGTGTGGTGAAGAAGGCGCAACAGCGCCTCTTTAACCTCAGGAGGCTGAAGAAATTTGGCTTGGCACTGCTGTTACTGTCTATTATCTATCCTGTTGCCTAGTCCCTTTACCCCCTCGCTCGCTCTCCCTCCACATCCCTCTCTGTCTTCCTCTCTCTCTATCCCTTCTTCTCTATCTCTCTCCCCCCTCCCTCTCTCTGTCTACTCCCCGCTGTTCTCCTCTGGTCTCTGTAGTGCCTTCTCTAAGGCTCCTCACAGTGCTACACCCTCTCTTACTCTCCCTCCCAAACCTTCCTGTCTCTCTCTTTCTCACCCTATGATGTTAATACACTTCCCTGCTCTTACCAACGACTAGGGGAATATTGAATGTTTTTATCAGTATTGAAAACTTTCCAATAGTCCTCGCAATATAAAAGCCTTATTGTTTTGCAAATTAAAAAGTCCTTAGTTTTCCATCTTCTATCTCTCAGTAATGAACATTTTATAAAGGTTAAAGTAGAGTGGTGCTCTCTCTAGATCAGACTGGGTTTCTTGTCTCTTTTCCTTTCCAGGTCATGTAGTACATTGGAGAACAAAAGTAAAATCCTTTCAAACAATTTAAAGTGAAGCGGACGGATAAAAAATATGACTAACAAATTTAGAAAAGCATAGAGTGTGTTTAAACGAACCAAGCCCCCAGCTCTGCTGCCTGAACCAAGCCCCCCAGCTCTGCTGCCCGAACCAAGCCCCCCAGCTCTGCTGCCTGAACCAAGCCCTCCAGCTTTCTGCTGCCTGAACCAAGCCCCCAGCTCTGCTGCCTGAACCAAGCCCCCCAGCTCTGCTGCCCGAACCAAGCCCCCCAGCTTTCTGCTGCCCGAACCAAGCCCCCCAGCTCTCTGTAACGTATCTCTGCTGCCTGAACCAAGCCCCCAGCTCTGCTGCCTGAACCAAGCCCCCAGCTCTGCTGCCCAGAACCAAGCCCCCAGCTCTGCTGCCTGAACCAAGCCCCCAGCTCTGCTGCCCGAACCAAGCCCCCAGCTCTGCTGCCTGAACCAAGCCCTCCAGCTTTCTGCTGCCTGAACCAAGCCCCCAGCTCTGTTGCCTGAACCAAGCCCCCAGCTCTGCTGCCGAACCAAGCCCCCAGCTTTCTGCTGCCCGAACCAAGCCCCCAGCTCTCTGTAACGATCTCTGCTGCCCGAACCAAGCCCCCAGCTCTGCTGCCTGAACCAAGCCCTCCAGCTTTCTGCTGCCTGAACCAAGCCCCCAGCTCTGCTGCCTGAACCAAGCCCCCAGCTCTGCTGCCCAACCAAGCCCCCAGCTTTCTGCTGCCCGAACCAAGCCCCCAGCTCTCTGTAACGTATCTCTGCTGCCTGAACCAAGCCCCCAGCTCTGCTGCCTGAACCAAGCCCCCAGCTCTGCTGCCCGAACCAAGCCCCCAGCTCTGCTGCCTGAACCAAGCCCCCCAGCTCTGCTGCCCGAACCAAGCCCCCCAGCTCTGCTGCCTGAACCAAGCCCTCCAGCTTTCTGCTGCCTGAACCAAGCCCCCAGCTCTGTTGCCTGAACCAAGCCCCCAGCTCTGCTGCCCAGACCAAGCCCCCAGCTTTCTGCTGCCCGAACCAAGCCCCCAGCTCTCTGTAACGTATCTCTGCTGCCCGAACCAAGCCCCCCAGCTCTGCTGCCTGAACCAAGCCCTCCAGCTTTCTGCTGCCTGAACCAAGCCCCCAGCTCTGCTGCCTGAACCAAGCCCCCCAGCTCTGCTGCCCGAACCAAGCCCCCCAGCTTTCTGCTGCCCGAACCAAGCCCCCAGCTCTCTGTAACGTATCTCTGCTGCCTGAACCAAGCCCCCAGCTCTGCTGCCTGAACCAAGCCCCCAGCTCTGCTGCCCGAACCAAGCCCCCAGCTCTGCTGCCTGAACCAAGCCCCCAGCTCTGCTGCCCAGACCAAGCCCCCAGCTCTGCTGCCTGAACCAAGCCCCCAGCTCTGCTGCCCGAACCAAGCCCCCAGCTCTTCTGCCCGAACCAAGCCCCCAGCTTTCTGCTGCCCGAACCAAGCCCCCAGCTCTCTGTAACGTATCTCTGCTGCCTGAACCAAGCCCCCAGCTCTCTGAAACGAACCAAGCCCCACAGCTCTGCTGCCTGAACCAAGCCCCCAGCTCTCTGAAATGAACCAAGCCCCCAGCTCTGCTGCCTGAACCAAGCCCCCAGCTCTCTGAAACAAACCAAGCCCCCCAGCTCTGCTGCCTGAACCAAGCCCCCCAGCTCTCTGAAACGAACCAAGCCCCCCAGCATTATACATCAGGTCAGGGCCGGGTAGAACCTGTTTTTTTGTTCAATAGCTATGATACGGGCAGGGCTCCGATATCATTTTCAAAAATGACTAAATTGATCACGAACATTTTGAAGCTGAGCCACTTGCTTCTGCTCTGCTGGATCATAACATGGTGTTAGAAGGGCTTCAACCTCGTCAAATATACGACCCAAAACATTGTCTGAGTCGACAAGAGGGATTATTTCACAAAAAAAATAATAATGTTCCGTGAGTTTTGTGGGAGATAATTAAAGTAGCTAGCTAACAGCTCTGCTCTAATGTCTCGCCATTGAGTAGCTCAAAGCAGAGCCGTTGCTATGGATACTCATACACGCAGAGCGACAGCGTAGCCAGGAGCAGCGACGACAGGGGACATCGACGAGCAGCTAACGGATTTACTAATGAAGAAAGTTATTTCTGATTTCAGGGTTCTTGCAGGGCCGGGCCTTAAATTTGGAAGAAGCAATCGGGCTTCTATGTAATGACCGTGCAAGGCTCTGATGTACGTGCGTTTGCGCGCGTGTGTGTGTGTGACTGATCTTATGGCTTGCTGTTAACACACGCTTACATCTCGAGGATATAATAGACCTGCATGATACTTCATAATGCGTAAATCTCCATGAAAGAGTGTGACTGTGAATGTTATGATTTTGAAGGCTTTCTGTAATGACACGCTGCAGTCTCAAAGGGATCTGAGTAGTTTGATCTCCTTACAGACGAGATGCTCGTTAGGACACAGACATAACAGGACACTCTCTCGTTAGGACACAGACACAACAGGACACTCTCTCGTTAGGACACAGACATAACAGGACACTCTCTCGTTAGGACACAGACACAACAGGACACTCCCTTGTTAGGACACAGACTAAACAGAACACTCTCAATATTATGTCCCACTGTAGAGAGACTCACAGAGATTGGTTTGATCTCACAGACTAGACATACGACCCAAATACGGCCTCAAACCTCTGCATAACACAGAGACAAGAGACACAGAGAGAGAGGGAAAGAAACAAACAAACCATCACTGCCTACCTGTGACCTGCACCCCGATGCGGAAGTATACGTCCTGGTTGCTTAGGTAACGCTCCACCAGGATATAGTACCAGTGCTCCCAGGCAGGAAGGGGTGTGTCTAGCTCACAGGGTGACCACTCCCTGCAGTCCAGAGCGGATGAGTTGTGGACAGGAGGAGCCCTGGCTCGGATCTTTAAGACAACAGAACAGCTGTCTCCAGTACTGTCTCTGTCTCCCAGTCCTATGGTGTCTCTTGTCCGTCCCCTGGTTTGTTGGTCTCTGGGGTGTGTGCTGCAGTTAGCCAGTTGGACCTTTACACTGGACACGTAACTGGGGATGAACACTCTGCAAACGATAATAAAAACACATTTACAGTATATCTGAAATTGCAATACGGTATTTACATTCTCTTGAAAGATCATTAAGCCAATGACGAGTATGACTTGACTTGGCTGTTTGAGAGAAGGGTTTTGAACCTTGTGGGGAGCAGCCTACATAAAGTACAGTAGAGCATTATAGCCCCAACTGCAGGTGAAAAGCTGTGTGCTGGAAAACCTTGGTAGAGCATAGTTGAAGTTACTTTGTGTTCATGTGAATTTCCTTTCTTTTTTTCCTCTGTTCCAGACCAGTCTAAATTCTCACTTAAAACATCGTTTTTAGTTTTTTATTTTATTTTAGGGTGTTTAATGTGTTTTAGAGTAAATGCATTCATGATATGAACTCAAGCTGTTCTAGAAAGATAATAATACATTATAATAAATAGGTTAATAAAGACACATGCAGTATTGTTCTGCATCATTATTAGAGCCCCATTGTGCTGATTGATCGTCTGGAGACAAATTTATTAAAAAAAAAAAGACCCTTTATTCTAGAAAACATGAACATTATTCAAAATATACCAAATTAGGATGAATTAGCTGTACAACATTGTGGAAATGTGTAGTTTAACTCTATGCTTTGAGTACGTCTATGAGAAAGTAAATGTTTTTTTGTTTTCATCATTTCAGTCCAATTAACTTAGCCTTATGTTGCAGATCAAACGGACGTTACCAACAAGAGCTGAAACAACACAGAATCAAAGACAACATTAATTGTTTTCTATAGGCTACTAAGGGCGTTCAGATAAACAGGTTATTATGAATGTAGATTTTTCCCTTTGAAACTTTAAAAATAATAAATAATAAGTAATTAATGTTTCCTTTCGTTAGCTAGCTTCCACTTCATTGGGCTCGTTTCACACCTGATTAATTTCAAACAAATCGTTCCTGTTCCTAGTTCATTGACATTCAGTAGTCCTACCAGGAGAACGTTGTCAAAGCTTGAGAAAACAGATTTAAAATGAATAACGCTATGCAAACTCTCTGTATGTTGTTGAATTAATACACAGTTAGTCCCAGGATTAAAAAAAGAGAGAGTGGCAGAGACAGAGACAGAGACAGAGACAGAGACAGAGACAGAGAGAGAGAGAGAGAGAGAGAGAAAATGGAGAGAGAGAGACAAAGAGAGAGACAGAGAGAGAGAGAGAGAGAGAGAGAGAGAGAGAGAGAGAGAGAGAGAGAGAGAGAGAGAGAGAGAGAGAGAGAGAGAGAGAGAGAGAGAGAGAGAGAGAGAGAGAGAGAGAGAGAGAGAGAGAGAGACAGAGAGAGAGACAGAGAGAGAGAGAGAGACAGAGAGAGAGAGAGAGACAGAGAGAGAGAGAGAGAGAGAGAGAGAGAGAGAGAGAGAGAGAGAGAGAGAGAGAGAGAGAGAGAGAGAGAGATATTTATGTTTATTTATTCTCCCTTTAGTACTTTAACTATTTGCACATCGTTACAACACTGTACAGTCTACAGTGTTCCAGGCAGACATAATATGACATTTGAAATTTCTCTATTCCATTGGAACGTTTGTGAGTGTAATGTTTACTGTTCAATTTTATTGTTTATTTCACTAATGTTTGTTATTTATTTCACTTGCTTTGGCAATGTAAACATATGTTTCCCATGCCAATAAAGACCTTTGTATTGACCCATCCTGTGACCTCAGAGGTCTGTATCAGGTGCTCAACATGCTCTGCTCACACCTACTGTGATGGTCCGGGGCCTAAACCACACGACAACAACACTAGACACTATGGAAAACAAAGCTTTTACTGTCTCCTCCTGGAATAATATACAAGATCTGAAGTAATATGCCTTTGGCTTAAAGATCAGGAACCCAGGCCTCATCAAAGAAATTGCAAATAAAGACATTGTCATCCTACAAGAAACATGGTATAGAGGAGACGGATCCACTGGTTACAGAGATCTGGCAGTCCCATCCACCAAACTACCAGGTGTGAAACAGGGAAGAGACTCGAGGGGTATGATAATTTGGTATAGAGCACATAACCCACTCTATTAAATTAGTCAAAACAGGAACATTTTACATATAGCTAGAAATTCAAGGGAATTATCTTAACAGAGAAAAAGTTCCTCCTGTGTGCCACCTACATCCCCCCACTAGAATCCATATACGTTAATGAAGACAGCTTCTCCATCCTGGAGGGGGAGATCAATCATTTCCAGGCCCAGGGAGGTGAACTAGTCTGTGGCGACCTAAATACCAGAACTGGACAAGAACCTGACACTCTCAGCACACAGGGGGACAAACACCTGCCTGGAGGTGACAGCATTCCCTCCCCCATATGCCCCCCTAAACACAACTACATAACGAACAAAAATGTGTCACAACTCCTGCAGCTCTGTCACACACTGGGTCTGTATATAGTCAATGGTAGGCTTCGAGGGGACTCCTATGGTAGGTACACATGTAGCTCATCTCTTGGCAGAGGTACTGTAGACTACTTTATCCACTGACCTCAACCCAGAGTCTCTCAGAGCGCTCACAGTCAGCCCACTGACTCCCCTATCAGATCAGAGCAAAATCTCAGAGCAAAATCACAGTACTTGAACAGAGCAACACTCAATCATGAGGCATCAAAGTCAAAAGGAACTAAATAATACTAAGAAATGCTACAGAGTGAAGGAAAGTAGTGTGGAAATCTACCAAAAACTATTCGGCAACAACAAATTAGAATCCCTTCTAGACAACTTCCTGGACAAAATGTTTCACTGTAATAGCGAAAGGTGTAAACTTGGCAGTAGAAAACCTAAACAGTGTGTTTGACCTCTCAGCTTCTCTATCAAATCAAAAAACAACCTAATAAAATGAACAACAATGACAAATGGTTTGATGAAAAATCCCAAAAACTAACAAAGAAATTGAGAAACCCCCAAAAAGTCCTGTGGTGTTGATGGTACCCTAAATGAAATGATCAAATATTCAGACCACAAATTCCAACTGGCTATACTTAAACTCTTTAACATCATCCTCAGCTCTGGCATCTTCCCCAATGTTTGGAACCAATGACGGATCACCCCAATCCACAAAAGTGGAGACAAATGTGACCCCAATAACTACCGTGGGAAAATCCTCTGCATTATCATTAACAGCAATGTACTTAGCTTTTACCAAATTACCATACGATAGACTAGGTGTTCACCCTGCACACCCTAATTGACAAACAAACAAACAAACAAACAAATGAAAACTAAGGCAAAGTCTTCTCATGCTTTGTTTATTTAAAAAAAAGCTTTCAACTCAATTTAGCATGAGGGCAATACAATACAAATTGATGGAAAGCGGAGTTGGGGGAACATACAACATTATAAAATCCATGTACACAAACAACAAGTGTGCGGTTAAAATTGGCAAAAACACACATTTCTTTCCACAGGGCCGTGAGGTGAGACAGGGATGCAGCTTGAGCCCCACCCTCTTCAACATATATATCAACGAATTGGCGAGGGCACTAGAACAGTCTGCAGCACCCGGCCTCACCCTACTAGAATCTGAAGTCAAATGTCTACTGTTTGCTGATGATCTGGTGCTTCTGTCCCCAACCAAGGAGGGCCTACAGCAGCACCTAGATCTCCTGCACAGATTCTGTCAGACCAATGACCACAAAACTATACATACCTAAACATCAGCGCCACAGGTAACTTCCACAAAGCTGTGAAGGATCTGAGAGACAAGGCAAGAAGGGGCCTTCAATGCCATCAAAAGGAACATAAAATTCAACATACCAATTAGAATCTGTCTAAAATACTTGAATCAGTTGTAGAACCCATTGCCCTTTATGGTTGTGAGGTCTGGGGTCCGCTCACCAACCAAGAATTCACAAAATGGGACAAAAACCAAATTGAGACTATTTTCTGCAGAAAAATATCCTCTGTGTACAACGTAAAAAACACCAGATAATGCATGAATTATGCCGATACCCGCTCAAAAGGAAGCGATTCCCAAACCTTCCATAACAAAGCCATCACCTACAGAGAGATGAACCTGGAAAAAAAGCCCCTTAAGCAAGCTGGTCCTGGACAGACCCAACCAAATCATGAGAAAACAAAAAGATAATTACTTGACACATTGGAAAGAATTTACAAAAAAACTGGGCAAACTAGAATGCTATTTGGCCCTAAACAGAGAGTACACAGCGGCAGAATACTTGACCACTGTGACTGACCCAAACCTAAGGAAAGCTTTGACTATGTACAGACTCAGTGAGCATAGCCTTGCTATTGAGAAAGGCCACCGTAGGCAGACCTGGCTCTCAAGAGAAGACAGGCTATGTGCACACTGCCCACAAAATGAGGTGGAAACTGAGCTGCACTTCCTAACCACCTGCAAAATGTATGATCATATTAGAGACACGTATTTCCCTCAGATTACACAGATCCACAAAGAATTTGAAAACAACCCCAATTTTGATAAACTCCTATATCTACTGGGTGAAATACCACAGTGTGCTTCACAGCAGCAAGATGTGTGACCTGTTGTCACAAGAAAAGGGCAACCAGTGAAGAACAAACACCATTGTAAATACAACCCATATTTATGCTTATTTATTTTCCCTTTTGTACTTTAACTATTTGCACATCATTACAACACTGTATATAGACATAATATGACATTTGAAATGTCTATTATTTTGGAACTTCTGTGAGTGTAATGTTTACTGTTCATTTTTATTGTTTATTTCACTTTTGTTTATTATCATTTAATAATTGCTTTGGCAATGTTAACATATTCCCATGCCAATAAATCCCTTAGATTGAATTGACAGACAGACAGACATACAGACAGACAGAGAGACAGAGAGGCAGAGAGAGACACAGAGAGACAGACAGAGACACAGACAGACAGAGACACAGACAGGCTGAGAGACAGAGAGAGATACAGAGACAGAGAGACAGACAGAGACACAGAAAGACAGACAGAGATACAGAGAGAGAGACACAGACAGACAGAGACACAGAAAGACAGACAGACAGACAGACAGACAGACAGACAGAGAGACAGAGAGACAGAAAGACAGAGAGACAGAAAGACAGAGACACAGACAGAGAGACAGACAGAGAGACAGACAGACAGACAGACAAAGAGACAGAGAGACAGAGAGACAGAGAGACAGAGAGACAGACAGACAGACAGAGACACAGACAGACAGAGACACAGACAGGCAGAGACACAGACAGGCAGAGAGACAGAGAGAGATACAGAGACAGAGAGACAGACAGAGACACAGAAAGACAGACAGAGATACAGAGAGAGAGACAGAGACAGAAAGACAGACAGAGACACAGAAAGACAGACAGAGATACAGAGAGAGAGACACAGACAGACAGAGACAGAGACAGACAGACAGAGATACAGAGAGAGAGACATAGACAGAGAGGCAGGTAGTGGTGTCACAATAAGGATCAGGGAGAGTAGACATACTTGTAGAGAACAGATCGGTTGTGGGCAGGAACCATCTGTTCTATGAAGTAACCAGGATAGAGAACAGAGATCCCTATCAGCCTCTGAACGATGAGCTGGGGCTGGAAGAGATACTGACACTCCTCATACAGACCCTAGAGGAGAGGAGAGGAGAGGAGAGGAGAGGAGAGGAGAGGAGAGAGGAGAGGAGAGGAGAGGAGAGGAGAGGAGAGGAGAGGAGAGAGGAGAGGAGAAAATATTTTTGTTAGCATAACCCTTTTCAAAACAATAGCAGATTGCAGTTGTACAGACCATTGAAAACCTGTTATTGTGCTATAAAAGGTAGAAAGGGGAAAGAGGTAGAGAGGGTATAGAGGTAGAGAGGGTAGAGAGGTATAGAGGGTAGAGAGGTAGAGAGGGTAGAGAGGGTAGAGAGGTAGAGAGGGTAGAGAGGGTAAAGAGGGTGAGAGGGTAGAGAGGGTAGAGAGGGTAGAGAGGTAGAGAGAATAGAGAGAGAAGAGAGGGTAGAGAGGGTATAGAGGTAGAGAGGGTAGAGGGGGTAGAGAGGTAGAGAGGAAGAGAGGTAGAGAGGGTAGAGAGGGTAGAGAGGTAGAGAGGGTAAAGAGGTAGAGAGGGTAGAGAGGGTAGAGAGGTAGAGAGAGTAGAGAGGGTAGAGAGGGTAGAGAGAGTAGAGAGGGATAGAGAGGGTGGAGAGGGTAGAGAGGAAGAGAGAGGGGTGAGAGGTGGAGAGGGTAGAGAGTGGGGGTGAGAGAGGGTAGAGAGGAGAGAGGGAGTAAAGGGGGTAGAGGAGGTGAGAGAGGGTTAAAAAGGATTAGAGAGGGTGGAGAGGTAGAGAGGGTAGAGAGGAGATTAAAGAGGGTAGAGAGGGTGAGAGGGTAAAGAGGGTGGAGAGGTAGAGAGGGTAGAGAGGGTAGAGAGGTAGAGAGGGTAGAGAGGGTAGAGAGTAAGAGAGAGGGTAGAGAGGGTAGACATGCAGAGAGGGTAGAGAGGGTAGAGAGGGTATAGAGGTAGAGAGGGTAGAGAGGGTAGAGAGTAAGAGAGAGGGTAGAGAGGGTAGACATGCAGAGAGGGTAGAGAGGGTAGACATGCAGAGATGGTAGAGAGGGCAGAGAGGGTAGAGAGGTAGAGAGGGTAGAGAGGGTATAGAGGGTAGAGAGGTAGAGAGGGTAGAGAGGGTAGAGAGGGTAAGAGAGGGTGGGAGGGTGGGAGGTGGGGGTGAGAGTGTAGAGAGGGTCAGAGAGGGTGAGAGGGTAGAGGCGGTGGGAGTAGAGGAGGGTGGGAGGGTGGAGCGGTGGGAGGGTGGAGAGGGTGGGGTAGAGAGGGTGGGAGGGAGGTAGAGAGGGCAGAGAGGGCAGAGAGGGTAGAGAGGATAGAGGTAGAGAGGGTAGAGATGGTAGAGAGGGTAGAGGTAGAGAGGGTAGAGAGGGTAAAGAGGTAGAGAGGGTAGAGAGGTAGAGAGGGTAAAGAGGTAGAGAGGATAGAGAGGATAGAGAGGGTAGAGAGGGTAGAGAGGTAGAGAGGTAGAGGGGGTAGAGAGGGTATATAGGGTAGAGAGGGTAAAGAGGTAGAGAGGGCAGAGAGGGTAGAGACGGTAGAGGTAGAGAGGGTAGAGAGGGTAAAGAGGGTAGAGAGGTAGAGAGAGGGTAGAGAGAGAGGGTAGAGAGGTAGAGAGGGTAGAGAGGGTAGAGCGGGTAGAGAGAATAGAGAGAGTAGACATGCAGAGAGGGTAGAGAGGGTAGAAAGGTAGAGAGGGTAGAGAGGGTGGGGGAGGAAGAGAGGGAATTGAGAGAGGGTGGAGAGGTAGAGAGGGTAGAGAGGGTAGAGAGGGTAGAGAGGGCAGAGAGAGGTGGGAGAGAGGGTTAGAGAGGGCAGAGAGAGGTGGGAGAGGGTAAAGAAGAGGGGAGAGGAGTGAGAGAGACCCAGAGAGGGTGGTGGGAGAGATTAAAGAAGGGTAGAGAGGGCAGAGAGGGTAGAGAGGGCAGAGAGGGTAGAGAGGGTAGAGAGGGCAGAGAAGGTAGAGAGGGTAAAGAAGGTGGAGAGGTAGAGAGGATAGAGAGGGCAGAGAGGGTAGAGAGGGTAAGAAGGTAGAGAGGGTAGAGAGGGTAGAGAGGGCAGAGAGGGTGGGGGAGAGAGGGAGGGTAAGAGAAGGTGGGAGAGGTAGAGAGGGCAGAGAGGGTAGAGAGGGCAGAGAGGGTAGAGAGGGTAGAATGGGTAGAGAGGGCAGAGAGGGTAGAGAGGGTAAAGAAGGAAGAGAGGGTAGAGAGGGGATGTAAAGACGGTAGAGGTAGAGAGGGTAGAGAGGGTAGAGCGGTAGAGAGGATAGAGAGGTAGAGAGGATAGAGAGGTAGAGAGGATAGAGATGGTAGAGGTAGAGAGGGTAGAGAGGGTAAAGAGGTAGAGAGGGTAAAGAGGTAGAGAGGGTAGAGAGGAAGAGAGAGGGTAGAGAGAGAGGGTAGAGGGTAGAGCGGGTATATAGGGTAGAAAGGTAGAGAGGGTAGAGAGGGAAGAGAGAGGGTAGAGAGGGTATAGAGGGTAGAGAGGGAAGAGAGGTAGAGAGGGTCGAGGGGTAGAGAGGATAGAGAGGTAGAGAGGGTAGAGAGAGGGTAGAGAGGGCAGAGAGGGTAGAGAGGGTAGAGAGGGTAAAGATGGTAGAGAGGGAAGAGAGGGTAGAAAGGTAGAGAGGGTAGAGAGGGTAGAGAGGGCTGAGAGGGTAGAGAGGGCTGAGAGGGTAAAGATGGTAGAGACGGTAGAGACGGTAGAGGTGGTAGAGAGGGTAGAGAGGGTAAAGAGGGTAGAGCGGTAGAGAGGGTAGAGAGGTGGGAGAGGATGGGAGGTGAGAGGATAGAGGGAGGTGAGAGAGGGTAGAGAGAGGGTGAGAGGGCAGAGAGAGATTAGAGAAGGTGAGGCCAGTGGGGTAGAGAGAGGTAGAGAGGGTGGGGAGTGGGGAGGGTGGGGAGGGTTAAGAGGTAGAGAGGGTAGAGAGGGTAAAGACGTAGAGAGGGTAAAGAGGTAGAGAGGGTAGAGAGGGTAGAGAGGGTAGAGGGGGTAAAGAGAGGTAGAGAGGGTAGAGAGGGCAGAGAGGGTAAAGAGGTAGAGAGGGTAAAGAAGTAGAGAGGGTAAAGAGAGGTAGAGAGGGTAGAGAGGGCAGAGAGGGTAGAGAGGGTAGAGACGGTAGAGGTAGAGAGGGTAGAGAGGGTAGAGGTAGAGAGGTAAAGAGGGTAAAGAGGTAGAGAGGGTAGAGAGGGTAGAGCGGGTATATAGGGTAGAAAGGTAGAGAGGGTAGAGAGGGAAGAGAGAGGGTAGAGAGGGTATAGATGGTAGAGAGGTAGAGAGGGAAGAGAGGGTAGAGAGAGGGTAGAGAGGGTAGACATGCAGAGATTGTAGAGAGAGATTAAAAGAGGTGAAGAGGTAGAGAGGGTGAGAAGTAGAAGGTAGAGAGGGTAGAGAGGGCAACAGGGGGTAGAGAGGGTAAAGATGGTAGAGAGGGTAGAGAGGGAGAGGTAGAGAAGTAGAAGGTAGAGAGGGTAGAGGGGTAGAGAGGGGGTAGAGAGGGCAGAGAGGGTAGAGAGGAAGAGAGGGTAGAGAGGGAAGAGAGAGAGTAGAGAGGGTATAGAGGGTAGAGAGGTAGAGAGGGTAGAGAGGGTAGACATGCAGAGAGGGTAGAGAGAGGGTAGAGAAGGTAGACATGCAGAGATGGTAGAGAGAGGGTAGAGAGGGTAAAGAAGGTAGAGAGAGGGTAGAGAGGGTAGAGAGGTAGAGAGGTAGAGAGGGCAGAGAGGGTAGAGAGGGTAAAGAAGGTTAGAGAGGGTGGGAGAGGGTGAGAGAGGGTGGGAGGGTATAGGGGTAGAGAGGGTGGGGGTGGGGGAGGGGGGGAGAGGGTATACAGGCAGAGATGGTGAGAGAGGGTAGAGGGGGTAGGCGGTGAGAGGGTAGAGAAGTAGAAGGTAGAGAGGGTAAAGAAGGTGGAGAGGTAGATAGGGTAGAGAGGGTAGAGAGGGTAGAGAGGGTAAAGAGGGTAGAGAGGGTGGGGGTAGAGGCAGGTGGGGGTGAGAGGGTGAGAGAGCCGGTGAGAGGGTAGAGAGAGGGGGTAAAGGGTGGGAGGGATTAAAGAGGGTAAAGTGGTAGAGAGGGATTAAAGAGGGTGAGGGAGGTAGAGAGGGTGGGAGGGTGGGAGGTGAGGTGGGGTGAGGTGAGGGAGGGTAGAGAGGGCAGAGAGAGGTGAGAGGGTGGGGGTAGAGATGGTAGAGGCGGTGGGAGTGGGAGGGTGGGAGGGTAAAGAGGTAGAGAGGGTAAAGAGGGTAGAGCGGTAGAGAGGGTAGAGAGGATAGAGAGGGTATATAGGGTAGAAAGGTAGAGAGGGTAGAGAGGAAGAGAGGGATTAGAGAGAGGTGTATAGGGTGCAGAAAGGTAGAGAGGGTAGAGAGGGTGGGAGAGGTGGAGAGGGTATAGAGAGGGTAGGGAGAGGGTATATAGGGTAGAGAAAGGAAGAGAGGGTGAGAGGGTAGAGAGGAAGAGAGGGGTGGGAGTGGGTAGAGAGGGTATATAGGGTAGAAAGGTGGAGAGGTAGAGAGGGTAGAGAGGAGTGGGAGAGGGATGGGAGAAAGAGAGGGTAGAGGAGGGAGAGGGGAGGGGGGTAAAGAGAGGTGAGAGGAGAGAGGGAGAGGGCAGAGAGGGTAAAGAGGTGGAGAGGGTAAAGAGGTAGAGAGAGGGTAGAGAGGGTAAAGACGAGAGAGGGTAAAAGGAGTGGAGAGGGTAGAGAGGGTGGGGGGGTAAAGAGAGGTGAGAGGGTAGAGAGGGCAGAAAGGGTAGAGAGGGTAGAGACGGTAGAGGTAGAGAGGGTAGAGAGGGTTGAGGTAGAGAGGTAAAGAGGGTAAAGAGGTAGAGAGGGTAGAGAGGGTAGAGCGGGTATATAGGGTAGAAAGGTAGAGAGGGTAGAGAGGGAAGAGAGAGGGTTAGAGAGGGTATAGAGGGTAGAGAGGGTAGAGAGGTAGAGAAGGAGAAGTAGAGAGGTGGGGGAGATTAGAGAGGGTGGGAGGGTGAGAGGAAGAGATTAGAGAGGGTAGAGAGGAAGAGAGAGGGTAGAGAGAGAGGGTGAGAGAGAGGTGGAGAGGGTAGAGAGGGTGAGAGAGAGGGTGAGAGGATAGACATGCAGAGATTGTAGAGAGAGGGGTAAAGAAGGTGAAGAGGTAGAGAGGTAGAGAGTAGAGAAGGTGGGGAGAGGGTAGAGAGGGCAAAGAGGGTAGAGAGGGTAAAGATGGTAGAGAGGGTAGAGAGGGTGAGAGAGGTAGAGAGTGGAGAGGGTGGGGGGTAGAGAGGGTGGAGAGGTAGAGAGGCAGAGAGGGCAGAGAGGGGTGGGAGGGTAGAGAGGAGATTAGAGAGGGAAGAGAGGGTAGAGAGGGTAGAGAGGGTAGAGCGGGTATATAGGGTAGAAAGGAAGAGAGGGTAGAGAGGGAAGAGAGAGAGTAGAGAGGGTATAGAGGGTAGAGAGGTAGAGAGGGTAGAGGGGGTAGAGAGAGGGTAGAGAGGGTAGAGAGGGTAGACATGCAGAGATGGTAGAGAGAGGTAGAGAGGGCAGAGAGAGTAGAAAGGGTAGAGAGGAAGAGAGGGTAGAGAGGGTAGAGAGGAAGAGAGAGGGTAGAGAGAGAGGGTAGAGAGGTAGAGAGGTTAGAGAGGGTAGAGCGGGTATATAGGGTAGAAAGGAAGAGAGGGTAGAGAGGGAAGAGAGAGAGTAGAGAGGGTATAGAGGGTAGAGAGGTAGAGAGGGTAGAGTGGGTAGAGAGGGTAGACATGCAGAGAGGGTAGAGAGAGGGTAGAGAGGGTAAAGAAGGTAGAGAGAGGGTAGAGAGGGTAGAGAGGTAGAGAGAGAGCAGAGGCAGAGAGAGGATTAAGAAGGTAGAGAGGGTGGAGCCAGATTAGAGGAGGGTAGAGAGGGTATAGAGGGTAGAGAGGGTAGAGGGGGTAGAGGGAGGGTAGAGAGGGTAGACAGGCAGAGATGGTAGAGAGAGGGTAGAGGGGGTAGAGAGGTAGAGAGGTAGAGAAGTAGAAGGTAGAGAGGGTAAAGAAGGTGGAGAGGTAGATAGGGTAGAGAGGGTAGAGAGGGTAAAGAGGGTAGAGAGGGTAGAGGGGGTAGAGACGGTAGAGGTAGAGAGGGTAGAGACGGTAGAGAGGGTAGAGAGGGTAAAGAGGTAGAGAGGGTAAAGTGGTAGAGAGGGTAAAGAGGGTAGAGAGGTAGAGAGGGTAGAGAGGGTAGAGTGAGGTAGAGTGAGGTAGAGAGGGTAGAGAGGGCAGAGAAGGTAGAGAGGGTAGAGGTAGAGATGGTAGAGACGGTGGGGTGGGAGGGTGAGAGGGTAAAGAGGTGAGAGGGATTAAGAAGGGTGGGGCGGTGGGAGGGTAGAGAGGATAGAGAGGGTATATAGGGTAGAAAGGTAGAGAGGGTAGAGAGGAAGAGAGGGTAGAGAGGGTATATAGGGTAGAAAGGTAGAGAGGTAGAGAGGATAGAGAGAGAGGTAGAGAGGGTATAGAGGGTAGAGAGGGTATATAGGGTAGAAAGGTAGAGAGGGTAGAGAGGGTAGAGAGGTAGAGAGGGTATAGAGGGTAGAGAGGGTATATAGGGTAGAAAGGTAGAGAGGGTAGAGAGGGTAGAGAGGAAGAGAGGGTAGAGTGGGTAGAGAGGGTATATAGGGTAGAAAGGTAGAGAGGTAGAGAGGATAGAGAGGGTAAAGAGGTAGAGAGGGTAGAGAGGGTAGAGGGGGTAAAGAGAGGTAGAGAGGGTAGAGAGGGCAGAGAGGGTAAAGAGGTAGAGAGGGTAAAGAGGTAGAGAGGGTAGAGAGGGTAAAGACGTAGAGAGGGTAAAGAGGTAGAGAGGGTAGAGAGGGTAGAGGGGGTAAAGAGAGGTAGAGAGGGTAGAGAGGGCAGAAAGGGTAGAGACGGTAGAGGTAGAGAGGGTAGAGAGGGTTGAGGTAGAGAGGGAAGGGAATACCCCCATGAAATGGACAAAAATGAATGGCAACATATTGCCATTGGAACAAACATACACACGATGGAAAAGAGTGCCCAAATGGGCGCCATTTCGTGTATTTCTTATGGCAAAGCGGCATCTGACCAAATGCCAAGTGTAATAACTCAAAATTACTATAGGTGGCGGCGCGTTCCAACAGGGCAAAACATATTGCAAATGTACATGAAGACAACACCCAAGGGTCAAATTTTGACATTTCAAAAAATATCAAAATACTCTACACCCCTAAAAAGTGCTTTCTGGGCCTTTTTGCGATTCTAACGATTTTTTGTTAGAATCTCACGTATAGAAGATGTGTATAAACATATCCTTGTCTAATTTTAATAAAGTTAATTTTTATTAACTTTTTGTATCCATAAGGCCTATGTTTTGTCCATTTGCAATATGTTACCATAGGAAGTCAAAAGTCATGATGTTATGTCCATTTACATATATCGTCATAGGAAGTCGGCTTCCGAACCCAAAAGTCAGTGAGCAATGTCCAAATGGCATTTAAACTGACAAAATGATATATATCACTATGTTAAGCCCTCAATCATCCTATAGGGTCTATTTTTTGAAAAACGTCCAAAATGACCAGGGGTGCCTACATTGGGATGGCCACAGGTGGAGGTGCTCCCTAACCAGCCAGGGGTACCTTGCACCCTCCTAAAGACATTACTATTTAAAATATGGTCATGGTTACCCGTTTCAATTACCAGGTACACGGTTGTCAATTTGCAATGTCTTACAATGGGCATTTACCCTCACAAATTTGACAGGCTCCGAAATACTGCAGAAATGCCCAATTGACTGGCCCATTGAACTCTGGATGGCCGGGAAGTGATCATGGTTCCTCTCCATCGCTCGTTGGTGTTGATTTCAACATGTCAAATTCGTGACGTTAAAAGCCCATTGAAACATATTGCAAATGTACAGTGAAACATATTGCAAATGTACAGTACATTTACCAGGTCCATATTTTCAAAAGGGTTTTAAATGACTTTAGGGGGCTGCTCCTGGTCCAGGATCTTTATGGGAGTATCCCACTATGGCCCTAAGTCAGTGGGAGAAGCCTCTGCTCATTTATGGAGGTTTTCAAAAAATGAGTGTCCACACTCTCTTCCATTGCTTTGTACAGTACATTTGCAATATGTTTCACTGTACATTTGCAATATGTTTCAATGGGCTTTTAACATCACGAATATGACAAGCTCTAAAATACTTCAGGAATGGCCAATTGACTGCCCGTTGATCTCGGGATGGCCAGGATTGATAGTGGTACCTGTCCATAGCTCGTTGGTGTTGATTTCAACATGTCAAAAAAAAGCCCATTGAAACATATTGCAAATGTACAGTGAAACATATTGCAAATGTACAGTACATTTGCAATATGTTTCAATGGGCTGTTAACATCACGAATATGACAAGCTCTAAAATACTGCAGGAATGGCCAATTGACTGCCCGTTGATCTCAGGATGGCCAGTATTGATAGTGGTACCTGTCCATAGCTCGTTGGTGTTGATTTCAACATGTCAAAAAAAAGCCCATTGAAACATATTGCAAATGTACAGTGAAACATATTGCAAATGTACAGTACATTTGCAATATGTTTCAATGGGCTGTTAACATCACGAATATGACAAGCTCTAAAATACTTCAGGAATGCCCAATTGACTGCCCATTGATCTCAGGATGGCCGGGCTTGACGGTTTTAACTTATTGCAAATGGACAAAAAGTCTGCCATAAAGTCACTATAATGAAAACGTAAAACACCTAGTTACGTTCTAGTTGCGGAGTCCAGTTCGGCGTTATGTGTCGGCCTATCTGAGGCGACCCCAAATCCCAAGTTTATTTCGATAGGTCATTGGAGCCCAAGCAGCGACCTTAATTGGTGCTGAAAATCCACGTTTTCGGGCGTTGCTATGGGGTCCTTGAATGAGCTATCGGACAGAAACGTTAGGTCCGTCTCTATGGGCCGAGGCGGTTCTAATGCACCTAGCCTTGTGTCTCTGGGACTTTTAGAAATGTTGTCATTTTCGTGATGTAAAAATGAATTGAAAATATTGCAAATGTACAAGGCTGTTTCTCGGCCTGTGAACCTTCTAGAGCCCCATAACTCACCGTGCACTATCGACATAAGCTCTAGAAAAGGGTTCTAAAGTTTCAGAGCTCTAGGTCTGACGGTTCTTTAATAGTTCGAACGAAAGTAACTATTGCAGGCAGTGTGTGTCTGTAAGCCCCACACTATGTCACTCCCCATGGACTGTGTGCATGTGTGAGTTTTTCAAGGAATTCTGATGGGAGAAATGACTGATTTACAGTTCATTGGGGTTGCCTAATCACACATGTTAAGTTTTGGAAAGATGTGACCTTTTTAACCCTTCGAAACAGCACCTATGACCCCTATTGAAAGCACTTCCGGTTGTCACAGGAAGCTGTAGGTACACACATATACTCATTGGGGTAGGCTTTAACAGAATCCTGAGTTTTAAGTCTGTAAGTTAAGAACTGACTGATTCACACAGGTTTGAAAGTCTGTTTCTCACCAACAGCAGGTTGGGTACTGTAAAACACCTTTAGGGTGAATTTAACCACTTCCGGTTGCTCCAGGAAGCTTAGAATCAACACAGGTAGACCTCATAGTGGCCTGATGGATTGCCATCAAAGACAGGTTCATAAGACATTCATAACCCACATAGGCACCAGGTTGAATTTAGGCGAGCAGGCAATGTATTCCTATGGGGAGAGATGTCATAGCAAACGGTTTGATGTAAATACCCTGTTTTCACTATTAAGGGTTAATGCCACAGGGCCACGGTTAGGCTTGCACAGATCGGGAGGTCCTATGGAACGTTCCAGAAGTCGAATCGTGCTTCTAACCCAAACGGTTCTGCCGCTGTCACTCAAAAGCAGCTGAACTTTAGGGCCAGGAAGCTTCATTTTCGGCCTACTTTTTGGAACGGTTGCTGCGGTCAGACCGAGTGAGCTACGGTCAAGCGGGGCATCTCGTTGAACTCAGGAAGGCCTAGAGACTATGGTGATGCCATTGCAGGCTCTGTGTGTCTTTAAGCCCCACACTGTGTCACTCCATCCCATATCTGTGTTTGTGTGTGTGTTTGAGGGTTTTCTTGTAACTCTGATGGGAGAAATGACTCATTTACAGTTCATGAGGGTTGCCTAATCACACATATGAAGTTTTGGAAAGATGTGACCTTTTTAACCCTTCGAAACAGCACCTATGACCCCTATTTAAAGGACTTCCGGTTGTCACAGGAAGCTGTAGGTAGACACATATCCTCATTGGGGTATGCTTTAACAGAATCCTGAGTTTTAAGTCTTTAGGTTAAGAACTGACTGATTTACACAGGGTTGAAAGTCTGTTTTTCACAAACTGCAGGTTGGGTATATCAAAACACCTTTTGGGTGATTTTTACCACTTCCGGTTGCTCCAGGAAGCTTAGAATCCACACAGGTAGACCTCATAGTGGTCTGATGGATTGCTATCGAAGACAGGTTCATAAGACATTCATAACCCACATAGGCACCAGGTTGAATTTAGGGGAGCAGGCAATGTATTTCTATGGGGAGAGATGTCATAGCAAACGGTTTGATGTAAATACCCTGTTTTCACTGTTAAGGGTTAATGCCACAGGGTCAAGGTTAGGCTTGCACAGATCGGGAGGTCCTAAGGAACGTTCCAGAAGTCGAATCGTGCTTCTAACCCAAACGGTTCTGCCGCTGTCACTCAAAAGCAGCTGAACTTTAGGGCCAGGCTTCATTTTCGCCTACTTTTGGAACGGTTGCTGCGGTCAGACCGAGTGAGCTACGGTCAAGCGGGGCATCTCGTTGAACTCAGGAAGGCCTAGAGACTATGGTGATGCCCTTTTTAGTGTTGATTTCAGTCTGTCATTTTGGTGATGTTTCAGCCCTATTGAAACATATTGCAAATGTACAAAAGTCAACGAGAAAGTCAGCGTCAATCAATCAATTAGATATCATTCTGACACCAAACTGATAAAAACTGACACCAAACCCACTTTTCCCATCTCATTTAGAAGCCAACAATCACATATATCAGGGCAGGCTCAAAATTCTGTTTAAATCATAGTAAAAATGTAAAACACCTAATTCACGTTCTAGCTGCGGGTCCAGTTCGACATTATGTGTCGGCCTATCTGAGGCGACCCGAATCTCAAGTTTCGGCTCGATAGGTCATTTGGAGTCGAGCAGCGACCTTAATTGGTGCTGAAAATCCACGTTTTCCGGGCGTTGCTACGGGTCCTTGAGCTATCGGACAGAAACGTTAGGAGTCCGTCTCTATGGGCCGAGGCGGTTCTAATGCACCTAGCCTTGTGTCTCTGGGACTTTTAGAAATTTTGTCATTTTCGTGATGTAAAAATGAATTGAAAATATTGCAAATGTACGAGGCTGTTTCTCGGCCTGAAAACCTTCTAGAGCCCGTAGCTCACCGTGCACGATCGACTAAAGGTCTAGAATGGGTTTCTAAAGTTTCAGAGCTCTAGGTCTGACGGTTCTTTAATAGTTCGAACAAAAGTAACTATTGCAGGCAGTGTCTGTCTGTAAGCCCCTCACTGTGTCATTCCCCATTGACTGTGCATGTGTGTGATTTCAGAAAATCACAGAAAATCACAGAAATCACGTAGAGCTCCGAAACCCACTTTAACGGATTCGTCTGAACACGCAGCATCTGGATCCATAACTTTTTGGGGAAAAAATATTTTTCTCAACATTACAATTGGACATTTGACAATTAATCGAAAATTAAAAAGAGATAAATGTCTGGTTCTTTTTTCCTTACACCGTAGGTTCATGTACTTTGACGTAAAGCTGTCAAATTAGTGCTCTATTTCCATTTTTTCCCAGAAAATGGGCCTTATCTCAAAAACCGTGAGTCCCTGACGCCATTCTGTTTCGGGGCCAACTGCCCATTATGCCAAACCCATGCCCACCAAGTTTCGTCTTGAACTCTTTTCGGTTTAGGAAAAAGCCAGGTCAATTAGGTGTATGTTTTGTACATTTGCAATATGAAGGCATTCGCCATCTGGTGGGATTAACATGAAGGGCGGAAAAATGAAAAAAATGAATTTATTTTATTAAACGGACATCGAAAGTCCGAGAAAGTTTGTTTGATGACTTCCTGGAAGATTTGGCCCTAGGGCACGGCCCAAGGCCGGGCTTATTTTAGAAACAATTTCGGACGTCTAGTAAGGGAGCGTACATTTGCAATATGCAGTTTCTCATCAAACATACAGCAAATGCCATCTGCGTCCCTTATGTAGGTAAAGAGGGTAAAGAGGTAGAGAGGGTAGAGAGGGTAGAGCGGGTATATAGGGTAGAAAGGTAGAGAGGGTAGAGAGGGAAGAGAGAGGGTAGAGAGGGTATAGAGGGTATAGAGGGTAGAGAGGGTAGAGAGGTAGAGAGGTAGAGAAGTAGAAGGTAGAGAGGGTAGAGAGGGTAGAGAGATGGTAGAGAGAGAGGGTAGAGAGGTAGAGAGGTAGAGAGGGTAGAGAGAGGGTAGAGAGGGTAGACATGCAGAGATTGTAGAGAGAGGGTAAAGAAGGTGAAGAGGTAGAGAGGTAGAGAAGTAGAAGGTAGAGAGGGTAGAGAGGGTAGAGAGGTAGAGAGGGCAGAGAGGGCAGAGAGGGTAGAGAGGCTAGAGAGGAAGAGAGGGTAGAGAGGGTAGAGAGGGTAGAGCGGGTATATAGGGTAGAAAGGAAGAGAGGGTAGAGAGGGAAGAGAGAGAGTAGAGAGGGTATAGAGGGTAGAGAGGTAGAGAGGGTAGAGGGGGTAGAGAGAGGCTAGAGAGGGTAGAGAGGGTAGACATGCAGAGAGGGTAGAGAGGGGAGAGAGGGTAGACATGCAGAGATGGTAGAGAGAGGGTAGAGAGGGTAAAGAAGGTAGAGAGAGGGTAGAGAGGTAGAGAGGTAGAGAGGGCAGAGAGGGCAGAGAGGGTAGAGAGGGTAAAGAAGGTAGAGAGGGTAGAGCGGGTAGAGAGAGGGTAGAGAGGGTATAGAGGGTAGAGAGGGTAGAGGGGGTAGAGGGAGGGTAGAGAGGGTAGACAGGCAGAGATGGTAGAGAGAGGGTAGAGGGGGTAGAGAGGTGAGAGGTAGAGAAGTAGAAGGTAGAGAGGGTAAAGAAGGTGGAGAGGCAGATAGGCAGAGAGGGTTAGAGAGAGAGGTAGAGAGTGGGGTAGAGAGGGTAGAGCAGAGAGGGCAGAGAGGGTAAAGAGGCAGAGAGGGTTAAAGAGGGTAAAGAGGCAGAGAGGGTAAAGAGGGGAGAGTGCAGAGAGAGGGTCAAAGAGGAGAGAGGCAGAGAGGGCAGAGAGGGCAGAGGAGGTAGGTAGAGGAAGAGAGAGTGGCAGAGAGGGTAGAGGCAGAGACAGAGGCAGAGAGAGGCAGAGAGGGTAGAAGAGGGTGGGAGAGAGAGAGGGTAGAGAGGATAGAGAGGGTATATAGGGAAGAAAGGTAGAGAGGGTAGAGAGGGAAGAGAGGGTATATAGGGTAGAAAGGTAGAGAGGTAGAGAGGATAGAGAGGTAGAGAGGATAGAGAGGTAGAGGGTATAGAGGGTAGAGAGGGTATATAGGGTAGAAAGGTAGAGAGGGTAGAGAGGGTAGAGAGGTAGAGAGGGTATAGAGGGTAGAGAGGGTATATAGGGTAGAAAGGTAGAGAGGGTAGAGAGGGTAGAGAGGAAGAGAGGGTAGAGTGGGTAGAGAGGGTATATAGGGTAGAAAGGAAAAGAGGTAGAGAGGGTAGAGAGGTAGAGAGGATAGAGAGGGTAAAGAGGTAGAGAGGGTAGAGAGGGTAGAGGGGGTAAAGAGAGGTAGAGAGGGTAGAGAGGGCAGAGAGGGTAAAGAGGTAGAGAGGGTAAAGAGGTAGAGAGGGTAGAGAGGGTAAAGACGTAGAGAGAGTAAAGAGGTAGAGAGGGTAGAGAGGGTAGAGGGGGTAAAGAGAGGTAGAGAGGGTAGAGAGGGCAGAAAGGGTAGAGAGGGTAGAGACGGTAGAGGTAGAGAGGGTAGAGAGGGTTGAGGTAGAGAGGTAAAGAGGGTAAAGAGGTAGAGAGGGTAGAGAGGGTAGAGCGGGTATATAGGGTAGAAAGGTAGAGAGGGTAGAGAGGGAAGAGAGAGGGTAGAGAGGGTCTAGAGGGTAGAGAGGCTAGAGAGGTAGAGAAGTAGATGGTAGAGAGGGTAGAGAGGTAGAGAGGGTAGAGAGGAAGAGAGGGTAGAGAGGGTAGAGAGGAAGAGAGAGGCTAGAGAGAGAGGGTAGAGAGGTAGAGAGGGTAGAGAGAGGGTAGAGAGGGTAGACATGCAGAGATTGTAGAGAGAGGGTAAAGAAGGTGAAGAGGTAGAGAGGTAGAGAAGTAGAAGGTAGAGAGGGTAGAGAGGGCAAAGAGGGTAGAGAGGGTAAAGATGGTAGAGAGGGTAGAGAGGTAGAGAGGTAGAGAAGTAGAAGGTAGAGAGGGTAGAGAGGTAGAGAGGGCAGAGAGGGTAGAGAGGGTAGAGAGGGTAGAGAGGAAGAGAGGGTAGAGAGGGTAGAGCGGGTATATAGGGTAGAAAGGAAGAGAGGGTAGAGAGGGAAGAGAGAGAGTAGAGAGGGTATAGAGGGTAGAGAGGTAGAGAGGGTAGAGGGGGTAGAGAGAGGGTAGAGAGGGTAGAGAGGGTAGACATGCAGAGAGGGTAGAGAGAGGGTAGAGAGGGTAGACATGCAGAGATGGTAGAGAGAGGTAGAGAGGGCAGAGAGAGTAGAAAGGGTAGAGAGGGTAGAGAGGAAGAGAGGGTAGAGAGGGTAGAGAGGAAGAGAGAGGGTAGAGAGAGAGGAGAGAGAGAGAGGGAGAGAGAGGTTAGAGCAGGTGTATATAGGCAGAAAGGAAGAGAGGGTAGAGAGGGAAGAGAGAGAGTAGAGAGGCAGAGAGAGAGAGGCAGAGAGGGCAGAGGCAGAGAGGGCAGAGAGGGTAGACATGCAGAGGGTAGAGAGGGTAGACATGCAGAGAGAAGAGAGAGAGAGGGAGGGAGAGGGTAGAGAGGTGCAGAGAGAGAGGTAGAGAGGTGAGAGAGAGAGAGAGGGCAGAGGGATTAGAGAGGGCAGAGAGGGTGGGAGAGGGAGAGAGGGTAGACAGAGAGATGGCAGAGAGAGGGTAGAGGGGGTAGAGAGAGAGAGGAGAGGGCAGAGGGGGCAGAGAGGGTAAAGAAGGTGGAGAGGTAGAGGGAATTAGAGAGGGTAGAGAGGGTAAAGAGGGTAGAGGGTAGAGACGGTAGAGGTAGAGAGGGTAGAGACGGTAGAGAGGGTAGAGAGGGTAAAGAGGTAGAGAGGGTAAAGAGGGTAAAGTGGTAGAGAGGGTAAAGAGGGTAGAGAGGTAGAGAGGGTAGAGAGGGTAGAGAGGTAGAGAGGGTAAAGAGGTAGAGAGGGTATAGAGGGTAAAGAGGTAGAGAGGGTAAAGAGGGTAGAGCGGTAGAGAGGGTAGAGAGGATAGAGAGGGTATATAGGGTAGAAAGGTAGAGAGGGTAGAGAGGCTAGAAAGGCAGAGAGGTAGAGAGGACAGAGAGGCATAGAGGCAGAGAGGTAGAGAGGCAGAGGGCAGAGAGGTATATAGGGCAGAAAGGTAGAGAGGGTAGAGAGGGTAGAGAGGGTATAGAGGAGAGAGGGTATATAGGGAGAAAGGCAGAGAGGGTAGAGAGGGTAGAGAGGAAGAGAGGGTAGAGTGGGTAGAGAGGTATATAGGGTAGAAAGGCAGAGAGGCAGAGAGGGTGAGAGAGGAGAGAGAGGGATAGAGGCAGAGAGGTAGAGGGCAAAGAGAGGCAGAGAGGGTAGAGAGGGCAGAGAGGGTAAAGAGGCAGAGAGGGTAAAGAGGCAGAGAGGCAGAGAGGGTAAAGACGTAGAGAGGGTAAAGAGGTAGAGAGGGTAGAGAGGGTAAAGAGGTAGAGAGGTAAAGAGGCTAAAGAGGTAGAGAGGGTAGAGAGGGTAGAGCGGGTATATAGGGTAGAAAGGTAGAGAGGGAAGAGAGAGGCTAGAGAGGGTATAGAGGGTAGAGAGGGTAGAGAGGTAGAGAGGCAGAGAAGAGAAGGCAGAGAGGGTAGAGAGGGCAGAGAGGCAGAGAGGGCAGAGAGGGTAGAGAGGGTAGAGAGGAAGAGAGGTAGAGAGAGAGGGTAGAGAGGAGAGAGGGCAGAGAGGCAGAGAGAGGGCAGAGAGGGTAGACATGCAGAGATTGTAGAGAGAGGGTAAAGAAGGTGAAGAGGTAGAGAGGTAAAGAAGTAGAAGGTAGAGAGGGTAGAGAGGGCTAAGAGGGTAGAGAGGGTAAAGATGGTAGAGAGGGTAGAGAGGTAGAGAGGTAGAGAAGTAGAAGGTAGAGAGGGTAGAGAGGGTAGAGAGGTAGAGAGGGCAGAGAGGGTAGAGAGGGTAGAGAGGGTAGAGAGGAAGAGAGGCAGATAGGGAGAGAGGCAGAGTGGCATATAGGGTAGAAAGGAAGAGAGGGTAGAGAGGGAAGAGAGAGTAGAGAGGCACAGAGGCAGAGAGGCAGAGAGGGTAGAGGGTAGAGAGAGGGCAGAGAGGGAGACATGCAGAGAGGGCAGAGAAAGGGTAGAGAGAGGTAGACATGCAGAGATGAGAGAGAGGCAGAGAGGGCAGAGAGAGTAGAAAGGCAGAGAGGGCAGAGAGGAAGAGAGGGCAGAGAGGAGAGAGGAAGAGAGAGGCAGAGAGAGAGGGCAGAGAGGCAGAGAGGCAGAGAGGGCAGATGCGTATATTAGGGCAGAAAGGAAGAGAGGGCAGAGAGGGAAGAGAGAGAGTAGAGAGGGTATAGAGGGTAGAGAGGCAGAGAGGGCAGAGAGAGGGCAGAGAGGGCAGAGTGGGAGAGAGAGGGCAGACAGAGAGAGGCAGAGAGAGGCAGAGAGGGTAGACATGCAGAGATGGTAGAGAGGGGCAGAGAGGAGAGAGGCAGAGAGAGAGGGCAGAGAGGGTAGAGAGGCAGAGAGAGAGAGGGTAGAGAGGCAGAGAGGCAGAGAGGCAGAGAGGGTAGAGAGGGCAGACAGGCAGAGAGGGCAGAGAGAGGGCAGAGGGGGCAGAGAGGCAGAGAGGCAGAGAGACAGAGAGAGCAGAGAGGGCAAAGAAGGTGGAGAGGTAGAGAGGGTGAGAGAGGGCAGAGAGGGTAGAGGGTAGAGAGGGTAGGGAAGGTAGAGAGGGTAGAGACGGTAGAGAGGGTAGAGAGGGTAAAGAGGTAGAGAGGGTAAAGAGGGTAAAGTGGCAGAGAGAGGCAAAGAGGGTAGAGAGGTGAGAGGGTGAGAGAGGGTGGGGTGAGGTGGGAGTGAGGTGAGAGGGTGGGAGAGGGCAGAGGAGAGGTGAGAGAGGGTGGGAGGTAGAGATGGTGGGGGAGGGTCAAAGAGGGTGAGAGAGAGGTGGGGAGGGTGGGAGGGTGGGGAGTGAGGTGGGAGTGGGGTGAGAGAGGGTGGGAGAGGGGTAAAGAGGTGGGAGAGATTAAAGAGGGTGGGAAGCGGTGGGAGGGGAGAGAGGGATAGAGAGGGTATATAGGGTTAGAAGGTGGGGAGGGTAGAGGGATAGAGAGGTGGGAGGGATAGAGAGGGTGGGAGGGTGGGGAGGTAGAGATGGTGAGGGGTGGGGTAGAGAGGGTAGAGAGGGTAAAGAGGTAGAGAGGGTAAAGAGGGTAGAGCGGTAGAGAGGATAGAAAGGTAGAGAGGGTAGAGAGGGTATATAGGGTAGAAAGGTAGAGAGGGTAGAGAGGAAGAGAGGTAGAGAGGGTAGAGAGGATAGAGAGGGAAGAAAGGTAGAGAGGGTAGAGAGGGTAGAGAGGGTAGAGAGGGTATAGAGGGTAGAAAGATAGAGAGGGTAGAGAGGTAGAGAGGATAGAGAGGTAGAGAGGGTAGAGAGGGTATATAGGGTAGAAAGGTAGAGAGGGTAGAGAGGTAGAGAGGGTATAGAGGGTAGAGAGGGTATAGAGGGTAAAGAGGTAGAGAGGGTATAGAGGGTAGAAAGGTAGAGAGTGTAGAGAGGGTAGAAAGGTAGAGAGATAGAGAGGGTAGAGAGGGTAGAGAGGTTAGAGACTGCAGAGGCAGAGAGGCAGAGAGGTTTGAGAGGATAAAGAGGTAGAGAGGGTAGAGAGGATAGAGAGGGTATAGAGGGTAGAAAGGTAGAGAGGGTAGAGAGGGTAGAGAGGGTAGAGAGGTAGAGAGGGTAGAGAGGGTAGAGAGGTAGAGAGAGGTAGAGAGGGAGAGAGGGTAGAGAGGGTAGAGAGGGTAGAGAGGTAGAGAGGGTATAGAGGGTAGAAAGAGGCAGAGAGGCAGAGACAGAGAGGGCATAGGGCAGAAAGGTAGAGAGGGTAGAGAGGGTAGAGAGGAAGAGAGGGTAGAGAGGGTAGAGAGGGTAGAGAGGGTATAGAGGTAGAGAGGATAGAGAGGTAGAGAGGGTAGAGAGGCAGAGAGGATAGAGAGGTAGAGAGGGTAGAGAGGGTAGAGAGGGTAGAGAGGGTAGAGAGGTAGAGAGGATAGAGAGGTAGAGAGGGTATAGAGGGTAGAAAGGGTAGAGAGGGTAGAGAGGGTAGAGAGGTAGAGAGGGTATATAGGGTAGAAAGGTAGAGAGGAAGAGAGGCTAGAGAGGAAGAGAGGGTAGAGAGGTAGAGAGGGTAGAGAGGGTAGAGAGGTAGAGAGGGTAGATAGGGTAGAAAGGTAGAGAGGGTAGAGAGGGTAGAGAGGTAGAGAGGGTATATAGGGTAGAAAGGTAGAGAGGGTAGAGAGGAAGAGAGGGTAGAGAGGTAGAGAGGATAGAGAGGGTAAAGAGGTAGAGAGGGTATAGAGGGTAGAAAGGTAGAGAGTGTAGAGAGGGTAGAAAGGTAGAGAGATAGAGAGGGTAGAGAGGGTAGAGAGGTTAGAGACGGTAGAGGTAGAGAGGGTAGAGAGGGTTGAGAGGATAAAGAGGTAGAGAGGGTAGAGAGGATAGAGAGGGTATAGAGGGTAGAAAGGTAGAGAGGGTAGAGAGGGTAGAGAGGGTATATAGGGTAGAGTGGGTAGAGAGGGTAGAGAGGCAGAGAGGAGAGAGGCAGAGAGGGCAGAGAGGCAGGGAGGTAGAGAGGCAGAGAGGCAGAGAGGGATAAAGAGGCAGAGAGGGTAGAAAGGTAGAGAGGCTAGAGAGGGTAGAGAGGGTAGAAAGGTAGGGAGGTAGAGAGGGTAGAGAGGCTAGAAAGGTAGGGAGGTAGAGAGGGTAGAGAGGGTAGAGAGGATAGAGAGGTAGAGAGGATATAGAGGGTAGAGAGGGTAGAGAGGGTAGAGACGGTAGAGAGGTAGAGGTAGAGAGTGTAGAGACGGTATAGGTAGCGAGGGTAGAGAGGGTGGAGAGGTAGAGGTAGAGAGGGTAGAGAGCTAGAGAGGGTATAGAGGTAGAGAGGATAGAGAGGTAGAGAGGGTATAGAGGGTAGAGAGGGCTCCTCTCTGCCCCGTCTCTCTGCCCCGTCTCTCTGCCCCGTCTCTCTGCCCCGTCTCTCTGTCCCGTCTCTCTGCCCCGTCTCTCTGCCCCGTCTCTCTGCCCTGTCTCTCTGCCCCGTCTCTCTGTCCCGTCTCTCTGCCCCGTCTCTCTCAATTCAATTCAAAGGGCTTTATTGTCATGGGAACATACACTATACATACAAACTTATGTGGACACCCCTTCAAATTAGTGGATTCGGCTATTTCAGCCACACCTGTTGCTGACAGGTGTATAAAATCAAGCACACAGCCATGCAGTAGAATGGACTTTCAACGTGGCACCGTCATAGGATGCCACCTTTCCAACAAGTCAGTTCAGTAAATTTCTGCCCTCTGTACCGGTACAGAGTCAATGTGCGGGGGCACCGGTGTCGAGGTACCTGAGGTAATATGTACATGTAGGTAGAGTTATTAAAGTGACTATGCATAGATAATAACAGAGAGTAGCAGCAGCGTAGAAGAGGGGGGGGCAATGCAAATAGTCTGGGGAGCCATTTGATTAGATGTTCAGGAGTCTTATTGCTTGGGGGTAGAAGCTGTTTAGAAGCCTCCTAGACCTGGACTTGGCGCTCCGGTACCGCTTGCCGTGCGGTAGCAGAGAGAACAGTCTATGACTAGGGTGGTTGATAGATAGCAAAATTGTTTTCACCTCTTCCACACTCTACATAGTGAACCTTCACAGTGAGGTAGCTTCCAGTACATAGTGAACCTTCACAGTGAGGTAGCTTCCAGTACATAGTGAACCTTCACAGTGAGGTAGCTTCCAGTACATAGTGAACCTTCACAGTGAGGTAGCTTCCAGTACATAGTGAACCTTCACAGTGAGGTAGCTTCCAGTACATAGTGAACCTTCACAGTGAGGTAGCTTCCAGTACATAGTGAACCTTCACAGTGAGGTAGCTTCCAGTACATAGTGAACCGTCACAGTGAGGTAGCTTCCAGTACATAGTGAACCTTCACAGTGAAGTAGCTTCCAGTACATAGTGAACCTTCACAGTGAGGTAGCTTCCAGTACATAGTGAACCTTCACAGTGAGGTAGCTTTCAGTACATAGTGAACCTTCACAGTGAGGTAGCTTCCAGTACATAGTGAACCGTCACAGTGAAGTAGCTTCCAGTACATAGTGAACCTTCACAGTGAGGTAGCTTCAGTACATAGTGAACCGTCACAGTGAGGTAGCTTCAGTACATAGTGAACCTTCACAGTGAAGTAGCTTCCAGTACATAGTGAACCTTCACAGTGAGGTAGCTTCCAGTACATAGTGTACCTTCACAGTGAATTAGCTTCCAGTACATAGTGAACCTTCACAGTGAGGTAGCTTCCAGTACATAGTGAACCTTCACAGTGAGGTAGCTTCCAGTACATAGTGAACCTTCACAGTGAGGTAGCTTCCAGTACATAGTGAACCTTCACAGTGAGGTAGCTTCCAGTACATAGTGAACCGTCACAGTGAGGTAGCTTCCAGTACATAGTGAACCTTCACAGTGAAGTAGCTTCCAGTACATAGTGAACCTTCACAGTGAGGTAGCTTCCAGTACATAGTGTACCTTCACAGTGAATTAGCTTCCAGTACATAGTGAACCTTCACAGTGAGGTAGCTTCCAGTACATAGTGAACCTTCACAGTGAGGTAGCTTCCAGTACATAGTGAACCTTCACAGTGAGGTAGCTTTGAGTTGCTCTGGAGGTCCAACTATCAGTGGAGAGAGCTAGATCGGGTGTCTGTGTCAATTCCTTTTCAATTTCTCTCCGTGATGTTTCATAGGGTTTGGGAATTACTTTGCTGATGAAATGTGTGCGGGAGAGGACATTGTGTAACACGGCAAAAAAAAAAAAATCATGAGGTGACGAAATCCTGAGTTCAGTAACCACCGAATAGGGCTGCAAATCCTGAGTTCAGTAACCACCGAATAGGGCTGCAAATCCTGAGTTCAGTAACCACCGAATAGGGCTGCAAATCCTGAGTTCAGTAACCACCGAATAGGGCTGCAAATCCTGAGTTCAGTAACCACCGAATAGGGCTGCAAATCCTGAGTTCAGTAACCACCGAATAGGGCTGCAAATCCTGAGTTCAGTAACCACCGAATAGGGCTGCAAATCCTGAGTTCAGTAACCACCGAATAGGGCTGCAAATCCTGAGTTCAGTTACCACCGAATAGGGCTGCAAATCCTGAGTTCAGTAACCACCGAATAGGGCTGCAAATCCTGAGTTCAGTAACCACCGAATAGGGCTGCAAATCCTGAGTTCAGTACTGTTACTGAGTTACTGAACTCAGGATTTCGTCACCTCATGATTTTTTTTTTTTGCCGTGTTACACAATGTCCTCTCCCGCACACATTTCAGCAGCAAAGTAATTCCCAAACCCTATGAAACATCACAGAAAGAAATTGAAAAGGAATTGACACAGACACCCGATCTAGCTCTCTCCACTGATAGTTGGACCTCCAGAGCAACTCAAAGCTACCTCACTGTGAAGGTTCACTATGTACTGGAAGCTACTTCACTGTGAAGGTTCACTATGTACTGGAAGCTACCTCACTGTGAAGGTTCACTATGTACTGGAAGCTACCTCACTGTGAAGGTTCACTATGTACTGGAAGCTACCTCACTGTGAAGGTTCACTATGTACTGGAAGCTACCTCACTGTGAAGGTTCACTATGTACTGGAAGCTACTTCACTGTGAAGGTTCACTATGTACTGGAAACTACCTCATTGTGAAGGTTCACTATGTACTGGAAGCTACCTCACTGTGAAGGTTCACTATGTACTGGAAGCTACCTCACTGTGAAGGTTCACTATGTACTGGTTCACGTGTGCGTATTGAACCGTAGGGGGCGTACCGAACAGTTCGACAACATACTGTGTACCATTGCATCCCTAGTGCCCTCAGTCCTGAAGTGAATCAAAAGGCATTCCGCTACCCCAAGAATGGTAAAGCTCTCTTAACTGGCTCAAATAGCCGACCAATCAACCTGTTACCAACCCTTAGTAGACTTTTGGAAAAATTGTGTTTGACCAGATACAATGTTATTTTACAGTAAACAAACTGACAGCAGACTTTCAGCATGTTTATAGGGAGGGACATTCAACATGCATGGGATTGTGGGAAACTTCAGTGCGGCTTTTGACATTATTGACCATAGTATGCTGCTGGAAAAACGTATGTGTTATGGCTTTACACCCCCTGCTATAATGTGGATAAAGAGTTACTTGTCTAACAGAACACAGAGGGTGTTCTTTAATGGAAGCCTCTCCAACATAATCCATGTAGAATCGGCATTCCCCAGAGCAGCTGTCTAGGCCCCTTACTGCCACTGGCTTTGAGTAAAGCCAGTATGTCTATGTATGCGGATGACTCAACACTATACACGTCAGCTATGACTCAACACTGTATATGTCAGCTACTACAGCGACTGAAATCACTGCAACACTCAAAGAGCTGCAGTCCATTTCAGAATGAGTGGCAAGACATGAGTTTGTCCTAAATATTTAAAAAACTAAAAGCATTGTATTTGGGAAAAATCATTCACTAAACCCTAAAACTAGACTAAATCTTGTAATGAATAATGTGTAAATTGAGCAAGTTGAGGTGACTAAACTGCTTGGAGTAATTCTGGATTGTAAACTGTCATGGTCAAAACATGTTGATGCAACAGTAGCTAAGATGGGAAGAAGTCTAAACAAGTCTAAACTACTGGCACACAGCTCAGACACCCATGCATACCCCACAAGACGTGCCACCAGAGGTCTCTTCACAGTCCCCAAGTCCAGAACAGACTATGGGAGGTGCACAGTACTACATAGAGCCATGACTACATGGAACTCTATTCCACATCAGGTAACTGATGCAAGCAGTAGAATTAGATTTAAAAACCAGATAAAAATACGCCTTATGGAACAGCGGGGACTGTGAAGAGACACACATACAGGCCCAGACACATGATAAGACACACACTCTACACACACGTACACGTAGATTTTGTATTGTAGATATGTGGTAGTGGTGGAGTAGTGGCCTGAGGGAACACACTGAATGTGCTGTGAAATGTAATGTCATGTAATATTTTATATTGTATATAACTGCCTTAATGTTGCTGGACCCTAGGAAGAGTAGCTGCTGCCTTGGCAGGAACTAATGGGGATCCATAATAAACCTCAGGAAGAGTAGCTGTTGCCTTGGCAGGAACTAATGGGTATTCCTAATAAACCCCAGGAAGAGTAGCTGCTGCCTTGGCAGGAACTAATGGGGATCCATTATAAACCCCAGGAAGAGGAGCTGCTGACTTGGCAGGAACTAACGGGGATCCATAATAAACCCCAGGAAGAGTAGCTGCTGCTTTGGCAGGAACTAACGGGGATCCCTAATAAACCCCAGGAAGAGTAGCTGCTGCCTTGGCAGGAACTAATGGGGATCCATAATAACCCCAGGAAGAGTAGCTGCTGCCTTGGCAGGAACTAATGGGGATCCATAATAACCCCAGGAAGAGTAGCTGCTGCCTTGGCAGGAACTTTGGCGCGAAAATGGCAAATCAATCCCAGAACAACAGCAAAGGACCTTGTGAAGATGCTGAAGGAAACAGGTACAAAGGTATCTGTATCCACAGTAAAACAAATCCTATAATCGCTCAGCAGGGAAGAAGCCACTGCTCCAAAACCGCCTTAAAAAAACCAGACTACGGTTTGCAACTGCACATGGGGACAAAGATCGTCCTCTGGTCTGATGAAACAAAAATATGTTTGGCCATAATGACCATCGTTATGTTTGGAAGAAAAAGGGGGAGGCTTGCAAGCTGAATAACACCATCCCAACCGTGAAGCACGGGGGTGGCAGCATCATGTTGTGTGGGTGCTTTGCTGCAGGAGGGACTGGTGCACTTCACAAAATAGATGGCATCAAGAGGTAGGAAAATGATGTGGATATATTGAAGCAACATCTCAAGACATCAGTCAGGAAGTTAAAGCTTGGTCACAAATGGGTCTTCCAAATGGACAATGACCCCAAGCATATTTCCAAAGTTGTGGCAAAATGGCTTAAGGACAACAAAGTCAAGGTATTGGAGTGGCCATCACAAAGCCCTGACCTCAATCCCATAGAAAATCAGTGGGCAGAACTGAAAAAATGTGTGTGAGCAAGGAGGCCTACAAACCTGACTCTGTTACACCAGCTCTGTCAGGAGGAATGGGCCAAAATTAGCCCAACTTATTGTGGGAAGCTTGTGGAAGGCAACCCGAAATGTAAACAAGTTAAAAAAATTTAAAGGCAATGCTACCAAATACTAATTGAGTGTATGTAAACTTCTGACCCACTGGGAATGTGATGAAAGAAATAAAATCTGAAATAGATCATTCTCTCTACTATTATTCTGACATGTCACATTCTTAAAATAAAGTGGTGATCCTAACTGACCTAAGACAGGGAATTTTCACTCTGATTAAGTGTCAGGAATTGTGAAAAACTGAGTTTAAATGTATTTGGCTAAGGTGTATGTAAACTTCCGACTTCAACTGTACTTTTATGACTGCTGAATACCAACTATCAATCACTTAGATCAAGAATTTTCAGGCTCAGGAAGCAACTGCTTTCTAACCCTCTCCAGTGTTCTCTCTTCTCTAGACTCCATGTTTGCTCCGCACAAACCGGACAAGTTTAAGCAGGCACGAAATGGATTATAGTTATTGGAGTTAATTACCACGTTTTCAGCGCTTAAACTATGTTGAATATTGCCAGGTTGTAAACTACAACTCCCTACTACATCACACAGTTTAGGCTTCATCTGATTTATCTCTACAGAAACTGCACATCGAGCTCACAGAAAAAATGTAATAAAAATGGAATTCAAATAATTTAACCTACGTCGGTCAATTTTATGGTTGTTTAAAACTGAAAAATAACAGACATTTTGGTTAATCTCTCAGTACTAACTGTGACTGACCCAAAATGAAGAAAATCCTTCATTATGTACAGACTCAGTGAGCCTTGCTATTGAGAGAGGCCGCCATAGGCAGACCTGGCTGTCAAGAGAAGACAGGCTATGTGCACACTGCCCACAAAATGAGGTGGAAACTGAGCTGCACTTCCTAACCTCCTGCCAAATGTATGACCATATTAGAGACACATATTTCCAACAGATTACAAAGACCCACAATGGTATTTTAGATTTGTCTAACTTATCTACACAATCAATCTAAAGTCAGCTGTGGATTGAAGAGATAAGATTTACTTACAGCGTAGATAAACCAACCCCAACCATGGGTTTATCCTCTACCAGCCAACCACCTAAATGTAAAGGGGGTTTTATCCTCTACCAGCCAACCACCTAAATGTAAAGGGGGTTTTATCCTCTACCAGCCAACCACCTAAATGTAAAGGGGGTTTTATCCTCTACCAGCCAACCACCTAAATGTAAAGGGGGTTTTATCATCTACCAACCAACCAGCTAAATGTAAAGGGGGTTTTATCCTCTACCAGCTAACCAGCTAAATGTAAAGGGGGTTTTATCCTCTACCAACCAACCAGCTAAATGTAAAGGGGGTTTTATCCTCTACCAACCAACCAGCTAAATGTAAAGGGGGTTTTATCCTCTACCAGCCAACCAGCTAAATGTAAAGGGGGTTTTATCCTCTACCAGCTAACCAGCTAAATGTAAAGGGGGTTTTATCCTCTACCAGCTAACCAGCTAAATGTAAAGGGGGTTTTATCCTCTACCAGCCAACCACCTAAATGTAAAGGGGGATTTATCCTCTACCAGCCAACCACCTAAATGTAAAGGGGGTTTTATCATCTACCAACCAACCAGCTAAATGTAAAGGGGGTTTTATCCTCTACCAACCAACCAGCTAAATGTAAAGGGGGTTTTATCCTCTACCAACCAACCAGCTAAATGTAAAGGGGGTTTTATCCTCTACCAGCCAACCAGCTAAATGTAAAGGGGGTTTTATCCTCTACCAGCCAACCAGCTAAATTTAAAGGGGTTTTTATCCTCTACCAGCCAACCAGCTAAATGTAAAGGGGGTTTTATCCTCTACCAGCCAACCAGCTAAATGTAAAGGGGGTTTTATCCTCTACCAGCCAACCAGCTAAATGTAAAGGGGGTTTTATCCTCTACCAGCCAACCAGCTAAATGTAAAGGGGGATTTATCCTCTACCAGCCAACCACCTAAATGTAAAGGGGGTTTTATCATCTACCAACCAACCAGCTAAATGTAAAGGGGTTTTTATCCTCTACCAGCTAACCAGCTAAATGTAAAGGGGGTTTTATCCTCTACCAACCAACCAGCTAAATGTAAAGGGGGTTTTATCCTCTACCAACCAACCAGCTAAATGTAAAGGGGGTTTTATCCTCTACCAACCAACCAGTTAAATGTAAAGGGGGCTTTATCCTCTACCAACCAACCAGCTAAATGTAAAGGGGTTTTTATCCTCTACCAACCAACCAGCTAAATGTAAAGGGGGCTTTATCCTCTACCAACCAACCACCTAAATGTAAAGGGGGTTTTATCCTCTACCAGCCAACCACCTAAATGTAAAGGGGGTTTTATCCTCTACCAACCAACCAGCTAAATGTAAAGGGGGTTTTATCCTCTACCAACCAACCAGCTAAATGTAAAGGGGGTTTTATCCTCTACCAGCCAACCAGATAAATGTAAAGGGGTTTTTATCCTCTACCAACCAACCAGCTAAATGTAAAGGGTTTTATCCTCTACCAACCAACCAGCTAAATGTAAAGGGGTTTTATCCTCTACCAGCCAACCAGCTAAATGTAAAGGGGTTTTATCCTCTACCAACCAACCAGCTAAATGTAAAGGGGTTTTATCCTCTACCAGCCAACCAGCTAAATGTAAAGGGGTTTTATCCTCTACCAACCAACCAGCTAAATGTAAAGGGGGTTTTATCCTCTACCAGCCAACCAGCTAAATGTAAAGGGGGTTTTATCCTCTACCAACCAACCAGCTAAATGTAAAGGGGGTTTTATCCTCTACCAACCAACCAGCTAAATGAAAAGGGGGTTTTATCCTCTACCAACCAACCAGCTAAATGTAAAGGGGGTTTTATCCTCTACCAACCAACCAGCTAAATGAAAAGGGGGTTTTATCCTCTACCAGCCAACCAGCTAAATGTAAAGGGGGTTTTATCCTCTACCAGGCAACCAGCTAAATGTAAAGGGGGTTTTATTCTCTACCAGCCAACCAGCTAAATGTAAAGGGGGGTTTATCCTCTACCAACCAACCAGCTAAATGTAAAGGGGGTTTTATCCTCTACCAACCAACCAGCTAAATGTAAAGGGGGTTTTATCCTCTACCAACCAACCAGCTAAATGAAAAGGGGGTTTTATCCTCTACCAACCAACCAGCTAAATGTAAAGGGGGTTTTATCCTCTACCAACCAACCAGCTAAATGAAAAGGGGGTTTTATCCTCTACCAGCCAACCAGCTAAATGTAAAGGGGGTTTTATCCTCTACCAGGCAACCAGCTAAATGTAAAGGGGGTTTTATTCTCTACCAGCCAACCAGCTAAATGTAAAAGGGGGTTTTATCCTCTACCAGCCAACCAGCTAAATGTAAATGGGGTTTAATCCTCTACCAGCCAACCACCTAAATGTAAAGGGGGTTTTATCCTCTACCAGCCAACCAGCTAAATGTAAAGGGGATTTTATCCTCTACCAACCAACCAGCTAAATGTAAAGGGGGTTTTATCCTCTACCAGCTAACCAGCTAAATGTAAAGGGGGATTTATCCTCTACCAACCAACCAGCTAAATGTAAAGGGGGTTTTATCCTCTACCAACCAACCAGCTAAATGTAAAGGGGGTTTTATCCTCTACCAGCCAACCAGCTAAATGTAAAGGGGGTTTTATCCTCTACCAGCTAACCAGCTAAATGTAAAGGGGGTTTTATCCTCTACCAGCTAACCAGCTAAATGTAAAGGGGGTTTTATCCTCTACCAAACAACCACCTAAATGTAAAGGGGGATTTATCCTCTACCAGCCAACCACCTAAATGTAAAGGGGGTTTTATCATCTACCAACCAACCAGCTAAATGTAAAGGGGGTTTTATCCTCTACCAGCTAACCAGCTAAATGTAAAGGGGGTTTTATCCTCTACCAACCAACCAGCTAAAAGTAAAGGGGGTTTTATCCTCTACAAACCAACCAGCTAAATGTAAAGGGGGTTTTATCCTCTACCAACCAACCAGCTAAATGTAAAGGGGGCTTTATCCTCTACCAACCAACCAGCTAAATGTAAAGGGGGTTTTATCCTCTACCAGCTAACCAGCTAAATGTAAAGGGGGTTTTATCCTCTACCAACCAACCAGCTAAATGTAAAGGGGGGTTTATCCTCTACCAACCAACCAGCTAAATGTAAAGGGGGTTTTATCCTCTACCAACCAACCAGCTAAATGTAAAGGGGGCTTTATCCTCTACCAACCAACCAGCTAAATGTAAAGGGGGTTTTATCCTCTACCAACCAACCAGCTAAATGTAAAGGGGGCTTTATCCTCTACCAACCAACCACCTAAATGTAAAGGGGGTTTTATCCTCTACCAGCCAACCAGCTAAATGTAAAGGGGGTTTTATCCTCTACCAGCCAACCAGCTAAATGTAAAGGGGTTTTATCCTCTACCAACCAACCAGCTAAATGTAAAGGGGTTTTATCCTCTACCAGCCAACCAGCTAAATGTAAAGGGGTTTTATCCTCTACCAACCAACCAGCTAAATGTAAAGGGGTTTTATCCTCTACCAACCAACCAGCTAAATGTAAAGGGGGTTTTATCCTCTACCAACCAACCACCTAAATGTAAAGGGGGTTTTATCCTCTACCAACCAACCACCTAAATGTAAAGGGGGTTTTATCCTCTACCAGCCAACCAGCTAAATGTAAAGGGGGTTTTATCCTCTACCAACCAACCAGCTAAATGTAAAGGGGTTTTATCCTCTACCAGCCAACCAGCTAAATGTAAAGGGGGTTTTATCCTCTACCAGCCAACCAGCTAAATGTAAAGGGGGTTTTATCCTCTACCAGCCAACCAGCTAAATGTAAAGGGGGTTTTATTCTCTACCAGGCACCAAACAGCTAAATGTAAAGGGGGTTTTATCCTCTACCAGCCAACCAGCTAAATGTAAAGGGGGTTTTATCCTCTACCAGCCAACCAGCTAAATGTAAAGGGGGTTTTATCCTCTACCAGCCAACCAGCTAAATGTAAAGGGGGTTTTATCCTCTACCAACCAACCAGCTAAATGTAAAGGGGTTTTTATCCTCTACCAGCCAACCACCTAAATGTAAAGGGGGTTTTATCCTCTACCAACCAACCAGCTAAATGTAAAGGGGGTTTTATCCTCTACCAACCAACCAGCTAAATGTAAAGGGGGTTTTATCCTCTACCAGCCAACCAGCTAAATGTAAAGGGGTTTTTATCCTCTACCAGCCAACCAGCTAAATGTAAAGGGGGTTTTATCCTCTACCAACCAACCAGCTAAATGTAAAGGGTTTTATCCTCTACCAACCAACCAGCTAAATGTAAAGGGGTTTTATCCTCTACCAGCCAACCAGCTAAATGTAAAGGGGTTTTATCCTCTACCAACCAACCAGCTAAATGTAAAGGGTTTTATCCTCTACCAGCCAACCAGCTAAATGTAAAGGGGGTTTTATCCTCTACCAGCTAACCAGCTAAATGTAAAGGGGGTTTTATCCTCTACCAACCAACCAGCTAAATGTAAAGGGGGGTTTATCCTCTACCAACCAACCAGCTAAATGTAAAGGGGGTTTTATCCTCTACCAACCAACCAGCTAAATGTAAAGGGGGCTTTATCCTCTACCAACCAACCAGCTAAATGTAAAGGGGGTTTTATCCTCTACCAACCAACCAGCTAAATGTAAAGGGGGCTTTATCCTCTACCAACCAACCACCTAAATGTAAAGGGGGTTTTATCCTCTACCAGCCAACCAGCTAAATGTAAAGGGGGTTTTATCCTCTACCAACCAACCAGCTAAATGTAAAGGGGGTTTTATCCTCTACCAACCAACCAGCTAAATGTAAAGGGGGTTTTATCCTCTACCAACCAACCACCTAAATGTAAAGGGGGTTTTATCCTCTACCAACCAACCACCTAAATGTAAAGGGGGTTTTATCCTCTACCAGCCAACCAGCTAAATGTAAAGGGGGTTTTATCCTCTACCAACCAACCAGCTAAATGTAAAGGGGGTTTTATCCTCTACCAACCAACCAGCTAAATGTAAAGGGGTTTTATCCTCTACCAGCCAACCAGCTAAATGTAAAGGGGTTTTATCCTCTACCAGCCAACCAGCTAAATGTAAAGGGGTTTTATCCTCTACCAGCCAACCAGCTAAATGTAAAGGGGTTTTATCCTCTACCAGCCAACCAGCTAAATGTAAAGGGGTTTTATCCTCTACCAGCCAACCAGCTAAATGTAAAGGGGTTTTATCCTCTACCAGCCAACCAGCTAAATGTAAAGGGTTTTATCCTCTACCAACCAACCAGCTAAATGTAAAGGGGTTTTATCCTCTACCAGCCAACCAGCTAAATGTAAAGGGGTTTTATCCTCTACCAGCCAACCAGCTAAATGTAAAGGGGTTTTATCCTCTACCAACCAACCAGCTAAATGTAAAGGGGTTTTATCCTCTACCAGCCAACCAGCTAAATGTAAAGGGGTTTTATCCTCTACCAACCAACCAGCTAAATGTAAAGGGGTTTTATCCTCTACCAACCAACCAGCTAAATGTAAAGGGGTTTTATCCTCTACCAACCAACCAGCTAAATGTAAAGGGGTTTTATCCTCTACCAACCAACCAGCTAAATGTAAAGGGGGTTTTATCCTCTACCAACCAACCAGCTAAATGTAAAGGGGGTTTTATCCTCTACCAACCAACCAGCTAAATGTAAAGGGGGTTTTATCCTCTACCAACCAACCAGCTAAATGTAAAGGGGGTTTTATCCTCTACCAACCAACCAGCTAAATGTAAAGGGGGTTTTATCCTCTACCAACCAACCAGCTAAATGTAAAGGGGTTTTATCCTCTACCAACCAACCAGCTAAATGTAAAGGGGTTTTATCCTCTACCAACCAACCAGCTAAATGTAAAGGGGTTTTATCCTCTACCAGCCAACCAGCTAAATGTAAAGGGGTTTTATCCTCTACCAACCAACCAGCTAAATGTAAAGGGGTTTTATCCTCTACCAGCCAACCAGCTAAATGTAAAGGGGTTTTATCCTCTACCAACCAACCAGCTAAATGTAAAGGGTTTTATCCTCTACCAGCCAACCAGCTAAATGTAAAGGGGTTTTATCCTCTACCAACCAACCAGCTAAATGTAAAGGGGTTTTATCCTCTACCAACCAACCAGCTAAATGTAAAGGGGTTTTATCCTCTACCAGCCAACCAGCTAAATGTAAAGGGGTTTTATCCTCTACCAACCAACCAGCTAAATGTAAAGGGGTTTTATCCTCTACCAGCCAACCAGCTAAATGTAAAGGGGTTTTATCCTCTACCAACCAACCAGCTAAATGTAAAGGGTTTTATCCTCTACCAACCAACCAGCTAAATGTAAAGGGGTTTTATCCTCTACCAGCCAACCAGCTAAATGTAAAGGGGTTTTATCCTCTACCAACCAACCAGCTAAATGTAAAGGGGTTTTATCCTCTACCAGCCAACCAGCTAAATGTAAAGGGGTTTTATCCTCTACCAACCAACCAGCTAAATGTAAAGGGGTTTTATCCTCTACCAACCAACCAGCTAAATGTAAAGGGGTTTTATCCTCTACCAACCAACCAGCTAAATGTAAAGGGGTTTTATCCTCTACCAACCAACCAGCTAAATGTAAAGGGGTTTTATCCTCTACCAACCAACCAGCTAAATGTAAAGGGGTTTTATCCTCTACCAACCAACCAGCTAAATGTAAAGGGGTTTTATCCTCTACCAGCCAACCAGCTAAATGTAAAGGGTTTTATCCTCTACCAACCAACCAGCTAAATGTAAAGGGGTTTTATCCTCTACCAACCAACCAGCTAAATGTAAAGGGGTTTTATCCTCTACCAACCAACCAGCTAAATGTAAAGGGGTTTTATCCTCTACCAGCCAACCAGCTAAATGTAAAGGGTTTTATCCTCTACCAACCAACCAGCTAAATGTAAAGGGGTTTTATCCTCTACCAACCAACCAGCTAAATGTAAAGGGGGTTTTATCCTCTACCAACCAACCAGCTAAATGTAAAGGGGGTTTTATCCTCTACCAACCAACCAGCTAAATGTAAAGGGGTTTTATCCTCTACCAGCCAACCAGCTAAATGTAAAGGGGGTTTTATCCTCTACCAGCCAACCAGCTAAATGTAAAGGGGGTTTTATTCTCTACCAACCAACCAGCTAAATGTAAAGGGGGTTTTATCCTCTACCAGCCAACCAGCTAAATGTAAAGGGGGTTTTATCCTCTACCAACCAACCAGCTAAATGTAAAGGGGGTTTTATCCTCTACCAACCAACCAGCTAAATGTAAAGGGGGTTTTATCCTCTACCAACCAACCAGCTAAATGTAAAGGGGGTTTTATCCTCTACCAACCAACCAGCTAAATGTAAAGGGGTTTTATCCTCTACCAACCAACCAGCTAAATGTAAAGGGGGTTTTATCCTCTACCAACCAACCAGCTAAATGTAAAGGGGGTTTTATCCTCTACCAACCAACCAGCTAAATGTAAAGGGGGTTTTATCCTCTACCAGCCAACCAGCTAAATGTAAAGGGGGTTTTATCCTCTACCAGCCAACCAGCTAAATGTAAAGGGGGTTTTATCCTCTACCAACCAACCAGCTAAATGTAAAGGGGGTTTTATCCTCTACCAACCAACCAGCTAAATGTAAAGGGGTTTTATCCTCTACCAACCAACCAGCTAAATGTAAAGGGGGTTTTATCCTCTACCAACCAACCAGCTAAATGTAAAGGGGTTTTATCCTCTACCAACCAACCAGCTAAATGTAAAGGGGTTTTATCCTCTACCAACCAACCAGCTAAATGTAAAGGGGTTTTATCCTCTACCAGCCAACCAGCTAAATGTAAAGGGGTTTTATCCTCTACCAACCAACCAGCTAAATGTAAAGGGGTTTTATCCTCTACCAACCAACCAGCTAAATGTAAAGGGGTTTTATCCTCTACCAGCCAACCAGCTAAATGTAAAGGGGTTTTATCCTCTACCAGCCAACCAGCTAAATGTAAAGGGGTTTTATCCTCTACCAACCAACCAGCTAAATGTAAAGGGGTTTTATCCTCTACCAACCAACCAGCTAAATGTAAAGGGGTTTTATCCTCTACCAACCAACCAGCTAAATGTAAAGGGGTTTTATCCTCTACCAACCAACCAGCTAAATGTAAAGGGGTTTTATCCTCTACCAACCAACCAGCTAAATGTAAAGGGTTTTATCCTCTACCAGCCAACCAGCTAAATGTAAAGGGGGTTTTATCTCTACCAGCCAACCAGCTAAATGTAAAGGGGTTTTATCCTCTACCAGCCAACCAGCTAAATGTAAAGGGGTTTTATCCTCTACCAGCCAACCAGCTAAATGTAAAGGGGTTTTATCCTCTACCAACCAACCAGCTAAATGTAAAGGGGTTTTATCCTCTACCAACCAACCAGCTAAATGTAAAGGGGTTTTATCCTCTACCAACCAACCAGCTAAATGTAAAGGGGTTTTATCCTCTACCAACCAACCAGCTAAATGTAAAGGGGTTTTATCCTCTACCAACCAACCAGCTAAATGTAAAGGGGTTTTATCCTCTACCAACCAACCAGCTAAATGTAAAGGGGGTTTTATCCTCTACCAGCCAACCAGCTAAATGTAAAGGGGGTTTTATCCTCTACCAGCCAACCAGCTAAATGTAAAGGGGGTTTTATCCTCTACCAACCAACCAGCTAAATGTAAAGGGGGTTTTATCTCTACCAACCAACCAGCTAAATGTAAAGGGGGTTTTATCCTCTACCAACCAACCAGCTAAATGTAAAGGGGGTTTTATCCTCTACCAACCAACCAGCTAAATGTAAAGGGGGTTTTATCCTCTACCAGCCAACCAGCTAAATGTAAAGGGGGTTTTATCCTCTACCAACCAACCAGCTAAATGTAAAGGGGGTTTTATCCTCTACCAGCCAACCAGCTAAATGTAAAGGGGGTTTTATCCTCTACCAGCCAACCAGCTAAATGTAAAGGGGTTTTATCCTCTACCAGCCAACCAGCTAAATGTAAAGGGGTTTTATCCTCTACCAACCAACCAGCTAAATGTAAAGGGGTTTTATCCTCTACCAGCCAACCAGCTAAATGTAAAGGGCTTTATCCTCTACCAACCAACCAGCTAAATGTAAAGGGGTTTTATCCTCTACCAACCAACCAGCTAAATGTAAAGGGGTTTTATCCTCTACCAGCCAACCAGCTAAATGTAAAGGGGGTTTTATCCTCTACCAGCCAACCAGCTAAATGTAAAGGGGGTTTTATCCTCTACCAACCAACCAGCTAAATGTAAAGGGGGTTTTATCCTCTACCAGCCAACCAGCTAAATGTAAAGGGGGTTTTATCCTCTACCAGCCAACCAGCTAAATGTAAAGGGGGTTTTATCCTCTACCAGCCAACCAGCTAAATGTAAAGGGGGTTTTATTCTCTTCCAACCAACCACCTAAATGTAAAGGGGGTTTTATCCTCTACCAGGCAACCAGCTAAATGTAAAGGGGGCTTTATCCTCTACCAGCCAACCAGATAAATGTAAAGGGGGTTTTATTCTCTACCAACCAACCAGCTAAATGTAAAGGGGGTTTTATCCTCTACCAGCCAACCAGCTAAATGTAAAGGGGGTTTTATTCTCTACCAACCAACCACCTAAATGTAAAGCCTCTATAAATTTATACTCTACCAACCAGCTAAATGTATTGTATAGTATTCTCTAGTAAGCTCTATATTGTACATTGTATTCTTTTGTACAAGATGGATTTTCTGTGCTGTTAACATCTGTCAACCTCATAAAGACAACAATGAATGTTCCCTGTTTAATCTGCTGTTAACAGAATGTGTGTTGATCTCCCCTGTATGCCCTCAGAAGTTCCACCTGACATGTGCTAATAAAATAATTAAGATGTAATTAGTAGATAAACCCTGCAGCAGAGCGGAGCACTGGGTAATCAACCATAAAACCACAGAACGACGGAACAACAACACATTTCTCTCTTGCTCTCATTTCTCTCTCCTACAGCCTCTTTGTTCTACCGTGACATTTCAATATTGAGACTAGCTCACGTGCAGTGCAACATCTCCGCCTGAGAAAGGTGTACCTAAAATATAACAAACACATCTCTGATGATTGAAGGCTCTGCAGCATTAGTCAGAGGGCCATCTTATTGAAGAGCAGTGGGGACTCTGCAGCATTAGTCAGAGGGCCGTCTTATTGAAGAGCAGTGGGGACTCAACAGCATTAGTCAGAGGGCCATCTTATTGAAGAGCAGTGGGGACTCTGCAGTATTAGTCAAAGGGCAGTCTTATTGAAGAGCAGTGGGGACTCTGCAGCATTAGTCAGAGGGCCATCTTATTGAAGAGCAGTGGGGACTCTGCAGCATTAGTCAGAGGGCCATCTTATTGAAGATCAGTGGGGGCTCTGCAGCATTAGTCAGAGGGCCGTCTTATTGAAGAGCAGTGGGGACTCTGCAGCATTAGTCAGAGGGCCATCTTATTGAAGAGCAGTGGGGACTCTGCAGCATTAGTCAGAGGGCCATCTTATTGAAGAGCAGTGGGGACTCTGCAGCATTAGTCAGAGGGCCGTCTTATTGAAGATCAGTGGGGACTCTGCAGCATTAGTCAGAGGGCCGTCTTATTGAAGAACAGTGGGGACTCTGCAGCATTAGTCAGAGGGCCATCTTATTGAAGAGCAGTGGGGACTCTGCAGCATTAGTCAGAGGGCAGTCTTATTGAAGAGCAGTGGGCACTCTGCAGCATTAGTCAGAGGGCCGTCTTGGCTCAGCCATCAGGGGATGCTACACCTCCATTACAGTGTCTGTCTGCTCACAGAAAAGCCGGGCTGAAGAAGTACATTTCCAGGCTTAGTCCACAACATGCTTTAATAACATACACACACACACCACACACCACATACCACACAAACCACACACCACACTGCACACCACACACCACACGCCACACACCAATCAAAGTCCAATCAAAGTCACCATTATTAGTCAGTTGTACAACCAAATGCCTTCAACCGAAATGTGTCTTCCGCATTTAACCCAACCCCTCTGAATCAGAGAGGTGCGGGGGGCTGCCTTAATCGACTAGTACGACACTGCACACACCACACTGCACACACGCACACATGCACAAACACCACACATGCACACACACACACCAGTTCAGAGATTCCTACAGACAGGACATACCATGGCCCAGTTTGAAGACAGGTACTGACATGGCATGAGTGTGACAGACTAGACAGGTTGGGAAGTAGCTACTAGCTATTGACATGATGACTTTGAAAGCCTGTTTGACTACTGCTAATTAAACAGTCACTGCTGAGACAAACAGCCAACAACTAGTGTGTTCCTGTGTGTGTCCAGAGCAAAGCAGAATCACCCTGACAACAGAGGCAGAAGACCACAGACTGCCCTGACAGCAGGGGCAGAAGACCACAGACTGCCCTGACAGCAGGGGCAGAAGACCACAGACTGCCCTGACAGCAGAGGCAGAAGACCACAGACTGCCCTGACAGCAGGGGCAGAAGACCACAGACTGCCCTGACAGCAGAGGCAGAAGACCACAGACTGCCCTGACATCAGGGGCAGAAGACCACAGACTGCCCTGACAGCAGGGGCAGAAGACCACAGACTGCCCTGACAGCAGGGCAGAAGACCACAGACTGCCCTGACAGCAGGGGCAGAAGACCACAGACTGCCCTGACAGCAGGGGCAGAAGACCACAGACTGCCCTGACAGCAAGGGCAGAAGACCACAGACTGCCCTGACATCAGGGGCAAAAGACCACAGACTGCCCTGACAGCAGGGGCAGAAGACCACAGACTGCCCTGACAGCAAGGGCAGAAGACCACAGACTGCTGGTGATCTGATCAGGGATGGCAAGCAGGCATCTCAGCCTGATGGAGACGCGCCATCCAGTCCATCTCTCTATCTGACTAGCAGCTATGCGCCACCCTCTGACCCTCTATTGGATCCACCAAACAGTGCAACTCAAAACCTAACCTGCATTTCTCAAGAGGTACAAGGCAGGGGTGTACCTTATCACTTTAATATACTCAACCGACTGTGTGAAAAAAACAACTCTCCAGCCAGAGAAAAACAGTGCAACCATCATTCATCCAGACTCACCTTGACAGAGATCTTTCCCTCATCCTTGGGCAGGTGTGCAGCCAGGAACCAGTCCCCGGGGAGGGGTGAGGTCACGTTGAACACCCCTGTGGTGCGGTTTGGTAGAGTCCAGGTCAGAGTGACTGCAAAGGACCCTGGGACGACGGTATCCTGTGGGAACCGCGTGTGGAGGGGGTTGATGACGGGAGGGGCTCCTGATCTGAAGTACCTAGAGACAATGACAAACACCCTTTAGTTGATGCTGTAAAGTACAAGGACACACACTTTTTAGCCATTACACATACTCCTCACACACAGCGTAGACACAACTACACACACTTAGTGATGGTTATCTTCCACAGGAAGACAGAGAGCTTTCATCATTTAGTATGATCTAAAACCTGCAAGCTGTTGAAATTATGGGCTTCACTCTCCTCATTATAGAAATGATAAATCAGAGGAGCAACTAGAGAATTAATTATAGAGAGAGAGAGAGAGAGAGAGAGAGAGAGAGAGAGAGCAAGAGAGAGCAAGAGAGAGACAGAGTGAGAGAGAGAGAGAGAGAGAGAGAGAGAGAGAGAGAGAGAGAGAGAGAGAGAGAGAGAGAGAGAGAGAGAGAGAGAGAGAGAGAGAGAGAGAGAGAGAGAGAGAGAGAGAGAGAGAGAGAGAGAGAGAGAGAGAGCAAGAGAGAGGGAGACAGAGTGAGAGAGAGAGAGAGAGAGAGAGAGAGAGAGAGAGAGAGAGAGAGAGAGAGAGAGAGAGAGAGAGAGAGAGCAAGAGAGAGCAAGAGAGACAGAGTGAGAGAGAGAGAGAGAGAGAGAGAGAAAGAGCGAGAGAGAGAGATCTTAGATTCAACTATTAAAGACTACCAGAACCTACTGAATTCTCAAATTACATTGAATGAACTACAGGACAAAATACAAGCCCTCCAACCCAAAGGCCTGTGTTGTTGATGGTACCCTAAATGAAATGATAAAATATACAGACCACAAATTCCAATTGGCTATGCTTAAACTCTTTATCAATAACATTTTTAAATCAAATCAAATTTTATTAGTCACCGAATACAACAGGAGTAGACCTTACGGTGAAATGATTACTTACAAGCCCTTAACCAACAATGCAGTTTTAAGAAAAATACATAAAAAATAGGAAATAAAAGTAACAAATAATTAAAGAGCAGCAGTAAAATAACAATAGAGGGGCTATATACAGGGGGTACCAGTACAGAGTCAATGTGGAGGCTATATACAGGGGGTACCGGTACAGAGTCAATGTGGAGGCTATATACAGGGGGTACCGGTACAGAGTCAATGTGGAGGCTATATACAGGGGGTACCGGTACAGAGTCAATGTGGAGGCTATATACAGGGGGTACTGTACAGAGTCAATGTGGAGACTATATACAGGGGTACTGCACAGAGTCAATGTGGAGACTATATACAGGGGGTACCGGTACAGAGTCAATGTGGAGACTATATACAGGGGTACTGTACAGAGTCAATGCGGAGGCTATATACAGGGGGTACTGCACAGAGTCAATGCGGAGGCTATATACAGGGGGTATCGGTACAGAGTCAATGTGGAGGCTATATACAGGGGGTACAGTACAGAGTCAATGTGGAGACTATATACAGGGGGTACCGTACAGAGTCAATGTGGAGGCTATATACAGGGGGTACCGGTACAGAGTCAATGTGGAGGCTATATACAGGGGATACGGTACAGAGTCAATGTGGAGGCTATATACAGGGGGTACCGGTACAGAGTCAATGTGGAGGCTATATACAGGGGTACCGGTACAGAGTCAATGTGGAGGCTATATACAGGGGGTACTGCACAGAGTCAATGTGGAGGCTATATACAGGGGGTACTGTACAGAGTCAATGTGGAGGCTATATACAGGGGTACCAGTACAGAGTCAATGTGGAGGCTATATACAGGGTACTGCACAGAGTCAATGTGGAGGCTATATACAGGGGGTACTGCACAGAGTCAAAGTGGAGGTTATATACAGGGGGTACCAGTACAGAGTCAATGTGGAGACTATATACAGGGGGTACCAGTACAGAGTCAATGTGGAGGCTATATACAGGGGGTACAGGTACAGAGTCAATGTGGAGGCTATATACAGGGGGTACCGCTACAGAGTCAATGTGCGGGGGCACCGGTTAGTCGAGGTAGTTGAGGTAGAGAGAGAGAGAGAGAGAGAGAGAGAGCGAGAGAGAGAGATCTTAGATTCAACTATTAAAGACTACCAGAACCTACTGAATTCTCAAATTACATTGAATGAACTACAGGACAAAATACAAGCCCTCCAACCCAAAGGCCTGTGTTGTTGATGGTACCCTAAATGAAATGATAAAATATACAGACCACAAATTCCAATTGGCTATGCTTAAACTCTTTATCAATAACATTTTTAAATCAAATCAAATTTTATTAGTCACCGAATACAACAGGAGTAGACCTTACGGTGAAATGATTACTTACAAGCCCTTAACCAACAATGCAGTTTTAAGAAAAATACATAAAAAATAGGAAATAAAAGTAACAAATAATTAAAGAGCAGCAGTAAAATAACAATAGAGGGGCTATATACAGGGGGTACCAGTACAGAGTCAATGTGGAGGCTATATACAGGGGGTACCGGTACAGAGTCAATGTGGAGGCTATATACAGGGGGTACCGGTACAGAGTCAATGTGGAGGCTATATACAGGGGGTACTGCACAGAGTCAATGTGGAAGCTATATACAGGGTACTGCACAGAGTCAATGTGGAGACTATATACAGGGGGTACAGGTACAGAGTCAATGTGGAGACTATATACAGGGGTACTGCACAGAGTCAATGTGGAGACTATATACAGGGGGTACCGGTACAGAGTCAATGCGGAGGCTATATACAGGGGGTACCGGTACAGAGTCAATGCGGAGGCTATATACAGGGGTATCGGTACAGAGTCAATGTGGAGGCTATATACAGGGGGTACTGTACAGAGTCAATGTGGAGACTATATACAGGGAGTACTGCACAGAGTCAATGTGGAGGCTATATACAGGGGGTACTGGTACAGAGTCAATGTGGAGGCTATATACAGGGGATACTGCACAGAGTCAATGTGGAGGCTATATACAGGGGGTACCGGTACAGAGTCAATGTGGAGGCTATATACAGGGGTACTGCACAGAGTCAATGTGGAGGCTATATACAGGTGGGTACAGTACAGAGTCAATGTGGAGGCTATATACAGGGGGTACTGCACAGAGTCAATGTGGAGACTATATACAGGGGGTACTGCACAGAGTCAATGTGGAGGCTATATACAGGGGGTACTGCACAGAGTCAATGTGGAGACTATATACAGGGAGTACTGTACAGAGTCAATGTGGAGGCTATATACAGGGTACTGCACAGAGTCAATGTGGAGGCTATATACAGGGGATACCGGTACAGAGTCAATGTGGAGGCTATATACAGGGGTACTGCACAGAGTCAATGTGGAGGCTATATACAGGGGGTACCGGTACAGAGTCAATGTGGAGGCTATATACAGGTGGGTACCGGTACAGAGTCAATGTGGAGGCTATATACAGGGGGTACCGGTACAGAGTCAATGTGCGGGGGCACCGGTTAGTCGAGGTAGTTGAGGTAGAGAGAGAGAGAGAGAGAGAGAGCGAGAGAGAGAGATCTTAGATTCAACTATTAAAGACTACCAGAACCTACTGAATTCTCAAATTACATTGAATGAACTACAGGACAAAATACAAGCCCTCCAACCCAAAGGCCTGTGTTGTTGATGGTACCTAAATGAAATGATAAAATATACAGACCACAAATTCCAATTGGCTATGCTTAAACTCTTTATCAATAACATTTTTAAATCAAATCAAATTTTATTAGTCACCGAATACAACAGGAGTAGACCTTACGGTGAAATGATTACTTACAAGCCCTTAACCAACAATGCAGTTTTAAGAAAAATACATAAAAATAGGAAATAAAAGTAACAAATAATTAAAGAGCAGCAGTAAAATAACAATAGAGGGGCTATATACAGGGGGTACCAGTACAGAGTCAATGTGGAGGCTATATACAGGGGGTACTGCACAGAGTCAATGTGGAGGCTATATACAGGGGGTACTGCACAGAGTCAATGTGGAGGCTATATACAGGGGTACCGGTACAGAGTCAATGTGGAGGCTATATACAGGGGGTACTGGTACAGAGTCAATGTGGAGACTATATACAGGGGTACTGTACAGAGTCAATGTGGAGACTATATACAGGGGGTACTGCACAGAGTCAATGTGGAGACTATATACAGGGGGTACTGCACAGAGTCAATGCGGAGGCTATATACAGGGGGTACCGGTACAGAGTCAATGCGGAGGCTATATACAGGGAGGTATCGGTACAGAGTCAATGTGGAGGCTATATACAGGGGGTACTGTACAGAGTCAATGTGGAGACTATATACAGGGAGTACCGGTACAGAGTCAATGTGGAGGCTATATACAGGGGGTACTGCACAGAGTCAATGTGGAGGCTATATACAGGGATACCGGTACAGAGTCAATGTGGAGGCTATATACAGGGGGTACTGCACAGAGTCAATGTGGAGGCTATATACAGGGGGTACTGCACAGAGTCAATGTGGAGGCTATATACAGGTGGGTACAGTACAGAGTCAATGTGGAGGCTATATACAGGGGGTACTGCACAGAGTCAATGTGGAGACTATATACAGGGGTACCGGTACAGAGTCAATGTGGAGGCTATATACAGGGGGTACCGGTACAGAGTCAATGTGGAGGCTATATACAGGGGGTACTGGTACAGAGTCAATGTGGAGACTATATACAGGGGGTACTGCACAGAGTCAATGTGGAGGCTATATACAGGGGTACTGGTACAGAGTCAATGTGGAGACTATATACAGGGGTACTGCACAGAGTCAATGTGGAGACTATATACAGGGGGTACTGGTACAGAGTCAATGTGGAGGCTATATACAGGGGGTACTGCACAGAGTCAATGTGGAGACTATATACAGGGGGTACCGGTACAGAGTCAATGTGGAGGCTATATACAGGGGGTACTGCACAGAGTCAATGTGGAGACTATATACAGGGGGTACCGATACAGAGTCAATGTGGAGGCTATATACAGGGGGTACCGATACAGAGTCAATGTGGAGGCTATATACAGGGAGTACCGGTACAGAGTCAATGTGGAGGCTATATACAGGGGGTACTGCACAGAGTCAATGTGGAGGCTATATACAGGGGTCCTGTACAGAGTCAATGTGGAGGCTATATACAGGGGGTACTGGTACAGAGTCAATGTGGAGACTATATACAGGGGGTACTGTACAGAGTCAATGTGGAGGCTATATACAGGGGGTACTGCACAGAGTCAATGTGGAGGCTATATACAGGAGGTACCTTACAGAGTCAATGTGGAGGCTATATACACCGGTACAGAGTCAACGTGGAGGCTATATACAGGGTACTGTACAGAGTCAATGTGGAGACTATATACAGGGGGTACCGGTACAGAGTCAATGTGGAGGCTATATACAGGGGATACCGGTACAGAGTCAATGTGGAGGCTATATACAGGGGGTACCAGTACAGAGTCAATGTGGAGGCTATATACAGGGGTACTGCACAGAGTCAATGTGGAGACTATATACAGGGGGTACCGGTACAGAGTCAATGTGGAGGCTATATACAGGGGTACTGTACAGAGTCAATGTGGAGGCTATATACAGGGTACTGTACAGAGTCAATGTGGAGGCTATATACAGGGGGTACTGCACAGAGTCAATGTGGAGGCTATATACAGGGGTACTGGTACAGAGTCAATGTGGAGACTATATACAGGGGGTACTGCACAGAGTCAATGTGGAGGCTATATACAGGGGGTACTGTACAGAGTCAATGTGAAGGCTATATACAGGGGGTACCAGTACAGAGTCAATGTGGAGACTATATACAGGGGTACCGGTACAGAGTCAATGTGGAGGCTATATACAGGGGGTACTGCACAGAGTCAATGTGGAGGCTATATACAGGGGGTACTGGTACAGAGTCAATGTGGAGGCTATATACAGGGGGTACCAGTACAGAGTCAATGTGGAGACTATATACAGGGGTACCAGTACAGAGTCAATGTGGAGGCTATATACAGGGGTGCTGTACAGAGTCAATGTGGAGGCTATATACAGGGGGTACTGCACAGAGTCAATGTGGAGGCTATATACAGGGGGTACTGCACAGAGTCAATGTGGAGGCTATATACAGGGGGTACCAGTACAGAGTCAATGTGGAGGCTTTATACAGGGGGTACCAGTACAGAGTCAATGTGGAGACTATATACAGGGGGTACCAGTACAGAGTCAATGTGGAGGCTATATACAGGGGGTACTGCACAGAGTCAATGTGGAGACTATATACAGGGGGTACTGTACAGAGTCAATGTGGAGGCTATATACAGGGGGTACTGCACAGAGTCAATGTGGAGGCTATATACAGGGGGTACTGGTACAGAGTCAAAGTGGAGGCTATATACAGGGGGTACCAGTACAGAGTCAATGTGGAGACTATATACAGGGGGTACCAGTACAGAGTCAATGTGGAGGCTATATACAGGGGGTACCGGTACAGAGTCAATGTGGAGGCTATATACAGGGGGTACCGGTACAGAGTCAAAGTGGAGGCTATATACAGGGGGTACCAGTACACAGTCAATGTGGAGACTATATACAGGGGGTACCAGTACAGAGTCAATGTGGAGGCTATATACAGGGGGTACAGGTACAGAGTCAATGTGGAGGCTATATACAGGGGGTACCGCTACAGAGTCAATGTGCGGGGGCACCGGTTAGTTGAGGTAGTTGAGGTAATATGTACATGTAGGTAGAATTATTAAAGTGACTATGCATAGATAATAACAGAGAGTAGCAGCAGCGTAGAAGAGGGGGCGATGCAAATAGTCTGGGGAGCCATTTGATTAGCTGTTCAGGAGTCTTATTGCTTGGGGGTAGAAGCTGTTTAGAAGCCTCTTGGTCTTGGCGCTCTGGTACCGCTTTCCGTGCGAGAACAGTCTATGACTAGGGTGGCTGAAGTCTTGACAATTAGGGCCTTCCTCTATAAATGACACTACCTGGTATACAGGTCCTCGGTGGCAGGAAGCTTGGCCCCAGTGATGTACTGGGCCGTACGCACTACCCTCTGTATTAATAATAATACATTTTATTTATGCACCTTTCTTGACACTCAAGGACACCGTACAGGGAAACATAAGACATTTAAAAGCATAGAACAGCATTAAAAAAGAACAAAAGAAGCAGAGCAGTTGACGTCAAGTGAGATAGGCAGTTTTAAACAGGTGTGTTTTGAGTTGTGATTTGAAATGGGAAAATGAATCGATGTTTCTGAGTTGGGATGGTAATGAGTTCCAGAGACGGGGAGCCGAGCGGCTGAATGCTCTGCTCCCCATAGTGGTGAGACGGGCGGGGGGACAGACAGGTGTATGGAGGAAGAAGATCTAAGGGAGCGGGTGGAAGTTGGACCCTGGAGGAGATCAGACAAATATGGGGGGCGAAGTTTATGGATGGACTTGAATGTTAACAGAAGGACTTTGAATTGGATACGGAACTGGACCGGGAGCCAGTGAAGCTGTTGGAGAACAGGAGTGATGTGATGAATGGAGGGGGTTCGAGTAATGATGCGGCAGCTGAATTCTGGACCAGTTGAAGTTTATGGAGGGATTTATGAGGGAGGCCAAAAAGGAGAGAGTTGCAGTAGTCCAAACGGGAAGTGACGAGACTGTGGGCAAGGATGGCGGCAGTATGGGGAGTAAGGGAGGGACGGAGTCGATTGATGTTTCGTAGATGGAAATAGGCAGACCGTGTAATGTTATTAATGTGCGATTGAAAAGATAATGTGCTGTCAAGGATGACACCCAGACTCTTAACCTGTGGGGAGGGTGAAACGGAGGAGTTATCAATATTAAGAGAAAAACTGTCGGTTTTGGATAAAGTAGATTTAGTGCCAATAAGGAGAACCTCAGTTTTATTACTGTTTAATTTGAGGAAGTTTTGGGAAAACCAGGTTTTTATTTCTGAGATGCAGTCAGTAAGGGAGGTGGGCAGGAGAGTGGACGAGGGTTTGGTCGAAAGGTAGAGCTGGGTGTCATCAGCATAACAGTGGAATTGAATATTGAATTTGCGGAAGATATTGCCCAGGGGCAGGAGATAAATTATGAAAAGTAGGGGCCCCAGGACAGAGCCCTGGGGCACACCAGAAGTGACGGCGGATGGACTGGATTTAAAAGATTTAAGTTGAATGAACTGAGTGCGGCCAGAGAGATAAGATGTGAACCAGTCTAATGGAGTGTGGCTAATGCCGATGGAAGAAACCTGTTGAGGAGGACGGTGTGACTGATGGTATCAAAGGCTGCACTCAGATCGAGGAGGATGAGGATGGTAAAAAGTCCAGAATCAGCTGCCACAAGGAGGTCATTGGTGATTTTGATAAGGGCTGTTTCGGTGCTATGAAGTGGACGGAACGCGGACTGGAACTGTTCATACAAGTTATTGTGGGATAGATGAGAATGGAGTTGAGAGGAAACTATTTTTTCAAGAATTTTGGAAATGAATGGTAAATTGGATACAGGACGGAAGTTGTTGAAGTCGGAGGGATCCGCACCAATTTTTTTCAAAATTGGGGTAATAGCAGCAGTTTTGAAAGATGTAGGAACAGTTCCAGTAGTGAGAGAGGAGTGGATGATAGCAGAAATGAGGGGAACCAGGGAGGAAAGGCAGGCTTTAACAAGTTGTGTGGGAAAGGGGTCAAGTTGACAAGTGGAAGGCTTGGATTTCCTGATAAGTTCTGTGATTTCTGAAATAGCGGGTAGCTGGAAGGAATAAAATGAATGTGTGGATGGGTGAAAGTCGACTGAGATGCTGAGGTGAGGGATAGATCCAAGGTGCTGGTGGATGTTTTGGATTTTTTCAGTAAAACATGACATAATGGAGTTGCAGAAGGAGGTTGTATACAAGTGAGGGGGGAGAAAGTTCTGGGGTTGGGTGATATTGTTAAGAAGGGAAAACAGTGACTTGGAGTTTCCTTTATTAGCAATGATTATACTGGAGTAATAGTGGGTTTTGGTGCTAGCAACAGAGTCCTTATAATGTAAGATGTGGTTATTGTACATTTCTTTGTGAATAGTGAGACCAGTTTTTCTATAGAGACGTTCAAGTTGCCAACCTTTGGCTTTCAAGAGACTGTAGCGCCTTACGGTCGGATGCCGAGCAGTTGCCGTACCAGGCGGTGATGCAACCAGTCAGGATGCTCTCGATGGTGCAGCTGTAGAACCTTTTGAGGATCTGAGGACCCATGCCAAATCTTTTCAATCTCCTGAGGGGGAATATGCTTTGTCATGCCCTCTTCACAACTGTCTTGGTGTGCTTGGACCATGTTAGTTTGTTGGTGATGTGGACGCCAAGGAACTTGAAGCTCTTAACCTGCTCCACTACAGCCCCGTCGATGAGAAAGGGGACGTGTTCTGTCCTCCTCTTCCTGTAGTCCACAATCATCTCCTTTGTCTTGATCACGTTGAGGGAGAGGTTGTTGTCCTGGCACCACACGGCCAGGTCTCTGACCTTCTCCCTATAGGCTGTCTCGTCGTTGTCGGTGATCAGGCCTACTACTGTTGTGTCATCGGCAAACTTAATGATGGTGTTGAAGTCGTGCCTGGCTATGCAGTCATGAGTGAATAGGGAGTACAGGAGGGAACTGAGCATGCACCCGAGGGGCCCCCGTGTTGAGGATCAACGTGGCGGATGTGTTGTTACCTTCCCTTATCACAGGGACTATGGTGGTTGAAACACGTTGGTATTTCTGCTTGAAACACGTTGGTATTACAGACTCAGACAGGTAGAGGTTGAAAATGTCAGTGAAGACACTTGCCAGTTGGTCAGCGCATGCTCGGAGTACACGTCCTGGTAATCCGTCTGGCCCTGCGGCACTTGTGAATGTTGACCTGTTTAAAGGTCTTACTCACGTTGGCTACGGAGAGTGTGATCACACAGTCGTCCGGAACAGCTGATGCTCTCATGCATGTTTCAGTGTTACTTCCCTCGAAGCGAGCATAGAAGTAATTTAGCTCATCTGGTAGGCTTGTGTCACTGGGAAGCTCGCGGCTGTGCTTCCCTTTGTAGTCTGTAATGGTCTCCAAGCCCTGACACATTCAACGAGCGTTGGAGCCGGTGTAGAATGATTCAATCTTAGTCCTGTATTGACGCTTTGCCTGTTTGATGGTTCGTCGGAGAGCATAGCGGGATTTCTTATAAGCTTCTCGGTTAGAGTCAGGCTCCTTGAAAGCGGTAGCTCTACCCTTTAGCTCAGTGTGAATGTTGCCTGTAATCCATGGCTTCTGGTTGGGGTATGTACGTACAGTCACTGTGGGGATGACGTCATCGATGCATTTATCGATGAAGCCAGTGACGGATGTGGTGTACTCCTCAATGCCATAGGAAGAATCCCGGAACATATTCCAGTCTGTGCTGCAAAACAGTCCTGTAGTTTAGCATCTGCTTCATCTGACCACTTTTTTATTGACGAGTCAATGTTACTTCCTGCTTTAGTTTTTACTTGTAAGCAGGAATCAGGAGGATAGAATTATGGTCAGATTTGCCAAATGGAGGGCGAGGGAGAGCTTTGTACGCGTCTGTGTATGGAGTAAAGGTGATCTAGAGTTTCCTTCTGGTTGCACATTTAATATGCTGATAGAAATTTGCTGGTAGAAATGAGATAAAACGGATATAAAGTCCCCGGCCACTGCCGCTGGATGAGTGTTTTCCTGTTTACTTATGGCCTTATACAGCTCACGCTGTGTGGTCTTAGTGCCAGCATCGGTCTGTGGTGGTAAATAGACAGCTACGAATAATATAGATGAGAACTCTCTTGGTAGATACTGTTTTCAACAGCTTATCATGAGATACTCTACCTCAGGCGAGTAAAAACTCAAGACTTCCTTAGATATCGTGCACCAGTTGTTGTTTACAAATATACTGTACATAGACCGCCTCCCCTTGTCTTACCAGCTGTTCTATCCTGCCATTAATGTGTATAACCCGCCAGCTGTATGTTATTCATGTTGTCATCTGCCACGACTCGGTGAAACATAAGATATTGAAGTTTTTAATGTCCCGATGGATATATGTGCTTGTAGTTCGTCCACTTTATTATTCAACGATTGTACATTGGTCAATAGTACCAATGGTAAAGGCAGATCAGCTGCTTCCCGCCGTATCCTCACAAGGCACCTCGACCTCTTTCTCATGCGAATGACGGGGATGGGGGCCTTCTCGGGTGTATGGAGTAAATCCCTCTCGTCCGACTTGTTAAAGAAACATTCTTAGTCCAATTCAAGGTGAGTAATCATTGTTCTGATGTCTTTTCGGTAATAAGAGATGGTAGCAGCAACATTATGTTTTCAAAATAAGTTACAAACAATGCGAAAAAACAAACAAAATAGCATGTTGAATGGCAGCCATCCCCGCCGGCGCCATTACATCATTACATCAGTCTCAGCTCTGGTATCTTCCCCATTATTTGGAACCAAGGGCTGATCACCCCAATCCACAAAAGTGGAGACAAATTTGACCCCAATAACTACCATGGGATATGCGTCATAAGCAACCCTGGGAAAATCTTCTCCATTATCATTAACAGCCGATTCGTACATTTCCTCAGTGAAAACAATGTACTGAACAAATGTCAAATTGGGTTTTTACCAAATTACTGTACAACAGACCACGTATTCAGCCTGCACACCATAATTGGCAAACAAACAGGCCAAAAGAAAGGCAAAGTCTTCTCATCGTTTGTTGATTTCAAAAAAGCTTTTGACTCAATTTAGCATGAGGGTCTGCTATACAAATTGATGGAAAGAGGTGTTGGGGGAAAAACATACGACATTATAAAATATGTACACAAACAACAAGTGTGCAATTAAAATTGGCAAAAAACACACATTTCTTTCCACAGGGCCGTAGGGTGAGACAGGGATGTAACTTAAGCCCCACCCTCTTCAACATATATATCAACGAATTGGAGAGGGCACTAGAACAGTCTGCAGCACCCGGCCTCACCCTACTAGAATCTGAAGTCAAATGTCTACTGTTTGCTGATGATCTGGTGCTTCTGTCCCCAACCAAGGAGGGCCTACAGCAGCACCTAGATCTCCTGCACAGATTCTGCCAGACCTGGGCCCTGACAGTAAATCTCAGTAAGACAAAAATAATGGTGTTCCAAAAAAGGTCCAGTTACCAGCACCACAAATACAAATTCCATCTAGACACCGTTGCCCTAGAGCACACAAAAAACTATACGTACCTCGGCCTAAACATCAACGCCACAGGTAACTTCCACAAAGCTGTGAACGATCTGAGAGACAAGACAAGTAGGGCCTTCTACGCCATCGAAAAGGAACATCAAATTTGACATAACAATTAGAATCTGGCTAAAAATACTTGAATCAGTTATGGAATCCATTGTCCTTTATGGTTGTGAGGTCTGGGGTCCGCTCAGCAACCAAGAATTCACAAAATGGAACAAACACCAAATTGAGACTAGGCATGCAGAATTCTGCCTAAGACATTTGAAATGTCTCTATTCCTTTGGAACTTCTGTGAGGGTAATGTTTACTGTTTATTTTATAATGTTTATTTCACTTTTGTTTATTATCTATTTCACTTGCTTTGGCAATGTTAACATATGTTTCCCATGCCAATAAAGCCTTTGGAATTTAATTGAGAGAAATAAATAATGATCTCTCTCAAGGAGCAGCTTTTGTTATTTAACCACGTCAATAATGCAGACTCACTAGCCTCTGCTTTGTTATTTAACCAATTAAAATTAAATTACTTAATTTAGCCTCCACATTGACTCTGTACCGGTACCCCCTGTATATAGCCTCCACATTGACTCTGTACCGGTACCCCCTGTATATAGCCTCCACATTGACTCTGTACCGGTACCCCCTGTATATAGTCTCCACATTGACTCTGTACCGGTACCCCCTGTATATAGCCTCCACATTGACTCTGTACCGGTACCCCCTGTATATAGTCTCCACATTGACTCTGTACAGTACCCCCTGTATATAGCCTCCACATTGACTCTGTACCGGTACCCCCTGTATATAGTCTCCACATTGACTCTGTGCAGTACCCCTGTATATAGCCTCCACATTGACTCTGTACAGTACCCCTTGTATATAGCCTCCACATTGACTCTGTACCGGTACCCCCTGTATGTAGCCTCCACATTGACTCTGTACCGGTACCCCCTGTATATAGCCTCCACATTGACTCTGTACCGTACCCCTGTATATAGTCTCCACATTGACTCTGTGCAGTACCCCCTGTATATAGCCTCCACATTGACTCTGTAACGGTACCCCCTGTATATAGTCTTCACATTGACTCTGTACCAGTACCCCCTGTATATAGCCTCCACATTGACTCTGTACCGGCACCCCCTGTATATAGCCTCCACATTGACTCTGTACCGGTACCCCATGTATATAGCCTCCACATTGACTCTGTACAGTACCCCTGTATATAGCCTCCACATTGACTCTGTACCGGCACCCCCTGTATATAGCCTCCACATTGACTCTGTACCGTAACACCCTGTATATAGCCTCTACATTGACTTTGTACCGTAACACCCTGTATATAGCCTCACTACTGTTATTTTATTGTTGCTCCTTATTATTTGTTATTTTTCTTATTCATTGGAGTCTGGAAGGGCAGTTTACAGTCTAACCAGACACTTAGGTATTTGTAGTTGTCCACATATTCTGGCATTGAAGCTTGTCTGGAGGTTAGTTTACACAGTGTCCAAAAAAGGGCCAGGTATACAGAATGGTGTCGTCTGCGTAGAGGTGGATCAGAGAATCACCAGCAGCAAGAGCGACATCATTGATATATACAGAGAAAAGAGTCGGCCCGAGAATTTAACCCTGTGGTACCCCCATAGAGACTGCCAGAGGTCCGGACAACAGGCCCTCTGATTTGACACACTGAACTCTATCTGAGAAGTAGTTGGTGAACCAGGCGAGGCAATCATTTGAGAAGCCAAGGCTGTTGAGTCTGCCGATAAGAATGCGGTGACTGACAGAGTCGAAAGCCTTATGCCAGGTCGATGAAGACGGCTGCACAGTACTGTCTTTTATCAATGGCGGTTATGATATCAAAGGTGGTTATGATAACTGCCTGGCCTTTCAGCATATAAGTTAGAGAACGTTATGCATCAGATAAGTATCGACCTGCAAGGTGCACAAACATACTTGATAAATAAATGCTTGATATATAAACTCAGCAAAAAAATAAACGTCCTCTCACTGTCAACTGCGGTTATTTTAAGCAAACGTAAATATTTGTATGAACATAACAAGATTCAACAACTGAGACATAAACTGAATAAGTTACACAGACATGTGACTAACAGAAATGGAATAATGTGTCCCTGAACAAAGGAGGGGTCAAAATCAAAAGTAACAGTCAGTATCTGGTGTGGCCACCAGCTGCATTAAGTACTGCAGTGCATCTCCTCCTCATGGACTGCACCAGAGTTGCCAGTTCTTGCTGTGAGATGTTACCCCACTCTTCCACCAAGGCACCTGCAAGTTCCCAGACATTTCTGGGGGGAATGGCCCTAGCCCTCACCCTCCAATCCAACAGGTCCCAGACGTGCTCAATGGGATTGAGATGCGGGCTGTTTGCTGGCCATGGCAGAACACTGGCATTCATGTCTTGCAGGAAATCACGCACAGAACGAGCAGTATGGCTGGTGGCATTGTCATGCTGGAGGGTCATGTCAGGGCCTGCAGGAAGAGTACCACATGAGGGAGGAGGATGTCTTCCCTGTAACGCACAGCGTTGAGATTGCCTGCAATGACAACAAGCTCAGTCCGATGATGCTGTGACACACCGCCCCAGACCATGACGGACCCTCCACCTCCAAATCGATCCCGCTCCAGAGTACAGGCCTCGGTGTAACGCTCATTCCTTCAACGATAAACGCGAATCCGACCATCACCCCTGGTGAGACAAAAGTGAAGTGCACTTTTTGCCAGTCCTGTCTGGTCCAGCAACGGTGGGTTTGTTCCCATAGGCGACGTTGTTGCCGGTGATGTCTGGTGAGGACCTGCCTTACAACAGGCCTACAAGCCCTCAGTCCTGCCTCTCTCAGCCTATTGCGGACAGTCTGAGCACTGATGGAGGGATTGTGCGTTCCTGGTGTAACTCGGGCAGTTGTTGTTGCCATCCTGTACCTGTCCCGCAGGTGTGATGTTCGGATGTACCGATCCTGTGCAGGTGTTGTTACACGTGGTCTGCCACTGCGAGGACGATCAGCTGTCCGTCCTGTCTCCCTGTAGCGCTGTCTTAGGCGTCTCACAGTACGGACATTGCAATTTATTGCCCTGGCCACATCTGCAGTCCTCATGCCTCCTTGCAGCATGCCTACGTCACGTTCACGCAGATGAGCAGGGACCCAGGGTATCTTTCTTTTGGTGTTTTTCAGAGTCAGTAGAAAGTATGTTTTCATAACTGTGACCTTAATTGCCTACCATCTGTAAACTGTTAGTGTCTTAACGACGGTTCCAAATGTTTATTTTGTTTGCTGAGTTTATAAATGCTGGATATATATAAACCCTGGCTATATAAACCCTGGCTATATAAACCCTGGATATATAAAGGCTGGATATATAAACCCTGGATATATAAAGGCTGGATATATAATATAAACGCTGGACATATAAACCCTGGACATATAAACCCTGGCTATATAAACCCTGGATATATAAACCCTGGATATATAAACGCTGGAGTCTTCTCTTTATGCTTGGGGTCAACAGTCAGCACACAGCTTCAGTCCTCTCTTTATGCTTGGGGTCCACAGTCAGCACACAGCTTCAGTCTTCTCTTTATGCTTGGGGTCCACAGTCAGCACACAGCTTCAGTCCTCTCTTTATGCTTGGGGTCCACAGTCAGCACACAGCTTCAGTCCTGTCTTTATGCTTGGGGTCCACAGTCAGCACACAGCTTCAGTCCTCTCTTTATGCTTGGGGTCCACAGTCAGCACACAGCTTTGGGGCTTTATGTGAGGAAGCCCCACAAACAAATCGGTTCAAAGTCACCATTATTAGTCAGTTGTACAACCAAATGCCTTCAACCGAAATGTGTCTACCGCATTTAACCCAACCCCTCTGAATCAGAGAAGTGCGGGGGGCTGCCTTAATCGACATCCACGTCTTTGGCGCCCGGGGAACAGTGGGTTAACTGCCTTGTTCAGGGGCAGAACGACAGATTTTTCCTTGTCAGCTTGGGGATTCGAACCTGCAACCCTCCGGTTACAAGTCCAACGCTCTAACCACTAGGCTACCTGCCGCCATACCTGCCGGCTACCTGCCGTTTCACCGCACACAGTTTTCATGGGTCTTGTTTCTTGTGCACCTGCCGACATGACGTGCTAAATGCATGGACAGCATTGATATTCTTTGAAAAAGTGAAAGATTTGACAAAGGTAAGTGTCATAGACACTGCAGAATATGCTCTTTCTGGTACTGTATGGAAACCACGATGTTTTACCTGCATGTGACTCTAAAGGAGGATTTGATACAGCGATGCTCCTTTCCCAGCTTCTGTCAATTACAAGAGGCGTAATATATTGTCACTCATCAGATTGTTGTCAATGTAATCTTGTCTAAAGGCTAACTCTTATGTGTGAAATTCAGTTTTTTTTTGGTATAGTTTAGTTTGGATGGGCCAGCTGTGCAGGTTGACTGGCATCGTTTGTTTCTTGGATAGGAGTCAAGGACATGTTTCGCATCATTCTAAAGGCCTACTGCAACACATAGTTTGTTTGTTGTTGTTTCTCTTACAAATACATGTGATTAGTGATAGAGTTACAGCGAATAAAACCCTCCCATAACAGCTTATTGTAACAAAGTGAAAACTTAAAATAGAACGGTATCAACTGCAAGGGAACGTGGTCCAATTATGTGCTGCTGATAAACAGGCATAACACAAACTCATCACTACACTATTGTCTTTTTAAATTAAATCAACCTCTTCACCGTCCTTACCATTCAGTTCGGCCTAATTTAAATTAAATTGTGAAATGAGGTGCATTCATCCATTTGTCATACATTCAGTGAGGAGAGAGAGAGAGAGACGCATTAGCGCCTGGTTGGGTACCAACGTCCTACAGCACATTGTCTTGGAGTCTGGCTGGGTACCAACGTCCTACAGCACATCGTCTTGGAGCCTGGCTGGGTACCAACGTCCTACAGCACATTGTCTTGGAGCCTGGCTGGGTACCAACGTCCTACAGCACATTGTCTTGGAGCCTGGCTGGGTACCAACGTCCTACAGCACATTGTCTTGGAGCCTGGCTGGGTACCAACGTCCTACAGCACATTGTCTTGGAGCCTGGCTGGGTACCAACGTCCTACAGCACATTGTCTTGGAGCCTGGCTGGGTACCAACGTCCTACAGCACATTGTCTTGGAGCCTGGCTGGGTACCAACGTCCTACAGCACATTGTCTTGGAGCCTGGCTGGGTACCAACGTCCTACAGCACATTGTCTTGGAGCCTGGCTGGGTACCAACGTCCTACAGCACATTGTCTTGGAGCCTGGCTGGGTACCAACGTCCTACAGCACATTGTCTTGGAGTCTGGCTGGGTACCAACGTCCTACAGCACATCGTCTTGGAGTCTGGTTGGGTACCAACGTCCTACAGCACATTGTCTTGGAGTCTGGCTGGGTACCAACGTCCTACAGCACATCGTCTTGGAGTCTGGTTGGGTACCAACGTCCTACAGCACATTGTCTTGGAGTCTGGTTGGGTACCAACGTCCTACAGCACATTGTCTTGGAGTCTGGCTGGGTACCAACGTCCTACAGCACATTGTCTTGGAGTCTGGCTGGGTACCAACGTCCTACAGCACATCGTCTTGGAGTCTGGTTGGGTACCAACGTCCTACAGCACATTGTCTTGGAGTCTGGTTGGGTACCAACGTCCTACAGCACATTGTCTTGGAGTCTGGCTGGGTACCAACGTCCTACAGCACATTGTCTTGGAGCCTGGTTGGGTACCAACGTCCTACAGCACATTGTCTTGGAGTCTGGTTGGGTACCAACGTCCTACAGCACATTGTCTTGGAGCCTGGCTGGGTACCAACGTCCTACAGCACATTGTCTTGGAGTCTGGCTGGGTACCAACGTCCTACAGCACATTGTCTTGGAGTCTGGCTGGGTACCAACGTCCTACAGCACATTGTCTTGGAGCCTGGTTGGGTACCAACGTCCTACAGCACATTGTCTTGGAGTCTGGCTGGGTACCAACGTCAATTTTCATTGTTTTCTCCTCTCTTCTATCTCCTCTCCAAGGTGTGTTCCCTCCTCTCTTCTCCTCTCTCCTGTTAAAGTTGTGTTGTATCCTCTCTCTCCTCTCCTCTTAAAGGTCTGTTCTCTCCTCTCTTCTCTCAAAGTTGTGTTTATCCTCTCTCCTCTTAAAGGTCTGTTTTCTCATCTCTACTCTTATAGACATGCTTCCCCAGGGGATGGTTGGTTGGTTGGTCTCAGCCTGGGCCTCGTTTCTCTGACAGGTAATAACTCAAGCTGCTGCTTTCCCTCTCCCTCTTTCCCCCCGCACTCCCTACCTCTCCCTCCCTCTTTCCCCCGCACTCCCTCCCTCTCCCCCTCTCCCCCTCTCCCCCTCTTTCCCCACTCCCTCCCTCTCTCCCCCTCTCTCCCTCTTTCCCCATCACTCCCTACCTCTCCCTCCCTCTTTCCCCCTGCACTCCCTCCCTCTCCCCCTCTCCCCCTCTTTCCCCCTGCACTCCCTCCCTCTCCCCCTCTCTCCCTCTTTCCCCCATCACTCCCTACCTCTCCCCCTCTTTCCCCCGCACTCCCTACCTCTCTCTCCCTCTTTCCCCCGCACTCCCTCCCTCTCCCTCTCTCTCCCTCTTTCCCTCGCACTCCCTCCCTCTCCCCTCTCTCCCTCTGCCCCCCTCTCTCCTCCCCCTGCCCCCCTCTCTTATCTGAGGGATGTTACCTGGGATTTTCATCCCAATTGGGAGGAGGCTGTGACCTCTACAGTTTCTGTGCTGTAATGTATTATTTTAAAGAGACACCTATTTATCAGTGTTACATCAGAGAGGAGCCCAAGGCCAGTAGAAGTGATGTTGACAACAAACAGACCAAGGCTGTGTCCCAAATGGCCCCCTCACAGGGCTCTGGTCAACAGCAGTACACTAACTAGGGAACAGGGTGCCGTTTGGGAGGCAGACCAACCCACAGGCATAGTAGCAGAGCTCAGAGTGGCTGATTACAGAAAATAGCTGTACAGTGTCTGTCTGGGGGATTCTGTTCAAGATCCACTGACTTGTTCTGTCTGGGGGATTCTGTTCAAGATCCACTGACTTGTTTTGTCTGGGGGATTCTGTTCAAGCTCCACTGACTTGTTTTGTCTGGGGGATTCTGTTCAAGATCCACTGACTTGTTCTGCCTGGGGGATTCTGTTCAAGCTCCACTGACTTGTTTTGTCTGGGGGATTCTGTTCAAGATCCATTGACTTGTTCTGCCTGGGGGATTCTGTTCAAGCTCCACTGACTTGTTCTGTCTGGGGGATTCTGTTCAAGCTCCACTGACTTGTTCTGTCTGGGGGATTCTGTTCAAGATCCATTGACTTGTTCTGCCTGGGGGATTCTGTTCAAGACCCAACGACTTCAAGCTCCACTGACTTGTTCTGTCTGGGGGATTCTGTTCAAGATCCACTGACTTGTTCTGTCTGCGGGATTCTGTTCAAGCTCCACTGACTTGTTCTGTCTGCGGGATTCTGTTCAAGCTCCACTGACTTGTTCTGTCTGGGGGATTCTGTTCAAGACCCAACGACTTCAAGCTCCACTGACTTGTTCTGTCTGGGGGATTCTGTTCAAGATCCACTGACTTGTTCTGTCTGCGGGATTCTGTTCAAGCTCCACTGACTTGTTCTGCCTGGGGGATTCTGTTCAAGATCCACTGACTTGTTCTGTCTGCGGGATTCTGTTCAAGCTCCACTGACTTGTTCTGTCTGGGGGATTCTGTTCAAGACCCAACGACTTCAAGCTCCACTGACTTGTTCTGCCTGGGGGATTCTGTTCAAGCTCCACTGACTTGTTCTGCCTGCGGGGATTCTGTTCAAGCTCCATTGACTTGTTCTGTCTGGGGGATTCTGTTCAAGATCCAATGACTTGTTCTGTTCTAAAGCATCTCATAAAGCTTGTTCATTATAATTACCTCATCAACCTTCCCTTCACAGTCTCTCAGATTGCCAATAATGCCCAGCGTGTATGTGTCTGCCTGTCTGCCTGTCTGTCTGCCTGTCTGCCTGTCTGTGTCTGTGTGTGTGATGTCTGAGACGGAGCCTGTAATTGGTTGTGTGATGGTCCAACTGTGTCTCTGTGTGTTGTCATGTAGTGTAACACAGCCAGTCAATTCCCTCGCGGCCTTGTTATCGAACCACAGACAGACAGGGCTGCCAGTAAACTGATATGGAGCTGTGGTCTGGGCTGTGGGATATCTGTTATCTATTGTACTCACACTGTGATGTTGTTGTCAGGTTAGGGTCAGATGTACTCACAAGGTGACGTTGTGGTCAGGTTAGGGTTAGATGTACTCCCAATGTGATGTTGTGGTCAGGTTAGGGTTAGATGTACTCACACGAGGACGTTGCGGTCAGGTTAGGGTTAGATGTACTCACAAGGTGACGTTGTGGTCAGGTTAGGGTTAGATGTACTCACAATGTGATGTTGTGGTCAGGTTAGGGTTAGATGAACTCACAAGGTGACATTGTGGTCAGGTTAGGGTTAGATGTACTCACAATGTGATGTTGTGGTCAGGTTAGGGTTAGATGTACTCACACGAGGACGTTGCGGTCAGGTTAGGGTTAGATGTACTCACACTGTGATGTTGTTGTCAGGTTAGGGTTCGATGTACTCACAAGGTGACATTGTTGTCAGGTTAGGGTTAGATGAACTCACAAGGTGACGTTGTGGTCAGGTTAGGTTTAGATGTACTCACACAGTGATGTTGTGGTCAGGTTAGAGTTAAATGTACTCACACGGTGATGTTGTGGTGAGGTTAGGGTCAGATGTACTCACACTGATGTTGTGGTGAGGTTAGGGTCAGATGTACTCACACGGTGACGTTGTGGTCAGGTTAGGGTCAGATGTACTCACACTGATGTTGTGGTGAGGTTAGGGTCAGATGTACTCACACGGTGACGTTGTGGTCAGGTTAGGGTTAGATGTACTCACACAGTGATGTTGTGGTCAGGTTAGGGTCAGATGTACTCACACGGTGACGTTGTGGTCAGGTTAGGGTTAGATGTACTCACACGGTGACGTTGTGGTCAGGTTAGGGTTAGATGTACTCACACAGTGATGTTGTGGTGAGGTTAGGGTCAGATGTACTCACACGGTGACGTTGTGGTCAGGTTAGGGTTAGATGTACTCACACGGTGATGTTGTGGTGAGGTTAGGGTTAGATGTACTCACACAGTGACGTTGCGGTCGGGGCAGCTGTCACCGAAGGTTCCTCCCTGTTCCTTGAAGGTGATGAGGTTCCATACAGCCACCACTGTGTCTTCAGGAACACTGAAGTGGAACAGCTCCACGCTGGCGAAGGACCGGAAGGCATTCAGCTTACGAGGCGTCCGTGTAAAGTAGTCTGTTACGAAGTGACAATCTGGAGGAAAGAGAGAGAGGGGGAGGATGAGCCAGAGAAAAGATGAGTTCCATTTCTCTGGGCGAAGACATTCTCACCCAGACACACACACACACACACAGGGGACAGCTGGTGGAGAAATTGCTTCGAATGCAGTTTAGGTGATCTTCTCCTCAGATTCTAACAACCAATGATTTAATCATGTTGATGTGGGACAGTCAGCCTTCAGATCCAGCCTCTACTCTCAATCCACTCTACCCCCTGTCCCCCCGTTCCTATCAGCAGTCCAGGCCAGGGAGGAGACAGAGAAACCACATCTACACGCCCTGGTCAAAAGTAGTACACTATATAGGGAATAGGGTGGCATTTGGGATGCAGTTACAGTCTTTCAGTAATCAGCCGTGTCTTACCACCACTGCAGCACCTCACGTCTCAGATACACACACGTCTTAAGGCCGATTTATACCCTACGGAGAAGGACGATTTGGAGTGTAGGGCAGTGTCACAATGTCATTGTCGTCAGAAAAAGGGGGAGGTTCCTTGTAGTGCGCTCCGACATTGTACGTTCTCTCTTACCATGCCGTATCATTCCAGACGCGGGTGGTTCCCTAATCTGAGCTATAGGATATGCATATGCATGATATGCAAATTTCATCTCAGCGATAAACCAAACAACACTGTAGCCTTATGAGAATCCCCCAAAATGTATTTTTGTGATTCCAGAGTAGGTGAACGGATGATCTCCGCATGTGTGGTTCCCACCGTGAATCATGGAGGAGGAGGTGTGATGGTGCTTTGCTGGTGACACTGTCAGTGATTTATTTAGAATTCAAGGCACACTTAACCAGCATGGCCGCCACAGCATTCTACAGCGATACGCCATCCCATCTGGTTTGCACTTAGTGAGAATATCATTTGTTTTTCAACAGGAAAATGACCCAACACACCTCCAGGTTGTGTAAGGGCTATTTGATCAAGAAGGAGAGTGATGGAGTGCTGCATCAGATGACCTGGCCTCCACAATCACCCGACTTCAACCCAATTAAGATGGTTTGGAATGAGTTGGACAGCAGAGTGAAGGAAAATCAGCCAACAAGTGCTCAGCATATGTGGGAACTCCTTCAAGACTGTTGGAAAAACATTCCAGGCAGGTGAAGCTGGTTGAGAGAATGCCAAGAGTGTGCAAAGCTGTCATCAAGGAAAAGGGTGGCTACTTTGAAGAATCTCAAATATAAAATATATTTTGATTTGTTTAACACTTTTTTTGGTTACTTCATGATTCCAGATGTGTTATTTCATAGTTTTGATGTCTTCACTATTATTCAACAACGTAGAAAATGGTAAAGAATTATGAAAAACCCTGGAATGAGTAGGTGTGTCCAACCTTTTGACTGGTACTGTGTATATACAAATATATTTACAAAAACATATATGTGGATTTGAAATGATGCAGATAATTACATTGAATTACAATTAAAACTGGTCTACCCCCTAACATTGTTTTAAATAGGACTTCTTCGGCTTTCACAACAAATGAGAAGTCAACATGAAAACATCTGTTGCCCCATTGTGATTTGGGAATCTGGACCGGCAAGGTATCGTGTTACCAAGGTATCGTGTTACCAAACGGTGCAGGCAGGTAGACTAGTGGTTAGAGTGTTGGACTTGTAACCGGAAGGTTGCAAGGTCGAATCCCTGAGCTGACAAGGTAAAAATCTGTCGTTCTGCCCCTGAACAAGGCAGTTAACCCACTGTTCCCCGGGCGCCAAAGACGTGGATGTCGATTAAGGTGGGGTACAGACAGACAGATTACATCCTTCAGAGTGGGGTACTGACAGACAGATTACATTTTTTAGAGTGGGGTACTGCTAATTACTGTCATTACCTGGACCGCACGCAATTACCTGGATACCAAAAATTGGCTCAGATGAACTGGTTTGACTCAGAATAGTTTTTACCAAAGAAAAGAAAAGCTGTGAGAGAGACTTTCCATGGGAGTTTCTTTGTTTAATACTTTACAGTGAACTAAAATCCCCCCAGTCATACTGCTGAAAGAATCCTCCAACTGAAACAACTGGAATCCAATAAGACGTCAGAGCAAGAGCCAACTCTGTCTAGTGCAGTACAGCACATGCCTTCCTCAGTGTGCCTTTAAAACGCGACATTCCAGCTTCCTAATAGCTCGCCGAAGCCTCTACCTTCGTTAATAATGCAGCCGTCGATCTTAGACATGCCGGCAGTGCCCTGTGTCAGAGGACTGAGAACACTTATCCCTGAATAAAACAGACGTTGCCTGTACTTTCACTGTACTCTCTGACTGTGCTCCTACCACTGCGTCACAGCTGTCTGCTGCTAGCCCCCTCCTGTACTCCCTGTTCACCTACGACTGCGTGGCTAAACACAACACCAACACCATCATTACGTTTCCTGACGACACAACGGTGGTGGGCCTGATCACCGACAATGATGAGACAGCCTATAGGGAGGAAGTCAGAGACCTGGCAGTGAGTGGTCGAGAGTTTCAAGAGGGCATAACAACACATTTTCCCCTTCAGGAGACTGAAAAGATTTGGCATTGGTCCACAGCCTCGTTATTTTATTGTGTTACTTTAGTTTATTTGGTAAATATTTTCTTAACCAACAACGCAGTTCAAGAGAAAGTTAAGGGCTTGTATGTCAGCATTTCACGTTAAGGTCTACACCTGTTGTATTCGGCCAATGTGTTAAATAAAGTTTGAACAGTTGATGTTGAGGCTGGTAACTCTAATGAATCTTATCCTCTGCAGCAGAGGTAACTCTGAGTATTCCTTTCCTGTGGAGGTCCTCACGAGAGCCAGTTTCATCATAGTGCTTGATGGTTTTTGCGACTGCACTTGAAGAAACTTTCAAAGTTCTTTACATTTTCCAGATTGACCGACCTTCATGTCTTAAAGTAATGATGGACTGTCATTTCTCTTTGCTAATTTGAGCTGTTCTTGACGTAATATGAAATTGATCTTTTACCAAATAGGGCTATCTTCTGTATACCACCCCTACCTTGTCACAACACAACTGATTGGCTCAAATACATTAAGGTAAGAAATTCCAAGGCACACCTGTTAATTGAAATGCATTCATCTCAACCACCTCATGAAGCTGGTTGAGAGAATGCCAAGAGTGTGCAAAGCTGTCATCAAGGAAAAGGGTGGCTACTTTGAAGAATATAAATATAAAATACATTTTTATTTGTTTAACGCTCTTTTGGTTACTACATGATTCCATATGTGTTATTTCATAGTTTTGATGTCTTCACTATTATTCTACAATGTAGAAATAGTACAAATAAAGAAAAAACCCTTGACTGGTACTGTATGTTTTTTTCTTATCTTTAAGTAAGCATTTCACTGTTAGTCTATACAGTGGCTTGCAAAAGTATTCATCCCCCTTGGCATTTTTCCTATTTTGTTGCCTTACAACCTGGAATTAAAACAGATTTTTTGGTGGGTTTGTATCATTTGAATTACACAACATGCCTACCACTTTGAAGATGCAAAATATTTTTGAGTGTAAAACAAACAAGAAATAAGACAAAAAAAACAGAAAACTTTAGCGTGCACAACTATTCACCCCCCCAAAAGTCAATACCTCGTAGAGTCACGTTTTGCAGCAATTATAGCTGCATGTCTCTTGGGGTATGTCTCTATAAGCTTGGCACATCTAGCCACTGGGATTTGTGCACATTCTTCAAGGCAAAACTGCTCCAGCTCCTTCTAGTTGGATGGGTTCCGCCATCAGCAAAGTCATACCACAGCCTCTCAATTTGATTGAGGTTTGGGCTTTGACTAGGCCATTTCAAGACATTTAAATGTTTCCCCTTTAACCACTCGAGTGTTGCTTTAGCAGTATGCTTAGGGTCATTGTCCTGCTGGAAGGTGAACCTCCGTCCCAGTCTCAAATCTCTGGAAGACTGAAACAGAATTTCCCTGTATTTAGCGCCATCCATCATTCTTTCAATTCTGACCAGTTTTCCACTCCCTGCCGATGAAAAACATGGTATTCTCGGGGTGATGAGGTGTTGGGTTTGCACCAGACATAGCGTTTTACTTGATGGCCAAAAAGTTACATTTTAGTCTCATCTGACCAGAGTACCTTCTTCCATATGTTTGGGGAGTCTCCCACATGCCTTTTGGCAAACACCAAACTTGTTTGATAATTTTTTTCTTTAAGCAATGGCTTTTTTCTGGCCACTCTTCCGTGAAACCCAGCTCTGTGGAGTGTACGGCTTAAAGTGGTCCTATGGACAGATAGTCCAATCTCCGCTGTGGAGCTTTGCAGCTCTTTCAAGGTTATCTTTGGTCTCTTTGTTGCCTCTCTGATTAATGCCCTCCTTGCCTGGTCCGTGAGTTTTGTTGGGCGGCCCTCTCTTGGCAGGTTTGTTGTGGTGGCATATTACTTTCAATTTTTTTTATAATGGATTTAATGGTGCTCCGTTTCAGATATTTTTTTATAACCCAACCCTGATCTGTACTTCTCCACAACTTTGTCCCTGACCTGTTTGGAGAGCTCCTTGGTCTTCATAGCGCCGCTTGCTTGGTGGTGCCCCTTGCTTAGTGGTGTTGCAGACTCTGGGGCCTTTCAGAACAAGTGTATATATACTGAGATATATGACATATCATGTGACACTTAGATTGCACACAGGTGGACTTTATTTAACTAATGATGTGAGTTCTGAAGGTAATTGGTTGCACCAGATCTTATTTAGGGGCTTCATAGTGAAGGAGGTGAATACATACAGTATGCACACACCACTTTTCAGTATTACATTTGTTTTAAACAACTTTTTTTTTTTTTTTTTCCTTCACCAATTTGGACTATTTAGTGTATGTCCATTAGATGAAATCCAAATAAAAATCCATTTAAATTACAGGTTGTAATGCAATAAAATAGGAAAAACACCAAGGGGGATAAATACTTTTGCAAAGCACTGTACCTGTTGTTTACGAAGCACGTGACAAATACACATTTATTTTGATTCGATATCTTTTCCAGCAAATTGCTGCTTACCTGAACCCTCCTGTACCCTCCTGTACCCTCCTCCCCCAGACAGAGCTTTCTGATTCTCTGATGGTTGTGTCCTGATAAAAACACAGGTTTGAGTCTGCTGTTCCCTGGGTTCCCCTGTCTCCTGCCATCTGCCTCTTCACCAGGCTGTCATCTGCCTCTTCACCAGGCTCTATGCAACTATATTTAGAAACACTCTTTTAGTCTTACATTGAACAGGTTAGACTAGGAACACCTCCCTGTCTGTGATATCAGCATTAGGAACACCTCCCTGTCTGTGATATCAGCACTAGGAACACCTCCCTGTCTGTGATATCAGCACTAGGAACACCTCCCTGTCTGTGATACCAGCACTAGCAACACCTCCCTGTCTGTGATATCAGCACTAGGAACACCTCCCTGTCTGTGATACCAGCACTAGGAACACCTCCCTGTCTGTGATACCAGCACTAGGAACACCTCCCTGTCTGTGATACCAGCACTAGGAACACCTCCCTGTCTGTGATATCAGCACTAGGAACACCTCCCTGTCTGTGATATCAGCACTAGGAACACCTCCCTGTCTGTGATACCAGCACTAGGAACACTTCCCTGTCTGTGATATCAGCACTAGGAACACCTCCCTGTCTGTGATATCAGCACTAGGAACACCTCCCTGTCTGTGAGATCAGCACCAGGCCAGACAGAAAACTGGCTGATGACAGTAGTTCTGTAACTGATAATGATGTGACTTCCTATTTGAACTGATGATAGAGGCTGTGTCCCAAATGGACCTCCCCCTATGGTCCCTGGTAAAAGTAGTGCAATACATAGGGAATAGTCTGCCGTTTGAAGACTCACACAGTATGATGACGACAGTATAATAACAACAGGCTAATGACAATATAATAACAGGCTGATGACAGTATAATGACAACAGGATGATGACAGTATAACCACAGGCTAATGACAGTATAATAACAGGTTGACGAAAGTATAATGACAACAGGCTGATGACAGTATAATGACAGGCTGATGGCAGTATAATAACAGGCTGATGACAGTATAATCAAAGTCACCATTATTAGTCAGTTGTACAACGCCTTCAACCGAAATGTATCTTCCGCATTTAACCCAACCCCTCTGAATCAGAGAGGTGCAGGGGTCTGCCTTAATCAACATCCACATCTTCGGCGCCCGGGGAACAGTGGGTTAACTGCCTTGTTCAGGGGCAGAACGACAGATTTTTTTCCTTGTCAGCTCGGGGATTCGAACTTGCAACCCTCCGGTTACAAGTCCAATGCTCTAACCACTAGGCTACCTGCCGCAGGGTGACGACAGTATAATGACAACAGACTGATGACAGTATAATGACAACAGACTGACGACAACAGGCTGACGACAGTATAATGACAACAGGCTGACGACAGTATAATGACAACAGGCTGACGACAGTATAATGACAACAGGCTGACGACAGTATAATGACAACAGGCTGACGACAGTATAATGACAAGAGGCTGACGACAGTATAATGACAACAGACTGACGACAGTATAATGACAACAGGCTGACGACAGTATAATGACAACAGGCTGACGACAGTATAATGACAACAGGCTGACGACAGTATAATGACAACAGGCTGACGACATTATAATGACAACAGGCTGACGACAGTATAATGACAACAGACTGACGACAGTATAATGACAACAGACTGATGACAGTATAATGATAACAGGCTGACGACAGTATAACGACAACAGGCTGATTACAGTATAATAACAGGTTGATTAAAGTATGACAACAGGCTGATTACAGTATAACGACAGGCTGATTACAGTATAACGACAGGCTGATTACAGTATAACGGCAGGTTGATTACAGTATAATGACAACAGGCGGATTACAGTATAATGACAACAGGCTGATTACAGTATAATGACAACAGGCTGATTACAGTATAACGACAACAGGCTGATTACAGTATAACGACAACAGGCTGATGACAGTACAATGACAATCAGGCTGATGACAGTATAATGACAACAGGCTGATTACAGTATAACGACAACAGGCTGATTACAGTATAACGACAACAGGCTGACGACAGTATAATGACAACAGGCTGACGACAGTATAATGACAAGAGGCTGACGACAGTATAATGACAACAGACTGACGACAGTATAATGACAACAGGCTGACGACAGTATAATGACAACAGGCTGACGACAGTATAATGACAACAGGCTGACGACAGTATAATGACAACAGGCTGACGACATTATAATGACAACAGGCTGACGACAGTATAATGACAACAGACTGACGACAGTATAATGACAACAGACTGATGACAGTATAATGATAACAGGCTGACGACAGTATAACGACAACAGGCTGATTACAGTATAATAACAGGTTGATTAAAGTATGACAACAGGCTGATTACAGTATAACGACAGGCTGATTACAGTATAACGACAGGCTGATTACAGTATAACGGCAGGTTGATTACAGTATAATGACAACAGGCGGATTACAGTATAATGACAACAGGCTGATTACAGTATAATGACAACAGGCTGATTACAGTATAACGACAACAGGCTGATTACAGTATAATGACAACAGGCTGATGACAGTACAATGACAATCAGGCTGATGACAGTATAATGACAACAGGCTGATTACAGTATAACGACAACAGGCTGATTACAGTATAACGACAACAGGCTGATTACAGTATAACGACAACATGCTGATTACAGTATAATGACAGGATGATGACAGTATAATGACAGGATGATGACAGTATAATGACAGGATGATGACAGTATAATGACAGGATGATGACAGTATAATGACAGGATGATGACAGTATATTAAAAGGATGATGACAGTATTATAACAGGATGATGACAGTATTATAACAGGATGATGACAGTATAATAACAACAGGATGATGACAGTATAATAACAACAGGATGATGACAGTATAATGACAACAGGATGATGACAGTACAATAACAACAGGATGACGACAGTATAATAACAACAGGCTGACGACAGTATAATGACAACATGCTGATTAAAGTATAATAACAACAGGCTGATGACAGTATAATTACAGGATGATGACTGTATAATGACAACAGGCTGATTACAGTATAATGACAACAGGCTGATTACAGTATAGTTACAGGATGATGACAGTATAATAACAAAAGGCTGATTACAGTATAATAACAAAAGGCTGATTACAGTATAATGACAGGATGATGACAGTATAATAACAGGATGGTGACAGTATAATGAAAGGATGATGACAGTATAATGAAAGGATGATGACAGTTTAATGACAGGATGATGACAGTATAATAACAACAGGCTGATGACAGTATAATGACAGGATGATGACAGTATAATAAAAACAGGCTGATGACATTATAATAACAACAGGATGATGACAGTATAATAACAACAGGCTGATGACAGTATAATAAAAACAGGATGACGACAGTATAATAACAACAGGATGACGACAGTATAATGACAAGAGGCTGACGACAGTATAATGACAACAGGCTGATTACAGTATAATGACAACAGGCTGATTACAGTATAATAACAGGATGATGACAGTATAATGACAGACTGATTACAGTATAATGACAACAGGCTGATTACAGTATAATGACAACAGGCTGATTACGGTATAATGACAGGATGATGACAGTATAATGACAACAGGCTGATTACGGTATAATGACAACAGGCTGATTACAGTATAATGACAACAGGCTGATTACGGTATAATGACAACAGGCTGATTACAGTATAATGACAGGATGATGACAGTATAATAACAGGATGATGACAGTATAATAACAACAGGCTGATTACAGTATAATGACAACAGGCTGATTACAGTATAATGACAACAGGATGATGACAGTATAATGACAACAGGCTGATGACAGTATAATGACAACAGGCTGATGACAACAGGCTGATGACAGTATAATGACAACAGGCTGATTACAGTATAATGACAACAGGCTGATGACAGTATAATGACAGGATGATGACAGTATAATAACACAAGGATGATGACAGTATAATGACAGGATGATGACAGTATAATAACACAAGGATGATGACAGTATAATGACAGGATGATGACAGTATAATAACACAAGGATGATGACAGTATAATGACAGGATGATGACAGTATAATAACACAAGGATGATGACAGTATAATAACAACAGGCTGATTACAGTATAATGACAACAGGATGATTACAGTATAATGACAACAGGCTGATTACAGTACAATAACAACAGGCTGATTACAGTATAATAACAACCGGCTGATTACAGTATAATGACAACAGGCTGATTACAGTATAATGACAACAGGCTGATTAAAGTATAATAACAACAGGCTGATTACAGTATAATGACAGGATGATGACAGTATAATGACAACAGGCTGATTACAGTATAATGACAACAGGCTGATTACAGTATAATGACAGGATGATGACAGTATAATAACAACAGGCTGATTACAGTATAATGACAGGATGATGACAGTATAATAACAACAGGCTGATTACAATATAATGACAGGATGATGACAGTATAATGACAACAGGCTGACGACAGTATAATGACAACAGCCTGATTACAGTATAACAACAGCCTGATTACAGTATAACAACAGGCATATTGGGTGATAGAAGTCTAAGTAAATGACTACTATATAAATGTAGATTAATTACTGTCCATTCTCTCTATTCCTGTCCATTATCATGCTACCGTATGGGAAGATTAACACAGCGTTTCAATCTCCTCACTACTGGGAAAGTCAGTATGGTTTCATGGTTTAGCCCTCAAGGGCATCTCTCCTCTCTCCGATCCACTGCATTACCTGATCACATGGTCAGTGCATTAGTTCTGAGCCTCATATATTGACAGGGCCTCTCGCTGGACCCATAGTGTGTGTCTGTGTGTGTGTGTGTGTGTGTGTGTCAGTGCCCATAGGCATGCAGTACTCAGTGCCTTTTTATTTAACCCTATAGACTGACAACACTATACATCTAACCTTAACCCTATAGACTGACAACACTATACATCTAACCTTAACCCTATAGACTGACAACACTATACATCTAACCTTAACCCCATAGACTGACAACACTATACATCTAACCTTAACCCTATAGACTGACAACACTATACATCTAACCTTAACCCTATAGACTGACAACACTATACATCTAACCTTAACCCTATAAATGTATCAACAGTTGAAGTCGGAAGTTAACTTACACTTAGGTTGGAATCAATTAAACTCGTTTTTCAACCACTCCACAAATTTCTTGTTAACAAACTATAGTTTTGGCAAGTCGGTGAGGACATCTACTTTGTGCATGACACAATAATTTTTCCAACAATTGTTTACAGATTATGTCACTTATAATTCACTGTATCACAATTCCAGTGGGTCAGAAGTTTACATACACTAAGTTGACTGTGCCTTTAAACAGCTTGGAAAATTCCAGAAAATTATGTCATGGCTTTAGAAGCTTCTGATAGGCTAATTGACATAATTTTAGTCAGTTGGAGGTGTACCTGTGGATGTATTTAAAGGCCTACCTTCAAACTCAGTGCCTCTTTGCTTGACATCATGGGAAAATCAAAAGAAATCAGCCAAGACCTCAGAAAACAAATTGTAGACCTCCACAAGTCTGGTTCATCCTTGGGAGCAATTTCCAAACGCCTGAACAAACAATAGTACGCAAGTATAAACACCATGGGACCACGCAGCAGTCATGCCTCTCAGGAAGGAGTCGCGTTCTGTCTCCTAGAGATGAACGTACTTTGGTGCGAAAAGTGCAAATCATTGCCAGAACAACAGCAAAGGACCTTGCGAAGATGCTGGAAGAAACAGGTACGAAATTATCTATATCCACAGTAAAACGAGTCCTATATCGCCATAACCTGAAAGGCCGCTCAGCAAGGAAGAAGCCACTGCTCCAAAACCGCCATAAAAAGGCAGACTACGGTTTGCAACTGCACATGGGGACAAAGATCATACTTTTTGGAGAGATGTCCTCTGGTCTGATGAAACAAAAATAGATCTGTTTGGCCATAATGACCATCGTTATGTTTGGAGGAAAAGGGGGGAGGCTTGCAAGCCGAAGAACACCATCCCAACCATGAAGCACGGGGGGTGGCAGCATCATGTTGTGGGGGTGCTTTGCTGCAGGAGGGACTGGTGCACTTCACAAAATAGATGGCATCATGGGGCAGGAAAATGATGTGGATATATTGAAGTAACATCTCAAGACATCAGTCAGGAAGTTAAAGCTTGGTCGCAAATAGGTCTTCCAAATGGACAATGACCCCAAGCATACTTCCAAAGTTGTGGCAAAATGGCTTAAGGACAACAAACAAAGGCCATCACAAAGCCCTGACCTCAATCCTACAGAACATTTGTGGGCGGAACTGAAAAGGTGTGTGCGAGCAAGGAGGCCTACAAACCTGACTCAGTTACACCAGCTCTGTCAGGAGGAATGGGCCAAAATTCACCCAAACTATTGTGGGAAGCTTGTGGAAGGCTACCCGAAACGTTTGACCCAAGTTAAACAATTTAAAGGCAATGCTACCAAATACTAATTGAGTGTATGTAAACTTCTGACCCACTGGGAATGTGATGAAAGAAATAAAAGCTGAAATAAGTCATTCTCTCTACTATTATTCTGACATTTCACATTCTTAAAATAAAGTGGTGATCCTAACTGACCTAAGACAGGGAAATTCTACTAGGATTAAATGTCAGGAATTGTGAAAAACTGAGTTTAAATGTATTTGGCTAAGGTGTATGTAAACTTCCGACTTCAACTGTATACAGTAGATTAACATATCAATACATCTTTAAAGGCTGAGCGTCGAACCCGTCGGGGTGAGCGACCAGGCATTCAAAACATCCAGGCCTATCAGGAGAAATGTTTGCATTTCATTTCAGCGAAGTCATTCAGGATGAGTATGTTTTTTTCACGTAAAGACAGTCAAAATGACTATGAAAAAATATTTCTCGTCATCGTGTAGGATGTTAGACCTCTTATATAATAATGTACTGTAGTCATATTTCCACTGAGACGTATTTTGTCATACGTTCTTGTTTGATGATCGTCTTCTCTTTGGATAAAAGTGTCTGCTAAATTACTAGGACATGAAAATAAACATTGACGACAGTGTTTATCAAAAGTAGTGCCATTCAAAGATATTTTCCTGTCCATCTTGTGTCATCATCATAAAAACAGATTTACAAGACATTAGGAGTAAGTGGATTCACCTGAAAGACCCTGAAATTGTTATTTTTCTTCCTCCAATGAAAACATCCATCACTCCATTGTTCCTGCTCTACCTTGACTGGCAGTCAAGCTGCTGATATGACACCTTCATTATCTGGAAGAAATGAAGAGTGTGTGAGTCCCAAATGATCAGGCTCTGGTCTAAAGTAGTGTTCTATATAGGGAACAGGGTACCATAGGGCTCTGGTCTAAAGTAGTGCACTATATAGGGAATAGGGTTCCATAGGGCTCTGGTCTAAAGTAGTGTTCTATATAGGGAACAGGGTGCCATAGGGCTCTGGTCTAAAGTTGTGTTCTATATAGGGAACAGGGTACCATAGGGCTCTGGTCTAAAGTAGTGCACTATATAGGGAATAGGGTTCCATAGGGCTCTGGTCTAAAGTAGTGTTCTATATAGGAAACAGGGTGCCATAGGGCTCTGGTCTAAAGTAGTGTTCTATATAGGGAACAGGGTGCCATTTCAGACACAGTTATTATCTGTAGGAAGTGAGAAAAGTGTCTGCTGTCTAATTGGTGCTTCGGGTGACAGGATGTTAAAGACGTTCACGCTAAGAGCCTTTTTACAGCTGGCTGATGGAAACATGTAGCAACAGAACAATCATCTTATGGGAAGATCCTGAGGTTCTAGAAGGTCTTTGGTTTGGAACCTTGAGACATACTGCACTAGGGCTGGTGAGGAGAAGAAGAAGAAAATACCCCAGAAATGTGTTGATATTCGAACAGTTATAACGGTGACCGCGGTCATTTGGCAGGCCAATTACAGTCATCCAAAATTCCATGACCGTCAACAGCTTGTCACGCCTAATGCTCCCTCCGGCGCTCGACGTCACCGGTCTACTAACCACCGGTCTACTAACCACCGGTCCTGGCAACCCAAATCGCGCACACCTGGCAACCGTCTTCATGTTTCTTATTATTAAACTCACCTTCTGCACCTGCTTCCTGACTCCCTGCGTATATGTTACACAGCCCTATACTACACAAAGGAGATATACATCTTAGGCTGTGTCTGACATACAACACAACGTCTCAGTCTCTCTAGGGGAAAGCAGCACACGCAGCTTCTTTCTGAGGCTGATTCATTCCTGACTAAAGGTTTCCCTAACAAAACAGACATAGAGAGCCCAGTGTTAAAATGTGACATTGACAAAAGAGTTGAGAAAAGATGTGAGGGTGAGAAAAGGGAGAGTTGAGAGAGTTTGTAACTAGGTCAGGGAGGAACAAGAACACGCTGAATTGTCTGTCTGTGTCTGTCTGTGTCTGTCTGTCTGGGACAGAGGGGAGCGGTGTCCCACCCAGAGCCAGATGAAAGCCTGCCCAGGAAGTAGAGCACCGACCTCTGATCCAGACCCCCTTCGCACTCTCTCTTCTCCTGCCTTTTGGGACAACCAGAACTGTCTGGGACAAAGGGGATAGCAGAGGACTAAGGGATTTGTGTCTGTGTGGCCTGTCCTGGCCTGTCCTGTAATGTCCTGTACTGTGTGGGACTAAAACCCAGCAGCAACAGTAGCCATCAAAACAGGTTGACATGTTATTTGTCACATGCACCTTACAGTGAAATGCTCAAGTAAACTGAAGTAAAAAAATCTTTTTATACAGATAGAAAAATAACAAGACAGAGATTGATGGGCTATGTAGACTGGCACAGGATATGACAGGTTAAGGTAGGTAGGGACAGGACATGACAGGTTAAGGTAGATAGGGACAGGAGAAACTGGGCCAAATCCTTAACAGGGACAGATGAGGATGAGGAAATGGATGTTGCTATCCCTTCCACCACAACAGGGATATATTAATCTATAGGGTTTTATGAGCCTCCAGTATGTACCCGGGAATAGGGACGTATAGACGTAGCACCTTGCTCCCATGCCCGAGAGGAGAGAACACAGCAGAACAGAACAGAGCAGAACAGAACAGAGCGGAACAGAACAGCCTGCGTGTTCCAGTACATGTTAGACTATAAATCAACAGCAGACTCAAACAATGGAACACATGAATTATGCAGTCTGCTCTGACGGCAGACGAGCAGCAGTGGAACCATTGTTCACAATTAAGCAGACTAGGTCACAGACTTTCAGAGGATACAAACGCTGGTCTCCTGTTGTAACCACAGCAGCACTGTGTGTGTGTGTGTGTGTGTGTGTGTGTGTGTGTGTGTGTGTGTGTGTGTGTGTGTGTGTGTGTGTGTGTGTGTGTGTGTGTGTGAAGGGAGACTGCAGAGATTGCTCTGTGTGTGAACCACAGCAGCAGAGGTGTATCCTCAAAGACCCGGGTAGCCTGGTGACCTCACTCAAGTGTCAACTACCTGATTCACCTGACTGGAATGCAATCAAAGCATTGAAGTAGCCTGGTCCCATGTCTATTTGTGCTCTTGCCAATTCCAGCGCTGTTATTGTTTTCTTTGGCATGTCAATGAGTGGCAAAGAGTTGGCATGATAGCACAAACAGATTGGCACTGGCCAGTATTCAAAAAAGGCAATTATCCCCCACCATTAAAATAAATCTAATTTTATTGGTCACATACACATATTTATCACTGTTAAATATGTAACAAAATGCTTGTGTTTCTAGCTCCAACAGTGCTGTAATATCTAACTAAATGCTTGTGTTCCTAGCTCCAACAGTGCAGTAGTATCTAACTAAATGCTTGTGTTTCTAGCTCCAACAGTGCAGTAATATCCAACTAAATGCTTGTGTTTCTAGCTCCAACAGTGCAGTAATATCCAACTAAATGCTTGTGTTCCTAGCTCCAACAGTGCTGTAATATCTAACTAAATGCTTGTGTTTCTAGCTCCAACAGTGGAGTAATATCTAACTAAATGCTTGTGTTTCTAGCTCCAACAGTGCAGTAGTATCTAACTAAATGCTTGTGTTTCTAGCTCCAACAGTGCAGTAATATCTAACTAAATGCTTGTGTTTCTAGCTCCAACAGTGCAGTAATATCTAACTAAATGCTTGTGTTTCTAGCTCCAACAGTACAGTAATATCTAACTAAATGCTTGTGTTCCTAGCTCCAACAGTGCAGTAATTTATAACTAAATGCTTGTGTTTCTAGCTCCAACAGTGGAGTAATATCTAACTAAATGCTTGTGTTTCTAGCTCCAACAGTGCAGTAATATCTAACTAAATGCTTGTGTTTCTAGCTCCAACAGTGCAGTAATATCTAACTAAATGCTTGTGTTTCTAGCTCCAACAGTGCAGTAATATCTAACTAAATGCTTGTGTTTCTAGCTCCAACAGTGCAGTAGTATCTAACTAAATGCTTGTGTTTCTAGCTCCAACAGTGCAGTAGTATCTAACTAAATGCTTGTGTTTCTAGCTCCAACAGTGCAGTAATATCTAACTAAATGCTTGTGTTTCTAGCTCCAACAGTGCAGTAATATCTAACTAAATGCTTGTGTTCCTAGCTCCAACAGTGTTGTAATATCTAACTAAATGCTTGTGTTTCTAGCTCCAACAGTGCAGTAATATCTAACTAAATGCTTGTGTTCCTAGCTCCAACAGTGCAGTAATATCTAACTAAATGCTTGTGTTCCTAGCTCTAACAGTGGAGTAATATCTAACTAAATGCTTGTGTTTCTAGCTCCAACAGTGCAGTAATATCTAACTAAATGCTTGTGTTTCTAGCTCCAACAGTGCAGTAGTATCTAACAAATCACGACAATACACACAAATCTACAAGCAATATAATGGAATTAAGAAATATAAAAATAATAGGACGAGCAATTTCGCAGTGGCATTGACTAAAATACAGAAGAGATAGAGAAGAGATGGAGAAGAGATAGAGAGGTCACAGCAAGATCGCAATCTACTTGAACAGAGCAGCACTCAATCATGAGGCATCAAAGCCAAAGGAACTGAATAATATTAAGAATTGCTATAGATGGAAGGAAAGTAGTGTAGAAACCTACCAAAAAACAATTAGGCAACAACAAATTCAATCCCCTTTAGACAACTTCCTGGACAAAATGTTTCACTGTAATAGCGAAAGGTGTAAACTTGGCAGTAGAAAACCTAAACAGTGTATATTTGACCTCTTAGCTTCCCTATCACATTTCAAGCAGACAGCCTAAGAAAATTAACAACAATGACAAATGGTTTGATGAAGAATGCAAAAACCAAGGAAAGAAATTGAGAAACCTGTCCAAACAAAAACATAGACACCCAGACAACCTGAGTCTATGCCTTCACTATGGTGAATCACTAAAACAATACAGAAATACACTACGGAAAAGGAAAGAACAGCACGTCAGAAATCAGCTCAATGTAATTGAAGAATCCATAAAATCAAACCACTTCTGGGAAAATTGGAAAACAATAAACAACACGAAGAGTTATTTATCCAAAATGGAGCTGTATGGATAAACCACTTCTCCAAACTTTTTGGCCCTACAACAAAGAACCAAGAGCAAAAACATATGCATGATCATTTACTAAACTTACAATCAACTATTAAGACTACCAGAACCCACTGGATTCTCCAATTACATTAAAGACTACCAGAACCCACTCGATTCTCCAGTCAGCTATTAATTAAAGACTACCAGAACCCACTCAACTACAGGACAAAATACAAACCCTCCAACCCCAAAAAGCCTGTGGTGTTGATGGTATCCTAAATGAAATGATAAAATATACAGACCACAAATTCCAATTGGCTATACTTAAAAACTTCTACACACATACTGAATGGGTGCAGACAAAGAAGAGCTCTCCAGTAGGTACCAAAACATTCAAGGCCCATTTTCTCAAAAGTGAGTTTACAACTTTCAAAGCAGGATTACTTTCCAATTGTTCCTCAACTGTAGTGTACACAATAAAATGTTCTAGCTCTGAGTACTTTTATCCAATATAAAAAAACACAATTTCAAATGTTGCTACTTAAAACTGAATTGTGGGCCTCCCAATTTTGATAAACTCCCATATCTATTGGGTGAAATACCACAGCGTGCCATCACAGCAGCAGGATTTATGACCTGTTGCCACAAGAAAAGAGCAACCAGTGAAGAACAAACACAGTGCTAGAGGTGACACTACAGACCCTGGTTCGATTCCATGCTATATCACAACCGGCCATGATTGGGAGTCCCATAGGGCGGCGCACAATTGGTCCAGCGTCATCCGGGTTTGGCCGGGGTAGGCCGTCATTTTAAATGCCAATAAAGCCCCTTAAATTGAAATTGAGAGAAGAGAGAGAGCAAAATCTATGCTAAGTAGGAGACAGCAGTATCTCTGATTCTGAGAGGTCATGACAGAATCATATACTCGGCCAAAGTAATTTCCTTGTTCCTTGTTCTATTCTGACAGATACAGGACTAGCTCGTAGCTTGCTGGATGATCTGTTGTCCTGCAGGGCTTCTGGTTGACATTAGGATTTTTTTTATACAGTCCCCTGCTCTGTTCAGTCCCCTGCTCTATGCAATTCAAATTTTATTTTGTCACATGCACCAAATACAACAGGTGTAGACCTTACCGTGAAATGCTGACTCATAAGCCCTTAACCAACAATTAAGTTTTAAGAAAATCGGCTCACATCGGCTACGGAGAGCGTGATTGCACAGTCGTCCGGAACAGCTGGTGTTCTCATGCATGCTTTAGTGTTGCTTGCCTCGAAACGAGCATAGAAGGCAATTAGCCCGTCTGGTAGGCTTGCGTTACTGAGCAGCTCGCGACTGGGTTTCCCTTTGTAGTCCGTAATAGTTTGCAAGCCCTGCCACATCCAACAAGCGTCAGAGCCGATGAGTTCATATGAAGAACACAGGATGTATCTAGTTCATACAAGTGAATATAGAGAATAGATAGCTGTACGCTGGGTGAATATAGAGAATAGATAGTTGTACGCTGGGTGAATATAGAGAGGAGATAGTTGTACGCTGGGTGAATATAGAGAATAGATAGTTGTACGCTGGGTGAATATAGAGAGGAGATACGCTGGGTGAATATAGAGAATAGATAGTTGTATGCTGGGTGAATATAGACAATAGATAGTTGTACGCTGGGTGAATATAGAGAATAGATAGTTGTACGCTGGGTGAATATAGAGAATAGATAGTTGTACGCTGGGTGAATATAGAGAATAGATAGTTGTACGCTGGGTGAATATAGAGAGGAGATACGCTGGGTGAATATAGAGAATAGATAGTTGTACGCTGGGTGAATATAGAGAGGAGATACGCTGGGTGAATATAGAGAATAGATAGTTGTACGCTGGGTGAATATAGAGAATATATAGTTGTACGCTGGGTGAATATAGAGAATAGATAGTTGTACGCTGGGTGAATATAGAGAATATATAGATGTACGCTGGGTGAATATAGAGAATAGATAGTTGTACGCTGGGTGAATATAGAGAATAGATAGCTGTACGCTGGGTGAATATAGAGAATAGATAGTTGTACGCTGGGTGAATATAGAGAATATATATTTGTGAAATAGAAGTCCAAACACATTCTGAACACAATGGATTCATGATGAAAAACCTGACATTGCATCGGAAAGTGTTCAGACCCCTTAATCCACATTTTGTTACATTACAGCCTTATTCTAAAATGGATTAAATAGTTTTTATAAATGTTTGCTAATATATAAAAAACTGAAATATGACATTCACATACAGTACCAGTCAAAAGTTTGGACACACCTCATTCAAGGGTTTTTCTTTAACTTTACTATTTCCTACACTGTAAAATAATAGTGAAGACAAAACAACTTACGAAATAACACATATGGAATCATGTAGTAACCAAAAAAGTGTTAAACAAATCTAAATATATTTTATATTTGAGATTCTTCAAAGTAGCCACCCTTTGCCTTGATGACAGCTCTGCATACTCTTGGCATTCTCTCTTCATGAGGTAGTCACCTGGAATGCTTTTCCAACAGTCTTGAAGGAGTTCCCCCTTGTTGGCTGCTTTTCCTTCACTCTGGAGTCTAACTCATCCCAAACCATTTCAATTGGGTTGAGGTCAGGTGATTGTGGAGGCCAGGTCATCTGACGCAGCACTCCATCACTCTCCTTCTTGGTCAAATAGCCCTTACACAGCCTGGAGGTGTGTTGGGTCAGATGATAGTCCCACTAAGTGCAAACCAGATGGGATGGTGTATCGCTGCAGAATGCTGTGGTAGCCATGCTGGTTGAGTGTGCCTTGAATTCTAAATAACAAATCACAGACACTCACCAGCAAAGCACCCCCACACCATCACACCTCCTCTTCCATGCTTCACGGTGGAAACCACACATGCAGAGATCATCCGTTCACCTACTCTGCATCTCACAAAGTCACGGTGGTTGGAACCAAAAATCTAAAATGTTGACTCATCAGACCAAAGGACAGATTTCCACCAGTCTAATATCCATTGCTTGCGTTTCTTGGCCCAAGCAAGTCTCCTCTTATTATTGTTGTCCTTTAGTAGTGGTTTCTTTGTAGCAATTCGACCATGAAGGCCTGATTCACACAGTCTCCTCTGAACAGTTGATGTTGAGATGTGTCTGTTACTTGAACTCTGTGACCCATTTATTTGGGCTGCAATCTCAGGTGCAGTTAACTCTAATGAACTTATCCTCTGCAGCAGAGGGAACTCTGGGTCTTCCTTTCCTCTTGGCGGTCCTCATGAGAGCCAGTTTCATCATAGCGCTTGATGTTTTTTTGCGACTGAAGAAACTTTTAAAGTACTTGAAAGTTTCCGTATTGACTGACCTTCATGTCTTAAAGTAATGATGGACTGTCATTTCTCTTTTCCTTTTTGAGCTGTTCTTGCCATAATATGGACTTGGTCTTTTACCAAATAGGGCTATCTTCTGTATACCACCCCTACCTTGTCACAACACAACTGATTGGCTCAAACGCATTTAGAAGGAAATAAATTGCATCTTTCCCTCAATCCTGACTAGTCTCCCAGTCCCTGCCACTGAAAAACATCTCCACAGCATGATGCTGCCATTACCTTGCTTCACCGTAGGGATGGTGCCAGGTTTCCTCCAGACGTGACACTTGGCATTCAGGCCAACGATTTCAATCTTGGTTTCATCAGACCAGAGAATCTTGTTTCTCATGGTCTGAGAGTCCTTTACGTGCCTTTTGGCAAACCCCAATAGGGCTGTCATGTGCCTATTCCTGAGGAGTGGCTTCCGTCTGGGCACTCTACCATAAAGGCCTGATAGTTGGAGTGCTGCAGAAATGGTTGTCCTTCTAGAAGGTTCTCCCATCTCCACAGAGGAACTCTAGAGCTCTGTCAGAGTGACCATCTGGTTATTGGTCACCTCCCTGACCAAGGCCCTTCTCCCCAGATTGCTCAGTTTGGCCAGGGGGGCAGCTCTAGGAAGAGTTGGTGGTTCCAAACTTATTCCATTTAAGAATGATGGAGGCCACTCTGTTCTTGAGGACCTTCAATGCTGCAGACATTTTTTGGTACCCATCCCCAGATCTGTGCCTCAAGACTTCTGTCTCGGAGCCTTACGGACAATTCCTTCGACCTCATGTCTTGGTTTTTGCTCTGACGTGCACTGTCATGCTGTGGGACCTTATGTAGACAGGTGTGTGTCTTTCCAAATCATGTCCAATCAATTGAATTTATCACAGGTGGACTCCAATCAAGTTGTAGAAACATCTCAAGGATGATCAATGGAAACAGGATGCACCTGAGCTCAATTTCAAGTCTCATAGCAAAGGGCCTGAATACATTTTCACTTTGTCATTATGGGGTATTGTGTGTAGATTGATGAGAAAAAATACATATTTAATCAATTTTAGAACAAGGCTGTAATGTAACAAAATGTGGAAAAAGTGTAGGGGTATGAATACTTTCCGAATGAACTGTAAAATCTACAGGTGTAGATGTGATTGGTTGTTGAGTGTTCTGTTTATGCCAGGTGTATATGTGATTGGTTGTTAGGTGTTGTGTTTAATACCAGGTGTAGATGTGATTGGTTGTTAGGTGTTGTGTTTAATACCAGGTGTAGATGTGATTGGTTGTTAGGTGTTCTGTTTAATACCAGATGTAAATAATATTGATTGTTGAGTGTTCTGTTTATGCCAGGTGTAGATGTGATTGGTTGTTAGGTGTTCTGTTTAATACCAGATGTAAATAATATTGATTGTTGAGTGTTCTGTTTATGCCAGGTGTAGATGTGATTGGTTGTTAGGTGTTCTGTTTATGCAGGGGTTAGATGTGATTGGTTGTTAGGTGTTCGGTTTATGCCAGGTAAAGTGGTCTGATGAGTCATACTCCTAATGACTTGGCCGTTCTGTCTGTGAGGTTAAATCTATTTGAAACTAGGCACCCGTCCAGATTGGTACTGTCTGACTGTAAAGTCCTCCCTACAGGATGCTCTCTGAGTCTCTGCAGAGAGAGGTGCTGCTATACAGAGACGTGCTGCTATACAGACAGGTGCTGCTATACAGAGAGGTGATGCCATAGAGAGAGGTGATGCCATACAGAGAGGTGCTGCCATACAGAGAGGTGATGCTATACAGAGAGGTGCAAAGAGACTTTAAAGACTCCCTCCACTAAGTGCTCCTCAGAGCTGGTGTAAAACCAGGGTGTTTTTATGGCAGGAATTAAAGGGGCAATCTGCAGTTGCTACATCCATTTTTGGACTTAAAAATATCTACCCATTGATTCTATGATATCTACCCATTGGTTCTATGACATCTACCCATTGGTTCTATGATATCTACCCATTGATTCTATGATATCTACCCATTGATTCTATGATATCTACCCATTGGTTCTATGATATCTACCCATTGGTTCTATGATATCTACCCATTGGTTCTATGATATCTACCCATTGGTTCTATGATATCTACCCATTGGTTCTATGATATCTACCCATTGGTTCTATGATATCTACCCATTGGTTCTATGATATCTACCCATTGATTCTATGATATCTATCCATTGATTCTATGATATCTACCCATTGGTTCTATGATATCTACCCATTTGATTCTTGAAGATTATAATTTATAAATGCCTCATGAACTGTCACACTCCATGAGAACCCAAAATATAAGCTTGTTTTTACTCCAATGTTTGTAAAGAATGTAAACCAACACGGAATAGCCTCTAAACTATCATTTAGAAATCATGTCAGGTCAGATATCTGTCTATGAAATTTGAGAGAGGTTACATTTCTCCTCAGCTTTTTACAGAAACAGAGGATGGGATGGCTTTGTTATTGTTTCAGCTGCTGATTGCCCCTTTAACCAGATACGGTGTGTCAATAACATTTTTTTTTTTTACAGTTTTTACAGCTGGATCGGTTCTTATAGAGCCCCACTCGGAGGTGTCATAATACCCATAAATCCTATCGGTCAAACAGAGAAATGGTTCCAATAGTTTTTTTCATAAGGGATTTTAGAAACAGGTTTGTGTTAATCTCTCTCGGACAAGGTGATTTATATCGTTATATTCAGCTCTATCTACAAAGTAGACATCAGGAAAAACTACAAATCCCTGCAAGCTCCTGCCCGTCATCTCAAGGGGTTAAACCAAGGGTTCAAGAGGAGTTCAAGGGGAGTTCAAGGGGTTAAACCAGGGGTTCAAGGGGTTAAACCAGGGGTTCAAGGGGTTAAACCAGGGGTTCAAGGGGGGTTCAAGGGGTTAAACCTGGGGTTCAAGGGGAGTTCAAGGGGTTAAACCTGGGGTTCAAGGGTGTTCAAGGGCTTAAACCTCTCCTCAACCCCACTCTCCTCTACCCTCCCCTACCCTCTACTCTCCTGTACCCTTCCCTCCTCCTCTACCCTACCCTTCACTAACCTCCTATACCCTCCCCTCCTATACCCTCCCCTCCTATACCCTCCTCTACGCTCTACTCCCCTCTACCCTACCCACCTCTACCCTACCCTCCTCCTCTACCCTACTGTCCCCTACCATCTCCTCTTCCTCTACCCTACTCTACCCTACCCTCCTCCTCTACCCTCTCCTCCTCTCCCCTCTCCTCCTCTACCCTCTCCCCCTCTACCCTCTCCTCCTCTACCCTCTCCTCCTCCTCTACTCTCCCCTACCCTCCTCCTCACCTCCTCCTCTCCCCTCTCCCCCTCTACCCCTCTCCCCTCTCCATCTCTACCCTCTCCTCCTCTCCCCTCTCCCCCTCTACCCTCTCCTCCTCTCCTCCTCTCCCCCTCTACACTCTCTTCCAACTCTACCCCACCCTACCCTTTTCCTCTACCCTCTCCTCTTCTACCCTCCTCCTCTCCCCTACCCTCCCATCTCCAGCTTCAGTTGTGGATGGCCACAGCAGCTGTTAGTCTCTCAATGCCCCACATCTCTTATCAAAATGTGAATTGTTTTCAAATTCTTTGTGTATCTGTGTAATCTGAGGGAAATATGTGTCTCTAATATGGTCATACATTTGGCAGGAGGTTAGGAAGTGCAGCTCAGTTTCCACCTCATTTTGTGGGCAGTGTGCACATAGCCTGTCTTCTCTTGAGAGCCATGTCTGCCTACCGCGGTCTTTCTCAATAGCAAGGCTATGCTCACTGAGTCTGTATATAGTCAAAGCTTTCCTTAATTTTGGGTCAGTCACAGTGGTCAAGTATTCTGCCACTGTGTACTCTCTGTTTAGGGCCAAATATCATTCTAGTTTGCCCAGTTTTTTTTGTTAATTCTTTCCATTGTGGAAATCTTTTTGTTTTCTCAATTGGTTGGGTCTAATTGTGTTGCTGTCCTGGGGCTCTGTGGGGTCTGTGTTTGTCAACAGAGCCCCAGGACCAGCTTGCTTAGGGGGCTCTTCTCCAGGTTAATCTATCTGTAGGTGACGGCTTTGTTATGGAAGGTTTGGGAAGCGTCTCTCTCTCTCTCTCTCTCTCTCTCTCTCTCTCTCTCTCTCTCTCTCTCTCTCTCTCTCTCTCTCTCTCTCTCTCTCTCTCTCTCTCTCTCTCTCTCTCTCTCTCTCTCTCTCTCTCTCTCTCTCTCTCTCTCTCTCTCTCTCTCTCTCTCTCGGAGAGAAGACGCACACAGAAACAATCTGTATTCCTGCTTCTGCACCCTGAGGACTTTCAAGACACATATATATATATATATATATATGAGTTTCACACGCTCACATCTCAGTGCTTTTCTCCTCTGTCTTCCTCTGGAAAGAGAACATATACACACACACATACACACACAAACACACACATTTATATATACTCCCTACACAAGGAAAATAGTTCCAATACAAATCACCAAATAACATTTCTCCATTTCTCTTCTGTGCAGGAAATGACTACGGCAGAGATCAGAGATTACATCATTCCTCTCATATTCTTCCCCTATGCGTTCACAACGTGCAGGATGACTGGTGAGACCCATAAAAGGAAGACTTTGATTATAGCCTCCAGCTAAAACTCCAGAGTGGCGCAGCTGTCTAAGTCACTGCATCTCAGTGCTAGAGGCATCACTACAGACCCTGGTTCGATTCCAGGCTGTATCACAACTGGACGCGATTGGAAGTCCCATAGGGCGGCGCACAATTGGCCCAGCGTCGTCCGGGTTAGGGTTTGGCTGGGGTAGGCCGTCATTGTAAATGAGAATTTGTTCTTAACTCACTTGCGTAGTTAAAAAAAAGGTTAAATTAAGTTTAAATAAAACCATATGAGCTGCTGGTCTGTGCATATTGATCTCTATTCTATTGCCTGATGTCACATCCATCAGAGCCCAGTGACACGCGCTCATCGAGTGGTAACCTGCTCAGGACGGGGTGCTCCGCAACTCAAGACGGGGTGCTCCGCAACTCAAGGTTGAGCAGAGTGATGGCCCTCTAAATCTACCATCTGGGCCATAGTATATCTCCCCATATTGAGATTGGCTCTTGGGACGTATGTATCAAGCATCTCAGAGTAGGAGTACTGGATTCCACTAACCACAGACTGTAACAAGCCAAGGCCAGAGAGAAAGAGAAAGAGAGAGAAAGAGAGAGAGAGAGAGACTGAAACAGATAGTCCTTTGTGCAGTGTGCACTAGGCTAGCTACAGGCTCTATCTATCTTCTAACACCATGGGAACAAACAGCAGTCACCGCAGAATAGACTGACTAAGGGAACCACAGCAGAATAGATTGACCAAGGGAACCACAGCAGAATAGACTGACCAAGGTAACCACAGCAGAATAGATTGACCAAGGGAACCACAGCGGAATAGACTGACCAAGGGAACCACAGCAGAATAGATTGACCAAGGGAACCACAGCAGAATAGACTGACCAAGGGAACCACAGCAGAATAGACTGACCAAGGGAACCACAGCAGAATAGACTGACCAAGGGAACCACAGCAGAATAGATTGACCAAGGGAACCAGAGCAGAATAGACTGACCAAGGGAACCACAGCAGAATAGATTGACCAAGGGAACCACAGCAGAATAGACTGACCAAGGGAACCACAGCAGTCACCGCAGAATAGATTGACCAAGGGAACCACAGCAGAATACATTGACCAAGGGAACCACAGCAGAATAGACTGACCAAGGGAACCACAGCAGAATAGACTGACCAAGGGAACCACAGCAGAATAGATTGACCAAGGGAACCACAGCAGAATAGACTGACCAAGGGAACCACAGCAGAATAGACTGACCAAGGGAACCACAGCAGAATAGACTGACCAAGGGAACCACAGCAGAATAGATTGACCAAGGGAACCACAGCAGAATAGATTGACCAAGGGAACCACAGCAGTCACAGCAGAATAGATTGACCAAGGGAACCACAGCAGAATAGACTGACCAAGGGAACCACAGCAGAATAGATTGACCAAGGGAACCAGAGCAGAATAGACTGACCAAGGGAACCACAGCAGAATAGATTGACCAAGGGAACCACAGCAGAATAGACTGACCAAGGGAACCACAGCAGTCACCGCAGAATAGATTGACCAAGGGAACCACAGCAGAATACATTGACCAAGGGAACCACAGCAGAATAGACTGACCAAGGGAACCACAGCAGAATAGACTGACCAAGGGAACCACAGCAGAATAGATTGACCAAGGGAACCACAGCAGAATAGACTGACCAAGGGAACCACAGCAGAATAGACTGACCAAGGGAACCACAGCAGAACAGATTGACCAAGGGAACCACAACAGAATAGATTGACCAAGGGAACCACAGCAGTCACAGCAGAATAGATTGACCAAGGGAACCACAGCAGAATAGACTGACCAAGGGAACCACAGCAGAATAGACTGACCAAGGGAACCACAGCAGAATAGACTGACCAAGGGAACCACAGCAGAATAGACTGACCAAGGGAACCACAGCAGAATAGACTGACCAAGGGAACCACAGCAGAATAGACTGACCAAGGGAACCACAGCAGAATAGACTGACCAAGGGAACCACAGCAGAATAGACTGACCAAGGGAACCACAGCGGAATAGATTGACCAAGGGAACCACAGCAGAATAGACTGACCAAGGGAACCACAGCAGAATAGACTGACCAAGGGAACCACAGCAGAATAGATTGACCAAGGGAACCACAGCAGAATAGACTGACCAAGGGAACCACAGCAGAATAGATTGACCAAGGGAACCACAGCAGAATAGACTGACCAAGGGAACCACAGCAGAATAGACTGACCAAGGGAACCACAGCAGAATAGACTGACCAAGGGAAGCACAGCAGAATAGATTGACCAAGGGAACCACAGCAGAATAGACTGACCAAGGGAAGCACAGGAGAATAGATTGACCAAGGGAAGCACAGCAGAATAGACTGACCAAGGGAACCACAGCAGAATAGACTGACCAAGGGAACCACAGCAGAATAGACTGACCAGGGGAACCACAGCAGAATAGATTGACCAAGGGAACCACAGCAGAATAGACTGACCAAGGGAACCACAGCAGAATAGACTGACCAAGGGAACCACAGCGGAATAGACTGACCAAGGGAACCACAGCAGAATAGACTGACCAAGGGAACCACAGCGGAATAGATTGACCAAGGGAACCACAGCAGAATAGACTGACCAAGGGAACCACAGCAGAATAGACTGACCAAGGGAACCACAGCAGAATAGATTGACCAAGGGAACCACAGCAGAATAGACTGACCAAGGGAACCACAGCAGAATAGATTGACCAAGGGAACCACAGCAGAATAGACTGACCAAGGGAACCACAGCAGAATAGACTGACCAAGGGAACCACAGCAGAATAGACTGACCAAGGGAAGCACAGCAGAATAGATTGACCAAGGGAACCACAGCAGAATAGACTGACCAAGGGAAGCACAGGAGAATAGATTGACCAAGGGAAGCACAGCAGAATAGACTGACCAAGGGAACCACAGCAGAATAGACTGACCAAGGGAACCACAGCAGAATAGACTGACCAGGGGAACCACAGCAGAATAGATTGACCAAGGGAACCACAGCAGAATAGACTGACCAAGGGAACCACAGCAGAATAGACTGACCAAGGGAACCAAAGCAGAATAGATTGACCAAGGGAACCACAGCAGAATAGACTGACCAAGGGAACCACAGCAGAATAGATTGACCAAGGGAACCACAGCAGAATAGACTGACCAAGGGAACCACAGCAGAATAGACTGACAAGGGAACCACAGCAGAATAGACTGACCAAGGGAACCACAGCAGAATAGATTGACCAAGGGAACCACAGCAGAATAGACTGACCAAGGGAACCACAGCAGAATAGATTGACCAAGGAAACCACAGCAGAATAGACTGACCAAGGGAACCACAGCAGAATAGACTGACCAAGGGAACAACAGCAGAATAGACTGACCAAGGGAACCACAGCAGAATAGATTGACCAAGGGAACCACAGCAGAATAGACTGACCAAGGGAACCACAGCAGAATAGACTGACCAAGGGAACCAAAGCAGAATAGATTGACCAAGGGAACCACAGCAGAATAGACTGACCAAGGGAACCACAGCAGAATAGACTGACCAAGGGAACCACAGCAGAATAGACTGACCAAGGGAACCACAGCAGAATAGACTGACAAGGGAACCACAGCAGAATAGACTGACCAAGGGAACCACAGCAGAATAGATTGACCAAGGAAACCACAGCAGAATAGACTGACCAAGGGAACCACAGCAGAATAGACTGACCAAGGGAACAACAGCAGAATATATTGACCAAGGGAACCACAGCAGAATAGACTGACCAAGGGAACCACAGCAGAATAGACTGACCAAGGGAACCACAGCAGAATAGATTGACCAAGGGAACCACAGCAGAATAGACTGACCAAGGGAACCACAGCAGAATAGATTGACCAAGGGAACCACAGCAGAATAGACTGACCAAGGGAACCACAGCAGTCACCGCAGAATAGATTAACCAAGGGAACCACAGCAGAATAGATTGACCAAGGGAACCACAGCAGAATAGATTGACCAAGGGAACCACAGCAGAATAGATTGACCAAGGGAACAACAGCAGTCACAGCAGAATAGATTGACCAAGGGAACCACAGCAGAATAGACTGACCAAGGGAACCACAGCAGAATAGATTGACCAAGGGAACCACAGCAGAATAGATTGACCAAGGGAACCACAGCAGTCACAGCAGAATAGACTGACCAAGGGAACCACAGCAGAATAGATTGACCAAGGGAACCACAGCAGAATAGACTGACCAAGGGAACCACAGCAGAATATATTGACCAAGGGAACCACAGCAGAATAGACTGACCAAGGGAACCACAGCAGAATAGACTGACCAAGGGAACCACAGCAGAATAGACTGACCAAGGGAACCACAGCAGAATAGACTGACCAAGGGAACCACAGCAGAATAGACTGACCAAGGGAACCACAGCAGAATAGACTGACCAAGGGAACCACCGCAGAATAGATTGACCAAGGGAACCACAGCAGAATAGACTGACCAAGGGAACCACAGCAGAATAGATTGACCAAGGGAAGCACAGCAGAATAGATTGACCAAGGGAACCACAGCAGAATAGATTGACCAAGGGAACCACAGCAGAATAGACTGACCAAGGGAACCACAGCAGAATAGATTGACCAAGGAAACCACAGCAGAATAGATTGACCAAGGGAACCACAGCAGAATAGACTGACCAAGGGAAGCACAGCAGAATAGACTGACCAAGGGAACCACAGCAGAATAGACTGACCAAGGGAACCACAGCAGAATAGACTGACCAAGGGAACCACAGCAGAATAGATTGACCAAGGGAACCACAGCAGTCACAGCAGAATAGATTGACCAAGGGAACCACAGCAGAATAGACTGACCAAGGGAACCACAGCAGAATAGACTGACCAAGGGAACCACAGCAGAATAGACTGACCAAGGGAACCACAGCAGAATAGACTGACCAAGGGAACCACAGCAGAATAGACTGACCAAGGGAACCACAGCAGAATAGACTGACCAAGGGAACCACCGCAGAATAGATTGACCAAGGGAACCACAGCAGAATAGACTGACCAAGGGAACCACAGCAGAATAGATTGACCAAGGGAAGCACAGCAGAATAGATTGACCAAGGGAACCACAGCAGAATAGATTGACCAAGGGAACCACAGCAGAATAGACTGACCAAGGGAACCACAGCAGAATAGATTGACCAAGGAAACCACAGCAGAATAGATTGACCAAGGGAACCACAGCAGAATAGACTGACCAAGGGAAGCACAGCAGAATAGACTGACCAAGGGAACCACAGCAGAATAGACTGACCAAGGGAACCACAGCAGAATAGACTGACCAAGGGAACCACAGCAGAATAGATTGACCAAGGGAACCACAGCAGTCACAGCAGAATAGATTGACCAAGGGAACCACAGCAGAATAGACTGACCAAGGGAACCACAGCAGAATAGACTGACCAAGGGAACCACAGCAGTATAGACTGACCAAGGGAACCACAGCAGAATAGACTGACCAAGGGAACCACAGCAGAATAGACTGACCAAGGGAACCACAGCAGAATAGACTGACCAAGGGAACCACAGCAGAATAGACTGACCAAGGGAACCACAGCAGAATAGATTGACCAAGGGAAGCACAGCAGAATAGATTGACCAAGGGAACCACAGCAGAATAGATTGACCAAGGGAACCACAGCAGAATAGACTGACCAAGGGAACCACAGCAGAATAGATTGACCAAGGAAACCACAGCAGAATAGATTGACCAAGGGAACCACAGCAGAATAGACTGACCAAGGGAAGCACAGCAGAATAGACTGACCAAGGGAACCACAGCAGAATAGACTGACCAAGGGAACCACAGCAGAATAGATTGACCAAGGGAACCACAGCAGTCACAGCAGAATAGATTGACCAAGGGAACCACAGCAGAATAGACTGACCAAGGGAACCACAGCAGAATAGACTGACCAAGGGAACCACAGCAGAATAGACTGACCAAGGGAACCACAGCAGAATAGACTGACCAAGGGAACCACAGCAGAATAGACTGACCAAGGGAACCACAGCGGAATAGATTGACCAAGGGAACCACAGCAGAATAGACTGACCAAGGGAACCACAGCAGAATAGACTGACCAAGGGAACCACAGCAGAATAGACTGACAAAGGGAAACACAGCAGAATAGATTGACCAAGGGAACCACAGCAGAATAGATTGACCAAGGGAACCACAGCAGTCACAGCAGAATAGACTGACCAAGGGAACCACAGCAGAATAGACTGACCAAGGGAACCACAGCAGAATAGATTGACCAAGGGAACCACCGCAGAATAGATTGACCAAGGGAACCACAGCAGAATAGACTGACCAAGGGAACCACAGCAGAATAGACTGACCAAGGGAACAACAGCAGAATAGATTGACCAAGGGAACCACAGCAGAATAGACTGACCAAGGGAACCACAGCAGAATAGACTGACCAAGGGAACCACAGCAGAATAGATTGACCAAGGGAACCACAGCAGAATAGACTGACCAAGGGAACCACAGCAGAATAGATTGACCAAGGAAACCACAGCAGAATAGATTGACCAAGGGAACCACAGCAGAATAGACTGACCAAGGGAAGCACAGCAGAATAAACTGACCAAGGGAACCACAGCAGAATAGACTGACCAAGGGAACCACAGCAGAATAGATTGACCAAGGGAACCACAGCAGAATAGACTGACCAAGGGAACCACAGCAGTCACCGCAGAATAGATTGACCAAGGGAACCACAGCAGAATAGATTGACCAAGGGAACCACAGCAGAATAGACTGACCAAGGGAACCACAGCAGAATAGACTGACCAAGGGAACCACAGCAGAATAGACTGACCAAGGGAACCACAGCAGAATAGACTGACCAAGGGAAGCACAGCAGAATAGATTGACCAAGGGAACCACAGCAGAATAGACTGACCAAGGGAAGCACAGCAGAATAGATTGACCAAGGGAACCACAGCAGAATAGACTGACCAAGGGAACCACAGCAGAATAGACTGACCAAGGGAACCACAGCAGAATAGATTGACCAAGGGAACCACAGCAGAATATACTGACCAAGGGAACCACAGCAGAATAGACTGACCAAGGGAACCACAGCAGAATAGATTGACCAAGGGAACCACAGCAGAATAGACTGACCAAGGGAACCACAGCAGAATAGATTGACCAAGGGAACCACAGCAGAATAGACTGACCAAGGGAACCACAGCAGAATAGACTGACCAAGGGAACCACAGCAGAATAGACTGACCAAGGGAACCACAGCAGAATAGATTGACCTAGGGAACCACAGCAGAATAGACTGACCAAGGAAACCACAGCAGAATAGACTGAGTCTATATACTAGATGTTAATAGTCTATATACTGGATGTTAATAGTCTATATACTGGATGTTTATAGTCTATATACTAGATGTGAATAGTCTATATACTAGATGTAATAGTCTATATACTAGATGTTAATAGTCTATATACTGGATGTTAATAGTCTATATACTGGATGTTTATAGTCTAGATACTGGATGTTTATAGTCTATATACTAGATGTTAATAGTCTATATACTGGATGTTAATAGTCTATATACTAGATGTTAATAGTCTAGATACTGGATGTTTATAGTCTATATACTAGATGTTAATATTCTATATACTAGATTTTTATAGTCTATATACTGGATGTTTATAGTCTAAATACTGGATGTTAATCGTCTATATACTGGATGTTAATAGTCTATATACTGGATGTTTATAGTCTATATACTAGATGTTAATAGTCTATATACTTGATGTTAATAGCCTATATACTAGATGTTTATAGTCTATATACTAGATGTTTATAGTCTGTATACTGGATGTTTATAGTCTATATACTAGATGTTAATAGTCTATATACTGGATGTTAATAGTCTATATACTAGATGTTAATAGTCTATATACTAGATGTTAATAGTCTATATACTGGATGTTAATAGCCTATATACTGGATGTTAATAGTCTGTTTACTGGATGTTTATAGTCTATATACTGGATGTTTATAGTCTATATACTAGATGTTAATAGTCTATATACTAGATGTTAATAGTCTATATACTGGATGTTAATAGTCTATATACTGGATGTTAATAGTCTGTTTACTGGATGTTTATAGTCTATATACTGGATGTTAATAGTCTATATACTGGATGTTAATAGTCTATATACTAGATGTTAATAGTCTAAATACTGGATGTTAATAGTCTATATACTGGATGTTAATAGTCTATATACTGGATGTTAATAGTCTATATACTGGATGTTAATAGTCTATATACTGGATGTTAATAGTCTATATACTGGATGTTAATAGTCTAAATACTGGATGTTAATATTATATATCCTGGATGTTTATAGTGTATATACTGGATGTTAATAGTCTATATACTGGATGTTAATAGTCTAAATACTGGATGTTAATAGTCTATATACTGGATGTTAATAGTCTATATACTGGATGTTAATAGTCTATATACTGGATGTTTATAGTCTATATACTAGATGTTAATAGTCTGTATACTGGATGTTAATAGTCTATATACTAGATGTTAATAGTCTATATACTAGATGTTAATAGTCTATATACTGGATGTTAATATTCTATATACTAGATGTTTATAGTCTATATACTGGATGTTAATAGTCTATATACTGGATGTTAATAGTCTATATACTAGATGTTAATAGTCTATATACTGGATGTTAATAGTCTATATACTGGATGTTAATATTCTATATACTAGATGTTTATAGTCTATATACTGGATGTTAATAGTCTAAATACTGGATGTTAATAGTCTATATACTGGATGTTAATAGTCTATATACTGGATGTTTATAGTCTATATAGTCTAGATGTTTATAGTCTATATACTAGATGTTTATAGTCTATATACTGGATGTTTATAGTCTATATACTAGATTTTAATAGTCTATATACTGGATGTTAATAGTCTATATACTGGATGTTTATAGTCTATATACTAGCTGTTAATAGTCTATATACTGGATGTTAATAGTCTATATACTGGATGTTAATAGTCTATATACTGGATGTTTATAGTCTATATACTAGATGTTAATAGTCTATATACTGGATGTTTATAGTCTATATACTAGATGTTAATAGTCTATATACTGGATGTTAATAGTCTATATACTGGATGTTAATAGTCTATATACTGGATGTTAATAGTCTGTTTACTGGATGTTTATAGTCTATATACTAGATGTTAATAGTCTAAATACTGGATGTTAATAGTCTATATACTAGATGTTAATAGTCTAAATACTGGATGTTAATAGTCTATATACTGGATGTTAATAGTCTATATACTGGATGTTAATAGTCTATATACTGGATGTTAATAGTCTATATACTGGATGTTAATAGTCTATATACTGGATGTTAATAGTATAAATACTGGATGTTAATATTATATATCCTGGATGTTTATAGTCTATATACTGGATGTTAATAGTCTATATACTGGATGTTAATAGTCTAAATACTGGATGTTAATAGTCTATATACTGGATGTTAATAGTCTATATACTGGATGTTAATAGTCTATATACTGGATGTTTATAGTCTATATACTAGATGTTAATAGTCTGTATACTGGATGTTAATAGTCTATATACTAGATGTTAATAGTCTATATACTAGATGTTAATAGTCTATATACTGGATGTTAATATTCTATATACTAGATGTTTATAGTCTATATACTGGATGTTAATAGTCTATATACTGGATGTTAATAGTCTATATACTAGATGTTAATAGTCTATATACTGGATGTTAATAGTCTATATACTGGATGTTAATATTCTATATACTAGATGTTTATAGTCTATATACTGGATGTTAATAGTCTAAATACTGGATGTTAATAGTCTATATACTGGATGTTAATATTCTATATACTGGATGTTTATAGTCTATATACTAGATGTTAATAGTCTATATACTTGATGTTAATAGCCTATATACTAGATGTTTATAGTCTATATACTAGATGTTTATAGTCTATATACTGGATGTTTATAGTCTATATACTAGATGTTAATAGTCTATATACTGGATGTTAATAGTCTATATACTGGATGTTTACAGTCTATATACTAGATGTTAATAGTCTATATACTGGATGTTTATAGTCTAGATACTGGATGTTTATAGTCTATATACTAGATGTTAATAGCCTATATACTAGATGTTAATAGTCTATATACTAGATGTTAATAGTCTAGATACTGGATGTTTATAGTCTATATACTAGATGTTAATATTCTATATACTAGATGTTTATAGTCTATATACTGGATGTTTATAGTCTAAATACTGGATGTTAATAGTCTATATACTGGATGTTAATAGTCTATATACTGGATGTTTATAGTCTATATACTAGATGTTAATAGTCTATATACTTGATGTTAATAGCCTATATACTAGATGTTTATAGTCTATATACTAGATGTTTATAGTCTGTATACTGGATGTTTATAGTCTATATACTAGATGTTAATAGTCTATATACTGGATGTTAATAGACTATATACTAGATGTTAATAGTCTATATACTAGATGTTAATAGTCTATATACTGGATGTTAATAGCCTATATACTGGATGTTAATAGTCTGTTTACTGGATGTTTATAGTCTATATACTGGATGTTTATAGTCTATATACTAGATGTTAATAGTCTATATACTAGATGTTAATAGTCTATATACTGGATGTTAATAGTCTATATACTGGATGTTAATAGTCTGTTTACTGGATGTTTATAGTCTATATACTGGATGTTAATAGTCTATATACTGGATGTTAATAGTCTATATACTGGATGTTAATAGTCTAAATACTGGATGTTAATAGTCTATATACTGGATGTTAATAGTCTATATACTGGATGTTAATAGTCTATATACTGGATGTTAATAGTCTATATACTGGATGTTAATAGTCTATATACTGGATGTTAATAGTCTAAATACTGGATGTTAATATTATATATCCTGGATGTTTATAGTCTATATACTGGATGTTAATAGTCTATATACTGGATGTTAATAGTCTAAATACTGGATGTTAATAGTCTATATACTGGATGTTAATAGTCTATATACTGGATGTTAATAGTCTATATACTGGATGTTTATAGTCTATATACTAGATGTGAATAGTCTATATACTAGATGTAATAGTCTATATACTAGATGTTAATAGTGTATATACTGGATGTTAATAGTCTATATACTGGATGTTTATAGTCTAGATACTGGATGTTTATAGTCTATATACTAGATGTTAATAGCCTATATACTAGATGTTAATAGCCTATATACTAGATGTTAATAGTCTATATACTAGATGTTAATAGTCTAGATACTGGATGTTTATAGTCTATATACTAGATGTTAATATTCTATATACTAGATGTTTATAGTCTATATACTGGATGTTTATAGTCTAAATACTGGATGTTAATAGTCTATATACTGGATGTTAATAGTCTATATACTGGATGTTCATAGTCTATATACTAGATGTTAATAGTCTATATACTTGATGTTAATAGCCTATATACTAGATGTTAATAGTCTATATACTGGATGTTTATAGTCTATATACTAGATGTTAATAGTCTATATACTAGATGTTAATAGTCTATATACTGGATGTTAATAGCCTATATACTGGATGTTAATAGTCTGTTTACTGGATGTTTATAGTCTATATACTAGATGTGAATAGTCTATATACTAGATGTAATAGTCTATATACTAGATGTTAATAGTCTATATACTGGATGTTAATAGTCTATATACTGGATGTTTATAGTCTATATACTAGATGTGAATAGTCTATATACTAGATGTAATAGTCTATATACTAGATGTTAATAGTCTATATACTGGATGTTAATAGTCTATATACTGGATGTTTATAGTCTAGATACTGGATGTTTATAGTCTATATACTAGATGTTAATAGCCTATATACTAGATGTTAATAGTCTATATACTAGATGTTTATAGTCTATATACTAGATGTTAATATTCTATATACTAGATGTTTATAGTCTATATACTGGATGTTTATAGTCTAAATACTGGATGTTAATAGTCTATATACTGGATGTTAATAGTCTATATACTGGATGTTTATAGTCTATATACTAGATGTTAATAGTCTATATACTTGATGTTAATAGCCTATATACTAGATGTTTATAGTCTATATACTAGATGTTTATAGTCTATATACTGGATGTTTATAGTCTATATACTGGATGTTAATAGCCTATATACTGGATGTTAATAGTCTGTTTACTGGATGTTTATAGTCTATATACTAGATGTGAATAGTCTATATACTAGATGTAATAGTCTATATACTAGATGTTAATAGTCTATATACTGGATGTTAATAGTCTATATACTGGATGTTCATAGTCTAAATACTGGATTTTAATAGTCTATATACTGGATGTTAATAGTCTATATACTGGATGTTTATAGTCTATATACTGGATGTTTATAGTCTATATACTGGATGTTAATAGTCTATATACTAGATGTTAATAGTCTAGATACTGGATGTTAATAGTCTATATACTACATGTTAATAGTCTAGATACTGGATGTTTATAGTCTATATACTAGATGTTAATAGTCTATATACTGGATGTTTATAGCCTATATACTAGATGTTAATAGTCTATATACTAGATGTTAATAGTCTATATACTGGATGTTAATAGCCTATATACTGGATGTTAATAGTCTGTTTACTGGATGTTTATAGTCTATATACTAGATGTGAATTGTCTATATACTAGATGTAATAGTCTATATACTAGATGTTAATAGTCTATATACTGGATGTTTATAGTCTAAATACTGGATGTTAATAGTCTATATACTGGATGTTAATAGTCTATATACTGGATGTTTATAGTCTATATACTGGATGTTTATAGTCTATATACTGGATGTTAATAGTCTATATACTAGATGTTAATAGTCTATATACTGGATGTTAATAGTCTATATACTAGATGTTAATAGTCTAGATACTGGATGTTTATAGTCTATATACTAGATGTTAATAGCCTATATACTAGATGTTAATAGTCTATATACTAGATGTTAATAGTCTAGATACTGGATGTTTATAGTCTATATACTAGATGTTAATAGCCTATATACTAGATGTTAATAGTCTATATACTAGATGTTAATAGTCTAGATACTGGATGTTTATAGTCTATATACTAGATGTTAATAGTCTATATACTGGATGTTAATAGTCTATATACTAGATGTTAATAGTCTAGATACTGGATGTTTATAGTCTATATACTAGATGTTAATAGTCTATATACTAGATGTTTATAGTCTATATACTAGATGTTTATAGTCTATATACTGGATGTTTATAGTCTATATACTAGATGTTAATAGTCTATATACTGGATGTTAATAGTCTATATACTGGATGTTTATAGTCTATATACTAGATGTTAATAGTCTATATACTGGATGTTTATAGTCTATATACTAGATGTTAATAGTCTATATACTAGATGTTAATAGTCTATATACTGGATGTTAATAGCCTATATACTGGATGTTAATAGTCTGTTTACTGGATGTTTATAGTCTATATACTAGATGTGAATAGTCTATATACTAGATGTAATAGTCTATATACTAGATGTTAATAGTCTATATACTGGATGTTAATAGTCTATATACTGGATGTTTATAGTCTAAATACTGGATTTTAATAGTCTATATACTGGATGTTAATAGTCTATATACTGGATGTTTATAGTCTATATACTGGATGTTTATAGTCTATATACTGGATGTTAATAGTCTATATACTAGATGTTAATAGTCTATATACTGGATGTTAATAGTCTATATACTAGATGTTAATAGTCTAGATACTGGATGTTTATAGTCTATATACTAGATTTTAATAGTCTATATACTGGATGTTTATAGTCTATATACTAGATGTTAATAGTCTATATACTAGATGTTAATAGTCTATATACTGGATGTTAATAGCCTATATACTGGATGTTAATAGTCTGTTTACTGGATGTTCATAGTCTATATACTAGATGTGAATAGTCTATATACTAGATGTAATAGTCTATATACTAGATGTTAATAGTCTATATACTGGATGTTTATAGTCTAAATACTGGATGTTAATAGTCTATATACTGGATGTTAATAGTCTATATACTGGATGTTTATAGTCTATATACTGGATGTTTATAGTCTATATACTGGATGTTAATAGTCTATATACTAGATGTTAATAGTCTATATACTAGATGTTAATAGTCTAGATACTGGATGTTTATAGTCTATATACTAGATGTTAATAGTCTATATACTGGATGTTAATAGTCTATATACTGGATGTTAATAGTCTATATACTAGATGTTAATAGTCTAGATACTGGATGTTTATAGTCTATATACTAGATGTTAATAGCCTACTACAGTACTGCCATCCGCTGGCATCCTTATTGTATTCATATGACACACAGCATTGAGCTGATTCAGGAGGTGACCACATTCCATCAGTGTCCACATTATTTCAATGAAATGATGTTGAACCAACGTGGCATAGATCTTGAATTGAAGTGTGTGCCCAGCGGGTTGGTTTCACCGGAGCCTTTGTTTCATTCCTAAATGTGTTTAAAATAATAATATCAAACACCAAAATACAATTACAGAGAATATAATGAAGGATGTATCTAATGATCTAATATCATAGCCTTCTGATACCTACATTCATTGGGCTAATTAGACAATTAGTAATTAGAGAACCAATTATAAATGCTTGAATATTGAACATGCAATAGGTTCAATCTTCATGATCCAATTGATGAATCCTATAATACATCTATTAAATGATACTACTTTTTGAATAATGTAAAGAAGAAATTAAGCAGAGGGTGACGGAGGTATGCTTTGCTGTGTCTTCTACCCTTCATCAAAAAGCACACCAACGCTGTGTACTGAAATTAGTTTACCTATTATTGAGACACAGACAGTAGGGTTTTTCTATAGCTTTTGTATAATGATATGATAGAATAGGCAAACAAACACCGCAGCTGTGTAACCACAGACGATATCCTATCCTCCACTCTGAATCCTGTACAAGACTACCACCGAGTGTTTCAGCACCAAGACAAAGGACAGCTCCTCTCTCCAATCCTCTCCATCACATCACGGCTCTATGGGAATGTCATGGAAGCAGTAGCAGTATAGCCGTTAGCAGTATAGCTGTAGTTACAGTAGAGCTTATGTGACAGCAGCAGCGGTAGCGGTAGCAATATAGCTGTAGTTACAGTAGTTTATGTGACAGCAGCAGCAGCAGCGGCAGCGGTAGCGGTAGCAGCAGCGGTAGCGGTAGCAGCAGCGGTAGCGGTAGCAGTAGCAGTAGCGGTATCAATATAGCTGTAGTTACAGTAGTTTATGTGACAGCAGCAGCAGTAGCGTCAGCAGTAGCGGTAGCAGCAGCGGTAGCGGTAGCAGTAGCGGTATCAATATAGCTGTAGTTACAGTAGTTTAAGTGACAGCAGCAGCGGCAGCAGTAGCGGTAGCAGTAGCGGCAGCAGTAGAGCTGTGGGTACAGTAGTATGAGGCAGCAGTAGAGCTGTGGGTACAGTAGTTTATGAGGCAGCAGTAGAGCTGTAGGTACAGTAGCCTGTGACTCACCTCCAGGCAAAAAGAGAAAGGTGTAACTGTAAACAATCAACAGGAGCCGCAGACGAGCCATTCCAGAGCCAGATCCCGACCCGTTCAGCCGCCGCATCGTGACGAACACAATGTGCACCTCCGGAAGACAAGAGCTGTATATTTGATATCACTGATATATTCCTCCTCCTGCTTCTTCTTCTACATGTTCACATATTGGAATCGGGACCAGCTGTGCGCACATGACGTCATTTGGACGACAGGTCTACCGGAGCTCCGCCCCCATCTGCAGTGATTTGACATTGTTATCATTCCAACTCTGTTCATTGGAGGAACAAGCTGTCAGACAGTCAATAGGCATGCCGAGGAGCAATACATTACATTCTACGTTCAGAGGTGAAGGCTTGTCGTAAGGATGATTGAAGTTATGAATTACGTAGAGTTGTCCAAGCCTTTTGGATTATTTTATTAGCCTCACCTATAAATTCAAGCTCAACCTTGAATTGAAATTTTACATGAAAATCATTCATTTCAAGATTTTTGAAAACAATGTAGTTGTCATGAGATAGTAAGTTAAATTGTTTTATGAGTGAACAGCGCCACCGTGTGCTGATGGGATTGAAATGTAACCTGTCACTGTTATGATTCAACGTTAATGGACTGTGACCTGTGATTCGACGTTAATTAATCAATCAAATGTATTTATAAAGCCGTGTTTACATCAGCAGTTGTCACACAGTGCTTTTACAGAAACCCAGCCTAAAACCCCAAACAGCAAGCAATGCAGATGTAGAAGCACGGTGGCTAGGAAAAACTTGAACCTTAGAAGGTCAAGCAGGAAATGTGAAATGACACAACAAGGACACCTCATTAGGATATAGCTGCACACACACAGTATTGTTTGGCATAATATACACTACCGGTCAAAAGTTTTAGGAATCATGTAATAACCAAAAAAGTGTTAAACAAATGTTAAACAAATGATTTTTTAACTAGCCACCCAAATAGCCTTGATGACAGCTTTGCACACTCTTGGCATTCTCTCAACCAGCTTCACCTGGAATGCTTTTGGGATGGGATGGGATGGCGCATCGCTGCAGAATGCTGTGATAGCCATGCTGGTTAAGTGTGCCTTGAATTCAATAAATCACTGACAGTGTCACCAGCAAAGCACCACCACACCATCACACCTCCTCCTCCATGAATCACGGTGGGAACCACACATGCGGAGATCATTCGTTCACTCACAGTGCGTCTCACAAAGACACGGCGGTTGGAACCAAAAATCTCCAATTTGGACTCCAGACCAAAGGACAGTTTCCACCAGTCTGAAATCCATTGCTTGCGTTTCTTGGCCCAAGCAAGACTCTTCTTATTATTGGTGTCCTTTAGTAGTGGTTTCAAATCAAATCAAATGTTATTTGTCACATGCACATGGTTAGCAGATGTTAATGCGAGTGTAGCGAAATGCTTGTGCTTCTAGTTCCGACCGTGCAGTAGTATCTAACTAGTAATATAACAAATTCACAACAACTACCTTATACACACAAGAGTAAAAGAATGAATACGAGTATGTACATATAAATATATGGATGAGCGATGGCTGACCGGCGTAGGCAAGATGCAGTAGATGGTATGGAGTACAGTATATACACATATATATGAGATGAGTAATGTAGGATATGTAAACATTATATAAATGGCATCGTTTAAAGTGGCTAGTGATACATTTATTTCATCCAATTATAATTATTAAATTGGCTAGAGATTTGAGTTGATGGCCGAACGGCATAGGCAAGATTCAGTAGATGGTTTAGAGTACAGTGTATACATTTGATATGAGTAATGTCGGATATGTAAACATTAAATACAAAATTGTTTAAAGTGGCTAGTGATACATTTGTTACATTTCTTTGCAACAATTCGACCATGAAGGCCTGATTCACGCAGTCTCCTCTAAACAGTTGATGTTGAGATGTGACTGTTACTTGAACTCTGTGAAGGATATATTTGGGCTGCAATTTCTGAGGCTGGTAACTCTAATGAGCTTATCCTCTGCAGCAGAGGTAAGTCTGGGTCTTCATTTCCTTTGGCGGTCCTCATGAGAGCCAGTTTCATCATAGCGCTTGATGTTTTTTTGCGACTGCACGTGAAGAAACGTTCAAAGTTCTTGAAATGTTTTCTATTGACTGACCTTCATGTCTTAAAGTAATGATGGACTGTCGCTTCTCTTTGCTTATTTGAGCTGTTTTTGCCAAAATATGGACTTGGTCTTTTACCAAATAGGGCTATCTTCTGTAAACCAACCCTACCTTGTCACAACACAACTGATTGGCTCAAACACATTAAGGAGGAAAGAAATTCCACAAATTACCTTTTAACAAGGCACACCTGTTAATTGAAATGCATTCCAGGTGACTAGCTCATGAAGCTGGTTGAGAGAATGCCAAGAGTGTACAAAGCTGTGATGAAGGCAAAGGGTGGCAATGTGCAGAATCTCAAATATAACATATATTTTCATTTAACACTTTTTTGGATACTACATGATTCCATATATGTTATTTCATAGTTTTGATGTCTTCACTATTATTCTACAACGTAGAAAATAGTAGAAAATAAAGAAAAGCCCTTGAATGAGTTGATGTTCTAACTTTTGACTGGTAGTGTAGATCTCTATAATTATTAACAGGACAAATCTGAGGGGGCGTGTCTTATTGATTATAATACCAGTCTGGCGTAACGTGTCTTATTGATTATAATACCAGTCTGGTGTAACGTGTCTTATTGATTATAATACCAGTCTGGTGTAACGGGTCTTATTGATTATAATACCAGTCTGGTGTAACGTGTCTTATTGATTATAATACCAGTCTGGTGTAACGGGTCTTATTGATTATAATACCAGTCTGGTGTAACGGGTCTTATTGATTATAATACCAGTCTGGTGTAACGTGTCTTATTGATTATAATACCAGTCTGGCGTAACGGGTCTTATTGATTATAATACCAGTCTGGCGTAACGTGTCTTATTGATTATAATACCAGTCTGGCGTAACGTGTCTTATTGATTATAATACCAGTCTGGTGTAACGGGTCTTATTGATTATAATACCAGTCTGGCGTAACGTGTCTTATTGATTATGATACCAGTCTGGCGTAACGTGTCTTATTGATTATAATTCCAGTCTGGCGTAACGTGTCTTATTGATTATAATACCAGTCTGGTGTAACGGGTCTTATTGATTATAATACCAGTCTGGTGTAACGTGTCTTATTGATTATGATACCAGTCTGGCGTAACGTGTCTTATTGATTATAATTCCAGTCTGGCGTAACGTGTCTTATTGATTATAATACCAGTCTGGCGTAACGGGTCTTATTGATTATAATACCAGTCTGGCGTAACGTGTCTTATTGATTATAATACCAGTCTGGTGTAATGTGTCTTATTGATTATAATACCAGTCTGGCGTAACGTGTCTTATTGATTATAATACCAGTCTGGTGTAACGGGTCTTATTGATTATAATACCAGTCTGGTGTAACGTGTCTTATTGATTATAATACCAGTCTGGTGTAACGTGTCTTATTGATTATAATACCAGTCTGGTGTAACGTGTCTTATTGATTATAATACCAGTCTGGTGTAACGGGTCTTATTGATTATAATACCAGTCTGGTGTAACGTGTCTTATTGATTATAATACCAGTCTGGTGTAATGTGTCTTATTGATTATAATACCAGTCTGGTGTAACGGGTCTTATTGATTATAATACCAGTCTGGTGTAACGGGTCTTACTGATTATAATACCAGTCTGGTGTAATGTGTCTTATTGATTATAATACCAGTCTGGTGTAATGGGTCTTATTGATTATAATACCAGTCTGGTGTAACGGGTCTTATTGATTATAATACCAGTCTGGTGTAATGTGTCTTATTGATTATAATACCAGTCTGGTGTAACGGGTCTTATTGATTATAATACCAGTCTGGCGTAACGTGTCTTATTGATTATAATACCAGTCTGGTGTAACGGGTCTTACTGATTATAATACCAGTCTGGCGTAACGTGTCTTATTGATTATAATACCAGTCTGGCGTAACGGGTCTTACCTGATTATAATACCAGTCTGGCGTAACGGGTCTTATTGATTATAATACGGCGAACTCTGATTTATAATACCAGTCTGGCGTAACGGGTCTTATTGATTATAATACCAGTCTGGCGTAATGGGTCTTATTGATTATAATACCAGTCTGGTGTAACGTGTCTTATTGATTATAATACCAGTCTGGTGTAATGGGTCTTATTGATTATAATACCAGTCTGGTGTAACGTGTCTTATTGATTATAATACCAGTACATCTCCAGGAATGTGATTGGTTGTTTTTTAATACCAGTACATCTCCAGGAATGTGATTGGTTGTTTTTTAATAACAGTGCAACTCCAGGAATGTGATTGGTTGTCTTTTAATAACAGTGCAACTCCAGGAATGTGATTGGTTGTCTTTTAATAACAGCGCATCTCCAGGGGTGTGATTGGTTGTCATTTAATAACAGCGCATCTCCAGGGGTGTGATTGGTTGTCATTTAATAACAGTGCATCTCCAGGGGTGTGATTGGTTGTCATTTAATAACAGCGCATCTCCAGGGGTGTGATTGGTTGTCATTTAATAACAGTGCATCTCCAGGGGTGTGATTGGTTGTCATTTAATAACAGTGCAACTCCAGGGGTGTGATTGGTTGTCATTTAATAACAGTGCATCTCCAGGGGTGTGGCTCTTTGCGTGTCTTCAGTGTATATCTCCACAGGTGAGGGCAGCAATCTTTAAAGGCCCTGATGACATCACATGACACCACACAGTAACAGTGGACCTCCCTGAGGCGGCTGCAGGCTGCAGCCAGGGAGCGCAGGGCGGAGTCTAGCTCTGGAGACGAGGTGGTCTGCAGTATGATTGTCTCAAGGGCGTGGCTGTAGCTCTGGGTGACCAGGTGTGTCTGCTGGACCAGGTCAGTAAATGTGAGGAGTTCCAGGTGCTGCAGAGGAACGCTGGGCTGCAATACGGAGCTGAAATGATCCATGGGAAGAGTGTGGTCCAATATCAGGCTTACCTGGAACATAATACACATATTACTACACCATAATACACATATTACTACAACATAATACACATATTACTACAACATAATACACATATTACTACACCATAATACACATATTACTACACCATAATACACATATTACTACAACATAATACACATATTACTACACCATAATACACATATTACTACAACATAATACACACACACACACACACATTAATACACCATAATACACACATTAATACACCATATTAGACATTAATACAACATAGACATTAATACAACATATTTCACATTAAAACACCATATTAGACATTAACACACCATATTAGACATTAATACAACATATTACAAATTAATACAACATACTACAACATATTACACATTAATACACAACACATTACTACAACATAATACACACATTAATACAACATATTACACATTAATACAACATATTAGACATTAATACAACATATTAGACATTAAAACAACATATTACACATTAAAACAGCATAGACACATTAATACAACATATTAGACATTAAAACAACATATTAGACATTAATACAACATATTACATATTAATACAACATAATACACACATTAATACAACATATTAGACATTAATACAACATATTACATATTAATACAACATAATACACACATTAATACAACATATTAGACATTAATACAACATATTAGACATTAATACAGCATATTACACATTAAAACAACATATTACACATTAAAACAGCATAGACACATTAATACAACATATAATACATTAATACAACATATTAGACATTAATACAACATATTACATATTAATACAACATAACACACATTAATACAACATAGACATATTACTACAACATATTACACACACATTAATACACCATAATACACACATTAATACACCATATTAGACATTAATACAACATAGACATTAATACAACATATTTCACATTAAAACACCATATTAGACATTAACACACCATATTAGACATTAATACTACATAATGAACACATTAATACAACATATTAGACATTAATACAACATATTACATATTAATACAACATAATACACTCATTAATACAACATAGACATTAATACAACATAGACATTAATACAGCATAATACACCTTAAAACAACATATTAGACATTAATACAACATATTACACATTAAAACAGCATAGACACATTAATACAACATATTACACATTAAAACAGCATAGACACATTAATACAACATATTACACATTAAAACAGCATAGACACATTAATACAACATATTACATGGGGTTCTCCCATCCCCACATAGGAACTCTGGAACTCTGTCAGAGTGGCCATTGGGTTCTTGGTCACCTCCCTGACCAAGGCCCTTCTCCTCTGATTGCTTCATTTCTCAGAACAAGAATAGACTGACGAGTTTCAGAAGAAAGTTCTTTGTTTCTGGCCATTCTTCCCTGATTGTTCAGTTTGGCTGGGCGGCCAGCTCTAGGAAGAGTCTTGGTGGTTCCAAACTTCTTCCATTTAAGAATGATGGAGGCCACTGTGTTCTTGGGGACCTTCAATGTTGCATGTATGTTGTGCCTCGACACAATCCTGTCTTGGAGCTCTACAAACAATTCCTTCGACCTCATGGCTTGGTTTTTGCTCTGACGTGCACTGTCAACTGTGTATTTGGTATTTGGTATTTTATTCGGATCCTTATTAGCTGTTGCAAAAGCAGCAGCTACTCTTCCTGGGGTCCAACACAAAACATGTTTACAGAACGTAATACAGAACCATCAACAGCCAAGAACAGCTCAAGGACAGAAGTAAATACATTTTTTTTTAAAGGCACAAGTAACCGACATATCAATGCATACACAGAAACTGTCTAGGTCAAATAGGGGAAATATAAAACCTGTTTTTGCTTTGTCATTATGGGGTATTGTGATGTCATTATGGGGTATTGTTATGTCATTATGGGGTATTGTGATGTCATTATGGGTATTGTGATGTCATTATGGGGTATTGTGATGTCATTATGGGTATTGTGATGTCATTATGGGGTATTGTGTGTGTAGATTGATTTTCTTTTTTGTTTTTACCCATTTTATAATCAGACTGTAACGTAACAAAATGTGGAAAAAGTCAAGAGGGGTCTGAATACTTCCCGAATGCACTGTATATTAATACAACAACCTTACAGTGAAATGCTGAATACAACAGGTGTAGACCTCACAGTGAAATGCTGAATACAACAGGTGTAGACCTCACAGTGAAATGCTGAATACAACAGGTGTAGACCTTAGTGAAATACTGAATACAACAGGTGTAGACCTTACAGTGAAATGCTGAATACAACAGGTGTAGACCTTACAGTGAAATGCTGAATACAACAGGTGTAGACCTTACAGTGAAATGCTGAATACAACAGGTGTAGACCTTACAGTGAAATGCTGAATACAACAGGTGTAGACCTTACAGTGAAATGCTGAATACAACAGGTGTAGACCTTACAGTGAAATGCTGAATACAACAGGTGTAGACCTTACAGTGAAATGCTGAATACAACAGGTGTAGACCTTACAGTGAAATGCTGAATACAACAGGTGTAGACCTTACAGTGAAACGCTGAATACAACAGGTGTAGACCTCACAGTGAAATGCTGAATACAACAGGTGTAGACCTCACAGTGAAACGCTGAATACAACAGGTGTAGACCTTACAGTGAAATGCTGAATACAACAGGTGTAGACCTTACAGTGAAATGCTGAATACAACAGGTGTAGACCTCACAGTGAAATGTTGACTTACAAGCAATGCAGTTAAGAAAATATTTACTAAATAAAAAAATATATAAAAAAAATATATAAAAGAAAGTAACAATCAAATAACAATAATGAGGCTATATACAGGGTGTACTGGTACCAAGTTAATGTGCGGGGGTACAGGTTAGTCAAGGTCATATGTAGGTAAGGGGTAAAGTGACTATGCATAGATAATAAACAGCGAGTAGCAGACTTGGCGCTCCGGTACCGCTTGCCGTGCGGTAGCAGAGAGAACAGCCTATGACTTGGATGACTGGAGTCTTTGACAATTTTTAGGGCCTTCCTCTGACACCGCCTGGTATAGAGGTCCTGGATGGCAGGAAGCTTTGGCCCCAGTGATGCACTGGGCGGTACGCACAACCCTCTGTAGCGCCTTACAGTTGGATGCTGAGCAGATGCCATACCAGGCGGTGATGCAACCTGTCAGGATGCTCTCGATGGTGCAGCTGTATAACTTTCCAGTCTCCTGAGGGGGAAAAGGCGTTGTCATGCCCTCTTCATTACTGTCTTGGTGTGTTTGATAGTTTGTTGGTGATGTGGACACCAAGGAACAGTGAAGAGACAACTCAGGGATGCTGGCCTTCTAGGCAGAGTTGCAAAGAAAAAGCCATATCTCAGACTGGCCAATAAAAATAAAAGATTAAGATGGGCAAAAGAACACAGACACTGGACAGAGGAACTCTGCCTAGAAGGCCAGCATCCCGGAGTCACCTCTTCACTGTTGATGTTGAGACTGGTGTTTTGCGGGTACTATTTAATGAAGCTGCCAGTTGAGGACTTGTGAGGCGTCTGTTACTCAAACTAGACACTCTAATGTACTTGTCCTCTTGCTCAGTTGAGCACAGGGGCCTCCCACTCCTCTTTCTATTCTGGTTAGAGCCAGTTTGAGCTGTTCTGTGAAGGGAGTAGTACACAGCGCTGTACGAGATCTTCAGTTTCTTGGCAATTTCTCGCATGGAATAGCCTTCATTTTTCAGAACAAGAATAGACTGACGAGTTTCAGAAGAAAGTTCTTTGTTTCTGGCCGTTTTGAGCCTGTAATTGAACCCACAAATGCTGATGCTCCAGATACTCAACTAGTCTAAAGGCCAGTTTTATTGCTTCTTTAATCAGAACAACAGTTTTCAGCTGTGCGAACATAATTGCAAATAGGTTTTCTAATTATCAATTAGCTTTTTAAAATAATAAACTTGGATTAGCTAACACAACGTGCCGTTGGAACACAGGAGTGATGGTTGCTGATAATGGGCCTCTATTCCCCCATTTGAAGAAGTCATAAGTATTTGGATAAAATTCCAGAAGAACCATGTAGGTTCTGGATAGTACGTTTGTTTCCCCAAGTGTACATTATTCACCATTCACTTTCTATTGGGCAAAACATAATCCGAAATACAACCAGCACAAGCTGTAACCGCATCCGACAAGTCTGTAGAGTCACACGCTTGACGTAGTCATTGCGTGCTATGAATATGGGACCAAATACAAAACTTTTGACTAGTTTAATACACTATAAGAGAATTTTGTCCAGATACTTATGACACCTTCAAATGGGGGGGGACTACATACGGTATATAGTAGTCAGACCCTTTACTCAGTACTTTCATTTCTAATTGGTCAAAAATATACGTATGAAAATACCCTCAAATCAAAATGAATGTCACATTCATATGAATCTCAAATCCAAAATGCAATCTTCAGCTTCACTGTCCAAATCCATTTGGAGGGAGTCTATAAGAACCACTCCATGGATGATGTGTGGTTTAGCATCAGACTCACCTGAAATATACTACACACATTAATAGAGTATCAAACACAACATATCACACATTAGTCATCAAACATGGCTGGGTGCGGGGATCCTTGTCAGTAAAACCCATAGATAATAAAACGGACAGACAGTATTCCAAAGGACCATCTTCAATCACTCATGGATTACCCTGGTCCCAGATCTGTTTGTCACTCCACAATAACTATAGGAGTTGGCATTGTCACTCCACAATAACTATAGGAGTTGGCACTGTCACTCCACAATAACTATAGGAGTTGGCACTGTCACACCACAATAACTATAGGAGTTGGCACTGTCACACCACAATAACTATAGGAGTTGGCACTGTCACACCACAATAACTATAGGAGTTGGCATTGTCACTCCACAATAACTATAGGAGTTGACATTGTCACTCCACAATAACTATAGGAGTTGGCATTGTCACTCCACAATAACTATAGGAGTTGGCACTGTCACACCACAATAACTATAGGAGTTGGCACTGTCACACCACAATAACTATAGGAGTTGGCACTGTCACACCACAATAACTATAGGAGTTGGCATTGTCACACCACAATAACCATAGGAGTTGGCATTGTCACTCCACAATAACTATAGGAGTTGGCACTGTCACACCACAATAACTATAGGAGTTGACACTGTCACACCACAATAACTATAGGAGTTGGCATTGTCACACCACAATAACCATAGGAGTTGACAAGCCAGCACTAACAGATGTGAGACCAGGCTACTTGTTTATGTTTATTTCCCAATAAACGAATGATTGAAATTATCGTTTGGAGTTTCCTCCTCAAGGCACCTTTAACTGACCTTTAACCCTGGGTGTCTGTGCTTCAGCCCAGCCCACACGCTGTCCTCCAGAGGGGGGATGTATTTGGCAAATCGCTCGCAGTACAGCTCCATGGCCAGGAGGGGGCAGCGTTGAGGCAACAGCAGCTCATCAACCACCTTCTGGGACAGGCTGGAGAAGAAGAATGTAGCTACAATTATAAACTTAGAATCAAGTGAGTGGCTGGTCTCTTTTTAATTTTCTGATGTGATCAACTGTTGACTTCAAGCATCCTTCATTCATTTACACATGAGGATAAGGCTGCGTCCCAAAAAAACAGAGCCATGGTCTAAAGTAGTGCACTATATAGGGATAGGGCTCTGGTCTATAGTAGTGCACTACATAGGGAATAGAGTGCCATTTGAGACGCAGCCTAAGAGTTGAGCACCATGGTTCTCTCCATACCTGGTATAGAACAGCCCTAGTGTGTTGAGTAGTGGACACAGCCCCAGTACCTCCACCACAGCCGCTGGCTCCACCTTACACACCAGTGTCTGATTGTTGACCAATAGACTCCTCAGGTTGGGGCTCTGCCGGGCCAAGACCCTCACCAGGGATTGGCTGAGGGTGAAGGGCACGCCCCTCAGGTCCAAGTGGGAGAGGAAGGCTCCTCCCACGTGTTCTGGGGCTGCAGTAAGAGCAGCCTCCAGCCCTTCCTCCAGGTCATGACCTATAGTCACATTTACATTAGTGTCATTTTTTATTAAAGAAAATCACCTTTATTTAACCAGGTCGGCCAGTTGAGGACAAGTTCTCATTTACAACTGTGACCTGGCCAAGATAAAGCAAAGCAGTGCGACACAAACAACAACACAGAGTTACACATAAACAAACGTACAGTCAATAACACAATAGAATAATCTGAATACAGTGTGTGCAAATGAAGTAAGGAGGTAAGGCAATAAATAGGCCATAGTAGCAAAGTAATTACAATTTAGCAATTAACACTGGGAGTGATAGATGTGCAGATGAGGATGTGCAAGTAGAGATACTGGTGAGCAAAAGAGCAGAAAAACAAAAACAAATATGGGGATGAGGTTGTTGGATGGGCTATTTACGGATGGGCTATGTACAGCAGCAGCGATCGGTAAGCTGCTCTGACAGCTGATGCTTAAAGTATAGTGAGGGAGATATACGTTTCCAACTTCAGTGATTTTTGCAATTCGTTTAAGTCATTGGCAGCAGAGAACTGGAAGGAAAGGCGGCCAAAGGAGGAGTTGGCTTTGGGGATGACCAGTGAGATATACCTGCTGGAGCGCGTGCTACCGGTGGGTGCTGCTATGGTGACCAGTGAGCTGAGAGAAGGCGGAGCTTTACCTAGCATAGACTTATAGATGACCTGGAGCCAGTGGGTCTGGCGACGAGTTTGAAGCGAGGGCCAGCCAACGAGAGCATACAGATCGCAGTGGTGGGTAGTATATGGGGCTTTGGTGACAAAACGGATGGCACTGTCATAGACTGCATCAAATTTGCCGAGTAGAATGTTGGAGGCTATTTTGTAAATGAAATCGCCGAAGTCAAGGATCGGTAGGATAGTCAGTTTTACGAGGGTATGTTTGGCAGCATGAGTGAAGGAGGCTTTGATGCGAAATAGGAAGCCGATTCTAGATTTAATTTTGGATTGGAGATGTTTAAAATGAGTCTGGAAGGAGAGTTTACTGTCTAGCCAGACACCTAGATATTTCTACATATTCTAGATCAGAACCGTCCATGGTAGTGATGCTAGTCGGGCGGGCAGGTGCGAGCAACGAACGGTTGAAAAGCATGTATTTGGTTTTACTAGCATTTAGGAGCAGTTGGAGGCCACGGAAGGAGAGTTGTACGGCTTTGAAGCTCGTCTGGAGGGTAGTTAACACAGTGTCCAAATACAGGGCAGAAGTATACAGAATGGTGTCGTCTGCGTAGAGGTGGATCAGGGAATCACCCGCAGCAAGAGCGACATCATTGATGTATACAGAGAAAAGAGTCGGCCCGAGAATTGAACCCTGTGGTACCCCCATAGAGACTGCCAGAGGTCCGGACAGCAGGCCCTCCGATTTGACACACTGAACTCTGTCAGCAAAGTAGTTGGTGAACCAGGCGAGGCAGTCACTTGAGAAACCAAGGCTTTTGAGTCTGGTGATTGAATAATCTGAAGTACAGTAAGTACTCCCAACATTACGCACTCCCAACAGTAAGCACTCCCAACAGTACGCACTCCCAACAGTACGCACTCCCAACAGTACGTACTCCCAACAGTAAGTACTCCCAACAGTAATTCACTCCCAACAGTAAGCACTCCCAACAGTACCCTACTCCCAACAGTAAGCACTCCCAACAGTAAGCACTCCCAACAGTACGCACTCCCAACAGTACCCTACTCCCAACAGTACGCACTCCCAACAGTACGCACTCCCAACAGTACGCACTCCCAACAGTACGCACTCCCAACAGTAAGCACTCCCAACAGTACGTACTCCCAACAGTAAGTACTCCCAACAGTAAGCACTCCCAACAGTAAGCACTCCCAACAGTACGCACTCCCAACAGTACCCTACTCCCAACAGTAAGCACTCCCAACAGTAAGCACTCCCAACAGTACCCTACTCCCAACAGTACGCACTCCCAACAGTACGCACTCCCAACAGTACGCACTCCCAACAGTACGCACTCCCAACAGTAAGCACTCCCAACAGTACGTACTCCCAACAGTAAGTACTCCCAACAGTAAGCACTCCCAACAGTAAGCACTCCCAACAGTACGCACTCCCAACAGTACCCTACTCCCAACAGTAAGCACTCCCAACAGTAAGCACTCCCAACAGTACCCTACTCCCAACAGTACGCACTCCCAACAGTAAGCACTCCCAACAGTAAGTACTCCCAACAGTACCCTACTCCCAACAGTAAGCACTCCCAACAGTACGCACTCCCAACAGTACCCTACTCCCAACAGTAAGCACTCCCAACAGTAAGTACTCCCAACAGTACGCACTCCCAACAGTACCCTACTCCCAACAGTAAGCACTCCCAACAGTAAGCACTCCCAACAGTACCCTACTCCCAACAGTACGCACTCCCAACAGTAAGTACTCCCAACAGTACCCTACTCCCAACAGTAAGCACTCCCAACAGTACGCACTCCCAACAGTACCCTACTCCCAACAGTAAGCACTCCCAACAGTAAGTACTCCCAACAGCACGACTCCCAACAGTACTCCCAACAGTAAGCACTCCCAACAGTACGTACTCCCAACAGTACGTACTCCCAACAGTAAGCACTCCCAACAGTACGTACTCCCAACAGTACGCACTCCCAACAGTAAGCACTCCCAACAGTAAGTACTCCCAAAAGTAAGTACTCCCAACATTACGCACTCCCAACAGTAAGCACTCCCAACAGTAAGTACTCCCAACAGTACCCTACTCCCAACAGTAAGCACTCCCAACAGTAAGCACTCCCAACAGTACGCACTCCCAAAAGTACCCTACTCCCAACAGTACGCACTCCCAACAGTAAGCACTCCCAACAGTAAGCACTCCCAACAGTACCCTACTCCCAACAGTACGCACTCCCAACAGTACGCACTCCCAACAGTAAGCACTCCCAACAGTACGTACTCCCAACAGTACGCACTCCCAACAGTACGCACTCCCAACAGTAAGCACTCCCAACAGTAAGTACTCCCAACAGTAAGTACTCCCAACAGTACGCACTCCCAACAGTAAGCACTCCCAACAGTAAGTACTCCCAACAGTACCCTACTCCCAACAGTAAGCACTCCCAACAGTAAGCACTCCCAACAGTAAGCACTCCCAACAGTACGCACTCCCAACAGTACGCACTCCCAACAGTACCCTACTCCCAACAGTACGCACTCCCAACAGTAAGCACTCCCAACAGTAAGCACTCCCAACAGTACCCTACTCCCAACAGTACGCACCCCCAACAGTACGCACTCCCAACAGTAAGCACTCCCAACAGTACCCTACTCCCAACAGTAAGCACTCCCAACAGTACGCACTCCCAACAGTACGTACTCCCAACAGTAAGCACTCCCAACAGTAAGCACTCCCAACAGTACGTACTCCCAACAGTAAGCACTCCCAACAGTACGTACTCCCAACAGTAAGCACTCCCAACAGTACGTGACTCCCAACAGCACGCACTCCCAACAGCACGCACTCCCAACAGCACGACTCCCAACAGCACGACTCCCAACAGCACGCACTCCCAACAGTACCCTACTCCCAACAGTAAGCACTCCCAACAGTAAGCACTCCCAACAGTACCCTACTCCCAACAGTAAGCACTCCCAACAGTAAGCACTCCCAACAGTACGTAATCCCAACAGTAAGCACTCCCAAAAATACGTACTCCCAACAGTACGCACTCCCAACAGTACGCACTCCCAACAGTACGCACTCCCAACAGTACGCACTCTCAACAGTACGCACTCCCAACAGCACGACTCCCAACAGTAAGCACTCCCAACAGTACGTACTCCCAACAGTAAGCACTCCCAACAGTACGTACTCCCAACAGTACGCACTCCCAACAGTAAGCACTCCAAACAGTACGTACTCCCAACAGTAAGTACTCCCAACAGTACGTACTCCCAACAGTAAGTACTCCCAACAGTAAGCACTCCCAACAGTAAGCACTCCCAACAGTACGCACTCCCAACAGTACGCACTCCCAACAGTAAGCACTCCCAACAGTACGTACTCCCAACAGTAAGTACTCCCAACAGTACGTACTCCCAACAGTAAGCACTCCCAACAGTACTCATTCTTGTTGTAGCCCCAGACAACTTTAGCCGATTTGAAATGGCTAGCTAGTTAACGGTGCGCTAGTAGCGTTCAATCAGTGACGTCATTCCCTCAGACCTCTGGAGTAGTTGATTTTCATCTAGCGGTCTAAAGCACTGCCTCGCTGCAGCATCCAAAACACGGCTTCCAAAACACGGCTTCCAAAACACGGCATCCAAAACACGGCATCCAAACCACGGCTTCCTAAAAAACACGGCTTCCAAAAGACAGCTTCCAAAACACGGCTTCCAAAACACGGCATCCAAAACACGGCATCCAAACCACGGCTTCCTAAAAAACACGGCTTCCAAAAGACAGCTTCCAAAACAGTTATCTTATAAATGTCTGTGTTCAGTTGCAGGTGGTAATACTGGAGAAAACTCAGAAAGATAAGAAATCCATGTTTTGTATTAAGCGAGATATGCCTCTTGCATGTGTGTAGACGGTGACATTGGTAGCACTGTGTGACGAGCTGTCATCTATTTCTACATGTGTCTGCATCGCATAGAAATGACTAGTTCCTGCAAAAGATGCTGGGAAAATGCAAGATGTGCTAAGATGGCGAGGAACCTCCTTGTGTGGTACAGATTTTGGGATTTACTATCTTTCTGAGTTCTCTGTGGCGTTTGTAGAACCATCTGCGACTGGACACTGACATGTGTCAGATAACTATTTTCCAGAATCGAGAATGAAGAGATTACTGCCAATACCAGCTGAGTTGAAGAATCTATGACTGCATTTTGGCATACCTCTAATGTCCAGGAATGGATATCAAAAATCTTTGGTTATAACGTATTATGTGGTGTACAAACTGTACGGCTTTGAAGAACTACTACTACTGCTGAATTTGTGCAGTAGTGACTATGTAGAGACTTAGTGAATGTCTAGTCTATGCACTACTCAAGTAGAGATTCGTAGTGTTTAGTAGGAAAACAGTAGTGTTTCCAGTAGTAATCAGGTAGAGTTTTATAGTGTTCAGCAGGAAAACAGTAGTGTTTCCAGTAGAGATCAGGTAGAGTTTTATAGTGTTCAGTAGGAAAACAGTAGTGTTTCCAGTAGTAATCAGGTAGAGTTTTATAGTGTTCAGCAGGAAAACAGTAGTGTTTCCAGTAGAGATCAGGTAGAGTTTTATAGTGTTCAGTAGGAAAACAGTAGTGTTTCCAGTAGTAATCAGGTAGAGTTTTATAGTGTTCAGCAGGAAAACAGTAGTGTTTCCAGTAGAGATCAGGTAGAGTTTTATAGTGTTTAGTAGGAAAACAGAAGTGTTTCCAGTAGAGATCAGGTAGAGTTTTATAGTGTTCAGTAGGAAAACAGTAGTGTTTCCAGTAGAGATCAGGTAGAGTTTTATAGTGTTTAGTAGGAAAACAGAAGTGTTTCCAGTAGTAATCAGGTAGAGTTTTATAGTGTTCAGTAGGAAAACAGTAGTGTTTCCAGTAGAGATCAGGTAGAGTTTTATAGTGTTCAGTAGGAAAACAGTAGTGTTTCCAGTAGAGATCAGGTAGAGTTTTATAGTGTTTAGTAGGAAAACAGTAGTGTTTCCAGTAGTAATCAGGTAGAGTTTTATAGTGTTCAGTAGGAAAACAGTAGTGTTTCCAGTAGAGATCAGGTAGAGTTTTATAGTGTTCAGTAGGAAAACAGTAGTGTTTCCAGTAGTAATCAGGTATAGTTTTATAGTGTTCAGTAGGAAAACAGTAGTGTTTCCAGTAGTAATCAGGTAGAGTTTTTTGCTACTTTATGTTGGTAGTAAATAAGTAGGCTACGAAGTGCACGCTGGGAGAAGCACAGAGCGAAGTTATATTTCTAAGATAGCTGCTGGGAGGCCTGTTTTGAAAGTACCATGCTCAGATTCCCAATGACGTCTCAGATTTAATTATTGGCAAACAAGACACACTGATTTGGCATTGGAGAAATATGATAAGATGAACACATAGGCCTCTCTCTGTCCATTCTTAGCCTGTCATTTTGGTAATTCGTTTTTTATTAATATGACCAATTCAAATGTAGAATTGTATGAAATGTTTATAAAAAGGCAACAATTTTGTTTTTCATAAATATTTTTAATCCTAGCTGCAAATAGATTCTATAAAGGAGACCTTTCCGCCACTACTCTTCGGTGGTCTGCGAACCCTTAGTGCACAGGGCTGCGAGCCATATCAAAACTCCTATGTTGCCACGTAATGTTGGCAGGACGAAGAACAGTGTCTAAACTGCACATCTGAATCTCTAGTTTGTCCAAGAAGTCAGAGGGTAAATGGTAGACATGTTCTCTGCTATCCCACTTTGTGTTTTAATTATTATTTTGGGGGTATAGGGTTTAGCTTCGGGCTAGGGTTTAGGTTAAATATATTTTGCTGAAGGCAGGGTCATCTATTTTTCATTTCAGAGAGGTCCGATTTTCTCTATGTAACCCTTATCATGAATAACGTTCCCTCCCTAGCGGCTTCTAATTGGCTGTCTCTTGTGCTTGTCTTGATTTTCTAAAAGGTAACGTGGTGGAGAAATGTGGCTGCAACAAAAAAAAATAAGAGAATCTGAAGATAGAATCTGAAGTCAAAGCTGAATGTGTAAATGTGTCATATAATATGTAACTAAGTTAATTTTGTAAAAATTCAATAACGTTTGTATAAGCGTATTATTTTTTTTGTTTTGATGCTATAACTACAGTTATAAACTTGAGGAAATAACATGTTCGCTAGTCCAATAGGCACACAGCAGTAATGTGTAGGCATTGTGTAGCAATTCAATAGTGAACATGTAGGACTTGCGTAGGTTTTAAGTAGGTGATACCCAAAAAGCTCAGTAGTTACACAGTAGGTCTTAAGGGAGAATTATGTAGTGTTCACCAGTAGTGAAACATCCCAATGTATCACTCATTACTACTGAAATTACTACACAAAGTACACGTCTCAAAAGCAATTCAGTAGTAAAACCAGTAGATCTTGTGTAGTAAATGATGAGTCGTAATTTACTAGTACTTTTACATGAGGGTCCCCTGGTGCAAGCCCAGGATGGTGCAAGGCCAGGATGGTGCAAGCCCAGGGTGGTGCAAGCCCAGGATGGTGCAAGGCCAGGATGGTGCAAGCCCAGGATGGTGCAAGGCCAGGATGGTGCAAGGCCAGGATGGTGCAAGGCCAGGATGGTGCAAGCCCAGGATGGTGCAAGCCCAGGATGGTGCAAGGCCAGGATGGTGCAAGGCCAGGATGGTGCAAGGCCAGGATGGTGCAAGCCCAGGGGGTGGAAGCACTGCTGTGACACAAGCACACCTGATTCAACTAGTCATCAAGCCCTGGAATCAGGTGAGTTAGTCTGGGGATACAACAACAACGTGTGCTATCGGGAGGGACTTGAGGACCAGTTGAGCAATATTGATTTACCAGGCGCTCTTATCTAGAGCGACTCAGGCTGCGTTTAGACAGACGGAACAATTCTTTCTTGTCTTTTGACCAATGCCATCATATTTTTTTCTCATTAGATATTTTTCAGAGCTGATCTGATTGGTTGTTGTTTACCTGGAGACCAGTGTTAGTGGAGTAGCAGTCACTAGGTGGTTGATGTTTACCTGGAGACCAGTGTTAGTGGAGTAGCAGTCACTAGGGGGTTGATGTTTACCTGGAGACCAGTGTTAGTGGAGTAGCAGTCACTAGGGGGTTGATGTTTACCTGGAGACCAGTGTTAGTGGAGTAGCAGTCACTAGGGGGTTGATGTTTACCTGGAGACCAGTGTTAGTGGAGTAGCAGTCACTAGGTGGTTGATGTTTACCTGGAGACCAGTGTTAGTGGAGTAGCAGTCACTAGGTGGTTGTTGTTTACCTGAGTAGAAGAGAGGGACGCCTCCAGAGCAGGACAGGGACAGGGTCCGCAGGGGACCGCTGGTGGCCAGGTGGAGGACAGACAGGGCTGCTCTGCGATTGGCTGGATCGCTCAGCGAACTGACGGTGATCTTCAGGTGACGGACCAATGGCAGGAGAGAGGAGAAATGCTGCAGAGCAGGGTCCTCCTGTTCCCCGGTCTCACACCTGCAGACGGAGAGAGAACAGGTTACTATCAGACTCACCCCTGCAGACAGAGAGAGAACAGGTTACTATCAGTCTCACCCCTGCAGACAGAGAGAGAACAGGTTACTATCAGACTCACCCCTGCAGACAGAGAGAGAACAGGTTACTATCAGACTCACCCCTGCAGACAGAGAGAGAACAGGTTACTATCAGACTCACCCCTGCAGACAGAGAGAGAACAGGTTACTATCAGACTCACCCCTGCAGACAGAGAGAGAACAGGTTACTATCAGACTCACCCCTGCAGACAGAGAGAGAACAGGTTACTATCAGTCTCACCCCTGCAGACAGAGAGAGAACAGGTTACTATCAGACTCACCCCTGCAGACAGAGAGAGAACAGGTTACTATCAGTCTCACCCCTGCAGACAGAGAGAGAACAGGTTACTATCAGTCTCACCCCTGCAGACAGAGAGAGAACAGGTTACTATCAGACTCACCCCTGCAGACAGAGAGAGAACAGGTTACTATCAGACTCACCCCTGCAGACAGAGAAAGAACAGGTTACTATCAGACTCACCCCTGCAGACAGAGAGAGAACAGGTTACTATCAGTCTCACCCCTGCAGACAGAGAGAGAACAGGTTACTATCAGTCTCACCCCTGCAGACAGAGAGAGAACAGGTTACTATCAGTCTCACCCCTGCAGACAGAGAGAGAACAGGTTACTATCAGTCTCACCCCTGCAGACAGAGAGAGAACAGGTTACTATCAGACTCACCCCTGCAGACAGAGAGAGAACAGGTTACTATCAGACTCACCCCTGCAGACGGAGAGAGAACAGGTTACTATCAGACTCACCCCTGACTACGTGTAACGAAGTGAAAATCTGAGGCCTGCACCAGACCCTAACCCGCTGCCACCCCTAAATGCACTGTTACAGTCAGAGATGTCAGAACCATTTTTTGGGACAGGCCTATGTTTCTGCTCTATAATTTCTCACATTTTCGCAGGCTATTTGTTAACTATAATTAGTTACAGTGCATACGGGAAGTATTCAGTGCATGTCGGAGACAAAAGAACCAAGCCATGAGGTCGAAGGATTGTGTCAAGGCACAGATCTGGGGAAGAGTACCAAAAACGATCTGCAGCATTGAAGTTCCCCAAGAACACAGTGGCCTCCATCATTCTTAAATGGAAGAAGTTTGGAACCACCAAGACTCTTCCTAGAGCTGGCCGCCCGGCCAAACTGAGCAAATAGGGGAGAAGGGCCTTGGTCAGGGAGGTGACCAAGAACCCAATGGCCACTCTGACAGAGTTCCAGAGTTCCTCTGTGGAGATTGGAGAAGGACAATCATCTCTGCAGCACTCCACCAATCAGGCCTTTATGGTAGAGTGGCTAGAGCCACTCCTCAGTAAAGAGCACACGACAGCCCGCTTGGAGTTTGCCAAAAGGCACCTAAAGGACTCTCAGACCATGAGAAACAAGATTCTCTGGTCTATAACATTAGACTACTGTTCTGGTCCTCTCTTCTATAACATTATACTCCTGTTCTGGTCCTCTCTTCTATAACAGACTACTGTTCTGGTCCTCTCTTCTATATTATTAGACTGCTGTTCTGGTCCTCTCTTCTATAACATTAGACTCCTGTTCTGGTCCTCTCTTCTATAACATTATACTCCCGTTCTGGTCCTCTCTTCTATAACAGACTACTGTTCTGGTCCTCTCTTCTATAACATTAGACTGCTGTTCTGGTCCTCTCTTCTATAACATTAGACTCCTGTTCTGGTCCTCTCTTCTATAACATTAGACTACTGTTCTAGTCCTCTCTTCTATAACAGACTGCTGTTCTGGTTCTCTCTTCTATAACATTAGACTACTGTTCTAGTCCTCTCTTCTATAACATTAGACTTCTGTTCTGGTCCTCTCTTCTATAACAGACTGCTGTTCTGGTCCTCTCTTCTATAACATTAGACTACTGTTCTAGTCCTCTCTTCTATAACATTAGACTTCTGTTCTGGTCCTCTCTTCTATAACAGACTACTGTTCTGGTCCTCTCTTCTATAACATTAGACTTCTGTTCTGGTCCTCTCTTCTATAACATTAGACTCTTAGAGATACTGACTGTAGAACACAGGACTGATAGAGATACTGACTGTAGAACACAGGACTGATAGAGATACTGACTGAAGAACACAGGACTGATAGAGATACTGACTGTAGAACACAGGACTGATAGAGATACTGACTGTAGAACACAGGACTGATAGAGATACTGACTGTAGAACACAGGACTGATAGAGATACTGACTGTAGAACACAGGACTGATAGAGATACACGAATGTTCTGGTCCTCTCTTCTATAACATTATACTCCCGTTCTGGTCCTCTCTTCTATAACATTATACTCCCGTTCTGGTCCTCTCTTCTATAACATTAGACTACTGTTCTGGTCCTCTCTTCTATAACATTAGACTCCTGTTCTGGTCCTCTCTTCTATAACATTAGACTACTGTTCTGGTCCTCTCTTCTATAACATTAGACTACTGTTCTGGTCCTCTCTTCTATAACAGACTACTGTTCTGGTCCTCTCTTCTATAACATTAGACTACTGTTCTGGTCCTCTCTTCTATAACATTAGACTACTGTTCTGGTCCTCTCTTCTATAACATTAGACTACTGTTCTGGTCCTCTCTTCTATAACATTAGATGACTGTTCTGGTCCTCTCTTCTATAACATTATACTCCCGTTCTGGTCCTCTCTTCTATAACATTAGACTACTGTTCTGGTCCTCTCCTCTATAACATTATACTCCCGTTCTGGTCCTCTCTTCTATAACATTAGACTTCTGTTCTGGTCCTCTCTTCTATAACATTAGACTCCTGTTCTGGTCCTCTCTTCTATAACATTATACTCCCGTTCTGGTCCTCTCCTATATAACATTAGACTACTGTTCTGGTCCTCTCTTCTATAACATTAGACTACAGTTCTGGTCCTCTCTTCTATAACATTAGACTACTGTTCTGGTCCTCTCTTCTATAACATTAGACTACTGTTCTGGTCCTCTCTTCTATAACATTAGACTACTGTTCTGGTCCTCTCTTCTATAACATTAGACTACTGTTCTGGTCCTCTCTTCTATAACATTAGACTACTGTTCTGGTCCTCTCTTCTATAACATTAGACTTCTGTTCTGGTCCTCTCTTCTATAACATTAGACTTCTGTTCTGGTCCTCTCTTCTATAACATTAGACTACTGTTCTGGTCCTCTCTTCTATAACATTAGACGACTGTTCTGGTCCTCTCTTCTATAACAGACTACTGTTCTGGTCCTCTCCTCTATAACATTATACTCCCGTTCTGGTCCTCTCTTCTATAACATTAGACTACAGTTCTGGTCCTCTCTTCTATAACATTAGACTACTGTTCTGGTCCTCTCTTCTATAACATTAGACTACTGTTCTGGTCCTCTCTTCTATAACATTAGACGACTGTTCTGGTCCTCTCTTCTATAACAGACTACTGTTCTGGTCCTCTCCTCTATAACATTATACTCCCGTTCTGGTCCTCTCTTCTATAACATTATACTCCCGTTCTAGACCTCTCTTCTATAACATTATACTACTGTTCTGGTCCTCTCTTCTATAACATTAGACTTCTGTTCTGGTCCTCTCTTCTATAACATTAGACTTCTGTTCTGGTCCTCTCTTCTATAACATTAGACTACTGTTCTGGTCCTCTCTTCTATAACATTAGACTTCTGTTCTGGTCCTCTCTTCTATAACATTAGACGACTGTTCTGGTCCTCTCTTCTATAACAGACTACTGTTCTGGTCCTCTCCTCTATAACATTATACTCCCGTTCTGGTCCTCTCTTCTATAACATTAGACTACTGTTCTGGTCCTCTCTTCTATAACATTAGACTACTGTTCTGGTCCTCTCTTCTATAACATTAGACTACTGTTCTGGTCCTCTCTTCTATAACATTAGACTTCTGTTCTGGTCCTCTCTTCTATAACATTAGACTTCTGTTCTGGTCCTCTCTTCTATAACATTATACTCCCGTTCTGGTCCTCTCTTCTATAACATTATACTCCCGTTCTGGTCCTCTCTTCTATAACATTAGACTTCTGTTCTGGTCCTCTCTTCTATAACATTAGACTACAGTTCTGGTCCTCTCTTCTATAACATTAGACTTCTGTTCTGGTCCTCTCTTCTATAACATTAGACTACAGTTCTGGTCCTCTCTTCTATAACATTAGACTACTGTTCTGGTCCTCTCTTCTATAACATTAGACGACTGTTCTGGTCCTCTCTTCTATAACAGACTACTGTTCTGGTCCTCTCCTCTATAACATTATACTCCCGTTCTGGTCCTCTCTTCTATAACATTAGACTTCTGTTCTGGTCCTCTCTTCTATAACATTAGACTACAGTTCTGGTCCTCTCTTCTATAACATTAGACTACTGTTCTGGTCCTCTCTTCTATAACATTAGACAACTGTTCTGGTCCTCTCTTCTATAACAGACTACTGTTCTGGTCCTCTCCTCTATAACATTATACTCCCGTTCTGGTCCTCTCTTCTATAACATTAGACTTCTGTTCTGGTCCTCTCTTCTATAACATTAGACTACAGTTCTGGTCCTCTCTTCTATAACATTAGACGACTGTTCTGGTCCTCTCTTCTATAACAGACTACTGTTCTGGTCCTCTCTTCTATAACAGACTACTGTTCTGGTCCTCTCCTCTATAACATTATACTCCTGTTCTGGTCCTCTCTTCTATAACATTATACTCCCGTTCTGGTCCTCTCTTCTATAACATTATACTACTGTTCTGGTCCTCTCTTCTATAACATTATACTCCCGTTCTGGTCCTCTCTTCTATAACATTAGACTTCTGTTCTGGTCCTCTCTTCTATAACATTAGACTACAGTTCTGGTCCTCTCTTCTATAACATTAGACTACTGTTCTGGTCCTCTCTTCTATAACATTAGACAACTGTTCTGGTCCTCTCTTCCATAACATTAGACTACTGTTCTGGTCCTCTCTTCTATAACATTAGACTTCTGTTCTGGTCCTCTCTTCTATAACATTAGACTACAGTTCTGGTCCTCTCTTCTATAACATTAGACGACTGTTCTGGTCCTCTCTTCTATAACAGACTACTGTTCTGGTCCTCTCTTCTATAACAGACTACTGTTCTGGTCCTCTCCTCTATAACATTATACTCCTGTTCTGGTCCTCTCTTCTATAACATTATACTCCCGTTCTGGTCCTCTCTTCTATAACATTATACTCCCGTTCTGGTCCTCTCTTCTATAACATTATACTCCCGTTCTGGTCCTCTCTTCTATTTATTTTCAACTCAAGTTACCAAAACCATTGGCCGTGTTTACAGGCCCTGCGTGTAACGGTCTGAGCAGGGGGACCGCGATCAGTGCCACGTCCAACCGGTATGGTACAAGTCTGGCGGAATCTCTCACCTTATTTCAGTGTACCACCACACCCGCGGGTGGCTCATGGACTGCGCCCACCGCTTACACACGGCACACGCGCTGTCCCGTTCCTTTACCGACAGGTAGGAGAATATGTGCGCCAGGACCTCCTCGGGAAACTCCATTCGGTCGTCGACGAACCATCAATATTACAGTCGGCTATTACACAACAACAGTTATATGTGTATATATGTGTGTATTCGTTCTGGAGAAGAACTGACTGTTCGGTAAACACGAACCGGAGTCCAAACTAGCGGAACTCGTCCAAACCCTTTGCCCTGGTCGTCGCTACACATCACAGAGTCATAAACATCATTTATTTATAATAATGTAGATTATTCACATCTGGGGTTTTGTACCTAACCCCACCGCAAAAACAATATGTATGAAGACAAAAAAAAAGCACATTTTTGTTTTCATTTAAACGTTTTGGCCAATTGTGACTTTGTGGCTAAAAACCCTTTGCCTGATGACGTCACTTCCGGGTCGAGCTTCATTACTCTAGCGGAAACATTCTTGCAGTGGTGGAAAGTGCTTCCGTCGTTTTTTAAGGTCTCTTTACTTTACTATGTATATTTTTGAGAACTTTTACTTCACTACGTTCCTAAAGAAAATGTACTTTTTACTCCATACATTTTCCCTGACAACCAAAAGTACTGGTTACATTTTGAATGCTTAGCAGGACAGGAAAATGGTCCAATTCACACACTTATCAAGAGAACATCCCTGGTCGTCCCTACTGCCTCTGATCTGGAGGACTCACTAAACAGAGAACATCCCTGGTCATCCCTACTGCCTCTGATCTGGAGGACTCACTAAACAGAGAACATCCCTGGTCGTCCCTACTGCCTCTGATCTGGCGGACTCACTAAACAGAGAACATCCCTGGTCATCCCTACTGCCTCTAATCTGGAGGACTCACTAAACAGAGAACATCCCTGGTCATCCCTACTGCCTCTAATCTGGAGGACTCACTAAACAGAGAACATCCCTGGTCATCCCTAATTGTGTTGTTTTTTTTGCCAGATTTTAAAAAGCAGGGATCAAGAAGATCAGGACCTGCAGGCTCTCTCTGATCTAAGGATTCCTGGGCGTTATGTACCTCCTGCACTGAAAACGTCAAAAAGCTAAACGTTTGACCAGCTCTCACTGGTTCAACCACACAGGGTTGTACAGAGACAGAGGACACGTAATCAAACAGCCTGATGAATCTGCCAATAAACCTCAGATAAAGAGAATGGAAGCGGAGTTCAAATTAAGCGGTGCGTCGAGTACATTTGGTGAAGGCAAATGTACTGAATGGACAACAGTAGTTGATTTGATTTAATTTGATAGTATCGAAAACTGGAACATCAATTAAATAGTCTAAAATTGGAGTGGATGATACGTGTGTAAATTATAATGAATCGCTTCTTGTTGGGATGGCATTTGTTGAGTAAGGATGTTGAGTGGGGAAACCTGTTTTGAGGTGTTGAAAATTTGTGACGTATGCGCTTGGAAAAGGAGTCTGTCAGAGTGACCAGGAGGGGTCTTATTTTTGATTCATTGTATTTCTGAAGAACAGAGGAAGATCGCAGTGAGCCTCAAAAGAATCCGGACAACTGAAGTTGCGTGTTTTGAACTTCGGAGTAGAGACACCCGTCAGAGGAGTCATCTCAGGGGTGACGACGGATGCTCAGGTTGAAGACCTAAATCTCAAGGGTGACGACAGATGTTCAGGTTGAAGACCTGAAGAGAATTCCCGGTGTGGTTGGTGCCCAGCGTCTGACTTGCTTTTCCGGAGGAAAAGAGTCTGTCGGTCCTGTTGTTTTTTGATAAAGAGCAAATACCTACCATGTGAAGCTTGGTTATGTAAGATGCACTGTAAGAGCTGTCGTCCCCAAACCACTGCAGTGACAGGACTGTAAAGGATTTGGCCATGTTTCACGAACAGAGTATATTGACGAACGGTGTGTAGAAGGACGACGGTGTTGCAACTGAGGTGGGGATCATGATCCTGAGTTCCTGGAGTGCCCTGTAAAGGGTGAAGGAGATGGAGGTGGCAGAAGTTAAGAGCATTGAGCAATCGGGCGGTCGCTAACTGGGAAGTCCTTGTGACACGTTGAAATTCTACAGTACATTACCATTTTTTCGATAAATATCCATTGATCATTTAATATTTCACACAAACAAATCAAAGAGATTTACCAAACATCGGCCAGAATCAATACAGGCTGCTTCAAATCATGTTACCAAGTGTTCTAAAACCTCAACAATTAAAAGCTATTAATTTGGTGAAGGTACATGGGGAAGAATGTTTTTCTGTAAATACATAATGAAACAAAAAACACAGGCTCCATGTGTGGTCAGTTCGTTTAATTGGTGAACACCAGTATGTTAAATCTGGAGAAAATTACAAGCAACATACAAAAGAGAATTAGTTAGAAAGAGACTCCCAGAAGCGGTGTGATACGAATCGGGACGATGGACCATATCAGAAGTAGTAGCAGGCACTGAGTGTGATCAGGAGGACACCTTAGCATTCTGACTTGAGGTTCGCTTACTTATCTCAGACTTTAACAGAAGTCTCCTATTGACACAGATTAATGATTTATGCTGAAGTCCGAGTTACGGGTGAATGTCCCCCTTACAGAAGACAGATACAGTTGAACAAAGCTGCCAGTTTAATAGCTTGTCACCACACACTACTGACAACGCTGCCTGGGGTGGTGCTATTTCTACAAACAAATACTGTTTCTACAAAATACACGATTGTCCCAAATGGCTCCCTGTTCCCTATATAGTGCACTACATTTGACCAGGGCCCATGGGGTAGTAGTGCACTATATAGGGAATAGGGTTCCATTTTGGACGTCCTATAGAGGATACAGTCCATGTAGACTCTACAGTACAGACTGTCTCCAGAGTCTGGCCTCTAGTGGGCCTGTGGATGTTCAGTCTGGCCTCTAGTGGGCCTGTGGATGTTCAGTCTGGCCTCTAGTGGGCCTGTGGATGTTCAGTCTGGCCTCTAGTGGGCCTGTGGATGTTCACATCCGGAACACTCCGAAACGTGTCCTCTGGGTCGGGGCATTGAGTGTAGCACTGAGACTCATTCCCAGAACCAGACGGGTGTCAGCCGGGTCAATGATACCGTCATCCCACAGCCTACACAGACGGGCAGAAGGACGGACAGACAGGCAGACAGAACAACGTGGAAGATAAAACAATGTAAAACTCACAAAATATATATATATTGTTTTCCAAGTTATTTTTGAATTTTTTAACTGCATTGTTGGTTAGGGGCTGATCAGTCAGCATTTCACTGTAAGGTCTACACCTGTTGGTTAAGGACTGGTCAGTCAGCATTTCACTGTAAGGTCTACACCTGTTGGTTAAGGGCTGGTCAGTCAGAATTTCACTGTAAGGTCTACACCTGTTGGTTAAGGACTGGTCAGTCAGCATTTCACTGTAAGGTCTACACCTGTTGGTTAAGGGCTGGTCAGTCAGCATTTCACTGTAAGGTCTACACCTGTTGGTTAAGGGCTGGTCAGTCAGCATTTCACTGTAAGGTCTACACCTGTTGGTTAAGGGCTGGTCAGTCAGCATTTCACGGTAAGGTCTACACCTGTTGGTTAGGGGCTGATCAGTCAGCATTTCACGGTAAGGTCTACACCTGTTGGTTAGGGGCTGATCAGTCAGCATTTCACTGTAAGGTCTACACCTGTTGGTTAGGGGCTGATCAGTCAGCATTTCACTGTAAGGTCTACACCTGTTGGTTAAGGACTGGTCAGTCAGCATTTCACTGTAAGGTCTACACCTGTTGGTTAAGGGCTGGTCAGTCAGCATTTCACTGTAAGTTCTACACCTGTTGGTTAAGGGCTGGTCAGTCAGCATTTCACTGTAAGGTCTACACCTGTTGGTTAAGGGCTGGTCAGTCAGCATTTCACTGTAAGGTCTACACCTGTTGGTTAAGGGCTGGTCAGTCAGCATTTCACTTTAAGGTCTACACCTGTTGGTTAAGGACTGGTCAGTCAGCATTTCACGGTAAGGTCTACACCTGTTGGTTAAGGACTGGTCAGTCAGCATTTCACTGTAAGGTCTACACCTGTTGGTTAAGGGCTGGTCAGTCAGCATTTCACTGTAAGGTCTACACCTGTTGGTTAAGGGCTGGTCAGTCAGCATTTCACTGTAAGGTCTACACCTGTTGGTTAAGGGCTGGTCAGTCAGCATTTCACTGTAAGTTCTACACCTGTTGGTTAAGGGCTGGTCAGTCAGCATTTCACTGTAAGGTCTACACCTGTTGGTTAAGGACTGGTCAGTCAGCATTTCACTGTAAGGTCTACACCTGTTGGTTAAGGGCTGGTCAGTAAGCATTTCACTTTAAGGTGTTGTATTTGGCGCATGTGACAACATTTGATTTGAAATACTCTTCATAATTCATTATAAGCACATGAATAATGCATTTTTAATGCCATGAACTATGCATCATAGACTGCCTTATGAACTGTGCATCAGACTGCCTTATGAACTGTGCATCAGACTGCCTTATGAACTGTGCATCAGACTGCCGTATGAACTGTGCATCATAGACTGCCGTTTGAACTGCGCATCATAGACTGCCGTATGAACTGCGCATCATAGACTGCCGTATGAACTGCGCATCATAGACTGCCGTATGAACTGCGCATCATAGACTGCCGTTTGAACTGCGCATCATAGACTGCCGTATGAACTGCGCATCATAGACTGCCGTATGAACTGCGCATCATAGACTGCCGTATGAACTGCGCATCATAGACTGCCGTATGAACTGCGCATCATAGACTGCCGTATGAACTGCGCATCATAGACTGCCGTATGAACTGCGCATCATAGACTGCCGTATGAACTGCGCATCATAGACTGCCGTATGAACTGCGCATCATAGAGTGCCTTACGAACTACGCATCATAGAGTGCCTTACGAACTACGCATCATAGAGTGCCTTACGAACTACGCATCATAGAGTGCCTTACGAACTACGCATCATAGAGTGCCTTACGAACTACGCATCATAGAGTGCCTTACGAACTACGCATCATAGAGTGCCTTACGAACTACGCATCATAGAGTGCCTTACGAACTACGCATCATAGAGTGCCTTACGAACTACGCATCATAGAGTGCCTTACGAACTACGCATCATAGACTGCCTTACGAACTACGCATCATAGACTGCCTTACGAACTACGCATCATAGACTGCCTTACGAACTATGCATCATAGAGTGCCTTACGAACTATCCATCATAGACTGCCTAATGAACTATGCATCATAGACGATGCTGATATCTCACCTAGCGCTGGAGAAGTACGGGCTTCCTTCCTCTTCAAACCGTTTGACGATGGGTTCCTTCATGGCGGCCTCCTGCTCTGCTGTGAACTGAACACGGAACATTGGTTATATATTAGTCCTGTAACAGCTTAGATCAGCCTTTTCCAAACCTCCCCTCGGGGACCCCCAGACGTTCCAAACCTCCCCTCGGGGACCCCCAGACGTTCCAAACCTCCCCTCGGGGACCCCCAGACGTTCCAAACCTCCCCTCGGGGACCCCCAGACGTTCCAAACCTCCCCTCGGGGACCCCCAGACGTTTCACAATGTTGTTGTAGCCCTGAACTAGCTCACCTGATGACCCTAGTCAAGGACCTGAGGATTAGTTGACAAGGTGAATTAGTTTTAGGGCTGTGATGGTGTTGTAATTTTGGATGACTTATTGGTCAACGTTAGAACAGCAACAAAAGAATAAGAATTCATTTTCTATTCAGTGTGTTGCTGCTGCAGGGAGGGATAGGGGGGGCGTTGCCTAGGCAACCGAAGACTGGTTTCGCTAGAACACCTCGCTTGTTGCATCACGTTGTAAAGAGTCCATGTTACCGTAGAAACGGACTCAACGGTATGAATGCCTGGCATCTGTTACATTATTTATTTTAAAACTGTTATTTTATATCTTATCATGACCGTCTTCCATCCATAAACCCATCAATTACACTGCAACTGTGCCACAGCCCTAATCAGGTGTGCTAGCTCTGGAGTAGACCAGATACATGGAACGGCTGGGGGTCCCAGAGGAGAGGTTTGGATCGGCTGGGGGTCCCAGAGGGGAGGTTTGGATCGGCTGGGGGTCCCAGAGGAGAGGTTGGGAACGGCTGGGGGTCCCAGAGGAGAGGTTGGGAACGGCTGGGGGTCCCAGAGGAGAGGTTGGGAACGGCTGGGGGTCCCAGAGGAGAGGTTGGGAACGGCTGGGGGTCCCAGAGGAGAGGTTGGGAACGGCTGGGGGTCCCAGAGGAGAGGTTGGGAACGGCTGGGGGTCCCAGAGGAGAGGTTGGGAACGGCTGGGGGTCCCAGAGGAGAGGTTGGGAACGGCTGGGGGTCCCAGAGGAGAGGTTGGGGACGGCTGGGGGTCCCAGAGGAGAGGTTGGGGACGGCTGGGGGTCCCAGAGGAGAGGTTGGGAAAAAGGCTGGCTTAGGTTTTTACCTACTGTCAGAAAGAAGCTCTGGTCTAGATGTCACCCCACTGAGGTGGAGGAATTACTCACCTCCTTGCCCTCTCTAGTCCGCTGGTCCTTAGTGATGGTAGCTAGTACGGTGGCAGCCTGCTCTCCACCCATCACAGAGATACGGGAGTTGGGCCACATGTACAGAAACCGGGGGCTGGAGGAGGGGGAGGAGACATCTTGTTTACTGACCATGAGGAACCAAGGGTCCCTCTAGCTACCAGGAAAGAAGGGCCTAATCCTAGGACCAACCTTCAGTAAAAATTGTTCTGTCCATATAGGGCAGGGATCATCAACTAGATTCAGTCGCAGTTTTTTTACCGGAGTGGATGGTGAGGACCCCGGAACATAATCACAAATCATTTCTAGACTTCAAATTGACCGCAAGAATCCCAAACAGATATAATAATATCAGACTAAAACAAAATCATTTCAAACCTTACTTCCATTTGTGTACGATCACGTCTCTCTGTTATGTGTGGGAATACTTAGGAACAGATTTCTCCAAATTAAAAATCACACGAGAGCTGATTTCCTGGTGTTTATAAAGTCTTTTATGTCCAACAATGAAAATTCCACACATATATTTTTGGGGGGGAACACTGATATAGGGTATACCCGTAGGCTTGACAGGCAATGTCATTGGGACCTGTATTGTCGGGTGGTGTAGTGTGTAGGGTATACCCGTAGGCTTGACAGGCCATGTCATTGGGACCTGTATTGTCGGGTGGTGTAGTGTGTAGGGTATACCCGTAGGCTTGACAGGCCATGTCATTGGGACCTGTATTGTCGGGTGGTGTAGTGTGTAGGGTATACCTGTAGGCTCTGCCACACATGCCGTAGTTGCCCGCTCCATACGAGCCGCCGATGATCACCGTGATCTTGGGCACGTTGGCACACGCAACCGCTGTGACCATCTTAGCCCCGTCCTTGGCGATGCCACCTGCCTCGTACTCCCTGCCCACCATGAAGCCTGCAGAGATAGAGACAGAGGGGAGAAGGACAGGGACAGAGGAGGAAGAGGCCGGAGGACAGGGACAGAGGGGGAGGAGGCCAGAGAGGAAGAGGAAGACAGAGAGAGGAAGACAGGGACAGAGAGGAAGAGGTCGGAGGACAGGGACAGAGGGAGGAAGATGGAGGAAGACAGGGACAGAGAGGGAGGAGGCCAGAGAGGAAGAGGAAGACAGGGACAGAGAGGAAGACAGGGACAGAGAGGAAGACAGGGACAGAGAGGAAGAGGCCGGAGGACAGGGACAGAGGAAGACAGGGACAGAGAGGAAGAGGCCGGAGGACAGGGACAGAGGAAGACAGGGACAGAGAGGAAGAGGCCGGAGGACAGGGACAGAGGAAGACAGGGACAGAGGAAGACAGGGACAGAGGAAGACAGGGACAGAGAGGAAGAGGCCGGAGGACAGGGACAGAGGAAGACAGGGACAGAGAGGAAGAGGCCGGAGGACAGGGACAGAGGAAGACAGGGACAGAGGAAGACAGGGACAGAGAGGGAGGAAGAGGGAGGAGAATAGAGGGGGAGAGAGCGACAGGGACAGAGCACAAAACAAAAAGATTAAACATTGAACTTCATACACCCTGCCAACCATGTCTTGTAGAAGGAATCAATCTCGTCTGTACTTACCCGTGATGTTTTGTAGTAGGAATCAATCTCGTCTGTACTTACCCGTGATGTTTTGTAGTAGGAATCAATCTCGTCTGTACTTACCCGTGATGTTTTGTAGTAGGAATCAATCTCGTCTGTACTTACCCGTGATGTTTTGTAGTAGGAATCAATCTCGTCTGTACTTACCCGTGATGTTTTGTAGTAGGAATCAATCTCGTCTGTACTTACCCGTGATGTTTTGTAGTAGGAATCAATCTCGTCTGTACTTACCCGTGATGTTTTGTAGTAGGAATCAATCTCGTCTGTACTTACCCGTGATGTTTTGTAGAAAAACAAGTGGAATGTTCCTTTGACAGCATAACTCTATGAAATGAGTTGCCTGGAACACAGTAATGCAGAAGTCGTTATTGTACACAATGGTTATTTTACTGTGAACTAAAATATCATACTGTAATCATACTGTACACATACTGTACACATACTGTACACATACTGTAATCGTGTCAAGATGAACTTCCTCAACTGCATTGACTTACTTTCTTAGCAGACTCTGAGAACAGGACTCCATTGTTACCAATGATTCCAACGGGGTAACCAAATATCCTGGAGAACCCTGTGAACAGACATGAGATCTAAATCACGCCTGTACGTCAACGACACGCAGGGTTAATCACGCCTGTACGCCAACGACACGCAGGGTTAATCACGCCTGTACGCCAACGACACGCAGGGTTAATCACGCCTGTACGCCAACGACACGCAGGGTTAATCACGCCTGTACGCCAACGACACGCAGGGTTAATCACGCCTGTACGCCAACGACACGCAGGGTTAATCACGCCTGTACGCCAACGACACGCAGGGTTAATCACGCCTGTACGCCAACGACACGCAGGGTTAATCACGCCTGTACGTCAACGACACGCAGGGTTAATCACGCCTGTACGTCAACGACACGCGCGGGGTTAATCACGCCTGTACGTCAGCGACACGCAGGGTTAATCACGCCTGTACGCCAGCGACACGCGGGGTTAATCACGCCTGTACGCCAGCGACACGCAGGGTTAATCACGCCTGTACGCCAGCGACACGCGCGGGGTTAATCACGCCTGTACGTCAACGACACGCAGGGTTAATCACGCCTGTACGTCAACGACACGCAGGGTTAATCACGCCTGTACGTCAACGACACAAAGCATTGTCTCTCAAGACATGCAGGGTTATGCATTGGGGCAGGTAGCGTTCTCCTGGCATCCACCAAACCCAGATTCGTCCATCGGACTGCCAGATGGTGAGGAGTGATTCATCACTCCAGAGAACGCGTTTCCACTGCTCCAGAGTCCAATGGCAGCGAGCTTAACGCCACTCCAGCCGACGCTTGCCATTGAGCATGGAGATCTTAGGCTTGCAGCTGCTCGGCCAAGGAAACCCATTTCATGAAGCTCCTGACGAACAGTTAGTGCTGAAGTGGCTTCCAGAGGCAGTTTTGAACTCGGTAGTGAGTGTTACAACCAAGGACAGACGATTTTTACGCGCAAAACACGCTTCAGCACTCGGCAGTCCTGTTCTGTGAGCTTGTGTGGCCTACCACTTGGCGGCTGAGCTGTTGTTGCTCCTAGATGTTTCCACTTCACAATAACAGCACTTACAGTTGACCGGGGCAGGTCTAGGAGGGCAGAAATTTGACAAACTGACTTGTTGGAAAGGTGGCATCCTATGACGGTACCACGTTTAAAGTCACTGAGCTCTTCAGTAAGGCCGTTCTACTGACAATGTTTAGTCTATGTAGATTACATGGCTGTGTGCTCGATTTTATACACCTGTCAGCAACGGGTGTGGCTGAACTCCACACACAGAGACGCATACAAAGCTCTGCCTCGCCCTCCATTTGGCAAATCTGACCATAATTATATCTTCCCGATTCCTGCTTACAAGCAACAATTAAAGCAAGAAGTACCAGTGACTCGGTCAATACGGAAGTGGTCAGAAGACGGATGCTAAGCTACAGGACTGTTTTGCTAGCACAGACTGGAATATGTTCCAGGATTCATCCATTGAGGAGTACACCACCTCAGTCACCGGCTTCATCAATAAGTGCATCGACGATGTCGCAACATTGACCGTACGTACATTTCCCAACCAGAAGCCATGGATTACAGGCACCATCCGCACCGTGCTAAAGGCTACAGCTGCCGCTTTCAAGGAGCGGAACACTAATCCGGACGCTTATAAGGAATCCCACTATGCCCTCAGACGAACCATCAAAACAAGCAAAGCGTCAATATAGGTGTCACGACTTCAGCCGAAGTTGGTCCCTCTCCTTGCTCGGGTGGCTTTCGGCGGTCGAAGTCACCGGTCTTCTAGCTACCGCTGATCTACTTTTCATTTTCTATGTTTTTTGTCTTCATTTTACACACCTGGTTTCTATCCCATAATTACATGTTCCTTATTTAACCCTCTGTTCCCCTCATGTTTTTGTGCGTGATTGTTTGTGTTTCTTTGTTTCTGTGTTTCGAGTGGTTGGTTTTTCCCCACTCATGTATTTTGGAAATATTGAGTAAAACATTTGAAAACTCATATTCGTTGTCCTGCGCCTGACTCTGCCTGACCGGCAGCGACCAGCCTAGACCCCAGGTAGTATAAACTGATAGCGACCAGCCTAAACCCCAGGTAGTATAAACTGATAGCGACCAGCCTAAACCCCAGGTAGTATAAACTGATAGCGACCAGCCTAAACCCCAGGTAGTATAAACTGATAGCGACCATCCTAAACCCCAGGTAGTATAAACTGATAGCGACCAGCCTAAACCCCAGGTAGTATAAACTGATAGCGACCAGCCTAGTACTCACCTGTGACCACTGTGTCTCCGTAGAAGGCTTTGAACTCATCAAACCTGCTGCCATCGACAATCCTGGCTATCACCTGGCAATCACACAGTAGAACATATTAGACATATTAGAACACAACCTAACAGTTCATGTAAAATGACCCTTTGGGACATGGACCCCCATAATAATAATGAACCAGTACAAAAAGGGTTTTAACTCATCCAGACCCCTTTGAACCCCCATAATAAGTACATGAATAAACATGGGGAAGTACCTCTCTGACATCAAAGTTGCGTTTGAGGTTGGTTCCTACGATGCCATACAGCTCCTCAGCTGGGTAGAGAGGAGCCTCGGGGGGCTCTGTGGTCACCTGGCAACACACCAGGTCAATAACATCATGTCAACAGAGGGGCAGGAGAGGAGAAAAGCAACAAACTACGCACAAACATGTTTCAATGACTTATGTCATTGTGACGCTCAAGTCTCTTTTCGTTTCACATTGTTTTTCTGAAAACATCGGACAAACATTAGCTAACACAAGAAACCAACAAGTCCTCTGACGTCCAAAAAACTACCTGTCCTCCCTTCTCCAGACCATCTCTGGAGACCTTCTCCCATTCCTCACTTCCCTCATCAACTCATCCCTGACCACTGGCTGCGTACCCTCTGACTTCCTGGGGTTTAGGCTGGTCGCTATCAGTTTATACTACCTGGGGTTTAGGCTGGTCGCTATCAGTTTATACTACCTGGGGTTTAGGCTGGTCGCTATTAGTTTATACTACCTGGAGTTTAGGCTGGTCGCTATCAGTTTATACTACCTGGGGTTTAGGCTGGTCGCTATCAGTTTATACTACCTGGGGTTTAGGCTGGTCGCTATCAGTTTATACTACCTGGGGTTTAGGCTGGTCGCTATCAGTTTATACTACCTGGGGTTTAGGCTGGTCGCTATCAGTTTATACTACCTGGGGTTTAGGCTGGTCGCTATCAGTTTATACTACCTGGGGTTTAGGCTGGTCGCTATCAGTTTATACTACCTGGGGTTTAGGCTGGTCGCTATCAGTTTATACTACCTGGAGTTTAGGCTGGTCGCTATCAGTTTATACTACCTGGGGTTTAGGCTGGTCGCTATCAGTTTATACTACCTGGGGTTTAGGCTGGTCACTATCAGTTTATACTACCTGGGGTTTAGGCTGGTCGCTATCAGTTTATACTACCTGGGGTTTAGGCTGGTCCCTATCAGTTTATACTACCTGGGGTTTAGGCTGGTCGCTATTAGTTTATACTACCTGGAGTTTAGGCTGGTCGCTATCAGTTTATACTACCTGGAGTTTAGGCTGGTCGCTATCAGTTTATACTACCTGGGGTTTAGGCTGGTCGCTATCAGTTTATACTACCTGGGGTTTAGGCTGGTCGCTATTAGTTTATACTACCTGGAGTTTAGGCTGGTCGCTATCAGTTTATACTACCTGGAGTTTAGGCTGGTCGCTATCAGTTTATACTACCTGGGGTTTAGGCTGGTCGCTATCAGTTTATACTACCTGGAGTTTAGGCTGGTCGCTATCAGTTTATACTACCTGGGGTTTAGGCTGCAAGAAACACATTTCCAATTCACACTTGTACATGTGTGAAATAGGACAACTGTAGGCACCCACCTCATGATGTTAACTAGCTGTAGGTTGGGCTCCCCCAGTTGTGCCTTCAAACCCTGCATCCAGAATCCCGCAGCCCACCTGGTGTTCAGCCTTCCCATGTTCTCCCATGTCACCCTGCTCCTCCTCCACACTCCACTGGCTTCCAGTCCAAGCTCGCATCCACTACAATACCATTGGTACTTGTCTATGGAACAGCGAGGGGAACTGTGTGTTCTTGGTGTAGTTGAGGTTCTAACCCACCTGTGTGTTCTTGGTGTAGTTGAGGTTCTAACCCACCTGTGTGTTCTTGGTGTAGTTGAGGTTCAAACCCACCTGTATGTTCTTGGTGTAGTTGAGGTTGCGGACGGCCTTGCGAGCCAGGTGAAGGGCGTGGCTATCGTCTAGAGCGTAGTGGTCTGTAACACCTGACTTCCTGTGGGACAGGAAACAGAAAACAAACACGGATCAACACTGGATAGAGGAACCAGACCTAACTAATCTCATACCTGCTCCATGGTACCATACAGTACCTACCATACCTAACTCATACCATACAGTACCTACCATACCTAACTCATACCATACAGTACCTACCATACCTAACTCATACCATACAGTACCAACCATACCTAACTCTTACCATTCCTAACTCTTACCATACAGTACCAACCATACCTAACTCATACCATACCTACCATACCTAACTCTTACCATACAGTACCTACCATACCTAACTCTTACCATACAGTACCTACCATACCTAACTCATACCATACCTACCATACCTAACTCTTACCATACAGTACATACCATACCTAACTCTTACCATACAGTACCTACCATACCTAACTCATACCATACAGTACCTACCATACCTAACTCATACCATACAGTACCAACCATACCTAACTCTTACCATTCCTAACTCCTACCATACAGTACCAACCATACCTAACTCATACCATACCTACCATACCTAACTCTTACCATACAGTACCTACCATACCTAACTCACACCATACAGTACCTACCATACCATACAGTACCAACCATACCTAACTCCTACCATACCTAACTCACACCATACAGTACCTACCATACCTAACTCATACCATACAGTACCAACCATACCTAACTCATACCATACAGTACCTACCATACCTAACTCTTACCATACAGTACCTACCATACCTAACTCACACCATACCTAACTCCTACCATACCTAACTCACACCATACAGTACCAACCATACCTAACTCCTACCATACCTAACTCACACCATACAGTACCTACCATACCTAACTCATACCATACAGTACCTACCATACCTAACTCATACCATACAGTACCTACCATACCTAACTCATACCATACCTACCATACCTAACTCATACCATACCTACCATACCTAACTCATACCATACCTACCATACCTAACTCATACCATACAGTACCTACCATACCATACAGTACCTACCATACCTAACTCATACCATACAGTACCTACCATACCTAACTCATACCATACAGTACCTACCATACCTAACTCATACCATACAGTACCTACCATACCTAACTCATACCATACAGTACCTACCATACCTAACTCAAACCATACAGTACCTACCATACCTAACTCATACCATACCTAACTCATACCATACAGTCCCTACCATACCTAACTCATACCATACAGTACCTACCATACCTCACTCATACCATACAGTACCTACCAAACCTAACTCATACCACAGTACCTACCATTCCTAGCTCATACCATACAGTACCTACCATACCTCACTCATACCACACAGTACCTACCATACCTCACTCATACCATACAGTACCTACCATACCTCACTCATACCATACAGTACCTACCATACCTCACTCATACCACACAGTACCTACCATACCTCACTCATACCACACAGTACCTACCATACCTCACTCATACCACACAGTACCTACCATACCTCACTCATACCATACAGTACCTACCATACCTCACTCATACCATACAGTACCTACCATACCTCACTCATACCATACAGTACCAACCATACCTAACTCACACCATACAGTACCTACCATACCTAACTCATACCATACAGTACCTACCATTCCTAACTCATACCATACAGTACCTACCATTCCTAACTCATACCATACAGTACCTACCAAACCTAACTCAAACCATACAGTACCAACCATACCTAACTCACACCATACAGTACCTACCATACCTAACTCATACCATATAGTACCTAACTCACACCCTTTCAGGTTCAGGATAGCACCTTTTCCCCCCCTAAGAGTGTAACTAACCTTATCCTTTTAGAAGAACATCCCTGGTCATCTCTACTGGACTCACTAAACAGAGAACATCCTTGGTCATCCCTACTGGACTCACTAAACAAATAACATCCCTGGTCATCCCTACTGGACTCACTAAACAGAGATCCCTGGTCATCCCTACTGGACTCACTAAACAGAGAACATCCCTGGTCATCCCTACTGCCTCTGATCTTTAGGACTCACTAAACAGAGAACATCCTTGGTCATCCCTACTGGACTCACTAAACAGAGAACATCCCTGGTCATCCCTACTGGACTCACTAAACAGAGAACATCCCTGGTCATCCCTACTGCCTCTGTTCTGGAGGAGTCACTAAACAGAGAACATCCCTGGTCATCTCTACTGCTTATGATCTGGAGCACTCACTAAACAGAGAACGTCCCTGGTCATCCCTACTGCCTCTGATCTGGCGGACTCACTAAACAGAGAACGTCCCTGGTCATCCCTACTGGACTCACTAAACAGAGAACATCCCTGGTCATCCCTTCTGGACTCACTAAACAGAGAACATCCCTGGTCATCTCTACAGCCTCTGATCTGGTGGACTCACTAAACAGAGAACATCCCTGGTCGTCCCTACTGCCTCTGATCTGGAGGACTCACTAAACAGAGAACATCCCTGGTCATCCCTACTGCCTCTGATCTGGAGGACTCACTAAACAGAGAACATCCCTGGTCGTCCCTACTGCCTCTGATCTGGAGGACTCACTAAACAGAGAACATCCCTGGTCGTCCCTACTGCCTCTGATCTGGCGGACTCACTAAACAGAGAACATCCCTGGTCATCCCTACTGTCTCTGATCTGGAGGACTCACTAAACAGAGAACATCCCTGGTCATCCCTACTGTCTCTGATCTGGAGGACTCACTAAACAGGGAACATCCCTGGTCATCCCTACTGCCTCTGATCTGGGGGACTCACTAAACACACATCCTGCATTTGTAAATTATGTCCCAGTGTTGGAGCCCGTCTGTCCGTCAATTAATCAAAACAATAAAAGGGCGCTGTTTGGTTTGCTTAATATACGGAGTGTGATTTATTTACTTTGACCTTTAACTTAAGTATGACACCACAGGAAGGAACTATGATGTATTTATATTTATTGTGGATCCCCATTAGTTCCTGCCAAGGCAGCAGCTACTCTTCCTGGGGTTTATTATGGATCCCCATTAGTTCCTGCCAAGTCAGCAGCTACTCTTCCTGGGGTTTATTATGGATCCCCATTAGTTCCTGCCAAGGCAGCAGCTACTCTTCCTGGGGTTTATTATGGATCCCCATTAGTTCCTGCCAAGGCAGCAGCTACTCTTCCTGGGGTTTATTATGGATCCCCATTAGTTCCTGCCAAGTCAGCAGCTACTCTTCCTGGGGTTTATTATGGATCCCCATTAGTTCCTGCCAAGGCAGCAGCTACTCTTCCTGGGGTTTATTATGGATCCCCATTAGTTCCTGCCAAGGCAGCAGCTACTCTTCCTGGGGTTTATTATGGATCCCCATTAGTTCCTGCCAAGGCAGCAGCTACTCTTCCTGGGGTTTATTATGGATCCCCATTAGTTCCTGCCAAGTCAGCAGCTACTCTTCCTGGGGTTTATTATGGATCCCCATTAGTTCCTGCCAAGGCAGCAGCTACTCTTCCTGGGGTTTATTATGGATCCCCATTAGTTCCTGCCAAGGCAGCAGCTACTCTTCCTGGGGTTTATTATGGATCCCCATTAGTTCCTGCCAAGGCAGCAGCTACTCTTCCTGGGGTTTATTATGGATCCCCATTAGTTCCTGCCAAGTCAGCAGCTACTCTTCCTGGGGTTTATTATGGATCCCCATTAGTTCCTGCCAAGGCAGCAGCTACTCTTCCTGGGGTTTATTATGGATCCCCATTAGTTCCTGCCAAGGCAGCAGCTACTCTTCCTGGGGTTTATTATGGATCCCCATTAGTTCCTGCCAAGTCAGCAGCTACTCTTCCTGGGGTTTATTATGGATCCCCATTAGTTCCTGCCAAGGCAGCAGCTACTCTTCCTGGGGTTTATTATGGATCCCCATTAGTTCCTGCCAAGGCAGCAGCTACTCTTCCTGGGGTTTATTATGGATCCCCATTAGTTCCTGCCAAGGCAGCAGCTACTCTTCCTGGGGTTTATTATGGATCCCCATTAGTTCCTGCCAAGTCAGCAGCTACTCTTCCTGGGGTTTATTATGGATCCCCATTAGTTCCTGCCAAGGCAGCAGCTACTCTTCCTGGGGTTTATTATGGATCCCCATTAGTTCCTGCCAAGGCAGCAGCTACTCTTCCTGGGGTTTATTATGGATCCCCATTAGTTCCTGCCAAGGCAGCAGCTACTCTTCCTGGGGTTTATTATGGATCCCCATTAGTTCCTGCCAAGGCAGCAGCTACTCTTCCTGGGGTTTATTATGGATCCCCATTAGTTCCTGCCAAGGCAGCAGCTACTCTTCCTGGGGTTTATTATGGATCCCCATTAGTTCCTGCCAAGGCAGCAGCTACTCTTCCTGGGGTTTATTATGGATCCCCATTAGTTCCTGCCAAGTCAGCAGCTACTCTTCCTGGGGTTTATTATGGATCCCCATTAGTTCCTGCCAAGGCAGCAGCTACTCTTCCTGGGGTTTATTATGGATCCCCATTAGTTCCTGCCAAGGCAGCAGCTACTCTTCCTGGGGTTTATTATGGATCCCCATTAGTTCCTGCCAAGGCAGCAGCTACTCTTCCTGGGGTTTATTATGGATCCCCATTAGTTCCTGCCAAGGCAGCAGCTACTCTTCCTGGGGTCCAGCAAAATTAAGACAGTTTATAAAATGTTAAAAACATTACAATACATTCACAGATTTCACAACACACCGTGTGCCCTCAGGCCCCTACTCCACCATGATGTCATACTGCCTGATACCTGCAGTGAAGATCAGCCCCTCCAAGATCCTCAGCAGAGACGGTCTCACCTGTTGCTGCTTTTACCTGAAAAAAACAAACACAATGCATGAGTTCTACACAGCAGGGTTGTCATGATACCGCCATTAAGATACATCATCATTTTCAAATGATAGAGATCTATAATACGTTATCTAGTCCTCACCAGAGGGGGTCCTCCCAGGAAGATGGTTCCTTGTTTCCTGACGATGATGCTCTCATCGGCCATGGCCGGGACATACGCCCCCCCTGCTGTACACGACCCCATAACCACCGCTATCTGGAATAACACATATACATAACCACCGCTATCTGGAATAACACATATACATAACCACCGCTATCTGGAATAACACATATACATAACACTGCTAAGTGGAATAACACATATACATAACCACTGCTAAGTGGAATAACACATATACATAACCACCGCTATCTGGAATAACATATATACACATAACCACCACTATCTGGAATAACACATATACATAACCACCGCTATCTGGAATAACACATTTACAAACATATACATAACCACTGCTATCTGGAATAACACATATACATAACCATTGCTATCTGGAATAACATAAATACAAACATATACATATTCCAGATAGCGGTGGTTAACACATATACATAACCACCGCTATCTGGAATAACACATTTACAAACATATACATAACCACTGCTATCTGGAATAACACATATACATAACCATTGCTATCTGGAATAACATAAATACAAACATATACATAACCACCGCTATCTGGAATAACACATATACAAACATATACATACCACCGCTATCTGGAATAACACATATACATAACCACCGCTATCTGGAATAACACATATACATAACCACCGCTATCTGGAATAACACATTTACAAACATATAAATAACCACTGCTATCTGGAATAACACATATACATAACCACTGCTATCTGGAATAACATAAATACAAACATATACATAACCACCGCTATCTGGAATAACACATATACAAACATATACATAACACTGCTATCTGGAATAACACATATACATAACCACCGCTATCTGGAATAACACATATACATAACCACTGCTATCTGGAATAACATATATACACATAACCACCGCTATCTGGAATAACACATATACATAACCACTGCTATCTGGAATAACATATATACACATAACCACCACTATCTGGAATAACACATATACATAACCACCGCTATCTGGAATAACACATATACATAACCATTGCTATCTGGAATAACACATATACAAACATATACATAACCACCGCTATCTGGAATAACACATACATAACCACTGCTATCTGGAATAACACATATACATAACCACCGCTATCTGGAATAACACATTTACAAACATATACATAACCACTGCTATCTGGAATAACACATATACATAACCATTGCTATCTGGAATAACACATATACAAACATATACATAACACTGCTATCTGGAATAACACATATACATAACCACCGCTATCTGGAATAACATATATACATAACCACTGCTATCTGGAATAACACATATACAAACATATATCTAGAATAACACATTTACAAACATATACATAACCACTGCTATCTGGAATAACACATATACAAACATATATCTGGAATAACACATTTACAAACATATACATAACCACCGCTATCTGGAATAACACATACATAACCATTGCTATCTGGAATAACACATATACAAACATATACATAACACTGCTATCTGGAATAACACATATACATAACCACCGCTATCTGGAATAACACATATACAAACATATACATAACCACCGCTATCTGGAATAACACATACATAACCACTGCTATCTGGAATAACACATATACAAACATATACATAACACTGCTATCTGGAATAACACATATACATAACCACCGCTATCTGGAATAACATATATACAAACATATATCTGGAATAACACATTTACAAACATATACATAACCACTGCTATCTGGAATAACACATTTACAAACATATACATAACCACCGCTATCTGGAATAACACATTTACAAACATATACATAACCACCGCTATCTGGAATAACACATATCGAAACAGGGGCAGCGGGAAAAAAACATGTAATCTTTGCACTTAAATAGTGAATGGAGGAGGCTTTTCCCGTGGTTCATTTTCATGCCAGCCAGGAAGGCTATACTCCTGTTGTAAATATAAGCAATGTGCTTAATATTAGGAAAGTTGAGAAATAAATATAGTAGGCCTAGCCTGTAGAAAGCTGTACCTCCTCTTTTTAGTAGAGGCCATCACTCTGTTTTCTCACGCAATCAAAAATCACATACCGAATACAACAGGTGTAGACCTTACCGTGAAATGCTTACTCACGAGCTTGTTGTATTCGTCGCGTGTGACAAATAACATTTTATTTTTGATGTTGTATCGTGAGGTACCTGGCAATTCCCAGCACTAATTATGGGTCAGACTCTACTCCATCTTTCAAGATATGACCTGTGTAAAAAGGCTGTGGTCTAGTGGTAAAGTTCACGGCCTCGATGTGTATACTCTTTTCCCCACCGGAGACCGGGGTTCAATCCCCACTCCAACCCTTCAATCTGTTTATCCCATATGATTTTGTCTGTTTAAATCGTGTCTAAATATACACATTACCTGTGCGATTCGTTACCTGTGCGATTCGTTACCTGTGCGATTCGTTACCTGTGCGATTCGTTACCTGTGCTATTCGTTACCTGTGCTATTCGTTACCTGTGCTATTCGTTACCTGTGCGATTCGTTACCTGTGCTATTCGTTACCTGTGCTATCTGCTTACCTGTGCGATTAGATTACCTGTGCGTTACCTGTGCTATTCGTTACCTGTGCTATTCGTTACCTGTGCTATTCGTTACCTGTGCTATTCGTTACCTGTGCTATTCGTTACCTGTGCTATTCGTTACCTGTGCTATTCGTTACCTGTGCTATTCGTTACCTGTGCTATTCGTTACCTGTGCTATTCGTTACCTGTGCGATTCGTTACCTGTGCTATTCGTTACCTGTGCGATTCGTTACCTGTGCGATTCGTTACCTGTGCTATTCGTTACCTGTGCTATCTACCTGTGCTATTATTACCTGTGCGATGTACCTGTGCGATTCGTTACCTGTGCTATTCAATTACCTGTGCTATTCGTTACCTGTGCGATTAGTTACCTGTGCTATTAGATTTACCTGTGCGATTAGATTTACCTGTGCGATTAGATTTACCTGTGCTATCGTTACCTGTGCTATTCGTTACCTGTGCTATTCGTTACCTGTGCTATTGTTACCTGTGCGATTCATTACCTGTGCTATTAGATTACCTGTGCGATTAGTTACCTGTGCGATTCGTTACCTGTGCTATTAGTTACCTGTGCTATTAGATTTACCTGTGCTATTCGTTACCTGTGCGATTCGTTACCTGTGCTATTCGTTACCTGTGCTATTCGTTACCTGTGCTATTCGTTACCTGTGCGATTCCGTCTGAGGAGAGGCGAGCCTGGTTGAAGAAGATCCGTCCAAAGTGTTCTCTGTCTGGGAAGACCTCGGCCTGTCTGGGGAGGTTGGCTCCTCCGGAGTCCACTACGGAGGCAAACACACAATCCCAAATCAACCCCTACCCCCTCTCCTGAGTCCACTATAGGAGACAACCACTGGGAGAGCGTTACATACGGCATCTACATTGATAACACAGCTATCCCCCATGCTGCCACCAGGATAGAGAATGAGAGAGGCACTCACCCAGGTATATACATGGCAGGTGGTTCTGCTGAGCGATCTCCTGTGCTCGGAGGTGCTTCTTCACGGTGACCGGGTAGTAGGTGCCTCCTTTCACTGTGGCGTCATTAGCAACAATAACACACTCCACCCTGGAGGGAATGTGGCAGACGACCAGTCAGAGGAGTAGATGAGAACGAAAAGTACTGCTACAACAATAGATAAGCATTACGGCTGTTTGATAGACCAAGTCTGAAACCCACCATCTTGCAGGATCTGTGTCTACAGTACTCTACAGCGTCATACAGTACTCTACAGCGTCATACAGTACTCTACAGCGTCATACAGTACTCTACAGTACTCTACAGCGTCATACAGTACTCTACAGTACTCTACAGCGTCATACAGTACTCTACAGCACTCTACAGCGTCATACAGTACTCTACAGCGTCATACAGTACTCTACAGCGTCATACAGCACTCTACAGTACTCTACAGCGTCATACAGCACTCTACAGCGTCATACAGCACTCTACAGTACTCTACAGCGTCATACAGTACTCTACAGTACTCTACAGCGTCATACAGTACTCTACAGCGTCATACAGTACTCTACAGCGTCTACAGTACTCTACAGCACTCTACAGCGTCTACAGTACTCTACAGCGTCATACAGTACTCTACAGCGTCATACAGTACTCTACAGTACTCTACAGCGTCATACAGTACTCTACAGTACTCTACAGCGTCATACAGTACTCTACAGCACTCTACAGCGTCATACAGTACTCTACAGCGTCATACAGTACTCTACAGCGTCATACAGCACTCTACAGTACTCTACAGCGTCATACAGCACTCTACAGCGTCATACAGCACTCTACAGTACTCTACAGCGTCATACAGCACTCTACAGCGTCATACAGCACTCTACAGTACTCTACAGCGTCATACAGTACTCTACAGCGTCTACAGTACTCTACAGTACTCTACAGCGTCATACAGTACTCTACAGTACTCTACAGCGTCATACAGTACTCTACAGCACTCTACAGCGTCATACAGTACTCTACAGCGTCATACAGTACTCTACAGCGTCATACAGCACTCTACAGTACTCTACAGCGTCATACAGCACTCTACAGCGTCATACAGCACTCTACAGTACTCTACAGCGTCATACAGCACTCTACAGCGTCTACAGTACTCTACAGCGTCTACAGTACTCTACAGCGTCATACAGCACTCTACAGTACTCTACAGCGTCATACAGTACTCTACAGCGTCTACAGTACTATACAGCGTCATACAGTACTCTACAGCGTCATACAGTACTCTACAGCGTCTACTGTACTCTACAGTGTACTCAACAGTGTACTCAACACACCCGGAGACTCTGCCAATCCCTGTGATGATGCCTCCTGCTGGAACCTCCTCTTTCCCATAGAGCTCATACGCTGCAAACTGGGAGAATTCCAGGAACGGAGACCTGCAGAGAGAAACACAATACAGGAACCCTCAGACCTAGAAACGTCCAAACAAAGTGGTTGCGGAGCCTCTACAGAGGATACATCTACAATTAGGTGTGTTTACCCTGGGTCCAGCAGTCCGTCTATGCGTTCTCTGGGGAGGAGCTTCCCTCTGGAGATGTGTAGCTTTCTGGCACGTTCTCCTCCACCTGGCTCAACACATGATCAGACAGGCTGGTCAACAGACAGGCCGGCCAACACCAGACAGGCCGGCCGACACCAGACAGGCTGGTCAACACCGGACATTACTACAATCCGTTAACATTCAAAAGAGTTTTTCACATGTGCAGGTGCCAACTTAACTTACCCAATTTGATTTTCTCCGATCTGCCTTTCAACTCATCAACAAGGACTTGCATTCGTTCATAGTTTTCCTGAAAAGATAAGTATCATAACGTCAAAATGCCATAGTGTATTAGTGTAGTATGAGTGGAAGCTTCCGGAGCAGGTTATAAACCAGGCAAGGACTAGCTAGTATCCTAGCTATTAAAAATCTCTCCTAGTCAGGCTCTGTTCCAGCTGTCTGAGGTGTTTTTAGATAGATACTGTTTGGCTTAGCACAGAGAATTTAACCAACCTTAACTTGGCGATACTTCCTCAAATCTCAACTTGGAAGAATACCAATGTCTTTTACGTCCATGTTAGGTTGCAGGGGGTTAGAAAAAAAAAACGTTATTAAATTAAACAAGCTTTCTCTGAATGTGTTAAACGCTCTACAACAAAGCTTTCTTAGTGTCCAACAAGCTTTCTCTGCCGTTAACCTTGTTCTGAACACCAGCAGAAGTTCTTCAAAAGGTAATTGATTTGTTTTCGCTGTGAAATGTGTTTTGTGTGAACCGCATGGTTTATGAATTTATGGTAATAGAAAAAATATTGGAGGTGCTACCCTCAAACAATCAAATGTAGTGCTTTCGCCGTAAAGCCTTTTTGAAATATGACAAAGCTGTGATATTGCCAAGAAGCAGAGCTTTTGATGACTATACAACACTTGTATATTGATGAACGTTTAATAATTCAACTTTTGGATTTTGAATTTGGCGCCTTGCATTTCACCGGGTAGTGTCGGGAGTGGGGCGCTAGCGCACCACCACTCCCTAAGAGGTTTTTAACACATTGTCCAAAGAAGGGCCAGATGTACACAGAATGGTGTCGTCTGCGTAGAGGTGGATCAGAGAATCACCAGCAGCAAGAGCGACATCATTGATGTATACAGAGAAAAGAGTCGGCCCAAGAATTGAACCCTGTGGTACCCCCATAGAGACTGCTAGAGGTCCGGAAAACCCTCCGATTTGACACACTGAACTCTATCAGAGAAGTATTTGGTGAACCAGGCGAGGCAGTCATTTGAGAAACCAAGGCTGTTGAGTCTGCCGATAAGAATGTGGTGATTGACAGAGTCGAAAGCCTTGGCCAGATCAAGGAATACGGCTGCACAGTAATGTCTCTTATCGATTGGCGGTTGATATTGTTAAGTACCTTGAGCTCGGAAACCGGATTGCACAGCGGAGAAGGTACGGTGGGATTTGAAATGGTTGGTGATCTGTTTGTTAACTTGGCTTTCGAAGACCTTAGAAAGGCAGGGCAGGATGGATATAGATCTGTAGCAGTTTGGGTCTAGAGTGTCTCCCCCTTTAAAGAGGGGGATGACCGCGGCAGCTTTCCAATCTTTGGGGACCTCAGACGATACGAAAGAGAGGTTGAACAGGCTAGTAATAGGGGTTGCAACAATTTCGGCAGATAATTTTAGAAAAAGAGGGTCCAGATTGTCTAGCCCGGCTGATTTGTAGGGATCCAGATTTTGCAGCTCTTTTAGAACATCTGCTATCTGGATTTGGGTGAAGGAGAAATGGGGGAGGCTTGGCCGAGTTGCTGTGGGGGGTGCAGGGCTGTTGACCGGGGTTGGGGTAGCCAGGTGGAAAGCATAGCCAGCCATAGAGAAATGCTTATTGAAATTCTCAATTATTGTGGATTTATCAATGGTGACAGTGTTTCCTAGTCTCAGTACAGTGGGCAGCTGGGAGGAGGTGCTCTTATTCTCCATGGACTTTACAGTGTCCCAGAACCTTTTGGAGTTTGTGCTACATGATGCAAATTTGTTTGAAAAAGCTAGCCTTAGCTTTCCTAACTGCCTGTGTATACTGGTTCCTAAATTCCCTGAAAAGTTGCATATCGCGGGGGCTATTTGATGCTAATGCAGAACGCCACAGGGTGTTTTTGTGCTGGTCAAGGGCAGTCAGGTCTGGAGTGAACCAAGGGCTATATCTGTTCTTATTTCAGAATTTCTTTAATGGGGCATGCTTATTTAAGATGGTGAGGAAAGCACTTTTAAAGAACGACCAGGCATCCTCTACTGACGGGATGAGGTCAATTTCCTTCAAAGATACCCGGGCCAGGTCGATTAGAAAGGCCTGCTCACTGAAGTGTTTTAGGGAGCGTTTGACAGTGATGAGGGGTGGTCGTTTGACCGCAGACCCATTACGGACGCAGGCAATGAGGCAGTGATCGCTGAGATCCTGGTTGAAGACAGCAGAGGTGTATTTGGAGGGCAAGATGGTCAGGATAATATCTATGAGGGTGTTGCTGCCTTGCTATGTTGTTGTCTTAGGTCTCTCTTTATGTAGTGTTGTCTCTCTTGTTGTGATGTGTGTTTTGTCCTATATTTTTTATTTATTTTTTAAATCCCAGGCCCCCGTCCCCGTAGGAGGCCTTTTGGTAGGCCGTCATTGTAAATACGAATTTGTTCTTAACTGGTCTAGTTAAATAAAGGATAAATGCAATAATAAAAAACATTTTGCTCCATGAATGTGTACGCCGCCATCAAGTCTATTTCAAATGTTCTCTTGTTGAGAAAGTGCCACCAATCACCATGACACCCACCGGTTTAAATAGACTTGATCAGGAAGAAACTGACCATAAGCCAGCTAGCTGGTGGGGGTACAGGGGTTGTAACACATTGGAAGAAACTGACCATAAGCCAGCTAGCTGGTGGGGTACAGGGGTTGTAACACATTGGAAGAAACTGACCATAAGCCAGCTAGCTGGTGGGGTTGTAACACATTGGAAGAAACTGACCATAAGCCAGCTAGCTGGTGGGGGTACAGGGGTTGTAACACATTGGAAGAAACTGACCATAAGCCAGCTAGCTGGTGGGGTACAGGGGTTGTAACACATTGGAAGAAACTGACCATAAGCCAGCTAGCTGGTGGGGTACAGGGTTGTAACACATTGGAAGAAACTGACCATAAGCCAGCTAGCTGGTGGGGTACAGGGTTGTAACACATTGGAAGAAACTGACCATAAGCCAGCTAGCTGGTGGGGGTACAGGGGTTGTAACACATTGGAAGAAACTGACCATAAGCCAGCTAGCTGGTGGGGGTACAGGGGTTGTAACACATTGGAAGAAACTGACCATAAGCCAGCTAGCTGGTGGGGGTACAGGGGTTGTAACACATTGGAAGAAACTGACCATAAGCCAGCTAGCTGGTGGGGTACAGGGTTGTAACACATTGGAAGAAACTGACCATAAGCCAGCTAGCTGGTGGGGTACAGGGTTGTAACACATTGGAAGAAACTGACCATAAGCCAGCTAGCTGGTGGGGGTACAGGGTTGTAACACATTGGAAGAAACTGACCATAAGCCAGCTAGCTGGTGGGGGTACAGGGGTTGTAACACATTGGAAGAAACTGACCATAAGCCAGCTAGCTGGTGGGGGTACAGGGGTTGTAACACATTGGAAGAAACTGACCATAAGCCAGCTAGCTGGTGGGGGTACAGGGGTTGTAACACATTGGAAGAAACTGACCATAAGCCAGCTAGCTGGTGGGGGTACAGGGTTGTAACACATTGGAAGAAACTGACCATAAGCCAGCTAGCTGGTGGGGTACAGGGGTTGTAACACATTGGAAGAAACTGACCATAAGCCAGCTAGCTGGTGGGGTACAGGGGTTGTAACACATTGGAAGAAACTGACCATAAGCCAGCTAGCTGGTGGGGGTACAGGGGTTGTAACACATTGGAAGAAACTGACCATAAGCCAGCTAGCTGGTGGGGTACAGGGGTTGTAACACATTGGAAGAAACTGACCATAAGCCAGCTAGCTGGTGGGGGTACAGGGGTTGTAACACATTGGAAGAAACTGACCATAAGCCAGCTAGCTGGTGGGGGTACAGGGGTTGTAACACATTGGAAGAAACTGACCATAAGCCAGCTAGCTGGTGGGGGTACAGGGGTTGTAACACATTGGAAGAAACTGACCATAAGCCAGCTAGCTGGTGGGGTACAGGGGTTGTAACACATTGGAAGAAACTGACCATAAGCCAGCTAGCTGGTGGGGGTACAGGGGTTGTAACACATTGGAAGAAACTGACCATAAGCCAGCTAGCTGGTGGGGTACAGGGTTGTAACACATTGGAAGAAACTGACCATAAGCCAGCTAGCTGGTGGGGGTACAGGGGTTGTAACACATTGGAAGAAACTGACCATAAGCCAGCTAGCTGGTGGGGGTACAGGGGTTGTAACACATTGGAAGAAACTGACCATAAGCCAGCTAGCTGGTGGGGGTACAGGGGTTGTAACACATTGGAAGAAACTGACCATAAGCCAGCTAGCTGGTGGGGGTACAGGGTTGTAACACATTGGAAGAAACTGACCATAAGCCAGCTAGCTGGTGGGGGTACAGGGTTGTAACACATTGGAAGAAACTGACCATAAGCCAGCTAGCTGGTGGGGGTACAGGGGTTGTAACACATTGGAAGAAACTGACCATAAGCCAGCTAGCTGGTGGGGGTACAGGGGTTGTAACACATTGGAAGAAACTGACCATAAGCCAGCTAGCTGGTGGGGGTACAGGGGTTGTAACACATTGGAAGAAACTGACCATAAGCCAGCTAGCTGGTGGGGGTACAGGGGTTGTAACACATTGGAAGAAACTGACCATAAGCCAGCTAGCTGGTGGGGGTACAGGGGTTGTAACACATTGGAAGAAACTGACCATAAGCCAGCTAGCTGGTGGGGTACAGGGGTTGTAACACATTGGAAGAAACTGACCATAAGCCAGCTAGCTGGTGGGGTACAGGGGTTGTAACACATTGGAAGAAACTGACCATAAGCCAGCTAGCTGGTGGGGTACAGGGGTTGTAACACATTGGAAGAAACTGACCATAAGCCAGCTAGCTGGTGGGGTACAGGGTTGTAACACATTGGAAGAAACTGACCATAAGCCAGCTAGCTGGTGGGGTACAGGGGTTGTAACACATTGGAAGAAACTGACCATAAGCCAGCTAGCTGGTGGGGGTACAGGGGTTGTAACACATTGGAAGAAACTGACCATAAGCCAGCTAGCTGGTGGGGTACAGGGGTTGTAACACATTGGAAGAAACTGACCATAAGCCAGCTAGCTGGTGGGGTACAGGGGTTGTAACACATTGGAAGAAACTGACCATAAGCCAGCTAGCTGGTGGGGTACAGGGGTTGTAACACATTGGAAGAAACTGACCATAAGCCAGCTAGCTGGTGGGGTACAGGGGTTGTAACACATTGGAAGAAACTGACCATAAGCCAGCTAGCTGGTGGGGGTACAGGGTTGTAACACATTGGAAGAAACTGACCATAAGCCAGCTAGCTGGTGGGGTACAGGGGTTGTAACACATTGGAAGAAACTGACCATAAGCCAGCTAGCTGGTGGGGGTACAGGGGTTGTAACACATTGGAAGAAACTGACCATAAGCCAGCTAGCTGGTGGGGGTACAGGGGTTGTAACACATTGGAAGAAACTGACCATAAGCCAGCTAGCTGGTGGGGGTACAGGGTTGTAACACATTGGAAGAAACTGACCATAAGCCAGCTAGCTGGTGGGGTACAGGGGTTGTAACACATTGGAAGAAACTGACCATAAGCCAGCTAGCTGGTGGGGTACAGGGGTTGTAACACATTGGAAGAAACTGACCATAAGCCAGCTAGCTGGTGGGGTACAGGGTTGTAACACATTGGAAGAAACTGACCATAAGCCAGCTAGCTGGTGGGGTACAGGGGTTGTAACACATTGGAAGAAACTGACCATAAGCCAGCTAGCTGGTGGGGTACAGGGTTGTAACACATTGGAAGAAACTGACCATAAGCCAGCTAGCTGGTGGGGGTACAGGGGTTGTAACACATTGGAAGAAACTGACCATAAGCCAGCTAGCTGGTGGGGTACAGGGGTTGTAACACATTGGAAGAAACTGACCATAAGCCAGCTAGCTGGTGGGGTACAGGGGTTGTAACACATTGGAAGAAACTGACCATAAGCCAGCTAGCTGGTGGGGGTACAGGGTTGTAACACATTGGAAGAAACTGACCATAAGCCAGCTAGCTGGTGGGGGTACAGGGTTGTAACACATTGGAAGAAACTGACCATAAGCCAGCTAGCTGGTGGGGTACAGGGGTTGTAACACATTGGAAGAAACTGACCATAAGCCAGCTAGCTGGTGGGGGTACAGGGTTGTAACACATTGGAAGAAACTGACCATAAGCCAGCTAGCTGGTGGGGGTACAGGGGTTGTAACACATTGGAAGAAACTGACCATAAGCCAGCTAGCTGGTGGGGTACAGGGGTTGTAACACATTGGAAGAAACTGACCATAAGCCAGCTAGCTGGTGGGGGTACAGGGTTGTAACACATTGGAAGAAACTGACCATAAGCCAGCTAGCTGGTGGGGGTACAGGGGTTGTAACACATTGGAAGAAACTGACCATAAGCCAGCTAGCTGGTGGGGTACAGGGGTTGTAACACATTGGAAGAAACTGACCATAAGCCAGCTAGCTGGTGGGGTACAGGGGTTGTAACACATTGGAAGAAACTGACCATAAGCCAGCTAGCTGGTGGGGGTACAGGGTTGTAACACATTGGAAGAAACTGACCATAAGCCAGCTAGCTGGTGGGGTACAGGGGTTGTAACACATTGGAAGAAACTGACCATAAGCCAGCTAGCTGGTGGGGTACAGGGGTTGTAACACATTGGAAGAAACTGACCATAAGCCAGCTAGCTGGTGGGGTACAGGGGTTGTAACACATTGGAAGAAACTGACCATAAGCCAGCTAGCTGGTGGGGGTACAGGGTTGTAACACATTGGAAGAAACTGACCATAAGCCAGCTAGCTGGTGGTACAGGGTTGTAACACATTGGAAGAAACTGACCATAAGCCAGCTAGCTGGTGGGGGTACAGGGGTTGTAACACATTGGAAGAAACTGACCATAAGCCAGCTAGCTGGTGGGGGTACAGGGTTGTAACACATTGGAAGAAACTGACCATAAGCCAGCTAGCTGGTGGGGGTACAGGGTTGTAACACATTGGAAGAAACTGACCATAAGCCAGCTAGCTGGTGGGGTACAGGGTTGTAACACATTGGAAGAAACTGACCATAAGCCAGCTAGCTGGTGGGGTACAGGGGTTGTAACACATTGGAAGAAACTGACCATAAGCCAGCTAGCTGGTGGGGTACAGGGGTTGTAACACATTGGAAGAAACTGACCATAAGCCAGCTAGCTGGTGGGGGTACAGGGGTTGTAACACATTGGAAGAAACTGACCATAAGCCAGCTAGCTGGTGGGGGTACAGGGGTTGTAACACATTGGAAGAAACTGACCATAAGCCAGCTAGCTGGTGGGGTACAGGGTTGTAACACATTGGAAGAAACTGACCATAAGCCAGCTAGCTGGTGGGGGTACAGGGGTTGTAACACATTGGAAGAAACTGACCATAAGCCAGCTAGCTGGTGGGGTACAGGGGTTGTAACACATTGGAAGAAACTGACCATAAGCCAGCTAGCTGGTGGGGTACAGGGTTGTAACACATTGGAAGAAACTGACCATAAGCCAGCTAGCTGGTGGGGTACAGGGGTTGTAACACATTGGAAGAAACTGACCATAAGCCAGCTAGCTGGTGGGGGTACAGGGTTGTAACACATTGGAAGAAACTGACCATAAGCCAGCTAGCTGGTGGGGGTACAGGGGTTGTAACACATTGGAAGAAACTGACCATAAGCCAGCTAGCTGGTGGGGTACAGGGGTTGTAACACATTGGAAGAAACTGACCATAAGCCAGCTAGCTGGTGGGGTACAGGGGTTGTAACACATTGGAAGAAACTGACCATAAGCCAGCTAGCTGGTGGGGTACAGGGGTTGTAACACATTGGAAGAAACTGACCATAAGCCAGCTAGCTGGTGGGGGTACAGGGGTTGTAACACATTGGAAGAAACTGACCATAAGCCAGCTAGCTGGTGGGGTACAGGGTTGTAACACATTGGAAGAAACTGACCATAAGCCAGCTAGCTGGTGGGGTACAGGGGTTGTAACACATTGGAAGAAACTGACCATAAGCCAGCTAGCTGGTGGGGGTACAGGGTTGTAACACATTGGAAGAAACTGACCATAAGCCAGCTAGCTGGTGGGGTACAGGGGTTGTAACACATTGGAAGAAACTGACCATAAGCCAGCTAGCTGGTGGGGGTACAGGGGTTGTAACACATTGGAAGAAACTGACCATAAGCCAGCTAGCTGGTGGGGTACAGGGTTGTAACACATTGGAAGAAACTGACCATAAGCCAGCTAGCTGGTGGGGTACAGGGTTGTAACACATTGGAAGAAACTGACCATAAGCCAGCTAGCTGGTGGGGTACAGGGTTGTAACACATTGGAAGAAACTGACCATAAGCCAGCTAGCTGGTGGGGGTACAGGGTTGTAACACATTGGAAGAAACTGACCATAAGCCAGCTAGCTGGTGGGGGTACAGGGGTTGTAACACATTGGAAGAAACTGACCATAAGCCAGCTAGCTGGTGGGGGTACAGGGTTGTAACACATTGGAAGAAACTGACCATAAGCCAGCTAGCTGGTGGGGGTACAGGGGTTGTAACACATTGGAAGAAACTGACCATAAGCCAGCTAGCTGGTGGGGTACAGGGGTTGTAACACATTGGAAGAAACTGACCATAAGCCAGCTAGCTGGTGGGGGTACAGGGTTGTAACACATTGGAAGAAACTGACCATAAGCCAGCTAGCTGGTGGGGTACAGGGGTTGTAACACATTGGAAGAAACTGACCATAAGCCAGCTAGCTGGTGGGGGTACAGGGGTTGTAACACATTGGAAGAAACTGACCATAAGCCAGCTAGCTGGTGGGGTACAGGGTTGTAACACATTGGAAGAAACTGACCATAAGCCAGCTAGCTGGTGGGGGTACAGGGGTTGTAACACATTGGAAGAAACTGACCATAAGCCAGCTAGCTGGTGGGGTACAGGGGTTGTAACACATTGGAAGAAACTGACCATAAGCCAGCTAGCTGGTGGGGGTACAGGGGTTGTAACACATTGGAAGAAACTGACCATAAGCCAGCTAGCTGGTGGGGTACAGGGGTTGTAACACATTGGAAGAAACTGACCATAAGCCAGCTAGCTGGTGGGGTACAGGGGTTGTAACACATTGGAAGAAACTGACCATAAGCCAGCTAGCTGGTGGGGGTACAGGGGTTGTAACACATTGGAAGAAACTGACCATAAGCCAGCTAGCTGGTGGGGTACAGGGGTTGTAACACATTGGAAGAAACTGACCATAAGCCAGCTAGCTGGTGGGGTACAGGGGTTGTAACACATTGGAAGAAACTGACCATAAGCCAGCTAGCTGGTGGGGGTACAGGGTTGTAACACATTGGAAGAAACTGACCATAAGCCAGCTAGCTGGTGGGGTACAGGGTTGTAACACATTGGAAGAAACTGACCATAAGCCAGCTAGCTGGTGGGGGTACAGGGGTTGTAACACATTGGAAGAAACTGACCATAAGCCAGCTAGCTGGTGGGGGTACAGGGTTGTAACACATTGGAAGAAACTGACCATAAGCCAGCTAGCTGGTGGGGGTACAGGGTTGTAACACATTGGAAGAAACTGACCATAAGCCAGCTAGCTGGTGGGGTACAGGGGTTGTAACACATTGGAAGAAACTGACCATAAGCCAGCTAGCTGGTGGGGTACAGGGGTTGTAACACATTGGAAGAAACTGACCATAAGCCAGCTAGCTGGTGGGGGTACAGGGGTTGTAACACATTGGAAGAAACTGACCATAAGCCAGCTAGCTGGTGGGGGTACAGGGTTGTAACACATTGGAAGAAACTGACCATAAGCCAGCTAGCTGGTGGGGTACAGGGGTTGTAACACATTGGAAGAAACTGACCATAAGCCAGCTAGCTGGTGGGGTACAGGGGTTGTAACACATTGGAAGAAACTGACCATAAGCCAGCTAGCTGGTGGGGGTACAGGGGTTGTAACACATTGGAAGAAACTGACCATAAGCCAGCTAGCTGGTGGGGGTACAGGGTTGTAACACATTGGAAGAAACTGACCATAAGCCAGCTAGCTGGTGGGGGTACAGGGTTGTAACACATTGGAAGAAACTGACCATAAGCCAGCTAGCTGGTGGGGGTACAGGGGTTGTAACACATTGGAAGAAACTGACCATAAGCCAGCTAGCTGGTGGGGTACAGGGGTTGTAACACATTGGAAGAAACTGACCATAAGCCAGCTAGCTGGTGGGGGTACAGGGGTTGTAACACATTGGAAGAAACTGACCATAAGCCAGCTAGCTGGTGGGGGTACAGGGGTTGTAACACATTGGAAGAAACTGACCATAAGCCAGCTAGCTGGTGGGGTACAGGGGTTGTAACACATTGGAAGAAACTGACCATAAGCCAGCTAGCTGGTGGGGGTACAGGGTTGTAACACATTGGAAGAAACTGACCATAAGCCAGCTAGCTGGTGGGGTACAGGGGTTGTAACACATTGGAAGAAACTGACCATAAGCCAGCTAGCTGGTGGGGTACAGGGGTTGTAACACATTGGAAGAAACTGACCATAAGCCAGCTAGCTGGTGGGGTACAGGGTTGTAACACATTGGAAGAAACTGACCATAAGCCAGCTAGCTGGTGGGGTACAGGGGTTGTAACACATTGGAAGAAACTGACCATAAGCCAGCTAGCTGGTGGGGGTACAGGGTTGTAACACATTGGAAGAAACTGACCATAAGCCAGCTAGCTGGTGGGGGTACAGGGGTTGTAACACATTGGAAGAAACTGACCATAAGCCAGCTAGCTGGTGGGGTACAGGGGTTGTAACACATTGGAAGAAACTGACCATAAGCCAGCTAGCTGGTGGGGTACAGGGTTGTAACACATTGGAAGAAACTGACCATAAGCCAGCTAGCTGGTGGGGGTACAGGGGTTGTAACACATTGGAAGAAACTGACCATAAGCCAGCTAGCTGGTGGGGGTACAGGGGTTGTAACACATTGGAAGAAACTGACCATAAGCCAGCTAGCTGGTGGGGTACAGGGGTTGTAACACATTGGAAGAAACTGACCATAAGCCAGCTAGCTGGTGGGGTACAGGGGTTGTAACACATTGGAAGAAACTGACCATAAGCCAGCTAGCTGGTGGGGTACAGGGTTGTAACACATTGGAAGAAACTGACCATAAGCCAGCTAGCTGGTGGGGTACAGGGTTGTAACACATTGGAAGAAACTGACCATAAGCCAGCTAGCTGGTGGGGGTACAGGGGTTGTAACACATTGGAAGAAACTGACCATAAGCCAGCTAGCTGGTGGGGTACAGGGGTTGTAACACATTGGAAGAAACTGACCATAAGCCAGCTAGCTGGTGGGGTACAGGGTTGTAACACATTGGAAGAAACTGACCATAAGCCAGCTAGCTGGTGGGGTACAGGGGTTGTAACACATTGGAAGAAACTGACCATAAGCCAGCTAGCTGGTGGGGGTACAGGGGTTGTAACACATTGGAAGAAACTGACCATAAGCCAGCTAGCTGGTGGGGTACAGGGGTTGTAACACATTGGAAGAAACTGACCATAAGCCAGCTAGCTGGTGGGGGTACAGGGTTGTAACACATTGGAAGAAACTGACCATAAGCCAGCTAGCTGGTGGGGTACAGGGTTGTAACACATTGGAAGAAACTGACCATAAGCCAGCTAGCTGGTGGGGGTACAGGGGTTGTAACACATTGGAAGAAACTGACCATAAGCCAGCTAGCTGGTGGGGTACAGGGTTGTAACACATTGGAAGAAACTGACCATAAGCCAGCTAGCTGGTGGGGGTACAGGGGTTGTAACACATTGGAAGAAACTGACCATAAGCCAGCTAGCTGGTGGGGGTACAGGGGTTGTAACACATTGGAAGAAACTGACCATAAGCCAGCTAGCTGGTGGGGGACAGGGGGTTGTAACACATTGGAAGAAACTGACCATAAGCCAGCTAGCTGGTGGGGGTACAGGGGTTGTAACACATTGGAAGAAACTGACCATAAGCCAGCTAGCTGGTGGGGTACAGGGGTTGTAACACATTGGAAGAAACTGACCATAAGCCAGCTAGCTGGTGGGGGTACAGGGGTTGTAACACATTGGAAGAAACTGACCATAAGCCAGCTAGCTGGTGGGGGTACAGGGGTTGTAACACATTGGAAGAAACTGACCATAAGCCAGCTAGCTGGTGGGGGTACAGGGTTGTAACACATTGGAAGAAACTGACCATAAGCCAGCTAGCTGGTGGGGTACAGGGTTGTAACACATTGGAAGAAACTGACCATAAGCCAGCTAGCTGGTGGGGTACAGGGGTTGTAACACATTGGAAGAAACTGACCATAAGCCAGCTAGCTGGTGGGGGTACAGGGGTTGTAACACATTGGAAGAAACTGACCATAAGCCAGCTAGCTGGTGGGGGTACAGGGGTTGTAACACATTGGAAGAAACTGACCATAAGCCAGCTAGCTGGTGGGGTACAGGGGTTGTAACACATTGGAAGAAACTGACCATAAGCCAGCTAGCTGGTGGGGGTACAGGGGTTGTAACACATTGGAAGAAACTGACCATAAGCCAGCTAGCTGGTGGGGTACAGGGTTGTAACACATTGGAAGAAACTGACCATAAGCCAGCTAGCTGGTGGGGTACAGGGTTGTAACACATTGGAAGAAACTGACCATAAGCCAGCTAGCTGGTGGGGGTACAGGGGTTGTAACACACATTGGAAGAAACTGACCATAAGCCAGCTAGCTGGTGGGGGTACAGGGGTTGTAACACATTGGAAGAAACTGACCATAAGCCAGCTAGCTGGTGGGGTACAGGGGTTGTAACACATTGGAAGAAACTGACCATAAGCCAGCTAGCTGGTGGGGGTACAGGGGTTGTAACACATTGGAAGAAACTGACCATAAGCCAGCTAGCTGGTGGGGGTACAGGGGTTGTAACACATTGGAAGAAACTGACCATAAGCCAGCTAGCTGGTGGGGTACAGGGGTTGTAACACATTGGAAGAAACTGACCATAAGCCAGCTAGCTGGTGGGGGTACAGGGGTTGTAACACATTGGAAGAAACTGACCATAAGCCAGCTAGCTGGTGGGGTACAGGGTTGTAACACATTGGAAGAAACTGACCATAAGCCAGCTAGCTGGTGGGGGTACAGGGGTTGTAACACATTGGAAGAAACTGACCATAAGCCAGCTAGCTGGTGGGGTACAGGGGTTGTAACACATTGGAAGAAACTGACCATAAGCCAGCTAGCTGGTGGGGGTACAGGGTTGTAACACATTGGAAGAAACTGACCATAAGCCAGCTAGCTGGTGGGGGTACAGGGTTGTAACACATTGGAAGAAACTGACCATAAGCCAGCTAGCTGGTGGGGGTACAGGGGTTGTAACACATTGGAAGAAACTGACCATAAGCCAGCTAGCTGGTGGGGTACAGGGTTGTAACACATTGGAAGAAACTGACCATAAGCCAGCTAGCTGGTGGGGGTACAGGGGTTGTAACACATTGGAAGAAACTGACCATAAGCCAGCTAGCTGGTGGGGTACAGGGTTGTAACACATTGGAAGAAACTGACCATAAGCCAGCTAGCTGGTGGGGGTACAGGGTTGTAACACATTGGAAGAAACTGACCATAAGCCAGCTAGCTGGTGGGGGTACAGGGTTGTAACACATTGGAAGAAACTGACCATAAGCCAGCTAGCTGGTGGGGGTACAGGGTTGTAACACATTGGAAGAAACTGACCATAAGCCAGCTAGCTGGTGGGGGTACAGGGGTTGTAACACATTGGAAGAAACTGACCATAAGCCAGCTAGCTGGTGGGGTACAGGGGTTGTAACACATTGGAAGAAACTGACCATAAGCCAGCTAGCTGGTGGGGGTACAGGGGTTGTAACACATTGGAAGAAACTGACCATAAGCCAGCTAGTGTAGCTGTGTAGCTGTCTATATGACTAGACTTATTGAGAGATATTCAGGTCCAAGGTCAGTCCGAGCTAGCAGCGTCTCCCTGTGAAACCAGCACCTACCGCAAACTCCGCGGACTGGGTGTCCGGCTGGGTCCCGACGGCTGCGACTCGGTCCCCGTGGTAGAGTCGTGTTGTTGCTGCTACTGGCACTCCTCTGCCACGAAGCAGGGTCAGCCATGGCCTGGCAGTGTGCAGAAGCATGGTTTTTTCCACCCCCAGCTAGCTAACTACCCACGGAGCTGGTAAGTGCAGAGATATCGGTTGTTGCTCGACCCACGGAGCACCGGTTTAACCAAAGGACGGTCCTTCTACCGCCGCCTGCTGGATGGGCGTGGGAAAACACGGGGGACAAATTGACCAAAAAACAGAATAACATTCAAAAAACCTTGCCAATTTCATTTGTATGTATTATTGGTATCCCTGACATATGTGTTATTTTTCGTGTCGAGGAGGTCGGACAGGGACAGTCCCCTGCATCGCCCACTAGGTGTGGACTGAGCTCCGCTAGAACATTCTGGGAGTCCGCCAAACCAGCAGACGGGGATGTCTCCACTCTCCATAAACTCTCCTTGGAAAAATACTCCCTTTTGTTGTCTACAATTCACTTTGACCTTTTCTTATGACGAACCACTGTCCTTGGGGCAACGTGAGATTTCATGCTGTCAAGAGGAGCCTTAGCTGTCCTTTCAATTTTATTTTAAGTGTTGCGAAGGCGCAATACATGACTAGGGTGGAAAGTGTCCTTCCGTGGGTTTTGGACATCTGTCAAGCCGGTTCGTCATATTGAAGTCGGAGCATTGCGCAGTAACAGGGTTTGATAAGATGTCTGGGAACTGCAGGTTCTTGTTGTGTGCCTTGCGTCGCTCTGTGTTGGGGACACAGGTGTCCAAGACCTCATTGTCCCAGAGTAGTGCCGCAGGGACCAGACCAGTAGCGGAGAGATGTGGCCGTCCGCGGTTCCATCACCACTGGACCGCCGCACTGAGACCCCGGCATCACAGCCTCTCCGCACTGCAGTCCCGACTCGGGCTACACTCAGAGGTCAGTGTCTGTGTGCTGCTACTCTTTCTATGACAAGGTATCCCCGCTGTCAATCCATTTTACGTGGTAGAAATATAGAGATGAATGTCATAACTTACCGCATGGTGCGTTAGTCAGGGGCCCCCTTCAGGGATGATGACTACCCACCTCTGCCAGACTACGACTCTAACCCAGGGCCGGAGAAGAAGGAGGTGTTTATCATTAGAGCTAAAGGACTTCCATGGTCCTGTACCACTGACGATCTCATACAGTTCTTCTCTGGTAAGCCCTCCATACACCATTCTCATGAAACTCAAGGGTCCGGTTTCCCAGTTATACGGTTATCCTCTGTTTCCCCTGCCGTGCTCCTGACTGTTATCCTCTGTTTCCCCCACCGTGCTCCTGACTGTTATCCTCTGTTTCCCCCACCGTGCTCCTGACTGTTATCCTCTGTTTCCCCCGCCGTGCTCCTGACTGTTATCCTCTGTTTCCCCCACCGTGCTCCTAACTGTTATCCTCTGTTTCCCCACCGTGCTCCTGACTGTTATCCTCTGTTTCCCCACCGTGCTCCTGACTGTTATCCTCTGTTTCCCCGCCCGTGCTCCTGACTGTTATCCTCTGTTTCCCGCCGTGCTCCTGACTGTTATCCTCTGTTTCCCCGCCGCGTGCTCTGACTGTTATCCCCGCTTCCCCACCGTGCTCCTGACTGTTATCCTCTGTTTCCCCCACCGTGCTCCTGACTGTTATCCTCTGTTTCCCCCACCATGGCCTGACTGTCATCCCCGTTTCCCCCACCGTGCTCCTGACTGTTATCCTCTGTTTCCCCACCGTGCTCTGACTGTTATCCTCTGTTTCCCACCGTGCTCCTGACTGTTATCCTCTGTTTCCCCACCGTGCTCCTGACTGTTATCCTCTGTTTCCCACCGTGCTCCTGACTGTTATCCTCTGTTTCCCCCACCGTGCTCCTGACTGTTATCCTCTGTTTCCCACCGTGCTCCTGACTGTTATCCTCTGTTTCCCCACCGTGCTCCTGACTGTTATCCCCCGTTTCCCCCACCGTGCTCCTGACTGTTATCCTCTGTTTCCCCCACCGTGCTCCTGACTGTTATCCTCTGTTTCCCCCACCGTGCTCCTGACTGTTATCCTCTGTTTCCCCCACCGTGCTCCTGACTGTTATCCTCTGTTTCCCCCACCGTGCTCCTGACTGTTATCCCCGTTTCCCCACCGTGCTCCTGACTGTTATCCTCTGTTTCCCCCACCGTGCTCCTGACTGTTATCCTCTGTTTCCCCGCCCGTGCTCCTGACTGTTATCCTCTGTTTCCCCACCGTGTTCTGACTGTTATCCTCTGTTTCCCCCCGTGCTCCTGCCTGTTATCCTCTGTTTCCCCACCGTGCTCCTAACTGTTATCCTCTGTTTCCCCACCGTGCTCCTGACTGTTATCCCCCGTTTCCCCACCGTGCTCCTGACTGTTATCCTCTGTTTCCCACCGTGCTCCTAACTGTTATCCTCTGTTTCCCCCACCGTGCTCCTGACTGTTAACCCCGTTTCCCACCGTGCTCCTGACTGTTATCCCCGTTTCCCCACCGTGCTCCTGACTGTTATCCTCTGTTTCCCCCGCCGTGCTCCTGACTGTTATCCTCTGTTTCCCCCGCCGTGCTCCTGACTGTTATCCTCTGTTTCCCCCACCGTGCTCCTGACTGTTATCCTCTGTTTCCCCCACCGTGCTCCTGACTGTTATCCCCCGTTTCCCCCACCGTGCTCCTGACTGTTATCCCCTGTTTGAAATGTCTGCACTTAGATTTTGGTGGGCTTGATAGGTACGTTCATTCTACTTCTCACTGTCCAGAGTGCCGTGTGCGTGACGGTGTGAAGGGAATCCACCTGACGGTGAACCGGGACGGGAAGCCAAACGGCCAGGCCTTTATAGAGCTGGAGCACGAAGAGGATGTCAGCAAGGCCCTGGAGAAACACAGACAGTACCTGGGACCACGCTATATAGAAGGTACTATAGACAGACAGTACCTGGGACCAGGCTATATAGAAGGTACTATAGACAGACAGTACCTGGGACCAGGCTATATAGAAGGTACTATAGACAGACAGTACCTGGGACCACGCTATATAGAAGGTACTATAGACAGACAGTACCTGGGACCAGGCTATATAGAAGGTACTATAGACAGACAGTACCTGGGACCAGGCTATATAGAAGGTACTATAGACAGACAGTACCTGGGACCAGGCTATATAGAAGGTACTATAGACAGACAGTACCTGGGACCAGGCTATATAGAAGGTACTACAGACAGACAGTACCTGGGACCACGCTATATAGAAGGTACTACAGACAGACAGTACCTGGGACCAGGCTATATAGAAGGTACTATAGACAGACAGTACCTGGGACCACGCTATATAGAAGGTACTACAGACAGACAGTACCTGGGACCACGCTATATAGAAGGTACTATAGACAGACAGTACCTGGGACCACGCTATATAGAAGGTACTATAGACAGACAGTACCTGGGACCAAGCTATATAGAAGGTACTATAGACAGACAGTACCTGGGACCACGCTATATAGAAGGTACTATAGACAGACAGTACCTGGGACCACGCTATATAGAAGGTACTATAGACAGGCAGTACCTGTACTCTCAGTACAGTACTCTCCACTGTGTCTCTCTGCTCCAACTCTCCACACTGTGTCTCTCTCTCTCTGTCTGCTCCAACCTCTTGTGTATGTACATTTGTGGACATTGGACAATAGGGTTCATATTTTTCTTCTGTTCAACAACAACCTCTTCCTCCAGTGTTTGAGGTGACGAACAGCGATGCGGAGGCCATCTTGAAGAAGTCAGTTCAGCTCCCAGCCAGAGACGGAGTGGTGCGGATCAGAGGTCTCCCCTACAGCTGCACCGAGACTGACGTCCTGCTCTTCTTCTCTGGTAGGACCCTTAACGGGCCTAGTTCACAACCCACTACCTTAACAGATATGTGGTTGTTGTGTTAAGTTCTTCCTAGTTGGGTTTTGTACTGTAAGGGCTGTAGCCAACTCTTCTTGTGGGTCATGTCAATCATAAGAGTAGTTTCAGCACACATACACATATTGAGCAGATTTTGTCGCGGGTGTAGCGAAATGCTTGTGATCCTAGCTCCAACAGTGCAGTAATATCTAACAATTCACAAGAATACACAACAACGTACACATGTAAAGTAACAGAATAGAACGAATACAGTATGGAACCAGGCTATCTTGTCCTCACCCAGGCCTGGATGTGGCGGAGGACGGGGTGACTCTCGTTACAGACCACAGAGGAAGGAACTCCGGGGAGGCCTATGTCCAGTTCCTAACCCAGGAGCAGGCCGACGCGGCCCTGACCAGAGACAGAGAAGTCATCGGAAACCGGTAGGAACACTCGTCACTTCAACCCCCCCTGGAGTTGATTTCTGCAGAAATCTAAATTAGCATAATACAAAATTAATCTCCCATCAAAATATTTCAGTTCTAATCTAGAGATACTTTTGGTCATGCAGTGTGTGGACGCCTGCTCGTCGAACATCTCATTAATATGGAGTTCGTCCCTCCTTTTTTTTGTTTTTGGGCTCCTGAGTGGCGCAGCGGTCTGAGGCACTGCGTCTCAGTGCTAGAGGCGTTACTACAGTCCCTGGTTCGAATCCAGGCTGTGTCACTTCCGGCCGTGATTGTGAGTCCCATAGGGCGGTGTACAATTGGCCCAGCGTCGTTTAGGCTTTGGCCGTCGTTGTAAATAAGAATTAGTATTTAACTGACTTGCCTACTTGAATAAAGGTTAAATATATATATAAATAAATACAAGAAAATATAGTTACTGCTATAACAGCCTCCACTCTTCTGGGAAGGCTTTCCACTAGATGTTGGAACATTGCTGCTATAACAGCCTCTACTCTTCTGGGAAGGCTTTCCACTAGATGTTGGAACATTACTGCTATAACAGCCTCCACTCTTCTGGGAAGGCTTTCCACTAGATGTTGGGACATGGCTGCTATAACAGCCTCCACTCTTCTGGGAAGGCTTTCCACTAGATGTTGGAACATTGCTGCTATAACAGCCTCCACTCTTCTGGGAAGGCTTTCCACTAGATGTTGGAACATAGCTGCTATAACAGCCTCCTCTCTTCTGGGAAGGCTTTCCACTAGATGTTGGGACATGGCTGCTATAACAGCCTCCACTCTTCTGGGAAGGCTTTCCACTAGATGTTGGAACATTGCTGCTATAACAGCCTCCACTCTTCTGGGCAGGCTTTCCACTAGATGTTGGAACATAGCTGCTATAACAGCCTCCACTCTTCTGGGAAGGCTTTCCACTAGATGTTGGAACATTACTGCTATAACATCCTCCACTCTTCTGGGAAGGCTTTCCACTAGATGTTGGAACATTGCTGCTATAACAGCCTCCACTCTTCTGGGAAGGCTTTCCACTAGATGTTGGAACATAGCTGCTATAACAGCCTCCACTCTTCTGGGAAGGCTTTCCACTAGATGTTGGAACATTACTGCTATAACATCCTCCACTCTTCTGGGAAGGCTTTCCACTAGATGTTGGAACATTGCTGCTATAACAGCCTCCACTCTTCTGGGAAGGCTTTCCACTAGATGTTGGAACATTGCTGCTATAACAGCCTCCACTCTTCTGGGAAGGCTTTCCACTAGATGTTGGAACATTACTGCTATAACAGCCTCCACTCTTCTGGGAAGGCTTTCCACTAGATGTTGGAACATTGCTGCTATAACAGCCTCCACTCTTCTGGGAAGGCTTTCCACTAGATGTTGGAACATTGCTGCTATAACAGCCTCCACTCTTCTGGGAAGGCTTTCCACTAGATGTTGGAACATTGCTGCTATAACAGCCTCCACTCTTCTGGGAAGGCTTTCCACTAGATGTTGGAACATTGCTGCTATAACAGCCTCCACTCTTCTGGGAAGGCTTTCCACTAGATGTTGGAACATTACTGCTATAACAGCCTCCACTCTTCTGGGAAGGCTTTCCACTAGATGTTGGAACATTACTGCTATAGCAGCCTCCACTCTTCTGGGAAGGCTTTCCACTAGATGTTGGAACATTACTGCTATAGCAGCCTCCACTCTTCTGGGAAGGCTTTCGACTAGATGTTGGAACATTGCTGCTATAGCAGCCTCCACTCTTCTGGGAAGGCTTTCGACTAGATGTTGGAACATAGCTGCAGGGACTTGCTTCCATTCAGCCACAAGAGCATTAGTGAGGTTGGGCACTGACGTTGGGCGATTAGGCCTCCTGGTTCACAGTCGGTGTTCCATTTCATCCCAAAGGTGTTCTATGGGGTTGAGGTCAGGGTTCTATGCAGGCCAGTCAAGTTCTTCCACACCGATCTCGACAAACCATTTCTGTATGGACCTCGCTTTGTTTATGGAGGCATTGCCATGCTGAAACAGGAAAGGGCCTTCCCCAGACGGTTGCCACAAAGTTTTAAGCACAGAATTGTCTAGAATGTCATTGTATGTTGTAGCGCTAAGATGTTTCCCATCACTGGGCCAAGCCTGAACCACGAAAAACAGCCCAGACCATTATTCCTCCTCCACCAAACTTTACAGTTGGCACTATGCATTGGGGCAGGTAGCGTTCTCCTGGCATCTGCCAGACACAGAGTCATCGTCGGACTGCCAGATGGTGAAGAGTGATTCATCACTCCAGAGAACGTCGTTTCCACTGCTCCAGAGTCCAATGGCAGTAAGCTTTACACCACTCCAGACCGACGCTTGGCATTGCACATGGTGATCCTAGGCTTGTGTGCGGCTGCTCCGCCATGGAAACCCATTTCATGAAGCTCCTGACGAACAGTTCTGAAGTTGCTTCCAGAGGTCGTTTGGAACTTGGTAGTGAGTGTTGCAACCGAGGACAGACGATTTTTACACGTTACGCACTTCTGTGAGCTTGTGTGGCGTACCACATTCGCTGTTGTTGCTCCGAGACGTTTCCACTTCACAATAACATCACTTACAGTTGACGGGGGGGGGCAGCTCTAGCAGGGCAGTGCCTTCCCCTTCCCCCCCTGGGAACAAATTAAGCAGAATAATACAAACTTAAAGTGAACAATTTCAATAATCCAAGTCCAATGGCTACAAAATGCTTTACAAATATTCATACAGACCAAGAAGCTCTCTCTTCCTAACAAAGGAACACTGGCTTTTATCCAGCTGGAGAAGGAGTCGGTCATTGAAGGAGTCGGTCGTTGAAGGAGTCGGTCGTTGAAGGAGTCGGTCGTTGAAGGAGTCGGTCGTTGAAGGAGTCGGTCATTGAAGGAGTCGGTCATTGAAGGCCGCTGTATCCCCTGACGAGAGGACGGGGTCAGATCTCCAATCATCGATGGGGCCGACCAATCAGCTGCTTAGAATTTCAGGAAGCCCTCCTGAAACGCGCATACAAACCCACAGCAACACAGCAACTGGGGAACGTAACACCCCAAAACACGCAAACTTCCAGTTCGCAATAACAAAACCCAACACGCATCCCCAGTTACTAAACCCGTGGCAGAGCGTGGGCGACCACATTCGCCGAACCCTTCACATAGTTCATCTGTATCCCTGTACAATCAGAGCTGACTGTCTACTCTGCAGAGCCCACCGCATAAGGTGGCAGTTCTGATTGTACGTTTGCTTCAAAAACACCAAAGGATTATGGTCCGTGAAGACCAGTACAGGCAAGGCACTGGAGCCCACATATCCCTCAAACTAAGGCTAGCAATAAAGCCAGCGTCTCTTGTTGAATGGTGGAATACCTTGACTGACACTTTCAACGCTTTCTTGTTTATCAATAAACCCACGTTCAGAGCTGACTGTCTACTCTGCTTTATGCTTAATGTATATTCAGACCTTGACCTTTACCCATGATCATGTCTTGACCGTCTCCTGGCCGTGTGACTGTGTCACCAGGTATGTCTCCTGACCGTGTGACTGTCACCAGGTATGTCTCCTGACCGTGTGATTGTGTCACCAGGTATGTCTCCTCACCATGTGACTGTGTCACCAGGTACATCGAGGTGTTCCCCAGTAGAAGGAGTGAGATCGGAGGTCGGAAGAAGACAGAGTCTGTTGAAGAAGGCAGAGACTCCAGAAAGAGTCAACCACACAGACCTGCAACACAGCCCCCCAGACATGGTGAGACAGACAGACACAGACAGACCTACAGCCCCCCAGACATGGTGAGACAGACAGACCTACAGCCCCCAAGACATGGTGAGACAGACAGACACAGACAGACCTACAGCCCCCCAGACATGGTGAGACAGACAGACCTACAGCCCCCAAGACATGGTGAGACAGACAGACACAGACAGACCTACAGCCCCCCAGACAGACAGACCTACAGCCCCCAAGACATGGTGAGACAGACAGACCTACAGCCCCCAAGACATGGTGAGACAGACAGACAGACCTACAGCCCCCAAGACATGGTGAGATAGACAGAAACAGACAGACCTACAGCCCCCCAGACATGGTGAGATAGACAGACACAGACAGACCTACAGCCCCCCAGACATGGTGAGACAGACAGACCTACAGCCCCCCAGACATGGTGAGACAGACAGACAGACACAGACAGACCTACAGCCCCCCAGACATGGTGAGACAGACAGACAGACCTACAGCCCCCAAGACATGGTGACAGACAGACCTACAGCCCCCAAGACATGGTGACAGACAGACCTACAGCCCCCAAGACATGGTGACAGACAGACAGACACAGACAGACCTACAGCCCCCCAGACATGGTGAGACAGACACAGACAGACCTACAGCCCCCCAGACATGGTGAGACAGACAGACACAGACAGACCTACAGCCCCCAAGACATGGTGAGATAGACAGACACAGACAGACCTACAGCCCCCCAGACATGGTGAGACAGACAGACCTACAGCCCCCAAGACATGGTGAGACAGACAGACACAGACAGACCTACAGCCCCCCAGACATGGTGAGACAGACAGACAGACCTACAGCCCCCAAGACATGGTGAGACAGACAGACCTACAGCCCCCCAGACATGGTGAGACAGACAGACACAGACAGACCTACAGCCCCCCAGACATGGTGAGACAGACAGACCTACAGCCCCCAAGACATGGTGAGACAGACAGACACAGACAGACCTACAGCCCCCCAGACATGGTGAGACAGACAGACAGACCTACAGCCCCCAAGACATGGTGAGACAGACAGATACAGCCCCCAAGACATGGTGAGACAGACAGACAGACCTACAGCCCCCAGGAGTGAGATCGGAGGTCGGAAGAAGACAGAGTCTGTTGAAGAAGGCAGAGACTCCAGAAAGAGTCAACCACACAGACCTGCAACACAGCCCCCCAGACATGGTGAGACAGACAGACACAGACAGACCTACAGCCCCCCAGACATGGTGAGACAGACAGACCTACAGCCCCAAGACATGGTGAGACAGACAGATACAGACAGACCTACAGCCCCCCAGACATGGTGAGACAGACAGACAGACCTACAGCACCCAAGACATGGTGACAGACAGACCTACAGCCCCCAAGACATGGTGACAGACAGACCTACAGCCCCCAAGACATGGTGACAGACAGACAGACACAGACAGACCTACAGCCCCCCAGACATGGTGAGACAGACACAGACAGACCTACAGCCCCCCAGACATGGTGAGACAGACAGACACAGACAGACCTACAGCCCCCAAGACATGGTGAGATAGACAGACACAGACAGACCTACAGCCCCCCAGACATGGTGAGACAGACAGACAGACAGACCTACAGCCCCCAAGACATGGTGAGACAGACAGACCTACAGCCCCCCAGACATGGTGAGACAGACAGACATGGTGAGACAGACAGACCTACAGCCCCCAAGACATGGTGAGACAGACAGACACAGACAGACCTACAGCCCCCCAGACAGACAGACCTACAGCCCCCAAGACATGGTGAGACAGACAGACCTACAGCCCCCAAGACATGGTGAGACAGACAGACAGACCTACAGCCCCCAAGACATGGTGAGATAGACAGAAACAGACAGACCTACAGCCCCCCAGACATGGTGAGATAGACAGACACAGACAGACCTACAGCCCCCCAGACATGGTGAGACAGACAGACCTACAGCCCCCCAGACATGGTGAGACAGACAGACAGACACAGACAGACCTACAGCCCCCCAGACATGATGAGACAGACAGACCTACAGCCCCCAAGACATGGTGAGACAGACAGACCTACAGCCCCCAAGACATGGTGAGACAGACAGACACAGACAGACCTACAGCCCCCCAGACATGGTGAGACAGACAGACACAGACAGACCTACAGCCCCCAAGACATGGTGAGACAGACAGACCTACAGCCCCCAAGACATGGTGAGACAGACAGACAGACCTACAGCCCCCAAGACATGGTGAGATAGACAGACACAGACAGACCTACAGCCCCCCAGACATGGTGAGACAGACACAGACAGACCTACAGCTCCCAAGACATGGTGAGATAGACAGACCTACAGCCCCCAAGACATGGTGAGACAGACAGACACAGACAGACCTACAGCCCCCAGACATGGTGAGACAGACAGACACAGACAGACCTACAGCCCCAAGACATGGTAGAGACAGACAGACCTACAGCCCCCAATACATGGTGAGACAGACAGACAGACCTACAGCCCCCAAGACATGGTGAGATAGACAGACACAGACAGACCTACAGCCCCCCAGACATGGTGAGACAGACACAGACAGACCTACAGCTCCCAAGACATGGTGAGATAGACAGACCTACAGCCCCCAAGACATGGTGAGATAGACAGACACAGACAGACCTACAGCCCCCCAGACATGGTGAGACAGACACAGACAGACCTACAGCTCCCAAGACATGGTGAGATAGACAGACCTACAGCTCCCAAGACATGGTGAGATAGACAGACACAGACAGACCTACAGCTCCCAAGACATGGTGAGATAGACAGACCTACAGCCCCCAAGACATGGTGAGTTAGACAGACACAGACAGACCTACAGCTCCCAAGACATGGTGAGATAGACAGACACAGACAGACCTACAGCTCCCAAGACATGGTGAGATAGACAGACACAGACAGACCTACAGCCCCCCAGACATGGTGAGATAGACAGACACAGACAGACCTACAGCCCCCCAGACATGGTGAGACAGACACAGACAGACCTACAGCTCCCAAGACATGGTGAGATAGACAGACCTACAGCTCCCAAGACATGGTGAGATAGACAGACCTACAGCCCCCAAGACATGGTGAGATAGACAGACACAGACAGACCTACAGCCCCCCAGACATGGTGAGACAGACACAGACAGACCTACAGCTCCCAAGACATGGTGAGATAGACAGACCTACAGCTCCCAAGACATGGTGAGATAGACAGACACAGACAGACCTACAGCTCCCAAGACATGGTGAGATAGACAGACCTACAGCCCCCAAGACATGGTGAGTTAGACAGACACAGACAGACCTACAGCTCCCAAGACATGGTGAGATAGACAGACACAGACAGACCTACAGCTCCCAAGACATGGTGAGATAGACAGACACAGACAGACCTACAGCCCCCCAGACATGGTGAGATAGACAGACACAGACAGACCTACAGCCCCCCAGACATGGTGAGACAGACACAGACAGACCTACAGCTCCCAAGACATGGTGAGATAGACAGACCTACAGCTCCCAAGACATGGTGAGATAGACAGACACAGACAGACCTACAGCTCCCAAGACATGGTGAGATAGAGCAGACCTACAGCCCCCAAGACATGGTGAGTTAGACAGACACAGACAGACCTACAGCTCCCAAGACATGGTGAGATAGACAGACACAGACAGACCTACAGCTCCCAAGACATGGTGAGATAGACAGACACAGACAGACCTACAGCTCCCAAGACATGGTGAGATAGACAGACACAGACAGACCTACAGCCCCCAAGACATGGTGAGACAGACAGACTGTTTTCTTAAAATGTGTCACGTCCTTTAGTGTTGATTTGACTTCTGTGATGAAAATGAACAGAGGGTAGATGTCCAGATGGATGTTCCATGGTTGTTATTTATTTCAGGGTCTCATCCGGTATCTTCTCTGCCCCAACACTTTGTTCACATGAGAGGACTGCCCTTCCAAGCCACAGGAGAAGACATCGTTCAGGTATTATTTGCGTGGTGTCCCACTACCGTGCTGTCTCCGAGCGAGACCGCGCTGTCTCCGAGCGAGACCGCGCTGTCTCCGAGCGAGACCGCGCTGTCTCCGAGCGAGACCGCGCTGTCTCCGAGCGAGACCGCGCTGTCTCCGAGCGAGACCGCGCTGTCTCCGAGCGAGACCGTGCTAACTAGCGTCAGAGAAGTTTGAACAAAACGATGACTTTCCGTAAACACTCGAGATTCAGAACAATGATATTGCTCTGTTAGTTCTTCTCCCCGTTAGCGCTGTCGAGGATTCTGGTGGAGTTCGGTCCAGACGGGAGGGCCAGCGGAGAGGCTGATGTTTACTTCACATCTCACCACGATGCCGTCTCAGCTATGACCCGGGACAAGGCACACATGCGTACGTCCGTCTATCAGTCAAAAGTTTTACAACACCTCAAGGGTTTTTTCTTTATTTTGACTATTTTCTACATTGTAGAATAATAGTGAAGACATCAAAACTATGAAATAACACATATGGAATCATGTAGCAACCAAAAAAAGTGTTAAACAAATCAAAATATATTTTATATTTGAGATTCTTCAAAGTAGCCACCCTTTGCCTTGATGACAGCTTTGCACACTCTTGGCATTCTCTCAACCAGCTTCATGAGGAATGCTTTTCCAACAGTCCAAAGGACAGATTTCCACCGGTCTAATATCTGTTGCTTGTCTCTTGGTAACTAATGAACTTATCCTCTGCAGCAGAGGTAACTCTGGGTCTTCCTTTCCTGTGGCGGTCCTCATGAGAGCCAGTTTCATTATAACGCTTGATGTTTTTTTGCGACTGCACTTGAAGAAACGTTCAAAGTTCTTGAAATGTTCCGTATTGACTGACCTTCATGTCTTAAAGTAATGATGGACTGTCATTTCTCTTTGCTTATTTGAGCTGTTCTTACCAAATAGGGCTATCTTCTGTAAACCAACCCTACCTTGTCACAACACAACTGATTGGCTCAAACACATTAAGAAGGAAAGAAATTCCACAAATGAACTTTTAACAAGGCACACCTGTTAATTGAAATGCATTCCAGGTGACTAACTCATGAAGCTGGTTGAGAGAATGCCAAGAGTGTGCAAAGCTGTCATCAAGGCAAAGGGTGGCTACTTTGAAGAATCTCAAATATAAAATATATTTTGATGTGTTTAACCCTTTTTTGGTTACTACATGATTCCATATGTGTTATTTCATAGTTTTGATGTCTTCACTATTATTCTACAATGTATAAAATAGTAAAAATAAAGAAACCCTTGAATGAGTAGGTGTTCTAAAACTTCTAACCTGTTTTTGCTTTGTCATTATGGGGTATTGTGATGTCATTATGGGGTATTGTGATGTCATTATGGGGTATTGTGAGTAGACTGATGAGGGGGGGGGACGATTTAATCCATTTTAGAATAAAATGAAAAGTCAAGGGGTCTGAATATTTTCCCGAATGCCCTGTATAATCCTGTATACTCCTAGAAGCAGCATGTCACCCTGAACTAGGGGGACCACATGTCCTGGATCGTGCGGGACAGTCCCACATTTCGGCCATTTGTCTGATATTCTGAGCCGTGCAAGATGAGACGTAGGCCAATCACATTTGTCAAAATCCTTTCGGGCTAAACTTGCAGGGGACAGTGAGTTAACTAGCCTACTTACTGAAAGCTTGCTTCTAACCAGAAGCTACAGAACTAACTAAATAGCTATATTAAACTGAAAGGTAATTTTTCTTTTTCATCATTTGTGAGGCTCTCTGCTCGTTAGTTGCTCGTTCAACATCGTAGTTTCTACCTCACTAAATCCCATTGTAGAATTCTCCCATCCTAACTGTTTCACATTCACTGACAACAACCAGAAAGGTTTCCTTGGACAAATATTTGCCCAGTTTTTCCTAAAAATGTGGTCTCGGGTTTCTGCATCGCCAACGTGCGCTTCAATTATCCAAAAGGTTGGCTGGTCTTCATTGAAGAGCCGTTGAACACACCGATTGGCACCTGTGTTTTTCTGTTGCTCATTATAAAAAGTAGATTTCAGTCTTGTTTCCTGATCAATTCCGTGTTTTGGTTTATGATGTTTGTCCCCCATGAGATACTGAAGCCGATTTTTACTTCCTCAAAATCCCCAGAATGAATCTAAGATAATTCAAGAAATCAGTAATAGATGTTCAAGTGTTTGCCGAGGATGTTGCAGTTGTTTTGCATCTGTCCAAAGGTGTTTGGCGCAGTATTTTTCAAGTACATTTCTTTTTTGCCGAGCAGGTTTGTCTCACTGCCTATGCTATTGGATAGAGAGCGATCGCCACAGCTGTTCAGCCAATGTTAGTGAACAAATGGACATCAAATCAAAACCCAATGGATGTTCCAAAGTCCGTTTTAGACAAGACTGACTTCATGACCAACATTAACCGATTTTACACTTTGTAGTCAGTTTTGACGCTTATACTGAAAATTGGCCGTTTTTCAAGGGATTCCTTGATTTATAAAGTCAGTCGCTCTTTAAAGTCCTGTAGATCACGTCATTATTCCCTTTTCTCTTTACAAAACGCTCTACTACACAAGCTTCCAACTTACCTAACTTTGTTGTTAAAGTATAAAAACATGAGATGCCAAACCCGTTCACTGGGTTGATTCTTGAGGTTCGCCGGTAAATCAGTTTTAATGCCCCCATTTAAAAAAAATTTACCTACAGAACTACCTGCGCCTTGATTCCCTGGTGCCCCTAGGGCAGTTGATTCCCTGGTGCCCCTAGGGCAGTTGATTCCCTGGTGCCCCTAGGGCAGTTGATTCCCTGGTGCCCCTAGGGCAGTTGATTCCCCGGTGCCCCTAGGGCAGTTGATTCCCCGGTGCCCCTAGGGCAGTTGATTCCCCGGTGCCCCTAGGGCAGTTGATTCATTTAACAAATTCTGTTGAATTTGTTAAATGAGAATAGCATTTGTTTCGATTAAATTAAAAAAACAAATACATTGTTTGTAGTAAAAAAAAAGAATTGTAACCTGTAGTTATTTATTTGTGTATTCATGTAGGCTACGCTGTACCGCAAAATCATCCTGCTGTCCCGCATATGGGTATTTTAAACGTGGTCGCCCTACCCTGAACCCGTTTCCCTTTTGTCTGTGCAGAAGAGCGATACATCGAGTTGTTCCTGAATTCAACATCATCGGACGAGGGGGAATGAAGTTTCCCAGGTTGGTCTGAAGTAAATATTTAGTTTCTAGGTTACTATTGAGATATATTCCTAGATTGAACATCGTCATATTGTAATATGACGATAAGACATCAAGTGGATAATATTGGCTTACTGATTTTTAGGCTCTGAGTCTGTTGTGATTCTGTCTGCAGGGATTCTTGGTCGGAGGGCATGTGGATCAGTGTTGTTGTGGTGAAAATCCCCATCGACTGGATGCGTCACCATCTGTAAGGGCGTGGAAATGATGAATATAATAATAAACTACATTTGATCAATCTGACTCCATTTTAATTTGTCAATAAATGCAACAGGCCCTGTATGTCCCCGGAGGAATCTAGTCAAGGTAGAGCTTTCCATCACCTCCCGCTATAATGAGCATCTTAACTTGCACCGTTCTGCATTCATTAAGAGATACAAATAGCTAATCCTGCCGATCAACGTTCTAGCATTCATTTATTGAGGCAAGCAGATCAGAGATGTCCAGGTGGAACCCACAGTATGGGAAGATAACTACCAATAGGGAATTATAAACGTATAGTCCCCAAAAAAAGGACACTGTAAAACAAGAATGCATTTTACTCAATTAGTCACAAAATAATGAATTCAAACAGTCTGTGTACATGACACGTTACAGTCTACCACCAATAGGCTGACTGAACGTGGTGACACGTTACAGTCTACCACCAATAGGCTGACAGAACGTGGTGACACGTTACAGTCTACCACCAATAGGCTGACTGAGCGTGGTGACACGCTACAGTCTACCACCAATAGGCTGACTGAACGTGGTGACACGTTACAGTCTACCACCAATAGGCTGACTGAACGTGGTGACACGTTAGTCTACCACCAATAGGCTGACTGAACGTGGTGACACGTTACAGTCTACCACCAATAGGCTGACTGAACGTGGTGACACGTTACAGTCTACCACCAATAGGCTGACTGAACGTGGTGACACGTTACAGTCTACCACCAATAGGCTGACAGAGCGTGGTGACACGTTACAGTCTACCACCAATAGGCTGACTGAACGTGGTGACACGTTACAGTCTACCACCAATAGGCTGACAGAACGTGGTGACACGTTACAGTCTACCACCAATAGGCTGACTGAACGTGGTGACACGTTACAGTCTACCACCAATAGGCTGACTGAACGTGGTGACACGTTACAGTCTACCACCAATAGGCTGACTGAACGTGGTGACACGTTACAGTCTACCACCAATAGGCTGACAGAACGTGGTGACACGTTACAGTCTACCACCAATAGGCTGACTGAACGTGGTGACACGTTACAGTCTACCACCAATACAGTAGGGAGTCATTTAGCAGACTCTCTTATCCAGAGCCACTTACAGTAGGGAGTCATTTAGCAGACTCTCTTATCCAGAGCCACTTACAGTAGGGAGTCATTTAGCAGACTCTCTTATCCAGAGCCACTACAGTAGGGAGTCATTTAGCAGACTGTTTTATCCAGAGACTTACAGTAGGGAGTCATTTAGCAGACTCTCTTATCCAGAGAGACTTACAGTAGTGAGTCATTTAGCAGACTCTCTTATCCAGACACTTACAGTAGGGAGTCATTTAGCAGACTGTCTTATCCAGAGAGACTACAGTAGTGAGTCATTTAGCAGACTGACCCAGAGCCACTACAGTAGGGAGTCATTTAGCAGACTCTCTTACCCAGAGCCACTTACAGTAGGGAGTCATTTAGCAGACTCTTATCCAGAGCCTTACAGTAGGGAGTCATTTAGCAGACTCTCTTATCCAGAGAGACTTACAGTAGTGAGTCATTTAGCAGACTCTCTTATCCAGAGCCACTTACAGTAGGGAGTCATTTAGCAGACTCTCTTATCCAGAGCCACTTACAGTAGGGAGTCATTTAGCAGACTCTCTTATCCAGAGCCACTACAGTAGGGAGTCATTTAGCAGACTGTTTTATCCAGAGACTTACAGTAGGGAGTCATTTAGCAGACTCTCTTATCCAGAGAGACTTACAGTAGTGAGTCATTTAGCAGACTCTCTTATCCAGACACTTACAGTAGGGAGTCATTTAGCAGACTGTCTTATCCAGAGAGACTACAGTAGTGAGTCATTTAGCAGACTGACCCAGAGCCACTACAGTAGGGAGTCATTTAGCAGACTCTCTTACCCAGAGCCACTTACAGTAGGGAGTCATTTAGCAGACTCTCTTATCCAGAGCCACTTACAGTAGGGAGTCATTTAGCAGACTCTCTTATCCAGAGCCACTTACAGTAGGGAGTCATTTAGCAGACTCTCTTATCCAGAGACTTACAGTAGGGAGTCATTTAGCAGACTCTCTTATCCAGAGACTTACAGTAGGGAGTCATTTAGCAGACTCTCTTATCCAGAGCCACTACAGTAGGGAGTCATTTAGCAGACTCTTATCCAGAGACTTACAGTAGGGAGTCATTTAGCAGACTCTCTTATCCAGAGAGACTTACAGTAAGGAGTCATTTAGCAGACTCTCTTATCCAGAGACACATACAGTAGGGAGTCATTTAGCAGACTGTCTTATCCAGAGACTTACAGTAGGGAGTCATTTAGCACTCTCTTATCCAGAGACACTTACAGTAGGGAGTCATTTAGCAGACTCTCTTATCCAGAGACACTACAGTAGGGAGTCATTTAGCACTCTCTTATCCAGAGACACTTACAGTAGGGAGTCATTTAGCAGACTGTCTTATCCAGAGACTTACAGTAGGGAGTCATTTAGCAGACTCTCTTATCCAGAGACACTTACAGTAGGGAGTCATTTAGCAGACTCTCTTATCCAGACACTTACAGTAGGGAGTCATTTAGCAGACTCTTATCCAGAGACTTACAGTAGGGAGTCATTTAGCAGACTCTCTTATCCAGAGACACTTACAGTAGGGAGTCATTTAGCAGACTCTCTTATCCAGACACTTACAGTAGGGAGTCATTTAGCAGACTGTCTTATCCAGAGACACTACAGTAGGGAGTCATTTAGCAGACTGACCCAGAGCCACTTACTGTCAGGAACATGCATGTGTTGTAATTCAGTCACAGTTCCTAATCTCAGTGGATGGTGTCAGAGAGGAGATATTGTAGATAACTACAGTATAAATGAATACAAGGCTTGGAAAAACTTTATCAGTTTATTGTCGGAAACATTTACATCTGGTCTTGAGTATCAGATTATTTCATTTGTCTCTAATATCACCCAGATAATTACTGAGCCGGCAGACAATCAATATAATCCCTTTTCTGTAATTTTAATGATTAAAATGTTTTAATTAAAAGTTGTAGACAACGTGGCATTTTGTCCCGCTGTTGGCAAACCAAAGCATCGCACCAAATTCAGATCAACCATGAACAGCTCAATGTTTCACCGAAATCTCATATCTGATAAAACCTCCATCCGTAAGTTCTACTTTGAATGCTTCACAATAAATGTTTTGAGTAAAAGCCACAAGTACTGACTAAATACTGTGATCAGTTCGGATACGTGCAAAACACTCAGCTTTTCACCTAACCTCGAGAACATAAAACACAACCTGGGACCTGAACGGTTTGTGCCATCATTCCACTCTTAGCCCCTCCTTGCCATATGCCAAACATGGTTTGAATAGCAAAAAACAGATCTGGGACCAGGCTATGAAAATATATGCTTTCTAATGGAGTCCATGAAGCTGTCAGACGTCTGAAACCGTTAGAGATGAGAAGCTTAAAGTCAGTTTTGAGTCCATGAAGCTGTCAGACGTCTGAAACCGTTAGAGATGAGAAGCTTAAAGTCAGTTTTGAGTCCATGAAGTCAAAGCTGCACTGCAGAAATCACTACCCTATTTCCTGGTCGCTAAAATTCTAATATTTCACCTCATTTCAGTTTGTGACAAAAAACAATAATTTATGTTGTAGAGAATCATTGTTCAATCTAAACCACTGAAATATATTTTCCATGACCAAAAATATTGTATTTTCAGCTATTTCTAGCTGGTGTAAAAAAAACCACAAAACTGAAAGTAAAATATGCAAAAACGGGAAGCATAGAAATAGTGTGCATAGAACACATCTACCGCTTCTGACTTGCTTTTAATGAAATTGACAACTCTATAACTCACATTTCTATGTGAAATTGGTCGGGTCGCCCCAAAAAGTTTCATATTGCAGCGTTAAGTTGTCGGACAAAGTCGTCTTGTCCCTTTAGATACTTTGGCAGTGAACGACACTGCACTCCAGAGAGAGATGAGGAAGGAGTGTGTGTCTCTCAGGGTGGGCTGGATGCATACTGCTGCAGTAGCTGAGAGTAGCAGGAGTCACAGACGTGTTCAGGGTTGATGGAAGAGGGAAGAGGAAGCTCATTGGCCAGACAGCGGTCACAGAACACCCCTCCACAGTTAGCACACCGTCTCTATAGAGAGAAGAGAAACAGTCAATACACCGTCTCTATAGAGAAACAGTCCATACACCGTCTCTATCTAGAGAAGAGAAACAGTCCATACACCGTCTCTATAGAAAGGAGAGAAACAGTCCATACACCGTCTCTGTAGAGAAACAGTCCATACACCGTCTCTGTAGAGAAACAGTCCATACACCGTCTCTGTAGAGAAACAGTCCATACACCGTCTCTGTAGAGAAACAGTCCATACACAGTCTCTGTAGAGAAACAGTCCATACACCGTCTCTGTAGAGAAACAGTCCATACACCGTCTCTGTAGAGAAACAGTCCATACACCGTCTCTGTAGAGAAACAGTCCATACACCGTCTCTATAGAGAGAAGAGAAACAGTCAATACACCGTCTCTATAGAGAAACAGAAACTGTCAATACACCGTCTCTATAGAGAAGAGAAACTGTCAATACACCGTCTCTATAGAGAAACTGTCAATACACCGTCTCTATAGAGAAGAGAAACTGTCAATACACCGTCTCTATAAAGAAACAGAAACTGTCAATACACTGTCTCTATAGAGAAACTGTCAATACACCGTCTCTATAGAGAAGAGAAACTGTCAATACACCGTCTCTATAGAGAAGAGAAACTGTCAATACACTGTCTCTATAGAGAAGAGAAAACAGTCAATACACCGTCTCTAGAGAGAAACAGTCAATACACCGTCTCTAGAGAGAAACAGTCAATACACCGTCTCTAGAGAGAAACAGTCAATACACCGTCTCTAGAGAGAAACAGTTAATACACCGTCTCTATAGAGAAGAGAAACAGTCAATACACTGTCTCTATAGAGAGAAGAGAAACTGTTAATACACCGTCTCTATAGAGAAACAGTCAATACACCGTCTCTATAGAGAAACAGTTAATACACCGTCTCTATAGAGAAACAGTTAATACACCGTCTCTAGAGAGAAGAGAAACTGTCAATACACTGTCTCTAGAGAGAAAGTCAATACACCGTCTCTATAGAGAAACTGTCAACACACCGTCTCTATAGAGAAACTGTCAATACACCGTCTCTATAGAGAAACAGTCAATAGACCGTCTCTAGAGAGAAGATAACAGTCAATAGACCGTCTCTATAGAGAAGAGAAAACAGTCAATACACCGTCTCTGGAGAGAAACAGTCAATAGACCGTCTCCAGAGAGAAGAGAAACAGTCAATACACCGTATCTATAGAGAAACAGAAACAGTCAATACACCATCTCTATAGAGAAACTGTCAATACACCGTCTCTATAGAGAAGAGAAACAGTCAATACACCGTCTCTATAGAGAAGAGAAACAGTTAATACACCGTCTCTATAGAGAGAAGAGAAACTGTCAATACACGTCTCTATAGAGAGAAGAGAAACAGTCAATACACCGTCTCTAGAGAGAAACAGTCAATACACCGTCTCTATAGAGAAACAGTCAATACACCGTCTCTATAGAGAAACAGTCAATACACCGTCTCTATAGAGAAACAGTTAATACACCGTCTCTATAGAGAAACAGTCAATACACCGTCTCTATAGAGAAACAGTTAATACACCGTCTCTATAGAGAAACAGTTAATACACCGTCTCTATAGAGAAACAGTTAATACACCGTCTCTATAGAGGAAGTCAATACACCGTCTCTATAGAGAAACAGTCAATACACCGTCTCTATAGAGGAAGTCAATACACCGTCCCTACAGAGAAACAGTTAATACACCGTCTCTATAGAGAAACAGTTAATACACCGTCTCTATAGAGAGAAGAGAAACAGTCAATACACCGTCTCTAGAGAGAAACAGTCAATACACCGTCTCTATAGAGAAACAGTTAATACACCGTCTCTATAGAGAAACAGCCAATACACCGTCTCTATAGAGAAACAGTCAATACACCGTCTCTATAGAGAAACAGTCAATACACCGTCTCTATAGAGAAACAGTCAATACACCGTCTCTATAGAGGAAGTCAATACACCATCCCTACAGAGAAACAGTTAATACACCGTCTCTATAGAGAAACAGTCAATACACCGTCTCTATAGAGAAACAGTCCACCGTCTCTAGAGAGAAGAGAAACAGTTAATGTTTTAAAACAGGAGGATTTAATGCAGAACTTGATGTTCAGTAACCAGTTGAAACAGAGACTGCAGAGAACTGCAGAGATGCACCACTTCCACATTGACTCTTCTAGGGCAGCTCAGGGTGAGGATCAACGGGGATGTAAACACTGGATTGAGACACGGTCAGTGTATCCCTTCAGTTTGAGGAAGCCATTATGCCTGAAGAAGAAGTGGTTAGGCGTAGGTGGTGTACCTTGGCGTTAGTCATGGGCGCGTCCTGTTCACATAGAGAGCAGATGGATGCCTGGCTGATCTCAAGACAAGACTGGTCCTGGAAAGGAGAACATCTGAATTCATTATATTGTACATATTTAACATTATTGTGCATTGGGAAAGTATTCAGACCCCTTCCCTTTTTCTACATGTTGTTACAGCCTTATTCTAAAATGGATTTAAAAAAAAACAACAACTCTACAATCTACACACACTACCCCATACCGACACACTACCCCATACCGACACACTACCCCATACCGACACACTACATAAGTATTCAGACCCTTTGCTATGAGACTGAGCTCAGATCATCCTTGAGATGTTTCTACAACTTGATTGGAGTCCACCTGTGGTAAATTCAATTGGTTGGACATGATTTGGAAAGACACACACCTGTCCATATAAGGTCTCACAGTTGACAGAGCAAAAACCAAGCCATGAGGTTGAATTGTCCGTAGAGCTCCGAGACAGGATTGTGTCGAGGCACAGATCAGGGGAAGGGTACCAAAACATTTCTGCAGCATTGAAGGTCCCCAAGAACAGAGTGGCCTCCATCATTATTAAATGGAAGAAGTTTGGAACCACCAAGACTCTTCCTAGAGCTGGCCGCCCGGCCAAACTGAGCAATCAGGGGAGAAGGACCTTGATCAGGGAGGTGACCAAGAACCCGATGGTCACTCTGACAGAGCTCCAGAGTTCCTCTGTGGAGATGGGAAAACCTTCCAGAAGGACAATCATCTCTGCAGCACTCCACCAATCAGGCCTTTATGGTAGAGTGGCCAGACGGAAGCCACTCCTCAGTAAAGAGCACATGACAGCCTCCTTGGAGTTTGCCAAAAGGCACCTAAAGGACTGTCAGACCATGAGAAACAAGACTCTATGGTCTGATTAAATCAAGATTGAACTCTTTATCCTGAATGTCCTTCCCTACGGTGAAGCATGGTGGTGGCAGCATCATGCTGTGGGGATGTTTTTCAGTGGCAGGGACTGGGAGACTAGTCAGGATCAAGGGAAAGATGAACGGAATAAAGTACAGAGAGATCCTTGATGAAAACCTTCTTCAGAGCGCTCAGGACCTCAGACTGGGGCGAAGGCTCACTTTCCAACAGGACAACGACCCTAAGCACACAGCCAAGACAACGCAGGAGTGGCTTCGGGACAAGTCTCGGAATATCCTTGAGTGGCCCAGCCAGAGCTCGGACTTGAACCCAATCGAACATCTCTGGAGAGACCTGAAAATAGCTGTGCAGCAACGCTCCCCATCCAACCTGACAGAGCTTGAGAGGATCTGCAGAGAAGAATGGGAGAAACTCCCCAAATACAGGTGTGCCAAGCTTGTAGCGTCATACCCAAGAAGACTCGAGGCTGTAATCTCTGCCAAAGGTGCTTCAACAAAGCACTGAGTAAAGGATCTGAATACTTATGTAAATGTTTTATTTTTTATAAACTTGCAAAAATAAATATATAAAAAACATTTTTGCTTCGTCATTACGGGGTATTTTGTGGCAAAAAAAACGATGTAATAGATTTTAGAATAAGGCTGTAACGTAATAAAATGTGGAAAAGGTCAAGGGGTCTGAATACTTTCTGAATGCAGTGTATTTAACACTTCAAAATGGTAGAAACAAACATGTTATACATACAGTTGAAGTCGGAAGTTTACATACACCTTAGCCAAATACATTTAAACTCAGTTTTTCACAATTCCTGACATTTAATCCTAGTAAGAATTCCCTGTCTTAGGTCAATTAGGATCACCACTTTATTTTAAGAATGTGAAATGTCAGAATAGTAGTAGAGAGAATTATTTATTTCAGCTTTTATTTATTTCATCACATTCCCAGTGGGTCAGAAATGTACATGCACTCAATTAGTATTTGGTAGCATTGCCTTTAAATTGTTTAACTTGTCTCAAATGTTTCGGGTAGCCTTCCACAAGCTTCCCACAATAAGTTGGGTGTTTTTTGGCCCATTCCTCCTGACAGAGCTGGTGTAACTGAGTCAGGTTTGTAGGCCTCCTTGCTCGCACACACTTTTTCAGTTCTGCCCACAACATGTCTATAGGATTGAGGTCAGGGCTTTGTGATGGCCACTCCAATACCTTGACTTTGTTGTCCTTAAGCCATTTTGCCACAACTTTGGAAGTATGCTTGGGGTCATTGTCCATTTGGAAGACCCATTTGCGACCAAGCTTTAACTTCCTGACTGATGTCTTGAGATGTTGCTTCAATATATCCACATCATTTTCCTTCCTCTTGATGCCATCTATTTTGTGAAGTGCACCAGTCCCTCCTGCAGCAAAGCACCCCCACAACATGATGCTGCCACCCCCGTGCTTCACGGTTGGGATGGTGTTCTTCGGCTTGCAAGCCTCCCCTTTTTCCTCCAAACATAACGATGGTCATTATGGCCAAACAGTTCTATTTTTGTTTCATCAGACCAGAGGACATTTCTCCAAAAAGTACGATCTTTGTCCCCATGTGCATTTGCAAACCGTAGTCTGTCTTTTTTATGGCGGTTTTGGAGCAGTGGCTTCTTCCTTGCTGAGCGGCCTTTCAAGTTATTTCGATATAGGACTTGTTTTACTGTGGATATAGATACTTTTGTACCTGTTTCCTCCAGCATCTTCACAAGGTCCTTTGCTGTTGTTCTGGGATTAATTTGCACTTTTCGCACCAAAGTACGTTCATCTCTAGGAGACAGAACGTCTCCTTCCTGAGCAGTATGACGGCTGCGTGGTCCCATGGTGTTTATACTTGTGTACTATTGTTTGTACAGATGAACGTGGTACCTTCAGGCGTTTGGAAATTGCTCCTAAGGATGAACCAGACTTGTGGAGGTCTTGGCTGATTTCTTTTGATTTTCCTATGATGTCATGCAAAGAGGCACTGAGTTTGAAGGTAGGCCTTGAAATACATCCACAGGTGCACCTCCAATTGACTCAAATGATGTCAATTAGCCTATCAGAAGCTTCTAAAGCCATGACATCATTTTCTGGAATTTTCCAAGCTGTTTAAAGGCACAGTCAACTTGGTGTATGTAAACTTCTGACCCACTGGAATTGTGATACAGTGAATTATAAGTGAAATAATTGGTCTGTAAACAATTGTTGGAAAAATGACTTGTGTCATGCACAAAGTTGATGTCCTAACCGACTTGCCAAAACTATAGTTTGTTAACAAGACATTTGTGGAGTGGTTGAAAAACGAGTTTTAATGACTCCAACCTAAGTGTATATAAACTTCCGACTTCAACTGTATTTAACACTTCAAATGGTAGAAACAGTTGTACAAGGGAGGTCCTAATGAAGAAGATATCTAGAAATACCGTAGTTTAAAGAGAATTCTTAATGAATATTACCTGTTCATCCTGATTTTGGGACAATGACCTAGAGAGAGAGAGATGTCAAGCTATTGGTTCGTAAGGCAATGCAGTAAGACGACACTGTACATGTTTTCAGGACTAAACCAATGAGACTACATGTTTTCAGGACTAAACCAATGAGACTACATGTTTTCAGGACTAAACCAATGAGACTACATGTTTTCAGGACTAAACCAATGAGACTACATGTTTTCAGGACTCAACCAATGAGACTTCATGTTTTCAGGACTAAACCAATGAGACTACATGTTTTCAGGACTAAACCAATGAGACTTCATGTTTTCAGGACTAAACCAATGCTTACATGTTGGAACCCAGACTGCTCTTGTCCTCCAACATGTTGCATAGTTTCTCATTCTCCTTTTTGACGGCCTCCAGTTCCTATGACGCACACAGAACAACATGTCAGTCCTTGAATAGACAAGAGACTTCAGGGTGGTTTTCAGGAGCATGCTGGTGTACCTTCCTGATGTCGTCCACCTGTCTGGGGTCTCCCTGGGGTGTCGAGGCCCTCTTCTCCCCAGGGTGTATGAACGGGCCTCCACCCCACCCTCCCTGCTCCCTCTCCCTCCTCAGCTCCTGCTCCAGACTCCATCTGACACACACACACACACACACACACACACACACACGTTTTCATATCAAGTACAAAACCTTGAAATCTTAAACAAATAATTCATTAATGTGCTGTTTTTATTAATTGACTGAATAAATCGGAGTCTATAGAGCAGTACGAGCTGCAGAGTTGGTCCCATGTTTCTGAAATAAAAGATCCCAGAAATGTTCCATAAGCACAACATTTTTATTTCTCGCACATTCTGAGCACACATTTGTTTACATCTGTTAGTGAGCATTATCTTTGCAAAGACAATCCATCCACCTGACAGGTGTGGCATATTAAAAAGCATGATCAGTACACAGGTGCACCTTGTGCTGTGGACAGTGAACGGACACTCTAAAATGTGCAGTTCTGTCACACAACACAATGCCACAGATGTCTCAGGTTTTGAGGGAGCGTGTAATTGGCATGCTGACTGCAGCAATGTCCAACAGAGCTGTAACCAGATAATTAAATGTTAATTTCTCTACCATAAACTGCCTTCAATGTCGTTTTAGACAATTCGGCAGTACGTTCAACTGGCCTCAATGGCTAAAAAATACAACCGCAGATTGCCACCTCAAGCAGGCCTTTCTAATCGACCTGGCCCAGGGAATCCTTGAAGGATATTGACATCATCCCATCAGTAGAGTATGCCTGGTTGTTCTTTAAAAGTAATTTCCTCACAATCTTAAATAAGCATGCCCCTTTCAAAAAATGTACAACTAAGAACAGATATAGCCTTTGGTTCACTCCAGACCTGACTGCCCTCGACCAGCACAAAAACATCCTGTGGCGTTCTGCACTAGCATCGAATAGTCCCCGAGATATGCAACTGTTCAGGGAAGTCAGGAACCAATACACGCAGTCAGTCAGGAAAGCAAAGGCTAGCTTTTTCAAACAGAAATTTGCATCCTGTAGCTCTAACTCCAAAAGGTTTTGGGACAATGTCAAGTCCATGGAGAATAAGAGCACCTCCTCCCAGCTGCCCACTGCAGTGAGGCTAGGAAACACTGTCACCACTGATAAATCCACGATAATCGAACATTTCAATAAGCATTTCTCTATGGCTGGCCATGCTTTCCTCCTGGCTACACCAACCCCGGCCAACAGCTCCGCACCCCCCGCAGCTACTTGCCCAAGCATCCCCAGCTTCTCTTTCACCCAAATCCAGATAGCAGATGTTCTGAAAGAGCTGCAAAACCTGCCCTGTACAAATCAGCCGGGTTAGACAATCTGGACCCTCTCGTTCTAAAATGATCCGCCGCCATTGTTGCAACCCCTATTACCAGTCTGTTCAACCTCTCTTTCTTATCGTCCGAGATTCCTAAAGATTGGAAAGCTGCCGCAGTCATCCCCCTCTTCAAAGGGGGCGACACTCTAGACCCAAACTGTTACAGACCTATATCCATCCTGCCCTGCCTTTCTAAAGTCTTCGAAAGCCAAGTTAACAAACAGATCACTGACCATTTCGAATCCCACCGTACCTTCTCCGCTGTGCAATCTGGTTTCCGAGCTGGTCACGGGTGCACCTCAGCCATGCTCAAGGTACTAAACGATATCATAACCGCCGTCGATAAAATACAGTACTGTGCAGCCGTCTTCATCGACCTGGCCAAGGCTTTCGACTCTGTCAATCACCGTATTGTTATCGGCAGACTCAACAGCCTTGGTTTCTCTAATGACTGCCTTGCCTGGTTCATCAACTACTTCTCAGACAGAGTTCAGTGTGTCAAATCAGAGGGCCTGTTGTCCGGATCTCTGGCAGTCTCTATGGAGGTACCACAGGGTTCAATTCTCGGGCCGACTCTTTTCTCTGTTTACATCAATGATGTCGCTCCTGCTGCTGGTGATTCTCTGATCCACCTCTACGCACACGACACCATTCTGTATACATCTGGCCCTTCTTTGGACACTGTCTTAAACAAACTTAAATGCCATTTAACACTCCTTCAGTGGCCTCCAACTGCTCTTAAATGCTAGTAAAACTAAATGCACGCTCTTCAACCGATCGATGCCCGCACCCGCCCGCCCGACTAGCATCACTACTCTGGACGGTTCGGACTTAGAATATGTGGACAACTACAAATACCTAGGTGTCTGGCTAGACTGTAAACTCTCCTTCCAGACTCATATTAAACATCTCCAATGCAAAATTAAATCTAGAATCGGCTTCCTATTTTGCAACAAAGCATCCTTCACTCACGCTGCCAAACATACCCTCGTAAAACTGACTATCCTACCGATCCTTGACTTCGGCGATGTCATTTACAAAATAGCCTCCACCACTCTACTCAGCAAACTGGATGCAGTCTATCACAGTGCCATCCGTTTAGTCACCAAAGCCCCATATACTACCCACCACTGCAACCTGTACGCTCTCATTGGCTGGCCCTCGCTACATATTCGTCACCAAACCCACTGGCTCCAGGTCATCTACAAGTCCCTACTAGGTAAACCTCCTTATCTCAGCTCGCTGGTAACCATAGCAGCACCCACCCGCAGCACGCGCTCCAGCAGGTATATTTCACTGGTCATCCCCAAAGCCAATTCCTCCTTTGGCCGCCTTCCCTTCCGGTTCTCTGCTGCCAATGACTGGAACGAATTGCAAAAATTGCTGAAGTTGGAGACATATCTCCCTCACTAACTTTAAGCATCAGCTATCTGGGCAGCTAACCGATCGCTGCAGCTGTACACAGCCCATCTGTAAACAGCCCATCCAACCAACTACCTACCTCATCCCCATATTGTTTTTGTTATTTCTACCAGCACATCCTCATCTGCACATCTATCACTCCAGTGTTAATTTGCTAAATTGTAATTACTTCGCTACCATGGCCTATTTATTGCCTTTACCTCCTCACGCCATTTGCACACACTGTATATAGACTTTTCTATTGTGTTATTGACTGTATGTTTGTTTTACCCCATGTGTAACTATGTGTTGTTGTTTGTGTCGCACTGCTTTGCTTTATCTTGGCCAGGTCGCAGTTGTAAATGAGAACTTGTTCTCAACTGGCCTACCTGGTTAAATAAAGGTGTATTATGACATCATATAGAACTACCTGGTTAAATAAAGGTGTATTATGACATCATATAGAACTACCTGGTTAAATAAAGGTGTATTATGACATCATATAGAACTACCTGGTTAAATAAAGGGGACGTGAAATATAAATCCAATAAACGACCGCAGACCACGTGTAACCACGCCCATTCATCCGCCGCCATCACCTCATGTTTCAGCATGATAATCCACAGTCCCATGCAGGATGCAAACGGTGGTCACACCAGATACTGACTGGTTTTCTAATCCACACCCCCTACTTAAGGTATCTGTGACCAACAGATGCATATCTGTATTCCCAGTCATGAAATCCATAGATTAGGGCCTAATGGATTTAAATAGACTGATTTCCTTATATGAACTGTAACTCAGTAAAATCGTTGACATTGTTGCACGTAGCGTTTTTTTTTTTATGTTCAGTGTTTATAAATCCAATCAAATGTATTGATCCTGATAATTACCTGTGTTTCCGTAGCCGTTCCACCTCCAGCTGTAGAGAGTCTATCTTGTCTCCAAACTCCTGTTTAAACAGTCTGTTATCCTCCCCAGCCTGGTCCCGCTCCCTCTCCGCCTGACGAGATCTGCACCGGGAGGGGGGGGGCAAGGTGTACGGTGGGGGGTAAAATGAACTCATGGTAAAATGAAAATTAAACAAGAACTCATTAACTAAACTTCAAATGAAAATGACAGAACTGAGAAATGAAACTAAAGAAGAACTTGTGAACTTTAGGTCAAATTAAATGAAAAGAAGAAAACATGGAAGGGAGAGACTCCATTTCAACAGAAAAGGGAGAGAAACAGGAGGAGACCTAAAGGAAAGCTAGGATATGTCAAAAAGGAAGCGAAGGGAACAGAGACTCCTACTCCCATCATCCAGAAGCAGACCAGAAGTTTGTATTGAATATTTTATTATTACGCTAGTACTGACTACAGTTGACATCTAAGGTAAATAGTACTGACTACAGTTGACATCTAAGGTAAATAGTACTGACTACAGTTGACATCTAAGGTAAATAGTACTGACTACAGTTGACATCTAAGGTAAATAGTACTGACTACAGTTGACATCTAAGGTAAATAGTACTGACTGCAGTTGACATCTAAGGTAAATAGTACTGACTACAGTTGACATCTAAGGTAAATAGTACTGACTACAGCATCTAAGGTAAATAGTACTGACTACAGTTGACATCTAAGGTAAATAGTACTGACTACAGCATCTAAGGTAAATAGTACTGACTACAGTTGACATCTAAGGTAAATAGTACTGACTACAGTTGACATCTAAGGTAAATAGTACTGACTACAGTTGACATCTAAGGTAAATAGTACTGACTGCAGTTGACATCTAAGGTAAATAGTACTGACTGCAGTTGACATCTAAGGTAAATAGTACTGACTACAGTTGACATCTAAGGTAAATAGTACTGACTACAGTTGACATCTAAGGTAAATAGTACTGACTACAGTTGACATCTAAGGTAAATAGTACTGACTACAGTTGACATCTAAGGTAAATAGTACTGACTACAGTTGACATCTAAGGTAAATAGTACTGACTGCAGTTGACATCTAAGGTAAATAGTACTGACTACAGTTGACATCTAAGGTAAATAGTACTGACTACAACATCTAAGGTAAATAGTACTGACTACAGTTGACATCTAAGGTAAATAGTACTGACTACAGCATCTAAGGTAAATAGTACTGACTACAGTTGACATCTAAGGTAAATAGTACTGACTACAGTTGACATCTAAGGTAAATAGTACTGACTACAGCATCTAAGGTAAATAGTACTGACTACAGTTGACATCTAAGGTAAATAGTACTGACTACAACATCTAAGGTAAATAGTACTGACTACAGTTGACATCTAAGGTAAATAGTACTGACTACAGTTGACATCTAAGGTAAATAGTACTGACTACAGCATCTAAGGTAAATAGTACTGACTACAGTTGACATCTAAGGTAAATAGTACTGACTACAGCATCTAAGGTAAATAGTACTGACTACAGTTGACATCTAAGGTAAATAGTACTGACTACAGTTGACATCTAAGGTAAATAGTACTGACTACAGTTGACATCTAAGGTAAATAGTACTGACTGCAGTTGACATCTAAGGTAAATAGTACTGACTACAGTTGACATCTAAGGTAAATAGTACTGACTACAGTTGACATCTAAGGTAAATAGTACTGACTGCAGTTGACATCTAAGGTAAATAGTACTGACTACAGTTGACATCTAAGGTAAATAGTACTGACTACAGCATCTAAGGTAAATAGTACTGACTACAGTTGACATCTAAGGTAAATAGTACTGACTACAGTTGACATCTAAGGTAAATAGTACTGACTACAGTTGACATCTAAGGTAAATAGTACTGACTACAGTTGACATCTAAGGTAAATAGTACTGACTACAGTTGACATCTAAGGTAAATAGTACTGACTACAGTTGACATCTAAGGTAAATAGTACTGACTACAGTTGACATCTAAGGTAAATAGTACTGACTGCAGTTGACATCTAAGGTAAATAGTACTGACTGCAGTTGACATCTAAGGTAAATAGTACTGACTACAGCATCTAAGGTAAATAGTACTGACTACAGTTGACATCTAAGGTAAATAGTACTGACTACAGTTGACATCTAAGGTAAATAGTACTGACTACAGTTGACATCTAAGGTAAATAGTACTGACTACAGTTGACATCTAAGGTAAATAGTACTGACTACAGTTGACATCTAAGGTAAATAGTACTGACTACAGTTGACATCTAAGGTAAATAGTACTGACTGCAGTTGACATCTAAGGTAAATAGTACTGACTACAGTTGACATCTAAGGTAAATAGTACTGACTGCAGTTGACATCTAAGGTAAATAGTACTGACTACAGTTGGACATCTAAGGTAAATAGTACTGACTGCAGTTGACATCTAAGGTAAATAGTACTGACTACAGTTGACATCTAAGGTAAATAGTACTGACTACAGTTGACATCTAAGGTAAATAGTACTGACTGCAGTTGACATCTAAGGTAAATAGTACTGACTACAGTTGACATCTAAGGTAAATAGTACTGACTACAGTTGACATCTAAGGTAAATAGTACTGACTGCAGTTGACATCTAAGGTAAATAGTACTGACTACAGTTGACATCTAAGGTAAATAGTACTGACTACAGCATCTAAGGTAAATAGTACTGACTACAGTTGACATCTAAGGTAAATAGTACTGACTACAGTTGACATCTAAGGTAAATAGTACTGACTACAGTTGACATCTAAGGTAAATAGTACTGACTACAGTTGACATCTAAGGTAAATAGTACTGACTACAGTTGACATCTAAGGTAAATAGTACTGACTACAGTTGACATCTAAGGTAAATAGTACTGACTACAGTTGACATCTAAGGTAAATAGTACTGACTGCAGTTGACATCTAAGGTAAATAGTACTGACTGCAGTTGACATCTAAGGTAAATAGTACTGACTACAGCATCTAAGGTAAATAGTACTGACTACAGTTGACATCTAAGGTAAATAGTACTGACTACAGTTGACATCTAAGGTAAATAGTACTGACTACAGTTGACGTCTAAGGTAAATAGTACTGACTACAGTTGACATCTAAGGTAAATAGTACTGACTACAGTTGACATCTAAGGTAAATAGTACTGACTACAGTTGACATCTAAGGTAAATAGTACTGACTGCAGTTGACATCTAAGGTAAATAGTACTGACTACAGTTGACATCTAAGGTAAATAGTACTGACTGCAGTTGACATCTAAGGTAAATAGTACTGACTACAGTTGACGTCTAAGGTAAATAGTACTGACTGCAGTTGACATCTAAGGTAAATAGTACTGACTACAGTTGACATCTAAGGTAAATAGTACTGACTACAGTTGACATCTAAGGTAAATAGTACTGACTACAGTTGACATCTAAGGTAAATAGATGCACATACACGGCATTTCCTATGAACTTGCTTTTCTCTGGGAATATTCTCATTCTGACCTGGACTGACCTTTTCACACAACCAGTAAATCCTTACATGGTGATTTGTTTTTGGTTTTTTCGGTCGATGTGGTCGATGTGCTGTTCAGTGCTCTGGGGTGATATTCCCAAAAACAATCTATATATATTTAGCACCAAGATCCTGTTAAATCCATCGGTAGGCAATAGAAGAACGATGATCTGAACGCTAAACATTATTTTATTTTCCTTTCCTCACAAAATTCAGATTAGAGGAGGAAGCAGAACTACCAACTGTGTGTGTACTGTATGAAGTCAGATTAGAGGTTTAGACTTGAGTTGGGCTTGGTGGCTGGACCGATGTCTGTAGGGCTGCTCTTAGGACATAGGCTGTACACCTGAGCAATATGCATTCCTATGGTATTTACAGTGGGGTCCTAAATTATTGACACCTTCGATAAATATGCGCAAAAGTGACTGTACCTTATAAATAATTAAAATATTGAGATATATTTGCTTCCTCTGGTCAATAGCGTCATGAAATGTAACCAGTACAAGGACATTTTAGCTCAAAACCTGGTTGCCTCTGACAGAAGACTGAAAACTTGGCCACAAGTGGGTCTTCCAGCAAGCCAATAAACACCAAGCCCACATTAAAATCCACAAAGAAATTGTTAATTAGGCACAAAATAAAATAGATTACCTGTTAAACAAAAAAATGTCTTTCTCTGAGCAATTGTATAAAATAATATCCAATTTTGTTTGAGCATTCCAATACAGCTCAGTATGGTTTATTTAATACAGGACTTAGTGCTCATTTTATTCACGCGTGTCAATCATTTCAGACCTCACTGTATCTATATAGTGTGTGTGTGTATATATATATATATATATATAATAGTCAGAGCTAAGGACCTATGCTACTGTTGGCAAAGAAGGGCTGTATTTCTGTTACATGTATTTGAAAATATGTATTTCAATTACTTAAGTATTTTGTAATTTTTGTATTACACTGGCCTGAACTACACTCCAATGTATTCTGTAACAGATGGAATTCGTATTTTTTTGAAATCTGAAAATACCATTTTGTGTCCCTCTTTTCACTCTGCATTGGGATCAGTAGTCTGATGGCACTACGGCGTGATAAGAGCATCCGCTGAATGAACAAAACATACATGAATATGTAAAAAATGAATAATTGCAAAGCATGCTGAGTATTATTTGAATTAGCTCCGCCCTGGGGAAAAAAAGGCCAATAATAATAATAATACCCAGTGTGCTTTGCAGTTCATTTTGGTATGTTCATTTTCACATATACATTTTGGTCACTTAAGCCTTCCGCATCCTTCGGTTTGGCTGGCGCTTGGCCGAACTAGTGTGCTCGCATACTTCCTTAAGACCTTTGCTTGAAAAAACGAGAAAAAAAATAATAAAAAAAACGGCAATAGTACTGTTTGTCCATCTTGAGACGCCGTAGCCAGAGTGTACACTTCCTCCAAAATAGTTAGAATTGACCTAAGATAACTCAAGAAATCCATCATTGGCGTTTTTTTGCCCGAGGAGATCTTAAGTCCCGCAATTTTAGAAGAAAAACTAACCGGCCCAAAATGTCGTCATAATATAGGAATGAAGTGTCCGAAGTGTTCGGGGGAAGGGAAACGGACGCCTTTACAGTCAGCGCATAATTCAACTAAGTTAGATAACAACATATCACAGGCATAGCAAGTAAAACGTTTCTGTAACCATTGCTGAGGATGTTGTTGCTGTTTCGGGGCCGGCTACCTGCAAATGTATATCTGTATACAAATACAAAATACATGTATTTTAAGTATTTAAGTATTTAGTAGTTTATTTTTGATACATTGATCTTCTCGGTATTTTGTAAATTATTATTTTTTTCCAATTCTTGACTGTTGATTTACAAGAAACAATAGCATCAGTTTACATTTTTCCAGAACAGTACACCTCTCTCTTCCTGAAAACGGCTCTGACATCCCAAACTCAAAGTCTTGTATCAGGGAACACTCATTACATGTGGGGATTGGATATCTTTATTCCTTTCAGAATGAAGCCTAAACGCTAAAGTCCTGAAACCCGGCGAGCAGAGTGGAGCCCCCCCCCCTCTGCACTGCTAGTATACCAACATAAAAACACATGGAAGAACAGAAAACGAGGCTAGAGGAAGCCAGAGAGACTGTCTCAGTCAGGAGAGTAGAGGTTTAGGAAAGAAAATGTAATTTAACACTACAGAAGGAAAGTAATATAAGTAATCTAGTTAAAGGGATACTTCAGAATTTTGGCAATGAGGTCCTTTTATCTACTTCCCTAGAGTTAGATTAACTCGTGGATACCGTTTGTATGTCTCTGCGTGCAGTTTGAAGGAAGTTGCTAACTAACGTTAGCGCAATGACTGGAAGTCTATGGTATCTGCTAGCAGACCCGATAGCATTCCAGTCATTGCGTTAACATTAGAGTAGCATGATCGCAGATACCGTAGACTTCCAGTCATTTCCCTAACGCTAGTTAGCGATTTCATTCAAGCTGCACGCAGAGACATACAAACGGTATCCACAAGTTAATCTAACTCTAGGGAAGTAGATAAAAGGACCTAATTGCCAAAATCCTGAAGTATCCCTTTAACTAGATTTCTATATTATGCAAATATTGGTTTTCTGATTTGATCAGGGTTTATCAAACTATGATGTGCGGGTCATTCCGGAGGAACAGATGAGACGGGGAGGGAGGGCTACTGTTGCTTCTGAAGCAGTTTCTCTGCGTTGGAACTCAAGCTTCTGGCCTGCTTCACACAGTCTTCCTCACTGTGAGGAGGAAGAGGTAAAGAACCACGAAATGAAAGGGATGGAGAAATGGAAAGATAGGAGAAAGTAGCGATGGATAGAATAGAAAGAGGGCGGAAGAGGAAAAGGGTAGTTATTAAAGCCCTGAAAAGAACACATGTTTAGATTAGATCGGAGAGGCAAAAACACACTGGCAAGAGTCTGTCCAGAGCATTGTCAGATTCTCTCTGAATCCAGGATTGGTCTTCATCTGGCTCCATGAAATCCAAATGCTTTGGGTAAACTCCAGTCCTATTATAGTAGTAGACTACTGGTGTAGTCGTGTAATAGTGTAGAGTAGTAGACTACTGGTGTAGCAGTGTAGAGTAGTGGTGTAGCAGTGTAGACTACTGGTGTAGTAGTGTAGAGTAGTGGTGTAGCAGCGTAGACTACTAGTGTAGCAGTGTAGAGTAGTAGACTACTGGTGTAGCAGTGTAGACTACTGGTGTAGCAGTGTAGAGTACTGGTGTAGCAGCGTAGACTACTGGTGTAGCAGCGTAGACTACTGGTGTAGCAGCGTAGACTACTGGTGTAGCAGCGTAGACTACTGGTGTAGCAGCGTAGACTACTAGTGTAGCAGTGTAGAGTAGTAGACTACTGGTGTAGCAGTGTAGACTACTGGTGTAGCAGTGTAGACTACTGGTGTAGCAGCGTAGACTACTAGTGTAGCAGTGTAGAGTAGTAGACTACTGGTGTAGCAGTGTAGACTACTGGTGTAGCAGAGTAGACTAGTGGTGTAGCAGCGTAGACTACTGGTGTAGCAGCGTAGACTACTGGTGTAGCAGCGTAGAGTAGTAGACTACTAGTGTAGCAGTGTAGAGTAGTAGACTACTGGTGTAGCAGCGTAGACTACTGGTGTAGCAGCGTAGACTACTGGTGTAGCAGCGTAGACTACTGGTGTAGCAGCGTAGACTACTGGTGTAGCAGCGTAGACTACTAGTGTAGCAGTGTAGAGTAGTAGACTACTGGTGTAGCAGTGTAGACTACTGGTGTAGCAGTGTAGACTACTGGTGTAGCAGCGTAGACTACTAGTGTAGCAGTGTAGAGTAGTAGACTACTGGTGTAGCAGTGTAGACTACTGGTGTAGCAGAGTAGACTAGTGGTGTAGCAGCGTAGACTACTGGTGTAGCAGCGTAGACTACTGGTGTAGCAGCGTAGAGTAGTAGACTACTAGTGTAGCAGTGTAGAGTAGTAGACTACTGGTGTAGCAGAGTAGACTAGTGGTGTAGCAGCGTAGACTACTGGTGTAGCAGCGTAGACTACTGGTGTAGCAGCGTAGAGTAGTAGACTACTAGTGTAGCAGCGTAGACTACTGGTGTAGCAGTGTAGACTACTGGTGTAGCAGTGTAGAGTAGTAGACTACTAGTGTAGCAGCGTAGACTACTGGTGTAGCAGTGTAGACTACTGGTGTAGCAGTGTAGAGTAGTAGACTACTAGTGTAGCAGCGTAGACTACTGGAGTAGCAGTGTAGACTACTAGTGTAGCAGTGTAGAGTAGTAGACTACTGGTGTAGCAGTGTAGAGTAGTAGACTACTGGTGTAGCAGTGTAGACTACTGGTGTAGTAGTGTAGACTACTGGTGTAGTAGTGTAGACTACTGGTGTAGCAGTGTAGACTACTGGTGTAGCAGCGTAGACTACTAGTGTAGCAGCGTAGACTACTGGTGTAGCAGTGTAGACTACTGGTGTAGCAGTGTAGACTACTGGTGTAGCAGTGAAGAGTAGTAGACTACTGGTGTAGCAGCGTAGACTACTGGTGTAGTAGTGTAGACTACTGGAGTAGCAGTGTAGACTACTGGTGTAGCAGTGAAGACTACTGGTGTAGCAGTGAAGAGTAGTAGACTATTGGTGTAGCAGTGTAGACTATTGGTGTAGCAGTGTAGACTACTGGTGTAGCAGTGTAGACTACTGGAGTAGCAGCGTAGACTACTTGTGTAGAAGAGTAGACTACTGGTGTGGCAGTGTAGAAGAGTAGACTACTGGTGTGGCAGCGTAGACTACTGGTGTAGTAGTGTAGACTACTGGTTTAGCAGTGTAGACTACTGGAGTAGCAGCGTAGACTACTGGAGTAGCAGCGTAGACTACTGGTGTAGCAGCGTAGACTACTGGTGTAGCAGTGTAGACTACTGGTGTAGCAGTGTAGACTACTGATGTAGCAGTGTAGACTACTGGTGTAGCAGTGTAGAGTAGTAGACTAGTGGTGTAGCAGTGTAGACTACTGGTGTAGCAGTGTAGACTACTGGTGTAGTAGCGTAGACTACTGGTGTAGTAGCGTAGACTACTGGTGTAGTAGCGTAGACTACTGGTGTAGCAGCGTAGACTACTGGAGTAGCAGCGTAGACTACTGGTGTAGCAGCGTAGACTACTGGAGTAGCAGTGTAGACTACTGGTGTAGTCGTGTAGAATACTGGTGTAGCAGTGTAGACTACTGGAGTAGCAGTGTAGACTACTGGTGTAGTAGTGTAGACTACTGGTGTAGCAGTGTAGACTACTGGTGTAGCAGTGTAGACTACTGGTGTAGCAGTGTAGAGTAGTGGTGTAGCAGTGTAGACTACTGGAGTAGCAGTGTAGACTACTGGAGTAGCAGTGTAGACTACTGGTGTAGCAGTGTAGACTACTGGTGTAGCAGTGTAGAGTAGTGGTGTAGCAGTGTAGACTACTGGTGTAGTAGTGTAGACTACTGGTGTAGTAGTGTAGACTACTGGTGTAGCAGTGTAGACTACTGGTGTAGCAGTGTAGAGTAGTAGACTACTAGTGTAGCAGTGTAGAGTAGGAGACTACTGGTGTAGCAGTGTAGAGTAGGAGACTACTGGTGTAGCAGTGTAGACTACTGGTGTAGCAGTGTAGACTACTGGTGTAGCAGTGTAGAGTAGTAGACTACTGGTGTAGCAGTGTAGACTACTGGTGTAGCAGCGTAGACTACTGGAGTAGCAGCGTAGACTACTGGTGTAGCAGCGTAGACTACTGGTGTAGCAGCGTAGACTACTGGTGTAGCAGTGTAGACTACTGATGTAGCAGTGTAGACTACTGGTGTAGCAGTGTAGAGTAGTGGTGTAGCAGTGAAGAGTAGTAGACTAGTGGTGTAGCAGTGTAGACTACTGGTGTAGCAGTGTAGACTACTGGTGTAGCAGTGTAGACTACTGGTGTAGCAGTGTAGACTACTGGTGTAGTCGTGTAGACTACTGGTGTAGCAGTGTAGACTACTGGTGTAGCAGTGTAGAGTAGTAGACTACTAGTGTAGCAGTGTAGAGTAGGAGACTACTGGTGTAGCAGTGTAGACTACTGGAGTAGCAGTGTAGACTACTGGTGTAGTAGTGTAGACTACTGGTGTAGTCGTGTAGACTACTGGAGTAGCAGTGTAGACTACTGGAGTAGCAGTGTAGACTACTGGTGTAGCAGTGTAGAGTAGTAGACTACTAGTGTAGCAGTGTAGAGTAGGAGACTACTGGTGTAGCAGTGTAGACTACTGGAGTAGCAGTGTAGACTACTGGTGTAGTAGTGTAGACTACTGGTGTAGTCGTGTAGACTACTGGAGTAGCAGTGTAGACTACTGGAGTAGCAGTGTAGACTACTGGTGTAGCAGTGTAGACTACTGGTGTAGCAGTGTAGAGTAGTGGTGTAGCAGTGTAGACTACTGGTGTAGTAGTGTAGACTACTGGTGTAGCAGTGTAGACTACTGGTGTAGCAGTGTAGAGTAGTAGACTACTAGTGTAGCAGTGTAGAGTAGGAGACTACTGGTGTAGCAGTGTAGAGTAGGAGACTACTGGTGTAGCAGTGTAGACTACTGGTGTAGCAGTGTAGACTACTGGTGTAGCAGTGTAGACTACTGGTGTAGCAGTGTAGAGTAGTAGACTACTGGTGTAGCAGGGTAGACTACTGGTGTAGCAGCGTAGACTACTGGTGTAGCAGCGTAGACTACTGGTGTAGCAGCGTAGACTACTGGTGTAGCAGCGTAGACTACTGGAGTAGCAGCGTAGACTACTGGTGTAGCAGTGTAGACTACTAGTGTAGCAGTGTAGACTACTGGTGTAGCAGTGTAGACTACTAGTGTAGCAGTGTAGAGTAGTAGACTACTAGTGTAGCAGTGTAGACTACTAGTGTAGCAGTGTAGACTAAAGTAGTCAGCGCTCTAAATGAACCATTTTCAATGTTAGCACCGGTGCTCTGAAATGTAAAAAGTTAGGATCACAGCATAACATGTAGACGAAGCAGAAAAGCAGATGTTCTAACTGATTGATAAAGCCTATTTTGGGCCGATGTGAAATGTAGCTACTTTTAAAGGACACGCTGTGTGCTAGAAAACGAATTGCCCTTTTAAAAAATTGTTTATGTCGATAGAAAAACCTGTCATTTAAATTTATTTGTGGAATATACGGTTTCCACATTGTGAAAATAACTATTTTCCTATTGAGATGCAGTACATTGAAATTGAACACCATCTCTTTAAAGAACATCAAGTTTGTGAGTGACAACAGGCAAGAGATGCGTCATTCCTTTATTGCAGTGGACACCAACCTTTTCGGAGTCCAGATCACTTTCGGAGTCAAAATGCAAGCTGAGATCTACTGGTCTGATAATTTTTAAACACACGACTTATTCAAACCAGTTCTGTAGCAATGAGGTTTGTGTAGTAAGTTATAGGCCCAATACATTATCACCGTAAATTGGCTATGCTTGAATTGCTCTGCCAATGTTTTTCTTCTCAGACCATTTGACTTGAGATATATTAATCACACCGGTAATAGATAGACAATAGACAATTCTTCTATTACTTGTGAGGTACAGCTGAGTGAGCATAAATTGAATTTTTTTTACTTTAAAATGGACTGATGGTGCCTGCATCTGATGGTCAGTTTCAGCGGGAGGGAGGGAGAGAACAGCAGAGGATCTTCCTCTCACCATCTGTCCCTCCCTCCCGCTGAAACGGACCATAAAAAGGGGACACGGTCTTCCAGCTGACGGCGAAACTCGAGTCGCACCGCATTATTTCACTAAGATGGCGCCGGAGAAAGCCGCTGGCGTTTTACGTGTCTCCAACCAATTGTTGTTTTTTTTGTTTGTTTCTTTGTGTTGTTTGTAACTTATTTTTAATTTTTTTTGTAACTTATTTTGTACATAATGTTGCCGCTACCGTCTCTTATGACCGAAAATAACTTCTGGACATCAGGACTGAGATTACTCACTACGGACTGGCAGAATCCTCCCCCCCCCTTTAACGAGGCTGACGAGCCCGACGTGAATGATATACTGCTCCCCGGGGAACAGGCCCAGATCCCCGTGATTTGCGTGAAGGCAGAGAAAAAAGGTCTGTGCAATCTCTGGAGAATAAAATAGATGACCTACGCGGAAGATTAAACGACCAACGGGACCGTCAAAACTGTAATGTCTTATGCTTCACGGAATCGTGGCTGAACGACGACATTATCAACATACAGCTGGCTGGTTATACGCTGCACCGGCAGGATAGAACAGAGGCGTCTGGTAAGACAAGGGGCAGCGGACTGACTATGTAATCTTTGTAAATAACAGCTGGTGCACGATATCTAAGGAAGCCTCGAGCTATTGCTCCCCCGAGGTAGAGTATCTCATGATAAGCTGCAGACCACACTACCTACCTAGAGTTTTCATCTGTATTCTTCGTAGCTGTTTACATACCACCACAGACTGAGGCTGGCACTAAGACCGCATTGAATGAGCTGTAATACGCAATAAGCAAACGCTCGCCCAGAGGCGGCGCTCCTAGTGGCCGGAGACTTTAATGCAGGGAAACTTAAATCAGTTTTACCAAATGTCTATCAGCATGTTAAATGAGCGACCAGCGGGAAAACAACTCTAGACCCCCTATACTCTACACACTGAGATGCGTACAAAGCTCTCCCTCCATTTGGCAAGTCTGACCATAATTATATCCTCCTGATTCCTGCTTACAAGCAAAAACTAAAGCAAGAAGCACCTATTAAAAAAAAGTGGTCAGATGAAGCAGACGCTAAACTACAGGACTGTTTTGCTATCACAGACTGGAACATGTTCCGGGATTCTTCCGATGGCATTGAGGAGTACACCACATCAGTCACTGGCTTTATCAATAAGTGCATCGATGACGGCGTCCCCACAGTGACTGTACGTACATACCGCAACCAGAAGCCATGGATTACAGGCAACATTCGCACTGAGCTAAAGGGTAGAGCTACCGCTTTCAAAGAGCGGGACTCTAACCTGGAAGCTTATAAGAAATCCCGCTATGCCCTCCGCAAAGTGTCAATACAGGACTAAGATTGAATCATTCTACACCGGTTCCGACGCTCGTCGAATGTGTCATGGCTTGTAGACTATTACAGACTACAAAGGGAAGCACAGCCGCGAGCTTCCCAGTGACACAAGCCTACCAGACGAGCTAAATTACTTCTATGCTCGCTTCGAGGCAAGTAACACTGAAACACGCATGAGAGCATCAGCTGTTCCGGACGACTGTGTGATCACGCTATCCGCAGCAGATGTTAGTAAGACCTTTAAACAGATCAACATTCACAAGGCCGCAGGGCCAGACGGATTACCAGGACGTGTATTCCGAGCACGCGCTGACCAACTGGCAAGTGTCTTCACTGATATTTTCAACCTCTACCTGTCGGAGTCTGTAATACCAACATGTTTCAAGCAGACCACCATAGTCCCTGTACCAAAGAACACTAAGGTAACCTGGCTAAATGACTTCCGACCCGTTGCACTCATGTCTGTAGCCATGAAGTTCTTTGAAAGGCTGGTCATAGCTCACATCAACACCGGTATCCTAACAACTCTAGACTCACTCCAATTTGCATTCCGCCCCAACAGATCCACAGATGATGGAATCTCTATTGAACTCCACACTGCCCTTTCACACCTGGACAAAAGGAATACCAATGTGAGAATGTTTTTCATTGACTACAGGTCAGCGTTCAACACCATAGTGCAATCAAAGCTCATCACTAAGCTAAGGACCCTGAGACTAAACACCTCCGTCTGCAACTGGATCCTGGACTTCCTGACGGGCCGCCCCAAGGTGGTAAGGGTAGGTAACAACACATCCGCCACGCTGATCCACAACACGGGGGCCCTCAGGGGTGCGTGCTCAGTCCCCTCCTGTACTCCCTGTTCACTCATGACTGCACAGCCAGGCACAACTTCAACACCATCATTAAGTTTGCCGATGACACAACAGTAGTAGGCCTGATCACCAACAACGATGAGACAGCCTATAGGGAGGAGGTCAGAGACCTGGAAGTGTGGTGCCAGGACAACAACCTCTCCCTCAATGTGATCAAGACAAAGGAGATGATTGTGGACTACAGGAAGAGGACAGAACACATCCCCTTTCTCATCGACGGGGCTGTAGTGGAGCAGGTTAAGAGCTTCAAGTTCCTTGGCGTCCACATCACCAACAAACTAACATGGTCCAAGCACACCAAGACAGTTGTGAAGAGGTCATGACAAAGCCTATTCCCCCTCAGGAGACTAAAAAGATTTGGCATGGGTCCTGAGATCCTCAAAAGTTTCTACAGCTGCACCATTGAGAGCATCCTGACTGGTTGCATCACTGCCTGGTATGGCAACTGCTCGGTCTCCGACCGCAAGGCCCTACAGAGGGTAGTGCGAATGGCCCAGTACATCACTGGGGCCAAGCTTCCTGCCATCCAGGACCTCTACACCCCGCAGTGTCAGAGGAAGGCCCTAAAAACTGTCAGAGACTCCAGCCACCCTAGTCAGACTGCTCTCTCTACTACCTCACGGCAAGCGGTACCGAAGCGCCAAGTCTAGGTCCAAGAGGCTTCTTAACAGCTTCTACCCCCCCAAGCCATAAGACTCCTGAACAGCGAATCAAATGGCTCCCCAGACTATTTGCATTGCCCCAATCTCTTTCACACTGCTGCTCCCCCCTGTATATAGTATAGTACTGTTATTTTACTGCTGCTACCCCCTGTATATAGTATAGTACTGTTATTTTACTGCTGCTACCCCCTGTATATAGTATAGTACTGTTATTTTACTGCTGCTACCCCCTGTATATAGTATAGTACTGTTATTTTACTGCTGCTACCCCTGTATATAGTATAGTACTGTTATTTTACTGCTGCTCCCCCCTGTATATAGTATAGTACTGTTATTTTACTGCTGCTACCCCTGTATATAGTATAGTACTGTTATTTTACTGCTGCTCCCCCTGTATATAGTATAGTACTGTTATTTTACTGCTGCTACCCCCTGTATATAGTATAGTACTGTTATTTTACTGCTGCTACCCCTGTATATAGTATAGTACTGTTATTTTACTGCTGCTACCCCCTGTATATAGTATAGTACTGTTATTTTACTGCTGCTACCCCCTGTATATAGTATAGTACTGTTATTTTACTGCTGCTACCCCTGTATATAGTATAGTACTGTTATTTTACTGCTGCTCCTGTATATAGTATAGTACTGTTATTTTACTGCTGCTACCCCTGTATATAGTATAGTACTGTTATTTTACTGCTGCTCCCTGTATATAGTATAGTACTGTTATTTTACTGCTGCTCCCCCTGTATATAGTATAGTACTGTTATTTTACTGCTGCTACCCCTGTATATAGTATAGAACTGTTATTTTACTGCTGCTCCCCTGTATATAGTATAGTACTGTTATTTTACTGCTGCTCCCTGTATATAGTATAGTACTGTTATTTTACTGCTGCTACCCCTGTATATAGTATAGTACTGTTATTTTACTGCTGCTACCCCTGTATATAGTATAGTACTGTTATTTTACTGCTGCTCCCCCTGTATATAGTATAGTACTGTTATTTTACTGCTGCTCCCCCTGTATATAGTATAGTACTGTTATTTTACTGCTGCTACCCTGTATATAGTATAGTACTGTTATTTTACTGCTGCTACCCTGTATATAGTATAGTACTGTTATTTACCTGCTGCTACCCCTGTATATAGTATAGTACTGTTATTTTACTGCTGCTACCCCCTGTATATAGTATAGTACTGTTATTTTACTGCTGCTACCCCTGTATATAGTATAGTACTGTTATTTTACTGCTGCTCCCCTGTATATAGTATAGTACTGTTATTTTACTGCTGCTCCCTGTATATAGTATAGTACTGTTATTTTACTGCTGCTCCCTGTATATAGTATAGTACTGTTATTTTACTGCTGCTACCCCCTGTATATAGTATAGTACTGTTATTTTACTGCTGCTACCCTGTATATAGTATAGTACTGTTATTTTACTGCTGCTACCCCCTGTATATAGTATAGTACTGTTATTTTACTGCTGCTACCCCTGTATATAGTATAGTACTGTTATTTTACTGCTGCTACCCCTGTATATAGTATAGTACTGTTATTTTACTGCTGCTACCCCTGTATATAGTATAGTACTGTTATTTTACTGCTGCTACTCCTGTATATAGTATAGTACTGTTATTTTACTGCTGCTCCCCTGTATATAGTATAGTACTGTTATTTTACTGCTGCTACCCCTGTATATAGTATAGTACTGTTATTTTACTGCTGCTCCCCTGTATATAGTATAGTACTGTTATTTTACTGCTGCTACCCCCTGTATATAGTATAGTACTGTTATTTTACTGCTGCTACCCCTGTATATAGTATAGTACTGTTATTTTACTGCTGCTACCCCCTGTATATAGTATAGTACTGTTATTTTACTGCTGCTACCCCTGTATATAGTATAGTACTGTTATTTTACTGCTGCTCCCCCCTGTATATAGTATAGTACTGTTATTTTACTGCTGCTACCCCCTGTATATAGTATAGTACTGTTATTTTACTGCTGCTACCCCCTGTATATAGTATAGTACTGTTATTTTACTGCTGCTCCTGTATATAGTATAGTACTGTTATTTACCTGCTGCTACCCCCTGTATATAGTATAGTACTGTTATTTTACTGCTGCTCCCCTGTATATAGTATAGTACTGTTATTTTACTGCTGCTACCCCCTGTATATAGTATAGTACTGTTATTTTACTGCTGCTCCCCCCTGTATATAGTATAGTACTGTTATTTTACTGCTGCTACCCCCTGTATATAGTATAGTACTGTTATTTACCTGCTGCTACCCCCTGTATATAGTATAGTACTGTTATTTTACTGCTGCTACCCCTGTATATAGTATAGTACTGTTATTTTACTGCTGCTACCCCTGTATATAGTATAGTACTGTTATTTTACTGCTGCTACCCTGTATATAGTATAGTACTGTTATTTTACTGCTGCTCCCCTGTATATAGTATAGTACTGTTATTTTACTGCTGCTACCCCTGTATATAGTATAGTACTGTTATTTTACTGCTGCTACCCCCTGTATATAGTATAGTACTGTTATTTTACTGCTGCTACCCTGTATATAGTATAGTACTGTTATTTTACTGCTGCTACCCCTGTATATAGTATAGTACTGTTATTTTACTGCTGCTACCCCCTGTATATAGTATAGTACTGTTATTTTACTGCTGCTACCCCTGTATATAGTATAGTACTGTTATTTTACTGCTGCTACCCCTGTATATAGTATAGTACTGTTATTTTACTGCTGCTCCCCTGTATATAGTATAGTACTGTTATTTTACTGCTGCTCCCCTGTATATAGTATAGTACTGTTATTTTACTGCTGCTACCCCCTGTATATAGTATAGTACTGTTATTTTACTGCTGCTCCCCTGTATATAGTATAGTACTGTTATTTTACTGCTGCTACCCCTGTATATAGTATAGTACTGTTATTTTACTGCTGCTACCCCTGTATATAGTATAGTACTGTTATTTTACTGCTGCTACCCCTGTATATAGTATAGTACTGTTATTTTACTGCTGCTACCCCCTGTATATAGTATAGTACTGTTATTTTACTGCTGCTCCCCCCTGTATATAGTATAGTACTGTTATTTACCTGCTGCTACCCCCTGTATATAGTATAGTACTGTTATTTTACTGCTGCTACCCCCTGTATATAGTATAGTACTGTTATTTTACTGCTGCTCCCCCCTGTATATAGTATAGTACTGTTATTTACCTGCTGCTACCCCCTGTATATAGTATAGTACTGTTATTTTACTGCTGCTCCCCCCTGTATATAGTATAGTACTGTTATTTTACTGCTGCTACCCCCTGTATATAGTATAGTACTGTTATTTTACTGCTGCTCCCCCCTGTATATAGTATAGTACTGTTATTTTACTGCTGCTACCCCTGTATATAGTATAGTACTGTTATTTTACTGCTGCTACCCCCTGTATATAGTATAGTACTGTTATTTTACTGCTGCTACCCCTGTATATAGTATAGTACTGTTATTTTACTGCTGCTACCCCTGTATATAGTATAGTACTGTTATTTTACTGCTGCTACCCCCTGTATATAGTATAGTACTGTTATTTTACTGCTGCTCCCCCCTGTATATAGTATAGTACTGTTATTTTACTGCTGCTACCCCTGTATATAGTATAGTACTGTTATTTTACTGCTGCTACCCCCTGTATATAGTATAGTACTGTTATTTTACTGCTGCTCTTTAATTACTTGTTACTTTTATTTCTCACTCGTATTTGTTTTTAACTGCATTGTTGGTTAAGGACTGGTCAGTCAGCATTTCACTGTAAGGTCTACACCTGTTGGTTAAGGACTGGTCAGTCAGCATTTCACTGTAAGGTCTACACCTGTTGGTTAAGGGCTGGTCAGTCAGCATTTCACTGTAAGGTCTACACCTGTTGGTTAAGGGCTGGTCAGTCAGCATTTCACTGTAAGGTCTACACCTGTTGGTTAAGGACTGGTCAGTCAGCATTTCACTGTAAGGTCTACACCTGTTGGTTAAGGGCTGGTCAGTCAGCATTTCACTGTAAGGTCTACACCTGTTGGTTAAGGACTGGTCAGTCAGTATTTCACTGTAAGGTCTACACCTGTTGGTTAAGGGCTGGTCAGTCAGCATTTCACTGTAAGGTCTACACCTGTTGGTTAGGGGCTGGTCAGTCAGCATTTCACTGTAAGGTCTACACCTGTTGTATTCGACGCATGTGACAAATAAAATGTGATTTGATTTGACATTCCTGCCCAATGCACAAATTCATGTTGTTACTCCTATGACCGGAGAAAGTGAAATATTCCTCGATATTAAAAAAAGACCCAAGCCACTAATAATAACAAGTCGAGGTTAAATCGGGAGACTTCGCTATACATTCATAACAAGTCGAGGTTAATCGGAAGACTTCGCTATACATTCATAACAAGTCGAGGTTAATCGGAAGACTTCGCTATACATTCATAACAAGTCGAGGTTAATCGGAAGACTTCGCTATACATTTATAACAAGTCGAGGTTAATCGGAAGACTTCGCTATACATTCATAACAAGTCGAGGTTAATCGGAAGACTTCGCTATACATTCATAACAAGTCGAGGTTAATCGGAAGACTTCGCTATACATTCATAACAAGTCGAGGTTAATCGGAAGACTTCGCTATACATTCATAACAAGTCGAGGTTAATCGGAAGACTTCGCTATACATTCATAACAAGTCGAGGTTAATCGGAAGACTTCGCTATACATTCATAACAAGTCGAGGTTAAATCTGAAGACTTCGCTATACATTCATAACAAGTCGAGGTTAAATCGGAAGACTTCGCTATACATTCATAACAAGTCGAGGTTAATCGGAAGACTTCGCTATACATTCATAACAAGTCGAGGTTAAATCGGAAGACTTCGCTATACATTCATAACAAGTCGAGGTTAATCGGAAGACTTCGCTATACATTCATAACAAGTCGAGGTTAAATCTGAAGACTTCGCTATACATTCATAACAAGTCGAGGTTAAATCGGAAGACTTCGCTATACATTCATAACAAGTCGAGGTTAAATCGGAAGACTTCGCTATACATTCATAACAAGTCGAGGTTAAATCGGAAGACTTCGCTATACATTCATAACAAGTCGAGGTTAATCGGAAGACTTCGCTATACATTCATAACAAGTCGAGGTTAATCGGAAGACTTCGCTATACATTCATAACAAGTCGAGGTTAATCGGAAGACTTCGCTATACATTCATAACAAGTCGAGGTTAAATCTGAAGACTTCGCTATACATTCATAACAAGTCGAGGTTAAATCGGAAGACTTCGCTATACATTCATAACAAGTCGAGGTTAATCGGAAGACTTCGCTATACATTCATAACAAGTCGAGGTTAAATCGGAAGACTTCGCTATACATTCATAACAAGTCGAGGTTAATCGGAAGACTTCGCTTATACATTCATAACAAGTCGAGGTTAAATCTGAAGACTTCGCTATACATTCATAACAAGTCGAGGTTAAATCGGAAGACTTCGCTATACATTCATAACAAGTCGAGGTTAAATCGGAAGACTTCGCTATACATTCATAACAAGTCGAGGTTAAATCGGAAGACTTCGCTATACATTCATAACAAGTCGAGGTTAAATCGGAAGACTTACGCTATACATTCATAACAAGTCGAGGTTAATCGGAAGACTTCGCTATACATTCATAACAAGTCGAGGTTAAATCGGAAGACTTCGCTATACATTCATAACAAGTCGAGGTTAAATCGGAAGACTTCGCTATACATTCATAACAAGTCGAGGTTAAATCGGAAGACTTCGCTATACATTCATAACAAGTCGAGGTTAAATCGGAAGACTTCGCTATACATTCATAACAAGTCGAGGTTAATCGGAAGACTTCGCTATACATTCATAACAAGTCGAGGTTAAATCGGAAGACTTCGCTATACATTCATAACAAGTCGAGGTTAATCGGAAGACTTCGCTATACATTCATAACAAGTCGAGGTTAAATCTGAAGACTTCGCTATACATTCATAACAAGTCGAGGTTAATCGGAAGACTTCGCTATACATTCATAACAAGTCGAGGTTAAATCGGAAGACTTCGCTATACATTCATAACAAGTCGAGGTTAAATCGGAAGACTTCGCTATACATTCATAACAAGTCGAGGTTAAATCGGAAGACTTCGCTATACATTCATAACAAGTCGAGGTTAAATCGGAAGACTTCGCTATACATTCATAACAAGTCGAGGTTAATCGGAAGACTTCGCTATACATTCATAACAAGTCGAGGTTAAATCGGAAGACTTCGCTATACATTCATAACAAGTCGAGGTTAAGGTTAGGAGCATATGCAACTAAAATAGTCGCACTTTAGAGCCCTGAGTGTAGTGTGAAGATGGTGTCCCCCTCCCACCTGATCTCGAGCTGTTTTATAGTCCCAGCCATCTGATTGGTCTTCTCCTCTAGGCGACTGATTACCTCACTCTTCTGCTTGGCGCTCACCTCCGAGCTCTGTGGACACCAGGGTTGGGATCAATTACATTTCAACTCGCTTAACTGAAATTCCAATACCTGTGCGTTAGTGTCGGTATTTGTAAATAAATATATATATATAATACATTTATTACATTTCTAAAAGTGCCTTTGTCACACCCAAGGCGCTCCCCAAAACGTGTACCTGGGACTTCTGCGCTAGCTGCTGGTTGAGGGTCTGCAGATCTTCTAGCTGTTGTCGTAGTTCCACCAGAGCATCCTGTTTCTCACACATATCCGTCTCTAACATCTTCATCGACAGCTCCATCTCCTGCTTCATACCAATCTGCACCTCCAACTCCTTCTCTACATCCTGGAGGGGGGAGAGGGGTGGGTTAGTACGGGGTGCAGGGAGAGGGGTGGGTTAGTACGGGGTGCAGGGAGAGGGGTGGGTTAGTACGGGGTGCAGGGAGAGGGGGAATGGAGAGACGATCTGCACCTCCAACTCCTTCTCTACATCCTGGAAGGGGGAGAGGGGTGGGTTAGTACGGGGTGCAGGGAGAGGGGTGGGTTAGTACGGGGTGCAGGGAGAGGGGTGGGTTAGTACGGGGTGCAGGGAGAGGGGGAATGGAGAGACGATCTGCACCTCCAACTTCATGTCCTGATAGAGGATGGAGGGATGGAGGATGGAGGGATAGAGGGATAGAGGATGGAGGATGGAGGGATAGAGGGATAGAGGGATGGAGGGATGGAGGGATGGAGGGATAGAGGATGGAGGGATAGAGGATGGAGGGATGGAGGGATAGAGGGATAGAGGATAGAGGATGGAGGGATAGAGGGATAGAGGGATGGAGGGATGGAGGGATAGAGGATGGGGGGATAGAGGGATGGAGGGATAGAGGATGGAGGGATGGAGGGATGGAGGGATGGAGGGATAGAGGATGGAGGGATAGAGGATGGAGGGATAGAGGATGGAGGGATAGAGGATGGAGGGATAGAGGATGGAGGGATAGAGGGATAGAGGATGGAGGGATGGAGGGATAGAGGATGGAGGGATGGAAGGATGGAGGGATGGAAGGATGGAGGGATGGAGGGATAGAGGGATAGAGGATGGAGGGATAGAGGATGGAGGGATAGAGGATGGAGGATGGAGGGATAGAGAATGGAGGATGGAGGGATAGAGGATGGAGGGATGGAGGGATGGAGGGATAGAGGGATAGAGGATGGAGGATGGAGGGATGGAGGATGGAGGATGGAGGGATAGAGGATGGAGGGATAGAGGATGGAGGGATAGAGGATGGAGGCATGGAGGGATAGAGGATGGAGGGATAGAGGGATAGAGGATGGAGGATGGAGGGATAGAGGATGGAGGGATGGAAGGATAGAGGATGGAGGGATGGAGGGATAGAGGATGGAGGGATAGAGGGATGGAAGGATAGAAGATTGAGGGATGGAGGGATAGAGGATGGAGGGATAGAGGATGGAGGGATAGAGGATGGAGGCATGGAGGGATAGAGGATGGAGGGATAGAGGGATAGAGGATGGAGGATGGAGGGATAGAGGATGGAGGGATAGAGGATGGAGGGATGGAAGGATAGAGGATGGAGGGATGGAGGGATGGAGGGATGGAGGGATAGAGGATGGAGGGATAGAGGATGGAGGGATAGAGGATGGAGGGATAGAGGATAGAGGGATAGAGGATGGAGGGATGGAGGGATGGAGGATAGAGGGATAGAGGGATGGAGGGATGGAGGGATAGAGGATAGAGGGATGGAGGGACGGAGGGATGGAGGGATAGCGGGATGGAGGGATAGAGGGAATAGCTGATCTATGTCAGGAATAAAAGGGGCAAACCGAGAGAGAAACTGACCAATCGTAGCAGAGTTTCCTCCTTAAGCTGTTTACGTGCCTCTCCCAGCACCTGACCGTCTGCCGAGCCGTCCCCTGACCGCGACGCCTGGAGCACATTACACAATATACAGCGCAATTACTACACCCAGCGCAATTACTACAGCACAGTTATAAAGCTTTATAAATAAAAAAAGACAGGTCACACATTCGCCCTTCACATACAGTCAAGCACAACCTACTTAAGAGATATTTCTAAAAATGTTTGAGGGGTGGACAACCTTGCGACTGGACTCCAGCTGGTAGGAGCTCTCCTCCTTGACTCGTTCTACATCCTCTTGTAGGGTGATGATCCTGTTGTTGGCTACTGCAAGCTGGACCAGACAACACATAATACATTACTAATGTTGGCTACTGCAAGCTGGACCAGACAACACATAATACATTACTAATGTTGTCTACTGCAAGCTGGACCAGACAACACATAATACATTACTAATGTTGGCTACTGCAAGCTGGACCAGACAACACATAATACATTACTAATGTTGTCTACTGCCAGCTGGACCAGACAACACATAATACATTACTAATGTTGTCTACTGCAAGCTGGACCAGACAACACATAATACATTACTAATGTTGTCTACTGCCAGCTGGACCAGACAACACATAATACATTACTAATGTTGTCTACTGCCAGCTGGACCAGACAACACATAATACATTACTAATGTTGTCTACTGCAAGCTGGACCAGACAACACATAATACATTACTAATGTTGTCTACTGCCAGCTGGACCAGACAACACATAATACATTACTAATGTTGTCTACTGCAAGCTGGACCAGACAACACATAATACATTACTAATGTTGTCTACTGCCAGCTGGACCAGACAACACATAATACATTACTAATGTTGTCTACTGCAAGCTGGACCAGACAACACATAATACATTACTAATGTTGTCTACTGCCAGCTGGACCAGACAACACATAATACATTACTAATGTTGTCTACTGCCAGCTGGACCAGACAACACATAATACATTACTAATGTCGTCTACTGCCAGCTGGACCAGACAACACATAATACATTACTAATGTTGGCTACTGCAAGCTGGACCAGACAACACATAATACATTACTAATGTCGTCTACTGCCAGCTGGACCAGACAACACATAATACATTACTAATGTTGTCTACTGCCAGCTGGACCAGACAACACATAATACATTACTAATGTTGGCTACTGCAAGCTGGACTAGACAACACATAATACATTACTAATGTTGTCTACTGCCAGCTGGACCAGACAACACATAATACATGACTAATGTTGTCTACTGCCAGCTGGACCAGACAACACATAATACATTACTAATGTTGTCTACTGCCAGCTGGACCAGACAACACATAATACATTACTAATGTTGTCTACTGCCAGCTGGACCAGACAACACATAATACATTACTAATGTTGTCTACTGCCAGCTGGACCAGACAACACATAATACATTACTAATGTTGTCTACTGCCAGCTGGACCAGACAACACATAATACATTACTAATGTTGTCTACTGCCAGCTGGACCAGACAACACATAATACATTACTAATGTTGTCTACTGCAAGCTGGACCAGACAACACATAATACATTACTAATGTTGTCTACTGCCAGCTGGACCAGACAACACATAATACATTACTAATGTTGTCTACTGCCAGCTGGACCAGACAACACATAATACATTACTAATGTTGTCTACTGCAAGCTGGACCAGACAACACATAATACATTACTAATGTTGTCTACTGCCAGCTGGACCAGACAACACATAATACATTACTAATGTTGTCTACTGCAAGCTGGACCAGACAACACATAATACATTACTAATGTTGTCTACTGCCAGCTGGACCAGACAACACATAATACATTACTAATGTTGTCTACTGCCAGCTGGACCAGACAACACATAATACATTACTAATGTTGTCTACTGCCAGCTGGACCAGACAACACATAATACATTACTAATGTTGTCTACTGCCAGCTGGACCAGACAACACATAATACATTACTAATGTTGTCTACTGCCAGCTGGACCAGACAACACATAATACATTACTAATGTTGTCTACTGCAAGCTGGACCAGACAACACATAATACATTACTAATGTTGTCTACTGCAAGCTGGACCAGACAACACATAATACATTACTAATGTTGTCTACTGCCAGCTGGACCAGACAACACATAATACATTACTAATGTTGTCTACTGCAAGCTGGACCAGACAACACATAATACATTACTAATGTTGGCTACTGCAAGCTGGACCAGACAACACATAATACATTACTAATGTTGTCTACTGCCAGCTGGACCAGACAACACATAATACATTACTAATGTTGGCTACTGCAAGCTGGACCAGACAACACATAATACATTACTAATGTTGTCTACTGCCAGCTGGACCAGACAACACATAATACATTACTAATGTTGTCTACTGCCAGCTGGACCAGACAACACATAATACATTACTAATGTTGGCTACTGCAAGCTGGACCAGACAACACATAATACATTACTAATGTTGTCTACTGCCAGCTGGACCAGACAACACATAATACATTACTAATGTTGTCTACTGCAAGCTGGCCAGACAACACATAATACATTACTAATGTTGTCTACTGCCAGCTGGACCAGACAACACATAATACATTACTAATGTTGGCTACTGCAAGCTGGACCAGACAACACATAATACATTACTAATGTTGTCTACTGCCAGCTGGACCAGACAACACATAATACATTACTAATGTTGTCTACTGCAAGCTGGCCAGACAACACATAATACATTACTAATGTTGTCTACTGCAAGCTGGACCAGACAACACATAATACATTACTAATGTTGTCTACTGCCAGCTGGACCAGACAACACATAATACATTACTAATGTTGTCTACTGCCAGCTGGACCAGACAACACATAATACATTACTAATGTTGTCTACTGCCAGCTGGACCAGACAACACATAATACATTACTAATGTTGTCTACTGCAAGCTGGACCAGACAACACATAATACATTACTAATGTTGGCTACTGCAAGCTGGACCAGACAACACATAATACATTACTAATGTTGTCTACTGCCAGCTGGACCAGACAACACATAATACATTACTAATGTTGGCTACTGCAAGCTGGACTAGACAACACATAATACATTACTAATGTTGTCTACTGCCAGCTGGACCAGACAACACATAATACATTACTAATGTTGGCTACTGCAAGCTGGACCAGACAACACATAATACATTACTAATGTTGTCTACTGCCAGCTGGACCAGACAACACATAATACATTACTAATGTTGTCTACTGCAAGCTGGACCAGACAACACATAATACATTACTAATGTTGTCTACTGCAAGCTGGACCAGACAACACATAATACATTACTAATGTTGTCTACTGCCAGCTGGACCAGACAACACATAATACATGACTAATGTTGTCTACTGCCAGCTGGACCAGACAACACATAATACATTACTAATGTTGTCTACTGCCAGCTGGACCAGACAACACATAATACATGACTAATGTTGTCTACTGCCAGCTGGACCAGACAACACATCACAGGGATTTTAGAAAAACCAACTGTCATGAGAACGTGGTCGAAACTAACCAGCCCACCTCTTCAGTGAGCTTGGTGTTGGACTTCTCCATAGTGTCTACTTTGGCCTGCAGGTTGTTGACCGAAGCACTCAGGTGTCTGTTCAGCTCCTCAACATAGTTCTTCTGGTCCAGGATGGCTGTGATCTGGCCGTCCCTGGAGGGAGACAAGATGAAAATGGGAGAAATTAATGAAGCGGTAAGCAGCAAACACCTCGTTGAAAAACGCAGCAACTAACAGATCAAGGCCCCCACTAGGGCCGTGTCTCCTTCCAGAGGGATGTTTAGATCAAGGCCCCCACTAGGGCCGTGTCTCCTTCCAGAGGGATGTTTAGATCAAGGCTCCCCACTAGGGCCGTGTCTCCTTCCAGAGGGATGTTTAGATCAAGGCCCCCACTAGGGCCGTGTCTCCTTCCAGAGGGATGTTTAGATCAAGGCTCCCCACTAGGGCCGTGTCTCCTTCCAGAGGGATGTTTAGATCAAGGCCCCCACTAGAGCTGTGTCTCCTTCCAGAGGGATGTTTAGATCAAGGCTCCCCACTAGGGCCGTGTCTCCTTCCAGAGGGATGTTTAGATCAAGGCCCCCACTAGGGCCGTGTCTCCTTCCAGAGGGATGTTTAGACCAAGGCCCCCACTAGGGCCGTGTCTCCATCCAGAGGGATGTTTAGTCCAAGGCCCCCACTAGGGCCGTGTCTCCTTCCAGAGGGATGTTTAGATCAAGGCTCCCACTAGGGCCGTGTCTCCTTCCAGAGGGACGTTTAGATCAAGGCTCCCACTAGGGCCGTGTCTCCTTCCAGAGGGATGTTTAGTCCAAGGCCCCCACTAGGGCCGTGTCTCCTTCCAGAGGGACGTTTAGATCAAGGCCCCCACTAGGGCCGTGTCTCCTTCCAGAGGGATGTTTAGACCAAGGCCCCCACTAGGGCCGTGTCTCCTTCCAGAGGGATGTTTAGATCAAGGCTCCCCACTGGGGCTGTGTCTCCTTCCAGAGGGATGTTTAGATCAAGGCTCCCACTAGGGCTGTGTCTCCTTCCAGAGGGATGTTTAGATCAAGGCCCCCACTAGGGCCGTGTCTCCTTCCAGAGGGATGTGTAGACCAAGGCTCCCACTAGGGCCGTGTCTCCTTCCAGAGGGACGTTTCCTCAAGGTGAGGAGAGGAGGAACTCACCCTTCTACTGTCTTGCTGCTGTGACCTCCGTCCTTAAGATACATGGAGAAGTCTATGACCCCGACCTGCACAGGAAACAGACAAGACACTGGTATTAACACTTCAGTTCTGAGGAGAAACACAGAATCAGGGTCTGCAGTTGAAAACTAGCTGTCTGGATAAATCTGGCACAGTTATAAAAAGATGTGGACTGATGTGCGTTGTCCCGGTCAAATAAAGGTCATACAGCTTCTTGGGAAAGGACTCAGACCCCTTGAGTTTTTCCACATTTTATTATGTTACAGCCTTATTCTAAAATGGGATGTATTTATTTTTTATAAAAAAAAATCTTCAGAAATCTACACACAATACCCCATAATTACAAAGTGAAAACAGTTTTTTTTAAATATCTTATTTACATAAGTATTCAGACCCTTTGCTATGATACTCGAAATTGAGCTCAGGTGGATCCTGTTTCCATTGATCATCCTTGAGATGTTTCTACAACTTGATTGGAGTCCACCTGTGGTTAATTCAATTGGTTGGACATGATTTGGAAAGGCACACACCTGTCTATATAAGGTCTCACAGTTGACAGTGCATGTCAGAGCAAAAACCAAGCCATGAGGTCGAAGGAATTGTCCGTAAAATCAAATCAAATTTTATTTGTCACATACACATGGTTAGCAGATGTTAATGCGAGTGTAGCTAAATGCTTGTGCTTCTAGTTCTGACCATGCAGTAGTATCTAACAAGTAATCTAACAATTTCACAGAGAGCTCCGAGACAGGATTGTGTCGAGGCAGATCTGGAGAAGGGTACCAACAAATTTCTGCAGCATTGAAGGTCCCCAAGAACACACTGGCCTCCATCATTATTAAATGGAAGAAGTTTGGAACCACCAAGACTCTTCCTAGAGCTGCCCCCCTGGCCAAACAGCAATCAGAGGAGAAGGGCCTTGGTCAGGGAGGTTCCAAGAACCCGATGGTCACTCTGACAGAGCTCCAGAGTTCCTCTGTGGAGATGGGAAAACCTTCCAGAAGGACAATCATCTCTGCAGCACTCCACCAATCAGGCCTTTATGGTAGAGTGGCCAGACGGAAGCCACTCCTCAGTAAAAGGCACACGACAGCCTGCTTGGAGTTTGCCAAAAGGCTCCTAAAGGACTCTCAGACCATGAGAAACAAGACACATGGATTGAGTGCCATTCAGAGGGTGAATGGGCAAGACCAAATATTTAAGTGCCTTTAAACGGGGTATGGTAGTAGGTGCCAGGCGCACCGGTTTGTGTGTGTCAAGAACTGCAACGCTGCTGGGTTTCCTGTGTGTATCAAGAACAGTCCTCCACCCAAAGGACATCCAGCCAACTGGACACAACTGTGGGAAGCATTGGAGTCAAGATGGGCCAGCATCCCTGTGGAACGTTTTCGGACACCTTGTAGAGTCCATGACCCGATGAACTGAGGCTGTTCTGAGGGGAAAGGTTGAGGAGCAACTCAATATTAGGAAGGTGTTCCTAATGTTTTGTACTATCAGAGTTCACTGTAAATATATAGTGTAGTGTATTCTGTGTACAGACTACACTGTAAATATATAGTGTAGTGTATTCTGTGTACAGACTACACTGTAAATATATAGTGTAGTGTATTCTGTGTACAGACTACACTGTAAATATATAGTGTAGTGTATTCTGTGTAAAGACTACACTGTAAATATATAGTGTACTGTATTCTGTGTACAGACTACACTGTAAATATATAGTGTACTGTATTCTGTGTACAGACTACACTGTAAATATATAGTGTAGTGTATTCTGTGTACAGACTACACTGTAAATATATAGTGTACTGTATTCTGTGTACAGACTACACTGTACATATATAGTGTACTGTATTCTGTGTACAGACTACACTGTACATATATAGTGTACTGTATTCTGTGTACAGACTACACTGTACATATATAGTGTACTGTATTCTGTGTACAGACTACACTGTAAATATATAGTGTACTGTATTCTGTGTACAGACTACACTGTAAATATATCGTGTAGAATATCAACCTGTGAGTCCAGGTCTTCTCCCTTCATGCAGAGGTTGGCATCGATGACGTTCAACCCAACCAGCAGTCCAGCAATCACGGCTCCCTCCTCCTCCATCATGAGAGCATTGGCCTCGTAGATATCACTGTTAACACACACACACACACGCCACATTGACCTCATTAAACAACTCACTGTTAACACACACACCATTGGCCTCATTAAACAACTCACTGGCAACGTATGCACACACAGACACACACCTGAGCAGGTCCTTTCTGTTGATGATGGTCTTCATGTAGTCTGACAGCTTCTTCTGCATCAGGGCCAATCGCAGCCAAGCACGCCCTCTTCCTAAGGGGGTTCTGGTGAGTGACAGGGGTTACATAATTTAGAGGATTATGACACGGGGTTTGTTTACACCAATCACATATCAACTGAACGGTGAGTGACAGAAATGTACACCAATCAGATAGCGTGTGACAAGTTAGCGTCAATACACACCGCGCATTAGCCATGGCAAAGAAAAGCATAGAATTGCAGGAAATTTGCTTCAAAAGTGAGAAAAATATCTCAGATCAATGGATGAATTTGTAGAATTGTACTACGCCACCAATATACAGTTGAAGTCGGAAGTTTATATACACTTAGGTTGGAGTCATTAAAACTCGTTTTTCAACCACTCCACAAATGTATTGTTAACAAACTATAGTTTTGGCAAGTCGGTTAGGACATCTACTTTGTGCATGACACAAGGAATTTTTCAAACAATTGTTTACAGACAGATTATTTCACTTATAATTCACTGTTTCTAAATTCCAGTGGGTCAGACGTTTACATACACTAAGTTGACTGTGCCTTTAAACAGCTTGGAAAATTCCAGAAAATGTTGGCTTTAGAAGAACATAACCTTGCTAGCTAATAGACTACGTTAGAGTTCACACTTCCTGTGTCTGCACCACGCAGTCTCACTACTGGTGTCCCCCAGGGCTCGGTTCTAGGCCCTTACCTCTTCTCTCTATAGACCAAGTCACTCAGCTCTGTCGTATCCTCACATGGTCTCTCATATCATTGCTATGCGGATGACACTCCACTACTTTTCTCCTTCCCCCCCTCCTGACGACACGCATCTCTGTTCCCCTTTCGTGAATCTCTTCCCCCACTTGTGCACCCCCTCCCCAACTAGCACTGACTATGCTGATAGCTTACTATGACTGGGATATGTGGTCCCACCTAGCTATCTCAAAGTGCCACTCCTCTCCTTTTCACCTCATTTAACACCTGATTTACTTAACAAAATAAACATCTCAATAGGTATTCCAGGTAAGTCATGACATGACACAAGTGGGCGGGGGTGGGGAAGGGGGCTTTCCTCAAGCAAGGTGGAGGCTAATGACATCACGACTTACCATCAGACCAACTCCTTGACGTAAATTACCTGTTGTTGTACCCTGTATTTATACTTTATATAAAAATACTTTATATTTTTATACCCTGTATTTATACTTGGGATATCACTTTTCAACAGGAATAGTAAAAAACATCACGGCGTCTTTTGGATCAACGTGCCGACTTAGTCGATCGGCGTCTGCTAAACCACCGGAACGTAAAAGGTAATCATTTGTGGTGATAATTGTTAAACGTTGTCATGAATTTGACGTTAGCTTCAAGTTCATTCAAAAAAACAGTACGGGACTCGCACCAGGAAGTAGGCAGGACTTTCATAACGTATCAGATGCCAACCGTGTGTGACACGTCTGTCTACCATTCTAATCTAGCCGTCACCATCAGCTGGGCTAAAACATGAAAGAATATAGATGTAAAATATAGAGCTTGAATATTTAGATTTAATGGGAAAAGAGGACAGGACAATGGATGGGGAGAGGGTGTCCGGGACGGCATTACAGGGAGATGCAGTCTTACTTGAGTCCTGGCAGGTCTTTGACGCTGGCGGTGATCTCTCCAGCTTCAGGGGTGAGTTTCTCCACCAGCTCCAAGGCCCCCCAGAAAGACTTGTTCTGCCCCAGGAACGTCTTCTTGGCTGAGGGCGTTGGTAGAGGAAGGGGGGTTGAGAACAAGCGGAGGAGGGGTGTTAGAGCAGTGAGTCTGGATAAGGACCATGAAAGCATTGGTTTCCTTTTTTATGTTATGCTTAAAACCTAGAAACTTCTTAGAGGTTTCCTAAATGTACAAAATCAATAGCTTGTAGTGGTCACATACATACAGTGCCTTCAGTAAGTACTCACACCCCTTGACTTATTATTGCACATTTTCTTGTGTTACAGCTTGAACTCAAAATAAATTATTATTTTTATTTTTTCCCCGTCACCCATCTACACACAATACCCCAACATGAAGCGAAAACACAGTTAGACAGTTATTCAAATTTATTGAAAGTGAAACAGAAATATCTCATTTACATAAGTATTCACACCCCTGAGTCAATACATGTTAGAATCACATTTGGCAGCGATTACAGCTGTGAGTCTTTCTGGGTAACTCTAAGAGCTTGGCACACCTGGATTGTATAATATTTGCACATTATTCTTTTTAAAATACTTCAACCTCTGTCAAGTTGGTTGTTGATCGTGATAGACAGCCAATTTCAGGTCTTGCCATACATTTTGAAGACAATTTAAACTAACTAGGCCACTCAGGAACATTCAACATCATCTTGGTAAGCACTCTAGATTTGTCTTGTGTTTGAGGTTATTGTCCTGCTGTAGGTTAATTCATCTCCCAGTGTCTGGTGGAAAGCAGACTGAACTAGGTTTTCCTCTAGGATTTTGCCTGTGCTCAGCTCTATTCCGTTTCTTTGTATCCTAAAAAATTCCCTTGTCCTTGCCGATGACAAGCATACCCATAACATGATGCAGCCACCACCATGCTTTAAAATATGAAGAGTGGTACTCAGTGATGTGTTGGATTTGCCTCAAACATAACGCTTTGTATTCAGGACATAAAGTTCATTTCTTTCCCATATGTTTTGCAGTTTTACTTTAGTGCCTTATTGCCAACAGGATGCATTTTTTTGAATATTTGTATTCTGTACAGGCTTACTTCTTTTCACTGTCATTTAGGTTAGTATTGTGGAGTAACTACAATGTTGTTGATCCATCCTCAGTTTTCTCCTATCACAGCCATTAAACTCTGTAACTGTTTTAAAGTCACCATTGGCCTCATGGTGAAATCCCTGAGCGGTTTCCTTCCTCTCCGGCTACTGAGTTAGGAAGATGCCTGTATCTTTGTAGTGACTGGGTGTATTGATACACCATCCAGAGTGTAATTCATAACTTCACCAATGCTCAAAGGGATATTCATCCATCTACCAATAGGTGCCCTTCTTTGCGAGGCATTGGAAAACCTCCCTGGTCTTTGCCGTTGAGTCTGTGTTTGAAATTCACTGCTCGACTGAGGGACCTTATATGTGTGGGGTACAGAGATGAGGTGAGTCATTCAAACATCATGTTAAACACTATTGCAACTTATTACATGACTTGTTGAGCAAATTTCCATAACAAAAGGGGTTGAACACTTATTGACTCGAAGAATTTCACCTTAAATAAAAAATTATGAATTTGAAACATAATTCCTTTGACATTATGGGATATTGTGGGTAGGCCAGTGACCCAAAATCTCAATTTAATCCATTTTTAAATTCAGGTTGTAACAAGAACATTTGGAAAGACCAGTTTGTCACGCTAAACGAGTTGGACAGAACAAACAGACCTGGGACCAGATTGTCACGCTAAACGAGTTGGACAGACAGAACAAACAGACCTGGGACCAGATTGTCACGCTAAACGAGTTGGACAGAACAAACAGACGTGGGACCAGATTGTCACGCTAAACGACTTGGACAGAACAAACAGACCTGGGACCAGATTGTCACGCTAAACGACTTGGACAGAACAAACAGACCTGGGACCAGATTGTCACGCTAAACGAGTTGGACAGACAGAACAAACAGACCTGGGACCAGATTGTCACGCTAAACGAGTTGGACAGAACAAACAGACCTGGGACCAGATTGTCACGCTAAACGAGTTGGACAGAACAAACAGACCTGGGACCAGATTGTCACGCTAAACGAGTTGGACAGACACAACAAACAGACCTGGGACCAGATTGTCACGCTAAACGAGTTGGACAGACACAACAAACAGACCTGGGACCAGATTGTCACGCTAAACGAGTTGGACAGACACAAAAAAAACATGACCTGGGACCAGAATGTCACGCTAAACGAGTTGGACAGACAGAACAAACAAACCTGGGACCAGATTGTCACGCTAAACGAGTTGGACAGAACAAACAGACGTGGGACCAGATTGTCACGCTAAACGACTTGGACAGAACAAACAGACCTGGGACCAGATTGTCACGCTAAACGACTTGGACAGAACAAACAGACCTGGGACCAGATTGTCACGCTAAACGAGTTGGACAGACAGAACAAACAGACCTGGGACCAGATTGTCACGCTAAACGAGTTGGACAGAACAAACAGACCTGGGACCAGATTGTCACGCTAAACGAGTTGGACAGAACAAACAGACCTGGGACCAGATTGTCACGCTAAACGAGTTGGACAGACACAACAAACAGACCTGGGACCAGATTGTCACGCTAAACGAGTTGGACAGACACAACAAACAGACCTGGGACCAGATTGTCACGCTAAACGAGTTGGACAGACACAACAAACAGACCTGGGACCAGATTGTCACGCTAAACGAGTTGGACAGAACAAACAGACCTGGGACCAGATTGTCACGCTAAACGAGTTGGACAGACACAACAAACAGACCTGGGACCAGGCTAGAACAAACAATAACGTAGGTAGCTGTAACATCTCCTTACCTTTGAGTCCGTGTTTGAGGCAGTGCTCCATGACCACGAAGAACTGCTGGAGCGGAGCGTAGTCTGAGTCCAGGGTTCTGCCCAGGTTCAGGGCCGACTCAATCAGACCCTTGATGCTCAGCTTAGCCATGTTCATCAGGTTCAACCGCTCGATGGCTATAGGGTCCTTCGGATCTGGACAGAGGAGGTAGAAGACATAGGAGAGAAAGAAGAAGAGATTGAGCAACACACACACACACACCCTGGTACAACGTACATTGGTCACCACGGCAACAGCTGAAGGCAGAGCATATCGAAACTGAGAAGGGAAGGTGACCAGAGAGAGGGACCTTGCTGCTGTCATTTCAACCTGCTCCCAATAGACAGAGAGAGGGACCTTGCTGCTGTCATTTCAACCTGCTCCCAATAGACCGAGAGAGGGACCTTGCTGCTGTCATTTCAACCTGCTCCCAATAGACCGAGAGAGGGACCTTGCTGCTGTCATTTCAACCTGCTCCCAATAGACCGAGAGAGGAACGATGCTGCTGTCATTTCAACCTGCTCCCAATAGACCGAGAGAGGGACCTTGCTGCTGTCATTTCAACCTGCTCCCAATAGACAGAGAGAGGAACGATGCTGCTGTCATTTCAACCTGCTCCCAATAGACAGAGAGAGGGACCTTGCTGCTGTCATTTCAACCTGCTCCCAATAGACAGAGAGAGGAACGATGCTGCTGTCATTTCAACCTGCTCCCAATAGACAGAGAGAGGAACGATGCTGCTGTCATTTCAACCTGCTCCCAATAGACAGAGAGAGGGACCTTGCTGCTGTCATTTCAACCTGCTCCCAATAGACAGAGAGAGGAACGATGCTGCTGTCATTTCAACCTGCTCCCAATAGACAGAGAGAGGGACCTTGCTGCTGTCATTTCAACCTGCTCCCAATAGACAGAGAGAGGAACGATGCTGCTGTCATTTCAACCTGCTCCCAATAGACAGAGAGAGGAACGATGCTGCTGTCATTTCAACCTGCTCCCAATAGACCGAGAGAGGAACGATGCTGCTGTCATTTCAACCTGCTCCCAATAGACAGAGAGAGGGACCTTGCTGCTGTCATTTCAACCTGCTCCCAATAGACAGAGAGAGGAACGATGCTGCTGTCATTTCAACCTGCTCCCAATAGACAGAGAGAGGGACCTTGCTGCTGTCATTTCAACCTGCTCCCAATAGACAGAGAGAGGGACCTTGCTGCTGTCATTTCAACCTGCTCCCAATAGACAGAGAGAGGAACGATGCTGCTGTCATTTCAACCTGCTCCCAATAGACAGAGAGAGGAACGATGCTGCTGTCATTTCAACCTGCTCCCAATAGACCGAGAGAGGAACGATGCTGCTGTCATTTCAACCTGCTCCCAATAGACAGAGAGAGGGACCTTGCTGCTGTCATTTCAACCTGCTCCCAATAGACAGAGAGAGGAACGATGCTGCTGTCATTTCAACCTGCTCCCAATAGACAGAGAGAGGGACCTTGCTGCTGTCATTTCAACCTGCTCCCAATAGACAGAGAGAGGGACCTTGCTGCTGTCATTTCAACCTGCTCCCAATAGACAGAGAGAGGGACCTTGCTGCTGTCATTTCAACCTGCTCCCAATAGACGAGAGAGGGACCTTGCTGCTGTCATTTCAACCTGCTCCCAATAGACCGAGAGAGGAACGATGCTGCTGTCATTTCAACCTGCTCCCAATAGACAGAGAGAGGAACGATGCTGCTGTCATTTCAACCTGCTCCCAATAGACCGAGAGAGGGAACTTGCTGCTGTCATTTCAACCTGCTCCCAATAGACCGAGAGAGGAACGATGCTGCTGTCATTTCAACCTGCTCCCAATAGACAGAGAGAGGAACGATGCTGCTGTCATTTCAACCTGCTCCCAATAGACCGAGAGAGGGACCTTGCTGCTGTCATTTCAACCTGCTCCCAATAGACCGAGAGAGGGACCTTGCTGCTGTCATTTCAACCTGCTCCCAATAGACAGAGAGAGGAACGATGCTGCTGTCATTTCAACCTGCTCCCAATAGACAGAGAGAGGAACGATGCTGCTGTCATTTCAACCTGCTCCCAATAGACCGAGAGAGGAACGATGCTGCTGTCATTTCAACCTGCTCCCAATAGACAGAGAGAGGATGTTTTTTTGTAATGACTAGTACACAAATTGAGCGAATTCCTTCCTACAAATATAATGGTATCTGGCTTGATGACAAACTGTCATTTCAAAAAACATGTCACTGAGCTTTATGAAACGAAAATCAAAAGGAACATAAAACTCGACATCGCAATTACGATCTGGCAACAAATACTCCAAATCAGCTCTAGAACCCAACGCCCTCTATCCTTGAGATGTTTCTACTACTTGATTGGAGTCCAGCAGTGGTAAATTCAATCGATTGGACATGATTTGGAAAGGCACACACCTGTCTATACAACAGGTGGACTCCTACCAAGTTGTAGAAACATCTCAACGATGATCAATGGACACAGGATGCACCTGAGCTCAGTTTCTAGTCTCATAGCGAAGGGTCTGAATACTTATGAAAATATATTTGCAAGAATTTCAAAAAAAATATTTTTGCTTTGTCATTATGGGGTATTGTGATGTCATTATGGGGTATTGTGATGTCATTATGGGGTATTGGGATGTCATTATGGGGTATTGGGATGTCATTATGGGGTATTGGGATGTCATTATGGGGTATTGGGATGTCATTATGGGGTATTGGGATGTCATTATGGGGTATTGGGATGTCATTATGGGGTATTGGGATGTCATTATGGGGTATTGGGATGTCATTATGGGGTATTGGGATGTCGTTATGGGGTATTGGGATGTCGTTATGGGGTATTGGGATGTCGTTATGGGGTATTGTGATGTCATTATGGGGTATTGTGATGTCATTATGGGGTATTGGGATGTCATTATGGGGTATTGGGATGTCATTATGGGGTATTGGGATGTCATTATGGGGTATTGGGATGTCATTATGGGGTATTGGGATGTCATTATGGGGTATTGGGATGTCATTATGGGGTATTGTGATGTCATTATGGGGTATTGTGATGTCATTATGGGGTATTGTGTGTAGATTGATGAGGATTTTTTTTTTACCATTTTAGAATAACATGTAACATGAAATGTGGAAAAAGTCAAGGGGTCTGAAAACTTTCCGAATGCACTGTACACATGCCTCCTGTAAGACCGTATGATCTGTGAACCGTACCTGATACAGACTACATCTATGTCATTATACCTGATGAACCGTACCTGATACAGACTACATCTATGTCATTATACCTGATGATCTGTACCTGATACAGACTACATCTATGTCATTATACCTGATGAACCGTACCTGATACAGACTACATCTATGTCATTATACCTGATGAACCGTACCTGATACAGACTACATCTATGTCATTATACCTGATGATCCGGACCTGATACAGACTACATCTATGTCATTATACCTGATGATCCGGACCTGATGCAGACTACATCTATGTCATTATACCTGATGATCCGTACCTGATACAGACTACATCTATGTCATTATACCTGATGATCCGTACCTGATACAGACTACATCTATGTCATTATACATGATGATCCGTACCTGATACAGACTACATCTATGTCATTATACCTGATGATCCGTACCTGATACAGACTACATCTTGGAGTCATTATACCTGATACAGACTACATCTATGTCATTATACCTGATGATCCGTACCTGATACAGACTACATCTATGTCATTATACCTGATGATCCGTACCTGATACAGACTACATCTATGTCATTATACCTGATGATCCGGACCTGATACAGACTACATCTATGTCATTATACCTGATGATCCGGACCTGATACAGACTACATCTATGTCATTATACCTGATGATCCGTACCTGATACAGACTACATCTATGTCATTATACCTGATGATCCGCATCGGATACAGACTACATCTATGTCATTATACCTGATGATCCGCACCTGATACAGACTACATCTATGTCATTATACCTGATGATCCGCACCTGATACAGACTACATCTATGTCATTATACCTGATGATCCGCACCTGATACAGACTACATCTATGTCATTATACCTGATGATCCGGACCTGATACAGACTACATCTATGTCATTATACCTGATGATCCGTACCTGATACAGACTACATCTATGTCATTATACCTGATGATCCGTACCTGATACAGACTACATCTATGTCATTATACCTGATGATCCGTACCTGATACAGACTACATCTATGTCATTATACCTGATGATCCGTACCTGATACAGACTACATCTATGTCATTATACCTGATGATCCGCACCTGATACAGACTACATCTATGTCATTATACCTGATGATCCGGACCTGATACAGACTACATCTATGTCATTATACCTGATGATCCGGACCTGATACAGACTACATCTATGTCATTATACCTGATGATCCGGACCTGATACAGACTACATCTATGTCATTATACCTGATGATCTGTACCTGATACAGACTACATCTATGTCATTATACCTGATGAACCGTACCTGATACAGACTACATCTGTCATTATACCTGATGATCCGTACCTGATACAGACTACATCTATGTCATTATACCTGATGATCCGGACCTGATACAGACTACATCTATGTCATTATACCTGATGATCCGGACCTGATACAGACTACATCTATGTCATTATACCTGATGATCTGTACCTGATACAGACTACATCTATGTCATTATACCTGATGATCTGTACCTGATACAGACTACATCTATGTCATTATCCCTGATGAACCGTACCTGATACAGACTACATCTATGTCATTATACCTGATGATCCGTACCTGATACAGACTACATCTATGTCATTATACCTGATGATCCGTACCTGATACAGACTACATCTATGTCATTATACCTGATGATCCGGACCTGATACAGACTACATCTATGTCATTATACCTGATGATCCGGACCTGATACAGACTACATCTATGTCATTATACCTGATGATCCGTACCTGATACAGACTACATCTATGTCATTATACCTGATGATCCGGACCTGATACAGACTACATCTATGTCATTATACCTGATGATCTGTACCTGATACAGACTACATCTATGTCATTATACCTGATGATCCGTACCTGATACAGACTACATCTGTCATTATACCTGATGATCCGTACCTGATACAGACTCTACATCTATGTCATTATACCTGATGATCCGTACCTGATACAGACTACATCTATGTCATTATACCTGATGATCCGGACCTGATACAGACTACATCTATGTCATTATACCTGATGATCTGTACCTGATACAGACTACATCTATGTCATTATACCTGATGATCTGTACCTGATACAGACTACATCTATGTCATTATCCCTGATGAACCGTACCTGATACAGACTACATCTATGTCATTATACCTGATGATCCGGACCTGATACAGACTACATCTATGTCATTATACCTGATGATCCGTACCTGATACAGACTACATCTATGTCATTATACCTGATGATCCGGACCTGATACAGACTACATCTATGTCATTATACCTGATGATCCGGACCTGATACAGACTACATCTATGTCATTATACCTGATTATCCGTACCTGATACAGACTACATCTATGTCATTATACCTGATGATCCGTACCTGATACAGACTACATCTATGTCATTATACCTGATGATCCGTACCTGATACAGACTACATCTATGTCATTATACCTGATGATCTGTACCAAAACATATCAACTTCTTAGAGTTGGCTTTCTGCTACTTAAGAAATTATACATTTTATACAGAAAACAAAATCACAGATCTCCTGTAGAATTGCAGATTCAGATTCGAGATGCAACAACAAACACTCAAACTGGACAGTTTTATCTCCATCTCTTCATTCAGTCTCAATCATGGACACTCTTACTGACAGTTGTGGCTGCTTCGCGTGATGTATTGTTGTCTCTACCTTCTTGCCCTTTGTGCTGTTGTCTGTGCCCAGTAATGTTTGTACCGTGTTTTGTGTTGTTGTCATGTTGTCCTGCTACCATGTTGTGTCACTACCATGCTGTGTTGTCATGTGCTGCTACCACGTTGTGTCGCTACCATGCTGTGTTGTCATGTTGTGTTTCTACCATGTTGTTGTCATGTTGTCCTGCTACCATGTTGTTGTCATGTTGTCCTGCTACCGTCATGTGTCGCTACCATGTTGTTGTTATGTTGTGTTGCTACCATGCTGTGTTGTCATGTTGTGTTGCTACCATGTTGTGTTGTCATGTTGTGTTGCTACCATGTTGTTGTGTTGTCATGTGTTGCTACCATGTTGTTGTGTTGTCATGTGTTTCTACCATGCTGTGTTGGCATGTGTTTCTACCATGCTGTGTTGGCATGTGTTTCTACCATGCTGTGTTGGCATGTGTTTCTACCATGCTGTGTTGGCATGTGTTGCTACCATGCTGTGTTGGCATGTGTTGCTACCATGCTGTGTTGGCATGTGTTGCTACCATGCTGTGTTGGCATGTGTTGCTACCATGCTGTGTTGGCATGTGTTGCTACCATGCTGTGTTGGCATGTGTTGCTACCATGCTGTGTTGGCATGTGTTGCTACCATGCTGTGTTGGCATGTGTTGCTACCATGCTGTGTTGGCATGTGTTGCTACCATGCTGTGTTGGCATGTGTTGCTACCATGCTGTGTTGGCATGTGTTGCTACCATGCTGTGTTGGCATGTGTTGCTACCATGCTGTGTTGGCATGTGTTGCTACCATGTTGTGTTGGCATGTGTTGCTACCATGCTGTGTTGTCATGTGCTGCTACCATGCTGTGTTGTCATGTGCTGCTACCATGCTGTGTTGTCATGTGTTGCTACCATGCTGTGTTGTCATGTGTTGCTACCATGCTGTGTTGTCATGTGTTGCCATGTGTTGCTACCATGCTGTGTTGTCATGTGTTGCTACCATGTTGTGTTGTCATGTGTTGCTACCATGCTGTTGTTATGTGTTGCTACCATGTTGTTGTCATGTTGTGTTGCTACCATGTTGTTGTCATGTTGTGTTGCTACCATGTTGTCATGTGTTGCGTTGCTGCCATGCTGTTGTCATGTTGTGTTGCTACCATGTTGTGCTCCTACCATGCTGTGTTGTCATGTTGTGTTTCTACCATGCTGTGTTGTCATGTTGTGCTCCTACCATGCTGTGTTGTCATGTTGTGCTCCTACCATGCTGTGTTGTCATGTTGTGCTCCTACCATGCTGTGTTGTCATGTTGTGTTTCTACCATGCTGTGTTGTCATGTTGTGCTCCTACCATGCTGTGTTGTCATGTTGTGCTCCTACCATGCTGTGTTGTCATGTTGTGCTCCTACCATGCTGTGTTGTCATGTTGTGCTCCTACCATGCTGTGTTGTCATGTGTTTCTACCATGCTGTGTTGTCATGTGTTTCTACCATGCTGTGTTGTCATGTGTTTCTACCATGCTGTGTTGTCATGTGTTGCTACCATGCTATGTTGTTGTCTTAGGTCTCTCTTTATGTAGTGTTGTGTTGTCTCTCTTGTCGTGATGTGTTTTGTCCTATATTTATATTGTATTTATTTAATCCCAGCCCCCGTCCCCGCAGGAGGCCTTTTGTCTTTTGGTAGGCCGTCATTGTAAATAAGAATTTGTTCTTAACTGCCTTGCCTCGTTAAATCAAGGATAAATAAAATAAAATAAAAATCACCAGCAGAGGGAGTTCCCGTTGACCATTTTCCGATTCAGTTTTGGTAGCGCTCATAAAGAAAAGTATCTTATCTTTAAAAGTAGCAGAGATCCCACTCCGGAAATGTGACGTGCTTAAAGAGTACGTTGTTTAAAACAACAAATTCATGAGTAAAATTCTATGATTTATATTTACACTAGATGACAGATAGGCGGCGCTGTTTTGAAGCCACCGTGCCTCCATCTTGGTACTCCCCCACCGTTGTAAAATATATTTAGGAAGTTATAGGAATCCATGTATTAATGTCTACATGTTCCTGCCATGTTTACTTTATTACAGACCTTAATGCATACTTTAACATTTAATTATGAGCTAAACAAAATATATATATATTTTTTTTTGAGATTACTAATGTTACTGTCTCCACTACAACAACAAAATACATGTCATTTTCTTCTTGAAACATTTAATAGAATGTTGCTGTAAAATTCCATTCATTCCTCCTACTGGGGAGTGCCGATATGGCCGACCGGTGGCATCAAAGCTTCTCAATGGCCAATACACAGGACCCTTACAGGACCACCCCTACAGGACACATAGGACCCCCTACAGGACCCCCTCTACAGGACCACCCTACAGGACACATAGGACCCCCTACAGGACCCCCTCTACAGGACCCCCTCTACAGGACACATAGGACCCCCTACAGGACACATAGGACCCCCTACAGGACCCCCTACAGGACACATAGGACCCCCTACAGGACCCCCTACAGGACCCCCTACAGGACACATAGGACCCCCTACAGGACCCCCTACAGGACACATAGGACCCCCTACAGGACCCAGGATCTAGTCTGAAACACACACCTCATTTACAAGCAGCACCTCACCACACCTAGGGTGACCACGTTTAAAATACCCAAATGCAGGACAACAGGATGAATTTGGGGGACAGCGTAGCCTAGCCAGTAGGAGTACTGTTCTAGGATCAGGTCATAAAGAGTCAGTAGGAGTGCTGTTCTAGGATCAGGTCCCCTCTGTCCATGTTACTGTATCACCTACCTTCGTGGGCTGGCTCTGGGTCTGGGGTGAGGGAGATGTCATTGAGCTCCCTGAGACAGAGCCATTCTCCGTCCACCGACACGCGGAAGTTGCACAGATAGATGGTCTCCCGGGCCGCCTGCGTGATCTTGTCAGTGGTGGGGGTCGGGGCATCGGCCTGAGGCGTCACGTCTGCCATGATGACTCAGCGAATAGAGGGCTGAGAGACGAACGGCAACAAAGCAGGGAACGCTCTCTCTGTCCAGGCGACGCAAAGGCCACAAAGAGGGGAGGGGGATGGAGAGAATTTGTGCCCGAACGACAGCAGTCCTCCCAGATACAATAGGAATGAAAAGGGAGAGAAAATCTCTTTGCCGAACGACAGAAGTCTTCCCAGATACAATAGGAACAGGAATGAAAAGAGAGAAGAACAGCAGCACTCAGCAGTCTTCCCAGATACAATAAAGGATGTGTGGTGTTATTTCTCGGTCTCCTCTCTGTCTCCTCTCTGTCTCCTCTCTGTCTCCGTGCCTCCTGCCTTTACGGAGGGACTGAGGAGAAAAGCCACCGTTGTGCGTCTGTCTCAACAAAAGCTTCAGCCCTGCCCTCTCCTCCTCTTCCTCTGCGGCGCGGCCTGGCTTACTGGGGTCTTCTGCCTGGGCGCGGCCTGGGATAACGACGCTAGGTCTTCTGCTCTGCCCGGAATGACAGCCTCTCCTTTGGTGGGCTCTGCCTCTCTCCTCTCGATTCGGGCTAGCCCTCACAGGATTGGCTGTGTGCAGGCTGTGTTTGTTCGCTGCTCCTCTTGACAGACAGCAGAGTGGGTGTTGACCAAGATGGCTGCCTGATAATGAGCAAGCTGGGTAAAAGAGCAACATCACCTGACCAGATGGTGCATGGGGAGGGGAGGGACTGTAATTCCCATGATGCCCATTTGTTGCAGGGAGAGAGAGGGATAGGGGAGGCATCTTTGATGCAGGGAGGAGAGAGAGAGAGAGAGAGAGAGAGAGAGAGAGAAAGGGGGCACCTTTGATGCAGAAAGGGAGGCAGGGGACGGGCTCGTCGCTCTCTCTGGCATCAGCCAGATTTCCTGGCAGGGAAGAACTATTAAAATCGAACACCGAGCTGAGAAGCACCATTTTACTCAGCCATCTGTATTTATAGGATCCAACTGCCCCATAAAAAAAGCACTGGACATTGTAATCCATTGTTTCTATCAAGGAAAGGGGATATCTAGCCAGTTACAACAATGTCTTCAACTGAAATGTGTCTTCAACAGTTAACCGATCAGAGAGGAGCTGCCTTAAATCGACATGTATCTTCCACAGTTAACGCAACCACTCTGAATCAGAGAGGAGCTGCCGTCCACGTCGTCGGTGTATTAGCCTACACCATGTAATAACTTGAGCAGTTCCACATTTTGTCACTCTTGATATGTTAAAAAAAAAAATATTAAAATCGGCAAATGTAAAATACATTTCTCAATGACTTACCTAGTTAAATAAAGAACGCAACATGAAATGTGCACGGTTGTCGACAACTGCAAAAAAAAAACATTTCAATACTGACATAACACCCGAGTCATGGGCTGATGTGGTTCTCGGATCCCGGCGGCCTTATTAAAATGTTGAGTAAACACACAATATGCTTGCGCCAGTTCATGTAAAAGTTGCCATTCATAAAAAAAAACTAAAACACGACGTGTCAATCTTTGGACGGTTTCTAGAAATGTTCTGGAAATATTGCAGGGCAGCAAAAGAAGCCTAGTAGCAGCCTTGTGCTAATGGGGAATTATGGACCCCCCTTTAGTACTGGGTCGGACACCACTTTGCCTCCAGAACAGCCAGAATTCTTTGGGCATTCTAAAAAAAAAAAAAAAAAGGTGTTTGAAACGTTTCACAGGGACGTAGGTCCATGCTGACGCGACGGCATCACACAGTTGCTGCTGATTGGACGGTGGTACATTCATGCTGCTAACAGCCCGTGCCATCTCATCTCAAATATGGTCTATTGGGTTGAGGTCTGGGGACTGACCAGGACACTCAAATATGGTCTATTGGGTTGAGGTCTGGGGACTGACCAGGACACTCAAATATGGTCTATTGGGTTGAGGTCTGGGGACTGACCAGGACACTCAAATATGGTCTATTGGGTTGAGGTCTGGGGACTGACCAGGACACTCTTAGCTTGCACGATTATTGCCATTCTCCTTGCCATTCACATTATTTATTTTTTAATTTCTTCAACCTCTCAAGTTGGTTGTTGATCGTGATGGACATCTATGGCAAGACTTTTTAAAAGGTGATTTAAGTCAAAACTGTAACGAGGCCGCTCAGGAACATTCACTGTTTCTTGCTAACCAACTCCACTGTAGATTTGGCCTTGTGTTTTAGGTTATTGTCCTGCTGAAAGGTGAATTCATCTCCCAGTGTCTGTTGGAAAGCAGACAACCAGGTTTTCCTCTAGGATTTTGCCTGTGCTCAGCTCTATTTCGGTTCCTTTGTATCCTAAAAAAAAAAACACCTTAGTCCTTGCCGATGACAAGCATACCCATAACATGAAGCAGCCACCACCATGCTTTAAAATATGAAGAGTGGTACTCAGTGATGTGTTGGATTTGCCCCAAACATAACGCTTTGTATTCAGGACATGAAGTTCATTTCTTTCCCATATGTTTTTATAGTTTTACTTTAGTGCCTTATTGATAACAGGATGCATGTTCTGGATGGGGATGCACAATATATCGGTGAACATATCGGCAAAAAAATGCCAACATCGGCATCGGCCCAATGTCTAGTTTAACGGCGATGTGCAAAACCGATGTCAAAGCTGACGTGCATACCTATATAACATGATGTAATGACCGTGCATACCTATATAACGTAGGTACATGATGTAATGACCGTGCATACCTATCTAACGTAGGTACATGATGTAATGACCGTGCATACCTATCTAACGTAGGTACATGATGTAATGACCGTGCATACCTATCTAACGTAGGTACATGACGTAATGACCGTGCATACCTATCTAACGTAGGTACATGACGTAATGACCGTGCATACCTATATAACGAGGTACATGACGTAATGACCGTGCATACCTATATAACGTAGGGTACATGACGTAATGACCGTGCATACCTATATAACGTAGGTACATGACGTAATGACCGTGCATACCTATATAACGTAGGTACATGACGTAATGACCGTGCATACCTATACAACGTAGGTAGATGACGTAATGACCGTGCATACCTATACAACGTAGGTAGATGACGTAATGACCGTGCATACCTATACAACGTAGGTACATGATGTAATGACGCCACGTAAAATGTTGCGCTACACGTGCATCACAGCATTCCTAACCTCGCCCACAATGTCTGCTGTGTGCATCGAGCAGTCAACAAGTCCAGCAGACATTTGAAAGAGTAAGAACATTTAAGCGAGACAACTCAAAAGGTGTAATCCATTAAAGCCAAGATAATGGAATTAATTTCCCCTGACAATCAACCGTTCTCTGTCGTGGGTGATGTTGTCTTTCGCCGACTGGTCGAGCACCGGTACACACTCCCAAGCGAGCTATTTTTCAGATGTTGCCTACCGGAGTTACACAGTAATAGCGTCACTGCTATTAGGTTCAAGACATACTATAGAACACCGTTTGGGTCTTTGCGTGTCAAAAAAGATACAGTAGCGCTGTCAAAGCTGTACAAAAAAAAAAAAAAGTCTGAAAACAAGCACTGTAGTTGACAATGTTTCAGGATTCGCGGGAAGTGCAGCACATTTAGGTTTGGGAAAAAGTAAATACAAAACATTATTGAATTCAAATGATCTGTTTACACGTCCACAACAATTTGAAATATAGTTTTTGTCTTTCAGAAAGTGTCAGATAGAGCACATTCCACTGCGCATTCCACTGCGCATTCCACTGCACATTCCACTGCACATTCCACTGCACATTCCACTGCACATTCCACTGCACATTCCACTGGGAAAGAAAACAACATCAACACCTCCAAAGACTCGGCCATTTCCTTTAGATACTGTCTAAACTCCGATATGTACAAAGCAAAATAAGGGTGTTATGGTCACCATAAAGGCTGAAAGACGGGCAATCTTCAGCCGTTGCTATAAACGCTCGTTCACGCACAGTTTTACGACAGGTCTGATTTATAGCAGGAAACATGCGTATGTATCGCGCGTGCGTCAAGTTTAAACATTTAAAATATATTTAAAATATATAAAATATATAAGAAAATGGCTCACGCCGATATATAACGTGTAACATTTATGCTACGGTTATAAATGAAGGTTACTCATCACCTAACGCCCTTACAACCACACTAAACATCCCCATCACAATGGCAGTTTTCCACACTGAGTCAGGCAGTCACACTGACTCTGGACTTCTGTACCATTCTGAACACAAACACTAGAAATTCCACTGGTCTCATCCAAGGTTATTTCAGTCACACCCTGCCAACTTAACTCAACATAAAAACAACTCAGGAATCAGGATGGATTCAAATCACAGGAGGCCTGAAAATTTCACTGTAGCCATCTTGTCTTCTACATCTAGCTACATCCTATCATTCTACATATTGTCTTCTACATCTAGCTACATCCTATCTCGTCATTCTACAGCCAGCTACATCTCGTCATTCTACAGCCAGCTACATCTCGTCATTCTTTCAGCCAGCTACATCTCGTCATTCTTTCAGCCAGCTACATCTCGTCATTCTTTCAGCCAGCTACATCTCGTCATTCTTTCAGCCAGCTACATCTCGTCATTCTTTCAGCCAGCTACATCTCGTCATTCTTTCAGCCAGCTACATCTCGTCATTCTTTCAGCCAGCTACAGTGGGGAAAAAAAGTATTTAGTCAGCCACCAATTGTGCAAGTTCTCTCACTTAAAAAGATGAGAGAGGCCTGTAATTTTCATCATAGGTACACTTCAACTATGACAGACAAAATTAGGAAAGAAAATCCAGAAAATCACATTGTAGGATTTTTTATGAATTTATTTGCAAATTATGGTGGAAAATAAGTATTTGGTCAATAACAAAAGTTTATCTCAATACTTTGTTATATACCCTTTGTTGGCAATGACAGAGGTCAAACGTTTTCTGTAAGTCTTCACAAGGTTTTCACACACTGTTGCTGGTATTTTGGCCCATTCCTCCATGCAGATCTCCTCTAGAGCAGCGATGTTTTGGGGCTGTCACTGGGCAACACGGACTTTCAAAGATTTTCTATGGGGTTGAGATCTGGAGACTGGCTAGGCCACTCCAGGACCTTGAAATGCTTCTTACGAAGCCACTCCTTCAAGGTTCGGCGGTGTGTTTGGGATCATTGTCATGCTGAAAGACCCAGCCACGTTTCATCTTCAATGCCCTTGCTGATGGAAGGAGGTTTTCACTCAAAATCTCACGATACATGGCCCCATTCATTCTTTCCTTTACACGGATCAGTCGCCCTGGTCCCTTTGCAGAAAAACAGCCCCAAAGCATGATGTTTCCACCCCCATGCTTCACAGTAGGTATGGTGTTCTTTGGATGCAACTCAGCATTCTTTGTCCTCCAAACACGACGAGTTGAGTTTTTACCAAAAGTTCTATTTTGGTTTCATCTGACATTCTCCCAATCCTAATCTGGATCATCCAAATGCTCTCTAGCAAACTTTAGACGGGCCTGAACATGTACTGGCTTAAGCAGGGGGACACGTCTGGCACTGCAGGATTTGAGTCCCTGGCGGCGTAGTGTGTTACTGATGGTAGGCTTTGTTACTTTGGTCCCAGCTCTCTGCAGGTCATTCACTAGGTCCCCGTGTGGTTCTGGGATTTTTGCTCACCGTTCTTGTGATCATTTTGACCCCACGGGTGAGATCTTGCGTGGAGCCCCAGATCGAGGAAGATTATCAGTGGTCTTGTATGTCTTCCATTTCCTAATAATTGCTCCCACAGTTGATTTCTTCAAACCAAGCTGCTTACCTATTGCAGATTCAGTCTTCCCAACCTGGTGCAGGTCTACAATTTTGTTTCTGGTGTCCTTTGACAGCTCTTTGGTCTTGGCCATAGTGGAGTTTGGAGTGTGACTGTTTGAGGTTGTGGACAGGTGTCTTTTATACTGATAACAAGTTCAAACAGGTGCCATTAATACAAGTAATGAGTGGAGGACAGAGGAGCCTCTTAAAGAAGAAGTTACAGGTCTGTGAGAGCCAGAAATCTTGCTTGTTTGTATGTGACCAAATACTTATTTTCCACCATAATTTGCTAATAAATTCATTACAAATCCTACAATGTGATTTTCTGGATTTTTTTTCCTCATTTTGTCTGTCATAGTTGAAGTGTACCTATGATCAAAATTACAGGCCTCTCTCATCTTTTTAAGTGAGAGAACTTGTACAATTGGTAGCTGACTAAATACTTTTTTGCCCCACTGTACATCTCGTCATTCTTTCAGCCAGCTACATCTCGTCATTCTTTCAGCCAGCTACATCTCGTCATTCTTTCAGCCAGCTACATCTCGTCATTCTTTCAGCTAGCTACATCTTATTTTGACAATCTAGCTCATAGACTGTTAAAAAAATATGGACAAAGCCATCGATGACGTCACCCCATTGTGTCCTATGAGAATGCTCGGTGGCATATTTGATCATCAGGAAGTGTCATTTCAGAGTGTCGCCATCTTGTCAAAAACAAAACGTGCACCCGGATTTGGGAGGACCGGATTTGGGAAACATTGAACTACTGACATGATGAAACAGCAGTGTTGAAATGTTCGCCGGTTTTCTCACAAAAGTGTTGCTACCAAAAACTATTTTGGGACCACTAGGGCGCATTACATAAATCTGCTCTGAGGTGGTTTAAACTGCATTCTAATGTTGACTGCTTAAAGACAACGGTATCAAGCGAAGTGCTTTATGCATGCTCAGTTCTTGGGTCTGGGGGGGGGCTGTCCGAGGGGACATTTGAAATGGAAGTCGTGGAACTCCTTCGCGTGGTTCTTTTACTGGGGATTCGTCAATAAAATTGACATTAGGCAAAATGTGGAGAATTATACATTTGCCTCAGTTGGCCATCAAGTCGCCTATTAATATATATGCCATTGTAGGCTACCATTTAATACAGTAAATAAGTCATTTCGACCATCACTAGAGTCATTGCAAATCAATTTGTGCCACTTGTGTAGCCTACCTGGAGTTGGCAAACCGATTGAATAGATAGCCTGTAATTTCAGTTCATTGTTGTTGTAGCCTTGTTATTAAAAACGCAGTAGATTGATGGTAACAGTCAGATTAACAGTCAGATTAGGCTGCAGGTAAAATAAATTATAAAAAATAAACAATGGCTGTTGTTGACAAACATATTCAGTCCATATACATATAGTTGCATATTCAGTTCATGACAGTATCAGGCAAAAGTTTTGACACACCTACTCATTAAAGGGTTTTCTTTATTTTTACTATTTTCTAAATTGTATATTTGAGATTCTTCAAAGTAGCCACCCTTTGCCTTGATGACAGCTTTGCACACTCTTGGCATTCTCTCAACCAGCTTCACCTGGAATGCTTTTCCAACAGTCTTGAAGGTGTTCCCACATATGCAGAGCACTTGTTGGCTGCTTTTCCTTCACTCTGCGGTCCAACTCATCCCAAAAGATCTCAATTGGGTTGAGGTCGGGTGATTGTGGAGGCCAGGTCAACTGATGTAGCACTCCATCATGACCAAATAGCCCTTCCACAGCCTGGAGGTGTGTTAGGTCATTGTCCTGTTGAAAAACAAAATGATAGCCCCACTAAGCCCAAACCAGATGAGATGGCGTATCGCTGCAGAATGCTGTGGTAGCCATGCTGGTTAAGTGTGCCTTGAATTCTAAATAAATCACAGAGTGTCACCAGGATTGCACCCCCACCCTCCATGCGTCACGGTGGGAACCACACATGCGGAGATCATCCGTTCACCTACTCTGATTCTCACAAAGACACGGCGGTTGGAACCAAAAATCTCAAATCTGGACTCATCAGACCAAAGTACAGATTCCACCAGTCTAATGTCCATTGCTCATGTTTCTTGGCCCAAGCAAGTCTCTTCTTCTTATTGGTTTCCTTTAGTAAGGGTTTCTTTGCTGCGATTTGACCATGAAGGCCTAATTCACGCAGTTTCCTCTGAACAGTTGATGTTGAGATGTGTCTGTTACTTGAACACTTTGAAGCATTTATTTGGGCTGCAATTTCTGAGGCTGGTAACTAATGAACTTATCCTCTGCAGCAGAGGTAACTCTGGGTCTTCCTTTCCTGTGGCGGTCCTCATGAGAGCCAGTTCCATCATAGCTCTTGATGGTTTTTGCGACTGCACTTGAAGAAACTTTAAAAGTTCTTGACATTTTCCAAGTTGACTGACCTTCATGTCTTAAAGTAATGATGGACTGTCGTTTCTCTTTGCTTATTTGAGCTGTTCTTGCCATAATATGGACATGGTCTTTTACCAAATAGGGCTATCTTCTGTATACCACCCCTACCTTGTCACAACACAACTGATTGGCTCAAACGCATTAAGAAGCAAAGAAATTCCACAAATTAACTTAAGGCACACCTGTTAATTGAAATCCATTCCAGGTGACTACCTTGTGAAGCTGGTTGAGAGAATGCCAAGAGTGTGCAAAGCTGTCATCAAAGCAAAGGGTGGCTATTTGAAAAATCTCAAATAGAAAATACATTTTGATTTGTTTAACACTTTTTTGGTCACTACATGATTCCATATGTGCTATTTCACAGTTGATGTCTTCACTATTATTCTACAGTCTAGAAAATAGTAAAAATAAAGAAAACCCTTGAATGAGTAGGTGTGTCCACACTTTTGACTGGTACTGTACATATTAATATTGAATTCAGTGATTGAAATTACAACCCCATCCTCAGTAGCCTATTCCAGCAAGCTATTGGGAAACACAAGCACTTCTTACCTCGAAATCACTGTTCATGTTGAATAAATTAGTCTGTTAATTTGAACTAAGAAAGATCTCTAAATCATTCAGTCTACATCTTGTCTAGGCTACTGTAGACTATATTAAATGAGATGTGGGCCTATCAGGGCCTATAGTCTGTCTACATCTTGTCTAGGCTACTGTAGAATATCAGGGCCTATAGTCTGTCTACATCTTGTCTAGGCTACTGTTGATGATCTGAAATGAGATGTAGGCCTATCAGGGGCTATAGTCTGTCTACATCTTGTCTAGGCTACTGTTGATGATCTGAAATGAGATGTAGGCCTATCAGGGGCTATAGTCTGTCTACATCTTGTCTAGGCTACTGTTGATGATCTGAAATGAGATGTAGGCCTATCAGGGGCTATAGTCTGTCTACATCTTGTCTAGGCTACTGTAGACTATATTAAATGGGATGTGGGCCTATCAGGGCCTATAGTCTACCTACATCTTGTCTAGGCTACTGTTGATGATCTGAAATAAGATCTGGGCCTATCAGGGCCTATAGGCTACCTGCCTTTATCTAAGCAAACCATGGCAAAATTGTATTACAATCATAAATCCAGATTTTAGTCTGTAGCCTATGCCCATTGAAATGATAAGTCAATCTCGCAAATGGGCCATTTGTAGTCTTAACATCAAGAATATAATAACAGCACAATTGCCAGAAAATAGCCTTAACATTAGTTTTGTATTTTATTAGAATCAAATTTTTTCTTGCTCAGAGATTGAGATCCTATGTCCGACTGTCATCACTCAAACTCTCCTGTCATATTTATCTATAGTTATGCACATGCGCAAAAGGGGATTTATTTACAATTATAAACCTGGTTCGAGCCCTGGATGCTGATTGGCTGAAAGCCGTGGTATATCAGACCATATACCACGGGTATGACAAAGCGTTACTTTTTATTGTTCTAATTACATTGGTAACCAGTTTATAAATCAGGCACCCCCGGGTTTTGCGGTATATGTCGAATATACAACGGCTAGCAGCTGTATCCGTTACAAGTTACTATGATATTCCTTCTTAATTGGCTCGATAACGGTACGGAAAAAGGTTTTATTGTATAAATATGCCAACTAACGTTACTCGCTTGCTGTGAAAAACAAAATTGGGCTAGTTATCATGTCTTTTCGTTTTGAGTGGTCAATGTGTTAGAAATGTGCTGGACCTGGCAACCCTGTGAAACAGAACTACCTAGCTATTATATAGACCTGGACCTGGCAACCCTGTGAAACAGAACTACCTAGCTATTATATAGACCTGGACCTGGCAACCCTGTGAAACAGAACTACCTAGCTATTATACAGACCTGGACCTGGCAACCCTGTGAAACAGAACTACCTAGCTATTATATAGACCTGGACCTGGCAACCCTGTGAAACAGAACTACCTAGCTATTATACAGACCTGGACCTGGCAACCCTGTGAAACAGAACTACCTAGCTATTATACAGACCTGGACCTGGCAACCCTGTGAAACAAAACTACCTAGCTATTATACAGACCTGGACCTGGCAACCCTGTGAAACAGAACTACCTAGCTATTATACAGACCTGGACCTGGCAACCCTGTGAAACAGAACTACCTAGCTATTATATAGACCTGGGCTCTCCAACCCTGTTCCTGGAGAGCTGGGCCCAATAATGTTTCTACCATGTTTTGTGTTGCTACCATGTTGTTGTCATGTTGTGTTGCTACCATGTTGTGTTGTCATGTGTTTCTACCATGTTGTTGTTATGTTGCTACCATGTTGTTGTTATGTTGTGTTGCTACCATGCTGTGTTGTCATGTTGTGTTGCTACCATGCTGTGTTGTCATGTTTTGTTGCTACCATGCTGTGTTGTCATGTTTTGTTGCTACCATGCTGTGTTGTCATGTGTTGCTACCATGCTGTGTTGTCATGTGTTGCTACCATGCTGTGTTGTCATGTGTTGCTACCATGCTGTGTTGTCATGTGTTGCTACCATGCTGTCATGTCATGTGTTGCTACCATGCTGTTGTCATGTTGTGTTGCTACCATGTTGTTGTCATGTGTTGCTACCATGTTGTTGTCATGTGTTGCTACCATGTTGTTGTCATGTGTTGCTAACATGCTGTGTTGTCATGTTCTGCTACCATGCTGTGTTGTCATGTTCTGCTACCATGTTGTGCTGCTACCATGCTGTGTTGTCATGTGTTTCTACCATGCTGTATTGTCATGTGTTGCTACCATGCTGTGTTGTCATGTGTTGCGTTGCTACCATGCTGTGTTGTCATGTGTTGCGTTGCTACCATGCTGTGTTGTCATGTGTTGCTACCATGCTGTGTTGCTACCATGCTGTGTTGTCATGTTGTGCTGCTACCATGCTGTGTTGTCATGTGTTGCGTTGCTGCCATGCTGTGTTGTCATGTTGTGTTGCTACCATGTTGTTGTCATGTTGTGTTGCTACCATGTTGTCATGTGGTGTTGCTACCATGTTGTTGTCATGTGTTGCTACCATGTTGTTGTCATGTTGCTACCATGTTGTTGTCATGTTGTGTTGCTACCATGTTGTTGTCATGTTGTGTTGCTACCATGTTGTTGTCATGTTGTGTTGCTACCATGCTGTTATGTTGTGTTGCTACCATGCTGTGTTGTCATGTGCTGCTACCATGTTGTGTTGCTACCATGCTGTGTTGACATGTGCTGCTGCCATGCTGTGTTGCTACCATGCTGTGTTGTCATGTGTTGCGTTGCTGCCATGCTGTGTTGTCATGTTGTGTTGCTACCATGTTGAGCTGCTACCATGCTGTGTTGTAATCTGTTGCTACCATGTTGTTGTCATGTGTTGCGTTGCTGCCATGCTGTGTTGTCATGTTGTGTTGCTACTATGTTGTTCTGCTACCATGCTGTGTTGTCATGTGTTGCTACCATGCTGTGTTGTCATGTGTTGCTACCATGCTGTGTTGTCATGTTGTGTTGCTACCATGTTGTGCTGCTACCATGCTGTGTTGTCATGTGTTGCTACCATGCTGTGTTGTCATGTGTTGCTACCATGCCAGTGTTGTCATGTGTTGCTACCATGCCAGGTTGTCATGTGTTTCTACCATGCTGTGTTGTCATGTGTTGCGTTGCTACCATGCTGTGTTGTCATGTGTTGCTACCATGCTGTGTTGCTACCATGCTGTGTTGTCATGTGTTGCGTTGCTGCCATGCTGTGTTGTCATGTTGTGTTGCTACCATGTTGAGCTGCTACCATGCTGTGTTGTAATCTGTTGCTACCATGTTGTTGTCATGTGTTGCGTTGCTGCCATGCTGTGTTGTCATGTTGTGTTGCTACTATGTTGTGCTGCTACCATGCTGTGTTGTCATGTGTTGCTACCATGATGTGTTGTCATGTGTTGCTACCATGCTGTGTTGTCATGTTGTGTTGCTACCATGTTGTGCTGCTACCATGCTGTGTTGTCATGTGTTGCTACCATGCTGTGTTGTCATGTGTTGCTACCATGCTGTGTTGTCATGTGTTGCTACCATGCTGTGTTGTCATGTGTTGCGTTGCTACCATGCTGTGTTGTCATGTGTTGCTACCATGCTGTGTTGCTACCATGCTGTGTTGTCATGTTGTGTTGCTACCATGTTGTGCTGGTACCATGCTGTGTTGTAATCTGTTGCTAACATGTTGTTGTCATGTGTTGCGTTGCTACCATGCTCTGTTGTCATGTGTTGCGTTGCTGCCATGCTGTGTTGTCATGTTGTGTTGCTACCATGTTGAGCTGCTACCATGCTGTGTTGTAATCTGTTGCTACCATGTTGTTGTCATGTGTTGCGTTGCTGCCATGCTGTGTTGTCATGTTGTGTTGCTACTATGTTGTGCTGCTACCATGCTGTGTTGTCATGTGTTTCTACCATGCTGTGTTGTCATGTGTTGCTACCATGCTGTGTTGTCATGTTGTGTTGCTACCCATGTTGTGCTGCTACCATGCTGTGTTGTCATGTGTTGCTACCATGCTGTGTTGTCATGTGTTGCTACCATGCTGTGTTGTCATGTGTTGCTACCATGCTGTGTTGTCATGTGTTGCTACCATGCTGTGTTGTCATGTGTTGCGTTGCTACCATGCTGTGTTGTCATGTGTTGCTACCATGCTGTGTTGCTACCATGCTGTGTTGTCATGTTGTGTTGCTACCATGTTGTGTTGCTACCATGCTGTGTTGTCATGTTGTGTTGCTACCATGTTGTGCTGGTACCATGCTGTGTTGTAATCTGTTGCTAACATGTTGTTGTCATGTGTTGCGTTGCTACCATGCTGTGTTGTCATGTGTTGCGTTGCTACCATGCTGTGTTGTCATGTGTTGCGTTGCTACCATGCTGTGTTGTCATGTGTTGCTACCATGCTGTGTTGCTACCATGCTGTGTTGTCATGTTGTGCTGCTACCATGCTGTGTTGTCATGTGTTGCGTTGCTGCCATGCTGTGTTGTCATGTTGTGTTGCTACCATGTTGTTGTCATGTTGTGTTGCTACCATGTTGTCATGTGGTGTTGCTACCATGTTGTTGTCATGTGTTGCTACCATGTTGTTGTCATGTTGCTACCATGTTGTTGTCATGTTGTGTTGCTACCATGTTGTTGTCATGTTGTGTTGCTACCATGTTGTTGTCATGTTGTGTTGCTACCATGCTGTTATGTTGTGTTGCTACCATGCTGTGTTGTCATGTGCTGCTACCATGTTGTGTTGCTACCATGCTGTGTTGACATGTGCTGCTGCCATGCTGTGTTGCTACCATGCTGTGTTGTCATGTGTTGCGTTGCTGCCATGCTGTGTTGTCATGTTGTGTTGCTACCCATGTTGAGCTGCTACCATGCTGTGTTGTAATCTGTTGCTACCATGTTGTTGTCATGTGTCATGCGTTGCTGCCATGCTGTGTTGTCATGTTGTGTTGCTACTATGTTGTTCTGCTACCATGCTGTGTTGTCATGTGTTGCCACCATGCCAGTGTTGTCATGTGTTGCCACCATGCTGTGTTGTCATGTTGTGTTGCTACCATGTTGTGCTGCTACCATGCTGTGTTGTCATGTGTTGCTACCATGCTGTGTTGTCATGTGTTGCTACCATGCTGTGTTGTCATGTGTTGCTACCATGCTGTGTTGTCATGTGTTTCTACCATGCTGTGTTGTCATGTGTTGCGTTGCTACCATGCTGTGTTGTCATGTGTTGCTACCATGCTGTGTTGCTACCATGCTGTGTTGTCATGTGTTGCGTTGCTGCCATGCTGTGTTGTCATGTTGTGTTGCTACCATGTTGAGCTGCTACCATGCTGTGTTGTAATCTGTTGCTACCATGTTGTTGTCATGTGTTGCGTTGCTGCCATGCTGTGTTGTCATGTTGTGTTGCTACTATGTTGTGCTGCTACCATGCTGTGTTGTCATGTGTTGCTACCATGATGTGTTGTCATGTGTTGCTACCATGCTGTGTTGTCATGTTGTGTTGCTACCATGTTGTGCTGCTACCATGCTGTGTTGTCATGTGTTGCTACCATGCTGTGTTGTCATGTGTTGCTACCATGCTGTGTTGTCATGTGTTGCTACCATGCTGTGTTGTCATGTGTCAGCGTTGCTACCATGCTGTGTTGTCATGTGTTGCGTTGCTACCATGCTGTGTTGTCATGTTGCTACCATGCTGTGTTGCTACCATGCTGTGTTGTCATGTTGTGTTGCTACCATGTTGTGCTGGTACCATGCTGTGTTGTAATCTGTTGCTAACATGTTGTTGTCATGTGTTGCGTTGCTACCATGCTCTGTTGTCATGTGTTGCGTTGCTGCCATGCTGTGTTGTCATGTTGTGTTGCTACCATGTTGAGCTGCTACCATGCTGTGTTGTAATCTGTTGCTACCATGTTGTTGTCATGTGTTGCGTTGCTGCCATGCTGTGTTGTCATGTTGTGTTGCTACTATGTTGTGCTGCTACCATGCTGTGTTGTCATGTGTTTCTACCATGCTGTGTTGTCATGTGTTGCTACCATGCTGTGTTGTCATGTTGTGTTGCTACCATGTTGTGCTGCTACCATGCTGTGTTGTCATGTGTTGCTACCATGCTGTGTTGTCATGTGTTGCTACCATGCTGTGTTGTCATGTGTTGCTACCATGCTGTGTTGTCATGTGTTGCTACCATGCTGTGTTGTCATGTGTTGCGTTGCTACCATGCTGTGTTGTCATGTGTTGCTACCATGCTGTGTTGCTACCATGCTGTGTTGTCATGTTGTGTTGCTACCATGTTGTGTTGCTACCATGCTGTGTTGTCATGTTGTGTTGCTACCATGTTGTGCTGGTACCATGCTGTGTTGTAATCTGTTGCTAACATGTTGTTGTCATGTGTCATGCGTTGCTACCATGCTGTGTTGTCATGTGTTGCTACCATGCTGTGTTGCTACCATGCTGTGTTGTCATGTTGTGTTGCTACCATGTTGTGTTGCTACCATGCTGTGTTGTCATGTTGTGTTGCTACCATGTTGTGCTGGTACCATGCTGTGTTGTAATCTGTTGCTAACATGTTGTTGTCATGTGTTGCGTTGCTACCATGCTCTGTTGTCATGTGTTGCGTTGCTGCCATGCTGTGTTGTCATGTTGTGTTGCTACCATGTTGAGCTGCTACCATGCTGTGTTGTAATCTGTTGCTACCATGTTGTTGTCATGTGTTGCGTTGCTGCCATGCTGTGTTGTCATGTTGTGTTGCTACTATGTTGTGCTGCTACCATGCTGTGTTGTCATGTGTTTCTACCATGCTGTGTTGTCATGTGTTGCTACCATGCTGTGTTGTCATGTTGTGTTGCTACCATGTTGTGCTGCTACCATGCTGTGTTGTCATGTGTTGCTACCATGCTGTGTTGTCATGTGTTGCTACCATGCTGTGTTGTCATGTGTTGCTACCATGCTGTGTTGTCATGTGTTGCTACCATGCTGTGTTGTTGTTATCATGTGTTGCGTTGCTACCATGCTGTGTTGTCATGTGTTGCTACCATGCTGTGTTGCTACCATGCTGTGTTGTCATGTTGTGTTGCTACCATGTTGTGTTGCTACCATGCTGTGTTGTCATGTTGTGTTGCTACCATGTTGTGCTGGTACCATGCTGTGTTGTAATCTGTTGCTAACATGTTGTTGTCATGTGTTGCGTTGCTACCATGCTGTGTTGTCATGTGAGCTTCATGTGCCCTACTGCAAGTCGGTGTGCTTGTTGACTGGGTGGATGTGTTGACTGGGTGGATGTGTCGACCGGGTCGGTGTGTTGACTGGGTGGATGTGTTGACTGAGTGGATGTGTTGACTGAATGGATGTGTTGACTGGGTCGGTGTGTTGACTGGGTCGGTGTGTTGACAGTCGGCTGGGTGTTGACAAATAGCTTGACGTTAGCTACCTAGCTAGCTGGTAGAACAGCTCAGCTCTTTGAGTCAAGACAACTAAGTACATTCGTGGTCAGAGTTGGCAGGTTCATAAGAAAATAAAAAGGTCATATTATTATTATTGAAAACACTCACTTTTCGACGTACTCTTGATACTGAGTTCATATTGAACGGAAGAAGTAGGAGGCGATGACGGTCCAGTCTTGGCAAAGCAGATGTTCTCGGAACTCAGCGCCTCTCTGAAATAGATGACAGATGTCGGGGAGAAGGACTCGTCCGGTGTGCCGGCGACACGTCCCGGTCTGTCCCGAATCGGTGCTCCGTCGGGGTGCCCCGACGCGTCCAAACTCTGGTGAAGCGGTGAATCGTGGAAAGGGCACGGTAACGTCGACAGTGGCTCCTCCGCCATCTTCACTCGCATTGTTGACTCGTTTCCAATCGACCGTGCCGAGAGAAACTTCTTTCCTTCTTCCGTGGGGGGGTTGATCGGTGGTTGGCATTCAACGTTACGGTGCATTACCGTCACCTAGTGTACTGGAGTGTGGGCCAGAGACAGGCAGAAACTAAATCCTACCTGGCATCCCAGTTGCTCTTTAAAAATCGAATAAAAAATTAAAAAAACATAACAACATATTTGAGACTATATCTGAAGAAGTTCTACTCAAAATACTATTTAAATAGTTTCCCCTTCTACCCCTAATACTAGATCTCATCCTCTCTTTCCCTCTGATACTGCCCACGCTGTAGCAATACAAGCTCTGGATCCTGGATGCTTTCCTACCACATTTAAAGTCTTATTCAACCTACTGTGTCCTACACTTGATCTTGTAAAAAAAATAGCCTCCTCTCTTCTGTCTCTTCCCTCTGTCCTACCCTCCCTGACTTTCCTCTGTACTTGAAATAAATGCCTGCCCTTAAGTATCTCTGCTCCTACCATCTCTGCTCCATCACTGTCCATATCAGGCTGTTAGCCTGCCATCTCTGCACCATCACTGTCCATATCAGGCTGATAGCCTGCCATCTCTGCACCATCACTGTCCATATCAGGCTGTTAGCCTGCCATCTCTGCTCCATCACTGTCCATATCAGGCTGTTAGCCTGCCATCTCTGCACCATCACTGTCCACATCAGGCTGTTAGCCTGCCATCTCTGCACCATCACTGTCCATATCAGGCTGTTAGCCTGCCATCTCTACACCATCACTGTCCATATTAGGCTGTTAACATGCCATCTCTGCACCATCACTGTCCACATCAGGCTATTAGCCTCTGCCTTGCTCATTGAAACTACAACTTAAACATCCCCACTACTAAGTGGTTGTTTAACCAGTACATCAACATCCCCACTACTAAGTGGTTGTTTAACCAGTACATCAACATCCCTACTACTAAGTGGTTGTTTAACCAGTACATCAACTGCCTCGTTCTCCTTCACCCCCACATGGGCTGGAACCCAAGTAACTCTTCTCTGTAACCCATCTCTCTCATCCTGGGTTTGTTGTACACCATAAATCAGGTCTTGTCTGTCACGTGAGCTAAAGGACTGCAGACTCATCAACACTGCATATGAGTCACAGCAAATGACTGACTTCCTCCACCCACTGCGAGGCCAAAAGTATGGCCATCAGCCATATACACAGCGAGATGTTCTGTAATACATTTCCTGGCTGCCAACCCCACATTACGGGACTACACACGCTGACCCAGTACATCCTGTCCTTGGATCTTTCGATCCCATCTTTGTAAATGTCAACAACTTCCTCATACACAGTATCCAGACAAGTCAGATGGATCAACACCCTCCCTGTCTTTCCCTAGTCTCTCCAACACCTCTAGATCAACTACTGGAGGCGGGAGTCGCCATGGTGGATTGACAGGCACAGCTACCGTTGGACTACACTCCCTTCCATACAGTCCCATCTCCACCTCGCCTGGGTATTTACCCACCCACCCAAAGCTCGTGTTCTGTCCTCGCTCATGTTCCCAGCATGCCTGTAAAGTCCCTTTCGCAGGATGAGACACCCCGTGTCCCTTTAGGTTGACCAAATAATTAATTTATGCTAAATGTGTCTCCTAATTGTCTCCTAATCTGCAATGGCATATCCCCCCATCCCCACCTGTAGAGCAGCCACTTGGGAGGTCTGAAACGCCCCCACTACATATTCTGAGTTCTTGTTCCTGTATGACATCTAGCCATTCCAATGAGGTCCGGGCTGCCGAACCATTCGCTATACTGCCCATAGTCTATTACAGATCGGATCAATGCAACATACATGGTCCTCAATGAGGAACGCCCAGCCCACTCCTTCCCCGTCAGACAGCGCATCACATTTAGCACCTTCTTACACTTTCCCACCACTCTCTCAATGTGTTCTGCCCAGGTCAGCCTAGTGTCAAAGTACACCCCCAGGGAACCTGACGGCCCCCCCACCCTCTCCAAGCATCTCCCATATAACCTCAAGCATATCTCATCTCCCACCTTCGTCCTGGTAAAGAGCACTGTCTGAGGTTTCTCTACAGAGAACCCGAATCTCCACATTTAACGCCCACCGCTCTACCTCGCCAATTGCTTCCGGTACCTTCCTGACTATGTAAGGCACATTTCTTCCCCTCTTCCATAAGGCCCCATCAACTACAAATAACGACCTCCCAATATCCAGCCGTAACCGAGAGTAAACATCATTGGATCATGATTGAGAACAACAGAGGACTAATCACGCTCCCCTGTGGGGTATTGTAATCCACCAGGTAGCTGCCTGATAGAGACTTCCCCACCCTGAACTGGACAGACCTTCCAAAGAGGAAATCCTTTATCCAGTTGTACGTTCTTCCTCCTACCCCTATAATATGAAGCTTGATTAACAACCCCTCTTTCGACATCATGTCATACGCCTTCTCCACATCAAAAAAGACAGCTACAACAGTCTCCTTGTTCACCTGAGACTTACTGACCTCTGCTTCTAAGCAGAGCACTGGGTCCATTGTTCCGCTACCCTTCCTGAATCCACTCTGATGTGGCGATACTAGCCCCCTGCTCTCCAGGAAGTAAGATAGCCTATGCGTAATCATGCGTTCCATAATCTTACATACATGTGATGTTAAAGCTATTGGCCGATAGCTTGTTGGCCTCGTTGCGTCAATCCCTGGCTTCCGGATTGGTACCACTACTGTCTCCTTCCAGCTGTCTGGTAGTTGATTGGTCCCACTACTGTCTCCTCCAGCTGTCTGGTAGTTGATTGGTCCCACTACTGTCTCCTTCCAGCTGTCTGGTAGTTGATTGGTCCCACTACTGTCTCCTTCCAGCTGTCTGGTAGTTGATTGGTACCACTACTGTCTCCTTCAGCTGTCTGGTAGTTGATTGGTCCCACTACTGTCTCCTTCCAGCTGTCTGGTAGTTGATTGGTCCCACTACTGTCTCCTTCCAGCTGTCTGGTAGTTGATTGGTCCCACTACTGTCTCCTTCCAGCTGTCTGGTAGTTGATTGGTCCCACTACTGTCTCCTTCCAGCTGTCTGGTAGTTGATTGGTACCACTACTGTCTCCTTCCAGCTGTCTGGTAGTTGATTGGTCCCACTACTGTCTCCTTCCAGCTGTCTGGTAGTTGATTGGTCCCACTACTGTCTCCTTCCAGCTGTCTGGTAGTTGATTGGTACCACTACTGTCTCCTTCCAGCTGTCTGGTAGTTGATTGGTCCCACTACTGTCTCCTTCCAGCTGTCTGGTAGTTGATTGGTCCCACTACTGTCTCCTCCAGCTGTCTGGTAGTTGATTGGTCCCACTACTGTCTCCTTCCAGCTGTCTGGTAGTTGATTGGTCCCACTACTGTCTCCTTCCAGCTGTCTGGTAGTTGATTGGTACCACTACTGTCTCCTTCAGCTGTCTGGTAGTTGATTGGTCCCACTACTGTCTCCTTCCAGCTGTCTGGTAGTTGATTGGTCCCACTACTGTCTCCCTTCCAGCTGTCTGGTAGTTGATTGGTACCACTACTGTCTCCTTCAGCTGTCTGGTAGTTGATTGGTCCCACTACTGTCTCCTTCCAGCTGTCTGGTAGTTGATTGGTCCCACTACTGTCTCCTTCCAGCTGTCTGGTAGTTGATTGGTCCCACTACTGTCTCCTTCCAGCTGTCTGGTAGTTGATTGGTCCCACTACTGTCTCCTTCCAGCTGTCTGGTAGTTGATTGGTCCCACTACTGTTGCCTCCCAGCTGCCTGGTAGTTGATTGGTCCCACTACTGTCTCCTCCAGCTGTCTGGTAGTTGATTGGTCCCACTACTGTCTCCTTCCAGCTGTCTGGTAGTTGATTGGTCCCACTACTGTCTCCTTCCAGCTGTCTGGTAGTTGATTGGTCCCACTACTGTCGCCTCCCAGCTGTCTGGTAGTTTCCCCTCCTCCTACACTGTGTTATTCAACACCAACACCTTATCCAGTGTCTCGTCACTAAGATGGGCTAACATAACATAGCACACCTCATCTTTCCCCGGTGAAGTTAACCCAGCCTTACCTACTGCCCTTTTCATCTCCGCCATGGTACAGTGCATTCGGAAAGTATTCAGACCTCTTGACTTTTTTCACATTTTGTTCTGTTTACAGCCTCATTCTAAAATCCTCATCAATCTACACACAATACCCCGTTATGTCGAAGCAAAAACAGATTTTTAGAACATTTGGGAGTCAGGGAAAATATATGGAATAAAAAGTACATTATTTTCTTTAGGAATCTAGTGAAGTAAAAGTTGTCAAAAATATAAAGAGTAAAGTAAAGTACAGATACCCCCCCAAAAAATGCTTAACTAGTACTTTAAAGTAGTTTTACTTAAGTACTTTAAACCACTGTCTAGATAAAGTACTGTACATGAAAATAAGCAGCTGGCAATGTGTAGGCTAATTAAAAATATCAAAAAGGAAAATAATGTGGTGTAGGGAGCGTTGTAATTCTATCCTGTTTATTTACTGAGAATTATTGAAGAATACAGAGACAAAATCAGAAGGTCAATGGAAGTCAATGGCACAGAGGAGGATTGTCACATCCGCTCCTGCTACGCCCTCTGCTGGTCGTCCGGTGTCTCACTGACCTGCAGTTCTTCCCCTGTACTCTCTCCCCCTCTCTCTCTCTCTCTATCCCTCTCTGTTTTAATTGTGTGGTTGGAGACAGGTGTGCTGGAGTCAGAGCAATTACCAGCTGCAACTCGTCCAGTAATCAAGACCTCTACAAATACTTTTTCCTGACAACTCCACTCTGCCAGATCGTAATCTCTGCTCAGTCAGTTATATTCTAGTCTTTAGACTTTTCTCAAGATCCTGTTGCTTTGCTGGACTTGTTTTCCTGCCTTACACCATTTTCTGTCCTCTCCTTGCAGTACCGCTCTGTCTCTGGCTCCTGTCTCCTGTTCCACATCTCACCACCAACTACCTTGCTCTGGATTTCCCTCCCCACCATTACCCTGGGACTCCACTCAAGACCTGTTTTCCCAGTTCTACTCAACCTACTCCAACCTCACTCTACACTCCTGGTTTTTGCAACTCATCTGAGCTACACCGGTTCTGAACTCCATCATAAACATTTTTGGTGCATTCATCCCGGCTTCCTCTCTGAGTCCAATTCTTGGGTCCCCCAACCCCCCGCCCTTCGCTCTACGATTGCAGAAGTGTTGGTGTTGATGGTGGGTAAAGACAGATTTGCACAACAATGTTTTGCAAGTAAAGCCACAATTTCCTTTACCACAAGTGCCCATCCGTATGCATGCAGGTCTATGTATTTCTACAGGAAGTGAGCGATAATCATCAATGTCATGACACAAGTATAATGAAAAAAAACAATAAGCTATAACATATGAGAATAATAATGTTAAGATACCATAATCCAATTGGTAGCATGATACACCGAACAAAATTATAAACGCAACATGCAACAATTCCCAAAATTATACTGAGTTACAGTTCATATAAGGAAATCATTCAATTGAAATGAATTCATTAGGCCCTAATCTATGGATTTCACATGACTGGGAATACAGATGTACATCTGTTGATCACAGATACCTTAAAAACAAAAGATAGAGGCGTGGATCAGAAAACCAGTCAGTATCTGATTTGACCACCGTTTGCCTCACGCAGCGCGACACGTCTCCTTCACATAGAGTTGATCAGGCTGTTGACTGTGGCCTGTGGAATGTTGTCCCACTCCTCTTCAATGGCTGTGTGAAGTTGCTGGATATTGGACGGGAACTGGAACACGCTGTCGTACACGTCGATCGAGAGCATACCAAACATGGTCAATGGGTGACATGTCTGGTGAGTGTTCAGGCCATGGAAGAACTGGGACATTTTCAGCTTCCAGGAATTGTGTACAGATCCTTGTGACATGGGGCCGTGCATTATCATGCTGAAACATGAGGTGATGGCGGCGGATGAATAGCATGACAATGGGCCTCAGGATCTCCTCACGATATCTCTGTGCATTCAAATTGCCATCGATAAAAAGCAAGACTTCCCTACCATGGGGCATTCTGTTCACAACGTTGACATCAGCAAACCGATCGTTCACACGTGGTCTGCCAATTGCCCAGTAGATTTGAAACTGAGATAAATCCGTGCCAGTGGCCATCGAAGGTGAGCATTTGCCCACTGAATTGGGTACGATGCCGAACTTCAGTCAGGTCAAGACCCTGGTGAGGACGACAAGCACGCAAATGAGTTTCCCTGACACGGTTTCTGACAGTGTGGGCAGAAATTATTCAAGTTGTGCAAAACCACTGTTTCATCAGCTGTCCGGGTGGCTGGTGTCAGACGATCCCGCAGGTGAAGAAGCCGGATGTGGAAGTTGTGGTTACACGTGGGGCCGGTTGGACGTACTGCCAAATTCTCTCAAACGACGTTATGGTAGAGAAATTAACATTACAGTTTGGTAGGCCGTCATTGTAAATAAGAGACACCACAACACTACATAAAGAGAGACCTAAGACAACAACATAGCATGGCAGCAACACATGACATAGTCTCCACATTGACTCTGTACCCCCTGAATATAGCCTCCACATTCACTCGGTACCGGTACCCCCTGTATATAGCCTCCACATTGACTCTGTACCGGTACCCCCTGTATATAGCCTCCACATTCACTCGGTACCGGTACCCCCTGTATATAGCCTCCACATTGACTCTGTACCGGTACCCCCTGTATATAGCCTCCACATTGACTCTGTACCGGTACCCCCTGTATATAGCCTCCACATTGACTCGGTACCGGTACCCCTGTATATAGCCTCCACATTGACTCTGTACCGTACCCCTGTATATAGTCTCCACATTGACTCTGTACCGGTACCCCTGTATATAGTCTCCACATTGACTCTGTACCGGTACCCCCTGTAAATAGCCTCCACATTGACTCTGTACCGGTACCCCCTGTATATAGCCTCCACATTGACTCTGCACCTCTGACTGTAGCTAGCCTACCGCAGTCAGTGTCCATAGTCTCTGACTGTAGCTAGCATACCGCAGTCAGTGTCCATAGTCTCTGACTGTAGCTAGCATACCGCAGTCAGTAGCCATAGTCTCTGACTGTAGCTAGCATACCGCAGTCAGTGGCCATAGTCTCTGACTGTAGCAAGCATACCGCAGTCAGTAGCCATAGTCTCTGACTGTAGCAAGCATACCGCAGTCAGTAGCCATAGTCTCTGACTGTAGCAAGCATACCGCAGTCAGTAGCCATAGTCTCGCACTGTAGCTAGCATACCGCAGTCAGTGGCCATAGTCTCTGACTGTAGCAAGCATACCGCAGTCAGTGGCCATAGTCTCTGACTGTAGCTAGCATACCGCAGTCAGTAGGCATAGTCTCTGACTGTAGCAAGCATACCGCAGTCAGTAGCCATAGTCTCTGACTGTAGCAAGCATACCGCAGTCAGTAGCCATAGTCTCTGACTGTAGCAAGCATACCGCAGTCAGTAGGCATAGTCTCTGACTGTAGCAAGCATACCGCAGTCAGTAGGCATAGTCTCTGACTGTAGCAAGCATACCACAGTCAGTAGCCATACTCTCTGACTGTAGCAAGCATACCGCAGTCAGTAGGTATAGTCTCTGACTGTAGCAAGCATACCGCAGTCAGTGGCCATAGTCTCTGACTGTAGCAAGCATACCGCAGTCAGTAGCCATAGTCTCTGACTGTAGCAAGCATACCGCAGTCAGTAGGTATAGTCTCTGACTGTAGCTAGCATACCGCAGTCAGTAGGCATAGTCTCTGACTGTAGCAAGCATACCGCAGTCAGTAGGCATAGTCTCTGACTGTAGCAAGCATACCGCAGTCAGTAGCCATAGTCTCTGACTGTAGCTAGCAGACCGCAGTCAGTAGCCATAGTCTCTGACTGTAGCTAGCATACCGCAGTCAGTAGGCATAGTCTCTGACTCTAGCAAGCATACCGCAGTCAGTAGGCATAGTCTCTGACTGTAGCAAGCATACCGCAGTCAGTAGCCATAGTCTCTGACTGTAGCAAGCATACCGCAGTCAGTAGCCATAGTCTCTGACTGTAGCAAGCATACCGCAGTCAGTAGCCATAGTCTCTGACTGTAGCAAGCATACCGCAGTCAGTAGCCATAGTCTCTGACTGTAGCAAGCATACCGCAGTCAGTAGGTATAGTCTCTGACTGTAGCAAGCATACCGCAGTCAGTAGGCATAGTCTCTGACTGTAGCAAGCATACCGCAGTCAGTAGGCATAGTCTCTGACTGTAGCTAGCATACCGCAGTCAGTAGCCATAGTCTCTGACTGTAGCAAGCATACCGCAGTCAGTAGGCATAGTCTCTGACTGTAGCTAGCATACCGCAGTCAGTAGGCATAGTCTCTGACTGTAGCTAGCATACCGCATTCAGTGGCCATAGTCTCTGACTGTAGCAAGCATACCGCAGTCTGTAGCCATAGTCTCTGACTGTAGTTAGCAAACCACAATCAGTAGCCATAGTCTCTGACTGTAGCTAGCATACCGCAGTCAGTAGCCATAGTCTCTGACTGTAGCTAGCATACCGCAGTCAGTAGGTATAGTCTCTGACTGTAGCAAGCATACCGCAGTCAGTAGGCATAGTCTCTGACTGTAGCAAGCATACCGCAGTCAGTAGGCATAGTCTCTGACTGTAGCTAGCATACCGCAGTCAGTAGGCATAGTCTCTGACTGTAGCTAGCAGACCGCAGTCAGTAGCCATAGTCTCTGACTGTAGCTAGCATACCGCAGTCAGTAGGCATAGTCTCTGACTGTAGCAAGCATACCGCAGTCAGTAGCCATAGTCTCTGACTGTAGCTAGCAGACCGCAGTCAGTAGGCATAGTCTCTGACTGTAGCAAGCAGACCGCAGTCAGTAGCCATAGTCTCTGACTGTAGCAAGCATACCGCAGTCAGTAGCCATAGTCTCTGACTGTAGCAAGCATACCGCAGTCAGTAGCCATAGTCTCTGACTGTAGCAAGCATACCGCAGTCAGTAGGTATAGTCTCTGACTGTAGCAAGCATACCGCAGTCAGTAGGCATAGTCTCTGACTGTAGCAAGCATACCGCAGTCAGTAGCCATAGTCTCTGACTGTAGCAAGCATACCGCAGTCAGTAGGCATAGTCTCTGACTGTAGCTAGCATACCGCAGTCAGTAGGCATAGTCTCTGACTGTAGCAAGCATACCGCAGTCTGTAGCCATAGTCTCTGACTGTAGTTAGTAAACCACAATCAGTAGCCATAGTCTCTGACTGTAGCTAGCATACCGCAGTCAGTGGCCATAGTCTCTGACTGTAGCTAGCATACCGCAGTCAGTAGGCATAGTCTCTGACTGTAGCTAGCATACCGCAGTCAGTAGGCATAGTCTCTGACTGTAGCAAGCATACCGCAGTCAGTAGGCATAGTCTCTGACTGTAGCAAGCATACCGCAGTCAGTAGCCATAGTCTCTGACTGTAGCAAGCATACCGCAGTCACTAGGCATAGACTCTGACTGTAGCTAGCATACCGCAGTCAGTAGCCATAGTCTCTGACTGTAGCAAGCATACCGCAGTCTGTAGCCATAGTCTCTGACTGTAGCTAGCATACCGCAGTCAGTAGCCATAGTCTCTGACTGTAGCTAGCATACCGCAGTCAGTAGGCATAGTCTCTGACTGTAGCAAGCATACCGCAGTCAGTAGGCATAGTCTCTGACTGTAGCAAGCATACCGCAGTCAGTAGCCATAGTCTCTGACTGTAGCTAGCAGACCGCAGTCAGTAGCCATAGTCTCTGACTGTAGCTAGCATACCGCAGTCAGTAGGCATAGTCTCTGACTCTAGCAAGCATACCGCAGTCAGTAGGCATAGTCTCTGACTGTAGCAAGCATACCGCAGTCAGTAGCCATAGTCTCTGACTGTAGCAAGCATACCGCAGTCAGTAGCCATAGTCTCTGACTGTAGCAAGCATAACGCAGTCAGTAGGCATAGTCTCTGACTGTAGCTAGCATACCGCAGTCAGTAGCCATAGTCTCTGACTGTAGCTAGCATACCGCAGTCAGTAGGCATAGTCTCTGACTGTAGCAAGCATACCGCAGTCAGTAGGCATAGTCTCTGACTGTAGCAAGCATACCGCAGTCAGTAGCCATAGTCTCTGACTGTAGCTAGCAGACCGCAGTCAGTAGCCATAGTCTCTGACTGTAGCTAGCATACCGCAGTCAGTAGGCATAGTCTCTGACTGTAGCAAGCATACCGCAGTCTGTAGCCATAGTCTCTGACTGTAGTTAGTAAACCACAATCAGTAGCCATAGTCTCTGACTGTAGCTAGCATACCGCAGTCAGTAGGCATAGTCTCTGACTGTAGCAAGCATACCGCAGTCAGTAGGCATAGTCTCTGACTGTAGCAAGCATACCGCAGTCAGTAGCCATAGTCTCTGACTGTAGCAAGCATACCGCAGTCAGTAGGCATAGACTCTGACTGTAGCAAGCATACCGCAGTCAGTAGGCATAGTCTCTGACTGTAGCAAGCATACCGCAGTCAGTAGGCATAGTCTCTGACTGTAGCAAGCATACCGCAGTCAGTAGCCATAGTCTCTGACTGTAGCAAGCATACCGCAGTCAGTAGCCATAGTCTCTGACTGTAGCAAGCATACCGCAGTCAGTAGGCATAGTCTCTGACTGTAGCTAGCATACCGCAGTCAGTGGCCATAGTCTCTGACTGTAGCAAGCATACCGCAGTCTGTAGGCATAGTCTCTGACTGTAGCTAGCATACCGCAGTCAGTAGGCATAGTCTCTGACTGTAGCTAGCATACCGCATGATCAGTAGCCATAGTCTCTGACTGTAGCAAGCATACCGCAGTCTGTAGCCATAGTCTCTGACTGTAGCTAGCATACCGCAGTCAGTAGCCATAGTCTCTGACTGTAGCTAGCATACCGCAGTCAGTAGGCATAGTCTCTGACTGTAGCAAGCATACCGCAGTCAGTAGCCATAGTCTCTGACTGTAGCAAGCATACCGCAGTCAGTAGCCATAGTCTCTGACTGTAGCTAGCAGACCGCAGTCAGTAGCCATAGTCTCTGACTGTAGCTAGCATACCGCAGTCAGTAGGCATAGTCTCTGACTCTAGCAAGCATACCGCAGTCAGTAGGCATAGTCTCTGACTGTAGCAAGCATACCGCAGTCAGTAGGCATAGTCTCTGACTGTAGCTAGCATACCGCAGTCAGTAGCCATAGTCTCTGACTGTAGCAAGCATACCGCAGTCAGTAGCCATAGTCTCTGACTGTAGCAAGCATACCGCAGTCAGTAGGCATAGTCTCTGACTGTAGCAAGCATACCGCAGTCAGTAGGCATAGTCTCTGACTGTAGCTAGCATACCGCAGTCAGTAGGCATAGTCTCTGACTGTAGCTAGCATACCGCAGTCAGTGGCCATAGTCTCTGACTGTAGCAAGCATACCGCAGTCAGTAGCCATAGTCTCTGACTGTAGCAAGCATACCGCAGTCAGTAGCCATAGTCTCTGACTGTAGCAAGCATACTGCAGTCAGTAGGCATAGTCTCTGACTGTAGCAAGCATACCGCAGTCAGTAGGCATAGTCTCTGACTGTAGCTAGCATACCGCAGTCAGTGGCCATAGTCTCTGACTGTAGCAAGCATACCGCAGTCAGTGGCCATAGTCTCTGACTGTAGCAAGCATACCGCAGTCAGTAGGCATAGTCTCTGACTGTAGCAAGCATACCGCAGTCAGTAGCCATAGTCTCTGACTGTAGCAAGCATACCGCAGTCAGTAGGCATAGTCTCTGACTGTAGCAAGCATACCGCAGTCAGTAGCCATAGTCTCTGACTGTAGCAAGCATACCGCAGTCAGTAGCCATAGTCTCTGACTGTAGCTAGCATACCGCAGTCAGTGGCCATAGTCTCTGACTGTAGCAAGCATACCGCAGTCTGTAGGCATAGTCTCTGACTGTAGCTAGCATACCGCAGTCAGTAGGCATAGTCTCTGACTGTAGCTAGCATACCGCAGTCAGTAGCCATAGTCTCTGACTGTAGCAAGCATACCGCAGTCTGTAGCCATAGTCTCTGACTGTAGCTAGCAGACCGCAGTCAGTAGCCATAGTCTCTGACTGTAGCTAGCAGACCGCAGTCAGTAGCCATAGTCTCTGACTGTAGCAAGCATACCGCAGTCAGTAGGCATAGTCTCTGACTGTAGCAAGCATACCGCAGTCAGTAGCCATAGTCTCTGACTGTAGCTAGCAGACCGCAGTCAGTAGCCATAGTCTCTGACTGTAGCTAGCATACCGCAGTCAGTAGCCATAGCCTCTGACTGTAGCTAGCATACCGCAGTCAGTAGGCATAGTCTCTGACTGTAGCAAGCATACCGCAGTCAGTAGGCATAGTCTCTGACTGTAGCAAGCATACCGCAGTCAGTAGCCATAGTCTCTGACTGTAGCAAGCATACCGCAGTCAGTAGCCATAGTCTCTGACTGTAGCTAGCATACCGCAGTCAGTGGCCATAGTCTCTGACTGTAGCAAGCATACCGCAGTCTGTAGCCATAGTCTCTGACTGTAGCAAGCAGACCACAGTCAGTAGCCATAGTCTCTGACTGTAGCTAGCAGACCGCAGTCAGTAGCCATAGTCTCTGACTGTAGCTAGCAGACCGCAGTCAGTAGGCATAGTCTCTGACTGTAGCAAGCATACCGCAGTCAGTAGGCATAGTCTCTGACTGTAGCAAGCATACCGCAGTCAGTAGCCATAGTCTCTGACTGTAGCAAGCATACCGCAGTCAGTAGCCATAGTCTCTGACTGTAGCAAGCATACCGCAGTCAGTAGCCATAGTCTCTGACTGTAGCTAGCATACCGCAGTCAGTGGCCATAGTCTCTGACTGTAGCAAGCATACCGCAGTCTGTAGGCATAGTCTCTGACTGTAGCTAGCATACCGCAGTCAGTAGGCATAGTCTCTGACTGTAGCTAGCATACCGCAGTCAGTAGCCATAGTCTCTGACTGTAGCAAGCATACCGCAGTCTGTAGCCATAGTCTCTGACTGTAGCTAGCAGACCGCAGTCAGTAGCCATAGTCTCTGACTGTAGCTAGCAGACCGCAGTCAGTAGCCATAGTCTCTGACTGTAGCAAGCATACCGCAGTCAGTAGGCATAGTCTCTGACTGTAGCAAGCATACCGCAGTCAGTAGCCATAGTCTCTGACTGTAGCTAGCAGACCGCAGTCAGTAGCCATAGTCTCTGACTGTAGCTAGCATACCGCAGTCAGTAGCCATAGCCTCTGACTGTAGCTAGCATACCGCAGTCAGTAGGCATAGTCTCTGACTGTAGCAAGCATACCGCAGTCAGTAGCCATAGTCTCTGACTGTAGCAAGCATACCGCAGTCAGTAGGCATAGTCTCTGACTGTAGCAAGCATACCGCAGTCAGTAGCCATAGTCTCTGACTGTAGCAAGCATACCGCAGTCAGTAGCCATAGTCTCTGACTGTAGCAAGCATACCGCAGTCAGTAGGCATAGTCTCTGACTGTAGCTAGCATACCGCAGTCAGTAGGCATAGTCTCTGACTGTAGCTAGCATACCGCAGTCAGTGGCCATAGTCTCTGACTGTAGCAAGCATACCGCAGTCTGTAGCCATAGTCTCTGACTGTAGTTAGTAAACCACAATCAGTAGCCATAGTCTCTGACTGTAGCTAGCATACCGCAGTCAGTAGGCATAGTCTCTGACTGTAGCTAGCATACCGCAGTCAGTAGGCAGAGTCTCTGACTGTAGCAAGCATACCGCAGTCAGTAGGCATAGTCTCTGACTGTAGCAAGCATACCGCAGTCAGTAGGCATAGTCTCTGACTGTAGCAAGCATACCGCAGTCAGTAGGCATAGTCTCTGACTGTAGCAAGCATACCGCAGTCAGTAGCCATAGTCTCTGACTGTAGCAAGCATACCGCAGTCAGTAGCCATAGTCTCTGACTGTAGCAAGCATACCGCAGTCAGTAGCCATAGTCTCTGACTGTAGCAAGCATACCGCAGTCAGTAGCCATAGTCTCTGACTGTAGCAAGCATACCGCAGTCAGTAGCCATAGTCTCTGACTGTAGCAAGCATACCGCAGTCAGTAGGCATAGTCTCTGACTGTAGCAAGCATACCGCAGTCAGTAGGCATAGTCTCTGACTGTAGCTAGCATACCGCAGTCAGTGGCCATAGTCTCTGACTGTAGCAAGCATACCGCAGTCAGTGGCCATAGTCTCTGACTGTAGCAAGCATACCGCAGTCAGTAGGCATAGTCTCTGACTGTAGCAAGCATACCGCAGTCAGTAGCCATAGTCTCTGACTGTAGCAAGCATACCGCAGTCAGTAGGCATAGTCTCTGACTGTAGCAAGCATACCGCAGTCAGTAGCCATAGTCTCTGACTGTAGCAAGCATACCGCAATCAGTAGGCATAGTCTCTGACTGTAGCAAGCATACCGCAGTCAGTAGGCATAGTCTCTGACTGTAGCAAGCATACCGCAGTCAGTAGCCATAGTCTCTGACTGTAGCAAGCATACCGCAGTCAGTAGCCATAGTCTCTGACTGTAGCAAGCATACCGCAGTCAGTAGCCATAGTCTCTGACTGTAGCAAGCATACCGCAGTCAGTAGCCATAGTCTCTGACTGTAGCAAGCATACCGCAGTCAGTAGCCATAGTCTCTGACTGTAGCAAGCATACCGCAGTCAGTAGCCATAGTCTCTGACTGTAGCAAGCATACCGCAGTCAGTAGCCATAGTCTCTGACTGTAGCAAGCATACCGCAGTCAGTAGCCATAGTCTCTGACTGTAGCAAGCATACCGCAGTCAGTAGGCATAGTCTCTGACTGTAGCTAGCATACCGCAGTCAGTGGCCATAGTCTCTGACTGTAGCAAGCATACCGCAGTCAGTGGCCATAGTCTCTGACTGTAGCAAGCATACCGCAGTCAGTAGGCATAGTCTCTGACTGTAGCAAGCATACCGCAGTCAGTAGGCATAGTCTCTGACTGTAGCAAGCATACCGCAGTCAGTAGCCATAGTCTCTGACTGTAGCAAGCATACCGCAGTCAGTAGGCATAGTCTCTGACTGTAGCAAGCATACCGCAGTCAGTAGCCATAGTCTCTGACTGTAGCAAGCATACCGCAGTCAGTAGCCATAGTCTCTGACTGTAGCAAGCATACCGCAGTCAGTAGGCATAGTCTCTGACTGTAACAAGCATACCGCAGTCAGTAGGCATAGTCTCTGACTGTAGCTAGCATACCGCAGTCAGTAGCCATAGTCTCTGACTGTAGCAAGCATACCGCAGTCAGTAGGCATAGTCTCTGACTGTAGCTAGCATACCGCAGTCAGTAGGCATAGTCTCTGACTGTAGCTAGCATACCGCATTCAGTGGCCATAGTCTCTGACTGTAGCAAGCATACCGCAGTCTGTAGCCATAGTCTCTGACTGTAGTTAGCAAACCACAATCAGTAGCCATAGTCTCTGACTGTAGCTAGCATACCGCAGTCAGTAGCCATAGTCTCTGACTGTAGCTAGCATACCGCAGTCAGTAGGTATAGTCTCTGACTGTAGCAAGCATACCGCAGTCAGTAGGCATAGTCTCTGACTGTAGCAAGCATACCGCAGTCAGTAGGCATAGTCTCTGACTGTAGCTAGCATACCGCAGTCAGTGGCCATAGTCTCTGACTGTAGCTAGCAGACCGCAGTCAGTAGCCATAGTCTCTGACTGTAGCTAGCATACCGCAGTCAGTAGGCATAGTCTCTGACTGTAGCAAGCATACCGCAGTCAGTAGCCATAGTCTCTGACTGTAGCTAGCAGACCGCAGTCAGTAGCCATAGTCTCTGACTGTAGCTAGCATACCGCAGTCAGTAGGCATAGTCTCTGACTGTAGCAAGCATACCGCAGTCAGTAGCCATAGTCTCTGACTGTAGCAAGCATACCGCAGTCAGTAGGCATAGTCTCTGACTGTAGCAAGCATACCGCAGTCAGTAGCCATAGTCTCTGACTGTAGCAAGCATACCGCAGATCAGTAGCCATAGTCTCTGACTGTAGCAAGCATACCGCAGTCAGTAGCCATAGTCTCTGACTGTAGCAAGCATACCGCAGTCAGTAGCCATAGTCTCTGACTGTAGCAAGCATACCGCAGTCAGTAGGCATAGTCTCTGACTGTAGCAAGCATACCGCAGATCAGTAGCCATAGTCTCTGACTGTAGCAAGCATACCGCAGTCAGTAGGCATAGTCTCTGACTGTAGCTAGCATACCGCAGTCAGTAGGCATAGTCTCTGACTGTAGCAAGCATACCGCAGTCTGTAGCCATAGTCTCTGACTGTAGTTAGTAAACCACAATCAGTAGCCATAGTCTCTGACTGTAGCTAGCATACCGCAGTCAGTGGCCATAGTCTCTGACTGTAGCTAGCATACCGCAGTCAGTAGGCATAGTCTCTGACTGTAGCTAGCATACCGCAGTCAGTAGGCATAGTCTCTGACTGTAGCAAGCATACCGCAGTCAGTAGGCATAGTCTCTGACTGTAGCAAGCATACCGCAGTCAGTAGCCATAGTCTCTGACTGTAGCAAGCATACCGCAGTCACTAGGCATAGACTCTGACTGTAGCAAGCATACCGCAGTCAGTAGGCATAGTCTCTGACTGTAGCAAGCATACCGCAGTCAGTAGCCATAGTCTCTGACTGTAGCAAGCATACCGCAGTCAGTAGCCATAGTCTCTGACTGTAGCAAGCATACCGCAGTCAGTAGCCATAGTCTCTGACTGTAGCACGCATACCGCAGTCAGTAGGCATAGTCTCTGACTGTAGCTAGCATACCGCAGTCAGTGGCCATAGTCTCTGACTGTAGCAAGCATACCGCAGTCTGTAGGCATAGTCTCTGACTGTAGCTAGCATACCGCAGTCAGTAGGCATAGTCTCTGACTGTAGCTAGCATACCGCAGTCAGTAGCCATAGTCTCTGACTGTAGCAAGCATACCGCAGTCTGTAGCCATAGTCTCTGACTGTAGCTAGCAGACCGCAGTCAGTAGCCATAGTCTCTGACTGTAGCTAGCATACCGCAGTCAGTAGGCATAGTCTCTGACTGTAGCAAGCATACCGCAGTCAGTAGGCATAGTCTCTGACTGTAGCAAGCATACCGCAGTCAGTAGCCATAGTCTCTGACTGTAGCAAGCATACCGCAGTCAGTAGCCATAGTCTCTGACTGTAGCAAGCATACCGCAGTCAGTAGGCATAGTCTCTGACTGTAGCTACGAAACAGTCAGTAGCCATAGTCTCTGACTGTAGCTAGCATACCGCAGTCAGTAGGCATAGTCTCTGACTGTAGCAAGCATACCGCAGTCTGTAGCCATAGTCTCTGACTGTAGTTAGCAAACCACAATCAGTAGCCATAGTCTCTGACTGTAGCTAGCATACCGCAGTCAGTAGCCATAGTCTCTGACTGTAGCTAGCATACCGCAGTCAGTAGGTATAGTCTCTGACTGTAGCAAGCATACCGCAGTCAGTAGGCATAGTCTCTGACTGTAGCAAGCATACCGCAGTCAGTAGGCATAGTCTCTGACTGTAGCTAGCATACCGCAGTCAGTAGCCATAGTCTCTGACTGTAGCAAGCATACCGCAGTCTGTAGCCATAGTCTCTGACTGTAGCTAGCATACCGCAGTCAGTAGCCATAGTCTCTGACTGTAGCTAGCATACCGCAGTCAGTAGGCATAGTCTCTGACTGTAGCAAGCATACCGCAGTCAGTAGGCATAGTCTCTGACTGTAGCAAGCATATGCAGTCAGTAGCCATAGTCTCTGACTGTAGCTAGCAGACCGCAGTCAGTAGCCATAGTCTCTGACTGTAGCTAGCATACCGCAGTCAGTAGGCATAGTCTCTGACTCTAGCAAGCATACCGCAGTCAGTAGGCATAGTCTCTGACTGTAGCAAGCATACCGCAGTCAGTAGGCATAGTCTCTGACTGTAGCAAGCATACCGCAGTCAGTAGCCATAGTCTCTGACTGTAGCTAGCATACCGCAGTCAGTAGGCATAGTCTCTGACTGTAGCAAGCATACCGCAGTCAGTAGGCATAGTCTCTGACTGTAGCAAGCATACCGCAGTCAGTAGCCATAGTCTCTGACTGTAGCAAGCATACCGCAGTCAGTAGCCATAGTCTCTGACTGTAGCTAGCATACCGCAGTCAGTAGGCATAGTCTCTGACTGTAGCAAGCATACCGCAGTCAGTAGGCATAGTCTCTGACTGTAGCAAGCATACCGCAGTCAGTAGCCATAGTCTCTGACTGTAGCAAGCATACCACAGTCAGTAGCCATAGTCTCTGACTGTAGCAAGCATACCGCAGTCAGTAGGCATAGTCTCTGACTGTAGCAAGCATACCGCAGTCAGTAGCCATAGTCTCTGACTGTAGCAAGCATACCGCAGTCAGTAGCCATAGTCTCTGACTGTAGCAAGCATACCGCAGTCAGTAGGCATAGTCTCTGACTGTAGCTAGCATACCGCAGTCAGTAGCCATAGTCTCTGACTGTAGCTAGCATACCGCAGTCAGTGGCCATAGTCTCTGACTGTAGCAAGCATACCGCAGTCTGTAGCCATAGTCTCTGACTGTAGTTAGTAAACCGCAATCAGTAGCCATAGTCTCTGACTGTAGCTAGCATACCGCAGTCAGTAGCCATAGTCTCTGACTGTAGCTAGCATACCGCAGTCAGTAGGCATAGTCTCTGACTGTAGCAAGCATACCGCAGTCAGTAGGCATAGTCTCTGACTGTAGCAAGCATACCGCAGTCAGTAGGCATAGTCTCTGACTGTAGCAAGCATACCGCAGTCAGTAGGCATAGTCTCTGACTGTAGCAAGCATACCGCAGTCAGTAGCCATAGTCTCTGACTGTAGCAAGCATACCGCAGTCAGTAGCCATAGTCTCTGACTGTAGCTAGCATACCGCAGTCAGTGGCCATAGTCTCTGACTGTAGCAAGCATACCGCAGTCTGTAGCCATAGTCTCTGACTGTAGCTAGTAAACCGCAATCAGTAGCCATAGTCTCTGACTGTAGCTAGCATACCGCAGTCAGTAGCCATAGTCTCTGACTGTAGCTAGCATACCGCAGTCAGTAGCCATAGTCTCTGACTGTAGCAAGCATACCGCAGTCAGTAGGCATAGTCTCTGACTGTAGCAAGCATACCGCAGTCAGTAGGCATAGTCTCTGACTGTAGCAAGCATACCGCAGTCAGTAGGCATAGTCTCTGACTGTAGCAAGCATACCGCAGTCAGTAGCCATAGTCTCTGACTGTAGCAAGCATACCGCAGTCAGTAGCCATAGTCTCTGACTGTAGCAAGCATACCGCAGTCAGTAGCCATAGTCTCTGACTGTAGCTAGCATACCGCAGTCAGTGGCCATAGTCTCTGACTGTAGCAAGCATACCGCAGTCTGTAGGCATAGTCTCTGACTGTAGCTAGCATACCGCAGTCAGTAGGCATAGTCTCTGACTGTAGCTAGCATACCGCAGTCAGTAGCCATAGTCTCTGACTGTAGCAAGCATACCGCAGTCTGTAGCCATAGTCTCTGACTGTAGCTAGCAGACCGCAGTCAGTAGCCATAGTCTCTGACTGTAGCTAGCAGACCACAGTCAGTAGCCATAGTCTCTGACTGTAGCAAGCATACCGCAGTCAGTAGGCATAGTCTCTGACTGTAGCAAGCATACCGCAGTCAGTAGCCATAGTCTCTGACTGTAGCTAGCAGACCGCAGTCAGTAGCCATAGTCTCTGACTGTAGCTAGCATACCGCAGTCAGTAGCCATAGCCTCTGACTGTAGCTAGCATACCGCAGTCAGTAGGCATAGTCTCTGACTGTAGCAAGCATACCGCAGTCAGTAGCCATAGTCTCTGACTGTAGCAAGCATACCGCAGTCAGTAGCCATAGTCTCTGACTGTAGCAAGCATACCGCAGTCAGTAGCCATAGTCTCTGACTGTAGCAAGCATACCGCAGTCAGTAGCCATAGTCTCTGACTGTAGCAAGCATACCGCAGTCAGTAGCCATAGTCTCTGACTGTAGCAAGCATACCGCAGTCAGTAGGCATAGTCTCTGACTGTAGCTAGCATACCGCAGTCAGTAGGCATAGTCTCTGACTGTAGCTAGCATACCGCAGTCAGTGGCCATAGTCTCTGACTGTAGCAAGCATACCGCAGTCAGTAGCCATAGTCTCTGACTGTAGCAGCATACCGCAGTCAGTAGCCATAGTCTCTGACTGTAGCAAGCATACCGCAGTCAGTAGGCATAGTCTCTGACTGTAGCTAGCATACCGCAGTCAGTAGGCATAGTCTCTGACTGTAGCTAGCATACCGCAGTCAGTGGCCATAGTCTCTGACTGTAGCAAGCATACCGCAGTCTGTAGCCATAGTCTCTGACTGTAGCTAGCATACCGCAGTCAGTAGGCATAGTCTCTGACTGTAGCTAGCATACCGCAGTCAGTAGGCAGAGTCTCTGACTGTAGCAAGCATACCGCAGTCAGTAGGCATAGTCTCTGACTGTAGCAAGCATACCGCAGTCAGTAGGCATAGTCTCTGACTGTAGCAAGCATACCGCAGTCAGTAGCCATAGTCTCTGACTGTAGCAAGCATACCGCAGTCAGTAGCCATAGTCTCTGACTGTAGCAAGCATACCGCAGTCAGTAGCCATAGTCTCTGACTGTAGCAAGCATACCGCAGTCAGTAGCCATAGTCTCTGACTGTAGCAAGCATACCGCAGTCAGTAGGCATAGTCTCTGACTGTAGCAAGCATACCGCAGTCAGTAGGCATAGTCTCTGACTGTAGCTAGCATACCGCAGTCAGTGGCCATAGTCTCTGACTGTAGCAAGCATACCGCAGTCAGTGGCCATAGTCTCTGACTGTAGCAAGCATACCGCAGTCAGTAGGCATAGTCTCTGACTGTAGCAAGCATACCGCAGTCAGTAGGCATAGTCTCTGACTGTAGCAAGCATACCGCAGTCAGTAGCCATAGTCTCTGACTGTAGCAAGCATACCGCAGTCAGTAGCCATAGTCTCTGACTGTAGCAAGCATACCGCATGATCAGTAGCCATAGTCTCTGACTGTAGCAAGCATACCGCAGTCAGTAGCCATAGTCTCTGACTGTAGCAAGCATACCGCAGTCAGTAGCCATAGTCTCTGACTGTAGCAAGCATACCGCAGATCAGTGGCCATAGTCTCTGACTGTAGCAAGCATACCGCAGATCAGTAGCCATAGTCTCTGACTGTAGCAAGCATACCGCAGTCAGTGGCCATAGTCTCTGACTGTAGCAAGCATACCGCAGTCAGTAGGCATAGTCTCTGACTGTAGCAAGCATACCGCAGTCAGTAGGCATAGTCTCTGACTGTAGCAAGCATACCGCAGTCAGTAGCCATAGTCTCTGACTGTAGCAAACATACCGCAGTCAGTAGCCATAGTCTCTGACTGTAGCAAGCATACCGCAGTCAGTAGCCATAGTCTCTGACTGTAGCAAGCATACCGCAGTCAGTAGCCATAGTCTCTGACTGTAGCAAGCATACCGCAGTCAGTAGCCATAGTCTCTGACTGTAGCAAGCATACCGCAGTCAGTAGCCATAGTCTCTGACTGTAGCAAGCATACCGCAGTCAGTAGCCATAGTCTCTGACTGTAGCAAGCATACCGCAGTCAGTAGCCATAGTCTCTGACTGTAGCAAGCATACCGCAGTCAGTGGCCATAGTCTCTGACTGTAGCAAGCATACCGCAGTCAGTGGCCATAGTCTCTGACTGTAGCTAGCATACCGCAGTCAGTGGCCATAGTCTCTGACTGTAGCAAGCATACCGCAGTCAGTGGCCATAGTCTCTGACTGTAGCAAGCATACCGCAGTCAGTAGGCATAGTCTCTGACTGTAGCAAGCATACCGCAGTCAGTAGGCATAGTCTCTGACTGTAGCAAGCATATCGCAGTCAGTAGCCATAGTCTCTGACTGTAGCAAGCATACCGCAGTCAGTAGCCATAGTCTCTGACTGTAGCAAGCATACCGCAGTCAGTGGGCATAGTCTCTGACTGTAGCAAGCATACCGCAGTCAGTAGGCATAGTCTCTGACTGTAGCAAGCATACCGCAGATCAGTAGCCATAGTCTCTGACTGTAGCAAGCATACCGCAGTCAGTAGCCATAGTCTCTGACTGTAGCAAGCATACCGCAGTCAGTAGCCATAGTCTCTGACTGTAGCAAGCATACCGCAGTCAGTAGCCATAGTCTCTGACTGTAGCAAGCATACCGCAGTCAGTAGGCATAGTCTCTGACTGTAGCAAGCATACCGCAGTCAGTAGCCATAGTCTCTGACTGTAGCAAGCATACCGCAGTCAGTAGGCAGCCTGTGTGCACAGCAGAGCCAATCCCTTTTCACAGAGTCACACTGAGGACTTCAGACAGGCTCCGTGTATAACGTTGTTACAGCGGTGCCTTTTCGGGATTTTTCTCCTTTCTTTGTGTCCGTGGAGAACCGCGTAAGAAAGGCAGCTCGTTTTCACGATGGCCACAGCTGCGGTTTCTGCCGGTGCTGGCAGCGGCCCCGACCCCGGATCCGGCGCTGAGTTAGTCCGAGGACAGGCCTTCGACGTCGGGCCTCGCTACAACAATCTGTCCTACATCGGCGAGGGCGCCTATGGAATGGTGTGGTAAGACATAGTTTCATACGATGGCAGAGATTGTGCCACACACTCCACCAAGTTTGGATACATTGTAGACTTTCAATTAGTAGAATTACCCTCCGCTTTCACTTCTTGACTGCCAAATTATAACATGGAAAGTCTTTTTTATTTATATATTTATATATATATATATATATATACACACATTTGTTGCTGTTGATATATGTCGCCTGCTGGCTTGTAGTGAGTGAAGCCACTTGTTACACAGTGTCTACTCGTTGATCTTGGGGTCGACTGTAGGATTTGGCAACTCGGGTCGATTTCATATGACATAAAAATCTCACAACTCAGTGTTTGCCTAATTATTTTTATTCCATTTAACAGACTATTTATGTTAATTTCGACAATCTTCCTCTACCAACTTAAAGCTGCAATATGTCACTTTTTATGCGACCCCAACCAAATACACATATGCATATTAGTTTATAGATCTGTCATTCTCATTAAAAGCAAGTCTAAGAAGCGGTAGATGTGTTCTATTTCTATGCTTCCCGTTAAGTTTAGTTTTTGAGAATTTGAGTTTGTTTTGTACGCCAGCTAAAAATACAATCATTTTGGCTCATGGAAAATATTGTTCAGTGGTTTAGATTGAACAATGATTCTCTACAACATAAATGACTGTTTTGTCACAAACTGAAATGAGGTGAAATATTAGAATTTTAGCGACCAGGAAATTGAGTGTTTTATTTATAAATGGTATTTTTGTTGCATTGTGCAGCGTTAAGAGCCGCGACGCGCAGTCTGAGCATGAACATGCATCGCTTGCGGTACGGTTTTGGAAGCGTAAGGACCTTAATCTTTCTTATCATAGGGTTAAGTGTTCCCACACGGCCAGATGCCACGAACATGTTGTCACAGAAACATTTTGAACAAGGCAGTTATCACACTGTTCCTAGGCCGTCATTGAAAATAAAAATGTGTTCTTAACTGACTTGCCTGGTTAAATAAAGGTACAATTTAATATGGTGTACAGTAAGTGTATTTTGCATCTATGAAATTCCGACCATTTGATGTGATATGAAAGTACTGTACTGCAACTGAGAATTGATTAATGTTTAGATGCAGCATTTGGCTGTTTTGTCTTCCAGAACCAATTCACCCTTTAAACAGAACATGTCAGGTCCTTGGGACTAAGGAGTAACGTTATAGGCTCCTTTTAGTTCATTATTAGGGTAGGGCAAGCTTCAACAGAGCACTGCAAGCTGCATCATGAAGCATCAAACTACTGAGCTGAATAAGCCACAGGAGTTTAAAAGGCTCCATGTAAAGTACAGTAGGTCTACTTGATCTTGACAGTCATACAATGTGTTCGTCTAATTCTGAGAACAGGCTTCTTGGATATCCAGTCTGCAGAGAACAGGCTTCTTGGGTATCTAGTCTGCAGAGAACAGGCTTCTTGGGTATCCAGTCTGCAGAGAACAGGCTTCTTGGGTATCTAGTCTGCAGAGAACAGGCTTCTTGGGTATCTAGTCTGCAGAGAACAGGCTTCTTGGGTATCTAGTCTGCAGAGAACAGGCTTCTTGGGTATCCAGTCTGCAGAGAACAGGCTTCTTGGGTATCCAGTCTGCAGAGAACAGGCTTCTTGGGTATCCAGTCTGCAGAGAACAGGCTTCTTGGGTATCCAGTCTGCAGAGAACAGGCTTCTTGGGTATCCAGTCTGCAGAGAACAGGCTTCTTGGGTATCTAGTCTGCAGAGAACAGGCTTCTTGGGTACCTAGTCTGCAGAGAACAGGCTTCTTGGGTACCCAGTCTGCAGAGAACAGGCTTCTTGGGTATCTAGTCTGCAGAGAACAGGCTTCTTGGGTATCCAGTCTGCAGAGAACAGGCTTCTTGGGTATCTAGTCTGCAGAGAACAGGCTTCTTGGGTATCCAGTATGCAGAGAGATGATCATAAAGTTGTTGTTCAATAACGTTTCAAAAAGCAGGAGCGACACTCAACTAGTCTAGTATAGCGCTCTCATTACATCATCCTGTACAGAGAATTTTTCATGTTCATGTTGCCTAGTCGATAAAGTCTCCAGCTCGCACGCAGGCAGGCACTCAGATGTACAGCACTTTGTTGTTGTGTGCATTTAGCTCAGTGATAAATAATGGAAGGTGTCAGTGAATGGGATCCCAGGAGCTGTGAGACATATCTTTTCACCTAGGCTTAGTTGAGAGTGAAAGGAGGGGTAGAAATGGGTCGAATCCCAAATTGAACCCTATTCCCTACATAAAGCTCTATGAGCCCTGGTTAAATGTAGAGCCCTACATAAGGAAAAGGGTGCCATTTGAGACAGACTACCTCTCAGTGGAGCCAGGCAGGCAGGCAGGGAGCAGACTACCCCTCAGTGGAGGCAGGGAGCAGACTACCCCTCAGTGGAGGCAGGGAGCGGACTACCCCTCAGTGGAGGCAGGGAGCGGACTACCTCTCAGTGGAGGCAGGGAGCAGACTACCCCTCAGTGGAGGCAGGGAGCGGACTACCCCTCAGTGGAGGCAGGGAGCGGACTACCCCTCAGTGGAGGCAGGGAGCGGACTACCCCTCAGTGGAGCCAGGCAGGCAGGGAGCAGACTACCTCTGTCTGCCAGGCAGGCAGGGAGCAGACTACCTCTCAGTCTGCCAGGCAGGTGTTCGTTCCTTGTGTCCTTATCAATCATTGGCTCATTGGTGAAATTAGCATTATGACAATATCTTTAATTAAATCATTCAAAAACCTTTATTAATGCAATTGCAGACAGAAGTTGACAAACAGGAACATAGCACGCATGTTTCCGAGTAAGTTCTGCCCTATAGGGAAAGTCTAAGTTGCTTTTATCATGCTTGTAGCCAACCCTCTGTGATGTCACTGCGTTCGTTTATTACTCTCTACTTATCAGACCAAGCCCATGCATCCACAGCTGCACAAACATATAGTTCGGTGTTATCTAAGGGCTAGGCAATAAATGTCCACTCCCCAAAGTTGATTTGTTGTGGAATGTCTTGAATAGTCTCTTATCTCCCCCACTCCCCTGCAAAGCTATGTCTCAGTCACACATTTCCCATAGGGCTTCTTTATAAGAAGCAGAGAGAGAGAGAACTAAAACAACTGTGGAACAATACTAACAACTGTGGAACAATACTACTCTACAATTAATATATAATGTTAATCTGTAGTCTAGGACCCTATAAATGTAAGGAGGGAGGGGTCTTATAACCCCTCCCCTTCTATTAATATAACATAAGCATAATCAATTATTATAGTACATCAAACATTTAGTACAGCCTTATCATGACCCCTAGGTGATCTTCTAACACAGGCAAGGAGCAGACTACCTCTCAGTCTGCCAGGCAGGCAAGGAGCAACATGACTCTACTTGGAATGCTCTCTGCCTTTCCAGCCTGCCCCTCCCAGCCTCCCTCATGCACTGAGCAAACACACATCCATCCTTCCTACTCACTCAATCACTCTCTTTTCCCTTTGTCAACACACAAAACAAAAAAACGAACGAAAAACCCTTGAGTGAGTAGGTGTTATAAAGCTTTTGACCGGTAGTGTACACACACACCCCTACACCTACACACACACACACCTACACACACACACCTACACACACACACCCCTACACCTACACACACACCCCTACACATCTACACGTCTACACCTACACCTACACACACCTTGGGGACCTTCAATACTGCATAAATGTTTTGGTAACCTTCCCCAGATCTGTGCCTCGACACAATCCTGTCTCGGAGTTCTATAGACAATTCCTTTGACCTCATGGCTTAGTTTTTGTTCTGACATTCACTGTCAACTGTGGGACAACAGGAGGACTCCAATCAAGTTGTAGAAACATCTCAAGGATGATCAATGGAAACAGGATGTACCTGAGCTAAATTTTGAGTCCCGGTGGGATGGGTGCGGGGTCGGTGGAGTGGGATCAGTGAGGGGGTCGGTGGAGTGGGGGTCAGTGGGTGGCTTTTGACCATTTCTTTGGATTCCTCATGTCTTGGTTACCATCCAATTGGCAACAGATTTTCATACGAATATTCTATAATCCGCATAAAGAAAAGATTGGTATTTTCCCACCAGGGGTGTGTTTCTTGATAAAAGTCAGGGCGTGATGACAGTGCACACAATGTACTTATTTGCTTAAGTTCTCATGTATCGAATAAAAATCTACATTTCATTGTGTTTCCATTGCATTTGAAACTCTACCGATTTAGTTGTCACACTGTTGCGTTTAAAATAGCAGATGTTTCTATCTGGTCTTGGCACGTTTGCTCTAGTCAACATGACAATATTATTATGGTTAAAAGCAAGAATATTTATTTGTTTAACAGCAATTAAGTATCAATCACGTCCCCAGAGAAACAAGACCCTCAATATGTATTGGAAAGGAGCATCGAGAAGCACTGTGCACTTTCACCACCCTGTGAACTACGTCAACGTTTGTTTCATCTGTAGCTTTAGTAAACTGCACGCTTTCCCGAGTCGTAGTGGCAGGACGTGTCACCGCCTGACTCCAAAGTTTACCTCATCATGATGGGTATTATCAATATCTGCCCATAAAGGCATTTTACACCACCATTTCTCACATAGTACATTTGACAGACACAGATCCCTCCGCGTTGGAACGAATAAATAATCTGTCGGCATTTATACAATTGTACCGACGCGTCCTGTTTCCATCACAGCTCAATTGTAATGTTTTATACGGTTTGACTTTACTCTCATAACTGGAACGTGGCAGGTGTTAGAAAACAGTTTGGTCCAAATCAGATGTTGGGTATATTTACATTTATTGAATATTATATGAATCCTAAAAATGGCCAATTGGGGTGCAATCCAATCAATTAATGGTGGTGATACTAACTGACCTAAGACACGTCATTTCTACTAGGATTAAATGTCAGGAATTGTGAAAAACTGAGTTTAAATGTATTTGGCTAAGGTGTATGTAAACTTCCGACTTCAACTGTCGTCTCATTATTACCTCAACTGCCTCGTACCCCTGCACATTGATTTGGTACCGGTACTTCCTGTGTATATAGTTATTGTTATTTTATTGTTACTATTTAGAAAATGTTTCTCACTGTTTAACTCTGCGTTGTTGGAAAGCACTCGCAACTAAACATTTCACGGTAAAGTCTACTACACCTGTTGTGTTCAAGCAAATGTGAGGAGAGAGAGAGAGAGAGAGAGAGAGAGAGAGAGAGTAGTAAGATCTACAATGCTAGATCTACTGGCAAGGGTTAGCAACTCCCTTCCTCCCCTCGCCACAACATTGCCATGGCAACAGCATGTTGCATAACCTACCACACTGACTGCAATATCTAAGGCCTTGTACTCTGTTTACATGGAAACCCTGCCCCCATGCTTTCTCGCTCTCTCTCAATTAAATTCAAAGGGCTTTATTGGCCTGGGAAACATACTTTAGCGTAGTTATTTTTCTCTTGCTTTGGCAATCACACAAATTAACTGTTAACAACAACAAAAGAGAAAATTGGCATGAAATGTTACATTTGTAAGTATGTATAAAAACGAGTGTACAGGCCATAGGTTGATACACTAAATAAATAGCCAATAAATGAAGATAAATACAGTATCCGACTAATTCAAATACTCACACCTTACAGAATGTGCCAGCACGCCGGCTCCACTAGGGCCCCCTCTGCACGCCGGCTCCACTAGGGCCCCCCTCAGCACGCCGGCTCCACTAGGGCCCCCCTCTGCACGCCGGCTCCACTAGGGCCCCCCTCTGCACGCCGGCTCCACTAGGGCCCCCCTCAGCACGCCGGCTCCACTAGGGCCCCCCTCAGCACGCCGGCTCCACTAGGGCCCCCCCCAGCACGCCGGCTCCACTAGGGCCCCCCTCTGCACGCCGGCTCCACTAGGGCCCCCCTCTGCCCGCCGGCTCCACTAGGGCCCCCCTCTGCACGCCGGCTCCACTAGGGCCCCCCTCTGCCCGCCGGCTCCACTAGGGCCCCCCTCTGCCTGCCGGCTCCACTAGAGCCCCCCTCTGCCCGCCGGCTCCACTAGGACCCCCCTCTGCCCGCCGGCTCCACTAGGGCCCCCCTCTGCCCGCCGGCTCCACTAGGGCCCCCCTCTGCCCGCCGGCTCCACTAGGGCCCCCCTCAGCCCGCCGGCTCCACTAGGGCCCCCCTCAGCCCGCCGGCTCCACTAGGGCCCCCCTCTGCCCGCCGGCTCCACTAGGGCCCCCCTCTGCCAGATGGCGTGTGTGTGCGCGCAAGAAGTAGAAGTAATGGCAAGGGGAAATAAATAAATGTAAAATATACAGAGTATATAGATAATATAAATATACAGCCTTCAGAGTATTCACACGCCTCACACCACATTGGGTTACAGCCTTCCGAGTATTCACACGCCTCACACCACATTGGGTTACAGCCTTCCGAGTATTCACACGCCTCACACCACATTGGGTTACGGCCTTCCGAGTATTCACACGCCTCACACCACATTGGGTTACGGCCTTCCGAGTATTCACACGCCTCACACCACATTGGGTTACGGCCTTCAGAGTATTCGCACGCCTCACACCACATTGGGTTACGGCCTTCAGAGTATTCGTTAGGATCGTAAGAAAAGCCATGCGTGAAACGTAAACGTACAATTTTATCTCAGAACATACAAACACCATGTTACGATGACAGACTAGTTTAGGCTTGAACTCTGACGTACAATAATACCTTTCAGAGTTTTGGCAGCTTCATCTCACCAACAAACAAACATACACCAAAGGGGAACAAGTATAACACAGTATAAAACCCAGAAGTCACGTAAACCAGAAAAATGTATCCTGCACATTCTGCACAAGTTAACTCTCTCTGACTCCTCAGTTGAGTGAATCATAACCAGTCGCGTCTACCGGGAATAATGAATCATAACCAGTCGCGACGAGCCGGGAATAATGAATCATAACCAGTCGCGTCGAGCCGGGAATAATGAATCATAACCAGTCGCGTCTACCGGGAATAATGAATCATAACCAGTCGAGCCGGGAATAATGAATTATAACCAGTCGCGTCGAGCCGGGAATAATGAATCATAACCAGACGCGTCGAGCCGGGAATAATGAATCATAACCAGACGCGTCGAGCCGGGAATAATGAATCATAACCAGTCGCGTCGAGCCGGGAATAATGAATCATAACCAGACGCGTCGAGCCGGGAATAATGAATCATAACCAGTCGCGTCGAGCCGGGAATAATGAATCATAACCAGTCGCGCAAATTTGACTGCCAGAGCTGAGGATGATGTTAAAGAGTTTAAGTATAGCCTATTGGAATTTGTGGTCTGAATATTTGATCATTTCATTTAGGATACCATCAACACCACAGGAATTTTTGGTTTGGAGGGTTTGTATTTTGTCCTGTAGTGCATTCAATGTAATTGGCGAATCCATTGGGTTCTCGTAGTCTATTTTTGTGTTAATTATAAAAAAATAAAAAATTGTTGATATTTTTATCTAATTGTTAGTTAGTCTTGTCCCATCGCCGCAACTCCCGTACAGACTGGGGAGAGGCGAAGGTCGAGAGCCATGCGTCCTCGGAAACACGACCCTACCAAGCTGCACTGCTTCTTGACACACTGCTTGCTTAACCCGGAAGCCAGCCGCACCAATGTGTCGGAGGAAACACCGTACAACTGGCAACCGTGTCAGCGTGCATGTGCCCGGCCCGCCACTGGAGTCGCTAGAGCGCGATGGGACAAGGACAGCCCACCCTGACAAACCCTCCCCTAACCCGGACGACGCAGGGCCAATTGTGCGTCACATCATGGATCTCCCGGTCGTGGCCGGCTGCAACACAGCCCCGGGATCGAACCTGGATCTGTAGTGAATCCTCAAGCACTGCAGTGCCTTAGACCACCGAGTCACTCGGAGGCCCAGGGTTCTGGTAGTCTTTAATAGTTGATTCTAAGATTTATGTTTGATGTGTGTTTTTGCTATTTGTTCTTTGTTATAGAGACAAAAAGATTGGAGAAGTGGTTTTTCCACATCTCTGTTTTGGATAGATAAGTCTTTGTTTTTTGTGTGTTCCAATTTCCCCAGAATTGGTTAGATTCTATGGATTTTTCTATTACATTCAGCTGATTCTCTCTCACTCAGACTCTAACCTGCTCTCTCTATCCCCCAGCTCTGCATATTGCCGTGACAACAAGGTCCGCGTGGCGATAAAGAAGATCAGTCCGTTTGAGCACCAGACGTACTGCCAGAGGACTCTGAGAGAGATTAAGATCCTGCTGCGCTTCAACCACGAGAACATCATCAGCATCAACGACATCATCCTCATGCCCTCCATCGACCAGATGAAGGACGTGTATCCTTTACGTGATGATGTCAGTAAACCTGTTCATCGCCACACACACAGAGAGACATATACACACGCTCTTCTCTCTCACACATACCCCACAGGAATGCTGTACCTCACATTCATCAGGACAGCGCCATAATGATTTCCGGACATTGTTAGAAATGTTATCAGACCTTAGTCCGTTTCACCACAGGAACATTGTAACGTTGTCCTAACGTTGATGCCCAGCTTCGTCCAGCCAATCAGAGAGGGACAGTGGTCTGTTTGGTTTAAAGTCTTCCAAAAACACTGAGTGGACAAAATATTAGGAACACCTGCTCTTTCCATGACAGACCGACCAGGTGAATCCAGGTGAAAGCTATGATCCCTTATTGACGTCACCTGTTAAATCCACTTCAAATCAGTGTAGATGACTGAGAGGAGACAGGTCGAAGAAGGATTTTTAAGCCTTGAGACATGGATTGTGTATGTGTGCCATTCATTGGGTGAACGGGCAAGACAAAAGATTGAAGTGCCTTTGAACGGGGGTATGGTAGTAGGTGCCAGGCGCACACGCTCAACAGTTTCCCAAGTGTATCAAGAATGGTCCACCACCCAAAGGACATCCAGCCAACTTGACACAACTGTGGGAAGCATTGGAGTCAAGATGGGCCAGCATCCCTGAGGAACGCTGTCGACACCTTGTAGAGTCCACGCCCCGACGAATTGAGGCTGTACTGAGGGCAAAAGGTGCGTGCAGCTCAATAATAGGAAGGTGTTCCTAATGTTTTGTGCACTCAGTGTGTACCCCGTGTAACATAACATACTGAAGTTCACTACCGGTCAAAAGTTCTAGAACACCTACTAATTCCAGGGTTTTTTCTTTATTTGTACTATTTTCTACATTGTAGAATAATAGTGAAGACATCAAAACTATGAGATAACACATGTGGAATCATGTAGCAACCAAAAAAAGTGGGTCAAACGTTTCGGGTAGCCTTCCACAAGCTTCCCACAATAAGTTGGGTGAATTTTGGCCCATTTCTCCTGACAGAGCTGGTGTAACGGAGTCAGGTTTGTAGGCCTCCTTGCTCGCGCACACTTTTTCAGTTCCGCCCACAGATTTTCTATAGGATTGAGGTCAAGGCTTTGTGATGGCCACTCCAATACCTTGACTTTGTTGTCCTTAAGTCATTTTGCCACAACTTTGGAAGTATGCTTGGGGTCATTGTCCATTTGGAAGACCCATTTGCAACCAAGCTTTAACTTCCTGACTGATGTCTTGAGATGTTGCTTCAATATATCCACATCATTTTCCTTCCTCATGATGCCGTCTATTTTGTGAAGTGCACCAGTCCCTCCTGCAGCAAAGCATCCCCACAACATGATGCTGCCACCCCGTGCTTCACGGTTGGGATGGTGTTCTTGGGCTTCGCCTCACCCTTTGTCCTCCAAACATATTGATGGTCATTATGGCCAAGCAATTCTATTTTTGTTTCATCAGACAAGAGGACATTTCTCCAAAAAGTACGATCTTTGTCCCCATGTGCAGTTGCAAACCGTAGTCTGGCTTTTTTATGGCGGTTTTGGAGCAGTGGCTTCTTCCTTGCTGAGCGGCCTTTCAGGTTATTTCGATATAGGACTCGTTTTACTGTGGATATAGATACTTTTGTACCTGTTTCCTCCAGAAACTTCACAAGGCCCTTTGCTGTTGTTCTGGGATTGATTTGCACTTTTCGCACCAAAGTACGTTGATCTCTAGGAGAGAGAACGCATCTCCTTCCTGAGTGGTATGATGGCTGCGTGGTCCCATGGTGTTTATACTTGTGTACTATTGTTTGTACAGATAAACGTGGTACCTTCAGACGTTTGGAAATTGCTCCCAAGGATGAACCAGACTTGTGGAGATCTACAATTGTTTTTCTGAGGTCTTGGCTGATTTCTTTTGATTTTCCTATGATGTCAAGCAAAGAGGCACTGAGTTTGAAGGTAGGCCTTGAAATACATCCACAGGTACACCTCCAATTGACTCAAATTATGTCAATTAGCTTATCCGAAGCTTCTAAGGCCATGACAAAATGTTCTGTAATTTTCCAAGCTGTTTAAAGGCATAGTCTACTTAGTGTATGTAAACCTCTGACCCACTGGAATTGTGATACAGTGAATTATAAGTGAAATAATCTGTCTGTAAACAATTGTTGGAAAAATAACTTGTGTCATGCACAAAGTAGATGTCCTAACCGACTTGCCAAAACTATAGTTTGTTAACAAGAAATTTGTGGAGTGGTTGAAAAACTAGTTTTAATGACCCCTGAGTCAATACATGTTAGAATCACCTTTGGCAGTGAGTACAGCTGTGAGTCTTTAGTCTCTTTTGGCTGAGAGTCATCTTTTGCGAGAGTGGAGACTTCGCCATCCGGAACTCCCAATTTCGAACACGTATAGACTTTAGAGCTCAGTAAACTGAGATTCACTGTTGTTCCTTAACAGTGTGTAACCCAACTACTCAGGACCTGATGGAGACAGACCTGTACACGCTGAGCCTTGGATCTAACACCACAACGTGGGTTGTGTTGGGGTTAAATTGTCCCTATCTAGCAGATTCCTTAACCCCTTGTCTCCTAGCTACATAGTGCAGGACCTGATGGAGACAGACCTGTATAAGCTCCTGAAGACCCAGCACCTGAGCAACGATCACATCTGTTACTTCCTGTACCAGATCCTGAGGGGCCTGAAGTACATCCACTCAGCCAACGTCCTGCACCGTGACCTCAAACCCTCCAACCTGCTGCTCAATACCACCTGTGATCTAAAGGTAGGAAACCTGACCCCTTGACCCTAACGTCCTGCGCCGTGACCTCAAACCCTCCAACCTGCTGCTCAATACCACCTGAGATCTAAAGGTAGGAAACCTGACCCCTTGACCCTAACGTCCTGCGCCGTGACCTCAAACCCTCCAACCTGCTGCTCAATACCACCTGAGATCTACAGTTACAGACCACTGACCCTAACGTCCTGCACAGAGACTGTCCCCTCTAATCGAAGCCACGGAAATTCAAGGCCGATCACGGTACTGCAGACATTGTTTCCAGAATATGGTATTCCCTGTTATAGTTGATGGGGAAAATGGCAGTCTTTGTGGTCAATCTTAATGTAAAAAAATAAATGTTTAGAAGTCAATCGTGGTACCAATAACGGCTTTTAATACACCAGATGTATATCATGGAACAGATTATTTTAAAATCGCACACAGAACCAGTTATAAGGATAATTGAGTTGCTTGTGGCAGCCTGCAGTACCCTGGTTGGCTTTCAACTGTAGATACTCGTTGAGAGGGGGCAGCACTGAGCAAGCCTGCACAGTCACTTCCTGGAGTAGCTCAAGCTGCACACGTTGTGTCTCCATGAGGCGTCATCTTAACCAACTTAATTTGGCTTCAAATCTGCTATTGATTTTCAACATAGGAATGAATGCTCACATGATCGATGGCTTTGTCCGTTAATATATATATACAGTCATCGCCTCCAATCTGATGCTCAATACCACCTGCGACCTTAAGGTACATAACCTCTAACCTCTGACCATAACTCAGGGGTTCCCGATCTTTTAGAAAATATCTGAATTCCCGCGACCCCAACCATGTTAAAATAATTATGTAATCAACAGCCGACGTTTACTTTTTCTATTTGGGGCTCTGACAGTCAATTGCTAAATATTCGGACAGGATTTTCGGATTATTTTCTCTCCACCAATGAGATGGATGTGCATGTTGCGCCGGTGCTTCTCAAAATCAGGGGGGCGTGGTCGACAGTGCTCTCCTCATCTCTGCTCTCCAACCTGGATCCGTATTTGGTTTTAATGCCGATGAGAACGCAGAATCCAGCTTCACACAGATATGATCTGTCGAAGGGGACCACACTGTAAAATACATTGTCGTAGTTCCACTTTTGAAAAAAAATTGGCAGCTATTTGCATCAGCTTTTGAGTATTTCCAACACGATGTATTTTTACATATAATATACTTAACTTTTAGTGTTTCACAAACACTAATATATACATTGCTAAGATCCAACTTAATTTGATCAAATCCAGAACTGTTATTGTACATTAGATCTACTTAATCTTTCAGTTTTAGTTGCATTCATTGATCGTGTCATGGCTTTATGTATTTCATCGCTTGACCTTTTTTTATCCACTTCAGCAAGAATTGTTAAACACAGTGCTAATTCTACTAGCACTATCTGGAGGGAAAGCTGCAAGCATCGTAGCTTGATGTATTTGAACTTATGCTAATAGTGAGAATGGGATGTCAATTCATCATTGAACGTCAATTTGTCCGACGGTTTTGCTATCCATTCATCATTATCCATTACACCTCATAACATAACAAACTGTTTGATATTAATATAAACATTTAGCTTTTTGTTTTTCAAACATGCATACAACATTGTGTAAAAGTATGGTAAAACAAAAATCAATTACCCACAATTCTCTGAAACGGTCGCATGGCACATTTTTTGGTAGAACTTAAAATTCTTAAATTGAAAGGAAATATTATGAAAATTGAGAAAGTTAAGCACAATTTTCCAATTTTCCTACTCTGGAAGAAACAAACTGTCCCAACGTGCTGTTCCAAGCGTTGGAGGTGGGACACCGATGCTGTTGACTGTTAGATACTGGTACAGCCGATGCTGTTGACTGTTAGATACTGGTACAGCCGATGCTGTTGACTGTTAGATACTGGTACAGCCGATGTTGTTGACTGTTAGATACTGGTACAGCCAATGCTGTTGACTGTTAGATACTGGTACAGCCGATGTTGTTGACTGTTAGATACTGGTACAGCCGATGCTGTTGACTGTTAGATACTGGTACAGCCGATGTTGTTGACTGTTAGATACTGGTACAGCCGATGCTGTTGACTGTTAGATACTGGTACAGCCAATGGAAGGGGGGAATGGTTTTGATAGACTCTCCAATAAGAATTATTTCCTCTCAATCTGTAGAATGGTTTTATTTTTCTCCTGCTTGCATTCAGTTAGGCAAGGAGGCATTTTATTTCGTCACACAGAATATCAAGTCTCTATTTTCCTCTCTTAATTAAAATAATCTTTCCAACTCTCTCCCCCTCTAACCACAGAGCCTCTGTGCGGAATAGAACATTGTCATGCACTGGTACTATATCTCCTCACAGTTTTTCAAACAGGCGTGTACACAGTGGATGTGGTTTGATGTAGTTTACAATCTAAGTTACCTCCTGCAGTATATCTCAAGAGTTCTGTGCTCAGCTCTTTTGCCTCCAGTTGTTCTCGGTGTTTTGACGCTATTGCTAGCAATCAAGAGGAAACTGACTCAAAACTCCCCAGAGGCACTCACATCAATGCCTCTGTCAGACAACACTGTGAAAGGAAGAATTGACGCTATTGCTAGCAATCAAGAGGAAACTGACTCAAAACTCCCCAGCTTATGCTCTCCAAATGGACGTTAGCTGTGGGGGTGTATCGTACAATGAGTGGGAAATCTCATTCATATCTAGAGAGTGGAGGCCTGCCCTCCGTCCCGCCATAGATGAGCCCCATCTGTGCAAAACCCACCATTCTATCCCAATATAGCCGTGCAGCACACTGAACCCCTGTGCCGTTTCATGCTTGGGAATCGTCAAGACAGAACAATGTCCTCATGAATAGCGGACACATGTCAATGCATGGGCATCTCGGGCCCTCACAGCTAACGTCCATTTGGAGAGCATAAGCTGGGGAGTTTTGAGTCAGTTTCCTCTTGATTGCTAGCAATAGCGTCAATTCTTCCTTTCACAGTGTTGTCTGACAAAGGCATTGATGTGAGTGCCTCTGCCTTCCCACACATCGTTTTCACCATATCAATTGTGGCCTGTAATATCAGTCTCTGCAGTATTGTGTGGTTTCATTGCCTGTGCTATACAATAGCCAACCTCAAATGATGCTTTCTGTGCAGTCATGGTCTTTTTCAATCGAACCTGTGCTTATTTACTTCATTTGCTTTCTTTCAATAAAAGCCTTTGGTTGGTTGGCCTGTTCCTGGTGTCAAGGTGCGCTCTCCTTTGGTTGGTTGGCCTGTTCCTGGTGTCAACGTGCTTTCTCCTTTGGTTGGTTGGCCTGTTCCTGGTGTCAAGGTGCGTTCTCCTTTGGTTGGTTGGCCTGTTCCTGGTGTCAAGGTGCGCTCTCCTTTGGTTGGTTGGCCTGTTCCTGGTGTCAAGGTGCGTTCTCCTTTGGTTGGTTGGCCTGTTCCTGGTGTCAAGGTGCGCTCTCCTTTGGTTGGTTGGCCTGTTCCTGGTGTCAAGGTGCGCTCTCCTTTGGTTGGTTGGCATGTTCCTGGTGTCAAGGTGCGTTCTCCTTTGGTTGGTTGGCCTGTTCCTGGTGTCAAGGTGCGCTCTCCTTTGGTTGGTTGGCCTGTTCCTGGTGTCAAGGTGCGCTCTCCTTTGGTTGGTTGGCCTGTTCCTGGTGTCAAGGTGCGCTCTCCTTTGGTTGGTTGGCATGTTCCTGGTGTCAAGGTGCGTTCTCCTTTGGTTGGTTGGCCTGTTCCTGGTGTCAAGGTGCCGTTTAAGCTTGTTGGGCTTCATGCTCTCACGTGAGAGGACATTTCCACACTAGGCATTTTGGCCTTTCCTCATTGTTTTCAATGATGCTAGTGAAGCCATATTCAAGTTAGGTTTCACTTGATGTACTAGCCACCGAACTAGCTAAGGATGAAACCAGTTTGCAGCAGTGTATCGGGCCTAGCCAATTACCATGGGATTGATTCAAGTGCAACTTTCAAGTGCGGCATTTTCCCACGATTTGAATAATATTTATGTTAAATAAATGTTCTTTGTTTTAATTACAACGATTCTGAGATGCAAAGATGTACAAAAAAATATATAAATGCAACACGCAGCAATGTTTTACTGAGTTACAGTTTATATAACAAATCCATTAGGCCCTAATCTATGGATTTCATGACTGGGAATACAGATATGCATCTGATGGTCACAGATATCTTAAGTAGGGGGCGTGGATCAGAAAACCAGTCAGTATCTGGTGTGACCACCATTTGCCTCATGCGACACATCTCCTTCGCATAGAGTTGATCAGGCTGTTGATTGTGGCCTGTGGAATGTTGTCCCACTCCTCTTCAATGGCTGTGAGAAGTTGCTGGATATTGGCGGGAACTGGAACACGCTGTCGTACACGTCGATCCAGAGCATCCCAAACAGGCTCAATGGGTGATATGTCTGGTGAGTGTTCAGGCCGTGGAAGAACTGGGACATTTTCAGCTTCCAGGAATTGTGTACAGATCCTTGCAACATGGGGCCGTGCATTATCATGCTGAAACATGAGGTGATGGCGGCGGATGAATGGCACGACAATGGGCCTCAGGATATCATCACGGTATCTCTGTGCATTCAAATTGCCATCGATAAAATGCAACTGTGTTTGTTGTCCGTAGTTTATGCCTGTCCATAACATAACCCCACCACCACCACGGGAAACTGTTGACAACGTTGACATCAGCAAACCGCTCGCCCACACGACACCATACATGTGGTCTGCCGTTGTGAGGCCGGTTGGACTTACTGCCAAATTCTCTAAAATCACGGAGGCGGCTTATGTTAGAGAAATTAACATTAAATTATCTGGCAATAGCTCTGATGGACGTTCCTGCTGTCAGCATGCCAATTTGACGATTCCTCCAAACTTGAGACCTCTGGCATTGTGTTGTGTGACAAAACTGCACATTTTAGTGGCCTTTTATTGTCCCCAGCACAAGGTGCACCTGTGTAATGATCATGCTGTTTAATCAGCTTCTTGATATGCCACACCTGTCGGGGGGATGGATTATCTTGGCAAAGGAGAAATGCTCACTGACAGGGATGTAAACACATTTGTGTACACAATTTGAGAGAAATAATATTTTTGTGAGTATGGAACATTTCTGGGATCTTTTTATTCCAGGACTAGTCTGGGAAATCAGCCCCTTCTACAACCTTCTGCTCTCTTCACTAACATCCTCCTCATCCCTCTCCTTAGATCTGTGACTTCGGTCTGGCGCGTGTAGCTGACCCAGACCACGATCACACAGGCTTCCTGACGGAGTATGTAGCAACTCGCTGGTACCGGGCGCCTGAGATCATGCTCAACTCCAAGGTTAGCACCACCTGGTGGCCAGACAGATAAATGCAACATCTCAATGCACCACACCACACCATGACACTAGACCAGGGGTTTTCAACCTTGCCCAGGCAAACCGGTGACCCAGGGACTGCGATCATATGTTAGTAAAAACATATATCACATCTTGTCTTATCAGGTGAACGCTAATGAAAGTAGAAGTATTCAACATGTAAAATGAATAGATTTGTTGGACAGTTTCATAGCAATCCCTGAGATCTCGGGTCTGGTAACTCGTTTGTCTAAAGTTTAATAATGATGTTAGGTACTGTGGGACTTTATTAAATGTATTTTTTTACAGACAAGTCTATATTGTTAACAGTAAAAAGTACAGGACTCAGAATCGACCCCTGAGGGACATGTTTCGTAATATCCAGGAACCCTGAATATTTGTAAGTCTTTCTATTTTTTTACCCCCATTTTCTTCCCAATTTCGATCTGGTCTCATCGCTGCAACTCCCCAACGTGCTCGGGAGGTGAAGGTCGAGTTATGCATCCTCCGAAAACAACATGACCTGCCAAACCGCGCTTCTTAACACCCGCTCGCTTAACCCGGAAGCCAGCCGCACCAATGTGTCGGAGGAAACACCGTTCAACTGACGACGGGGGTCAGCCTGCAGACTGCCACAAGGAGTCGCTAGAGTGCGATGAGCCAAGTAAAGGTATCATCGTCAGGTTAGGGGGAGTACATGGGCCGTATCCACACCTTGGGGATAGTACCAGGTAGCATCGTCAGGTTAGGGGGAGTACATGGGCCGTATCCACACCTTGGGGATAGTACCAGGTAGCATCGTCAGGTTAGGAGGAGTACATGGGTCGTATCCACACCTTGGGATAGTACCAGGTATCATCGTCAGGTTAGGAGGAGTACATGGGCCGTATCCAGAAAAACGCATGTGAAAATTTATATAAATGGAATGAGGGAATTTTAATGAGGGAAATAAGTATTTGACCCCCTCTCAATAAGAAAGATTTCTGGCTCCCAGGTGTCTTTTATACAGGTAACGAGCTCATATTAGGAGCACAATCTTAAAGTGCTCCTAATCTCAGCTTGTTACCTGTATAAAAGACACCTGTCCACAGAAGCAATCAATCAATCAGATTCTAAACTCTCCACCATGGCCAAGACCAAAGAGCTCTCCAAGGATGTCAGGGACAAGATTGTATTATTGATTTCTGTTTTAATGCTAACCTCTCTTCTCTCAGGGTTACACCAAGTCTATTGATATCTGGTCTGTGGGCTGCATCCTGGCTGAAATGCTCTCCAATAGACCCATCTTCCCCGGGAAGCACTACCTGGACCAGCTCAACCACATACTGGGTACACACACACACACACAAAAACACACACACACACACACTCTCTCACTCACGTACGTTCAGGAAGACGCATTGTTACAGATATATATATTTCATGAATAGAGTTCCTCTGTCCAGTGTCTGTGTTCTTTTGCCCATCTTAATAATTTTTTTTATTGGCCTGTCTGAGAAATGGCTTTTTCTTTGCAACTCTGCCTGGATGGATTATTTAACTTAGAATTCACTGTATCACAATTCCAGTGGGTCAGAAGTTTACATACACTAAGTTGACTGTGCCTTTAAACAGCTTGGAAAATTCCAGAAAAGGATGTCATGGCTTTAGAAGCTTCTGATAGGCTAATTGACATCATTTGAGTCAATTGGAGGTGTACCTGTGGATGTATTTCAAGGCCTAACTTCAAACTCAGTGCCTCTTCGCTTGACATCATGGGAAAATCACCTCCACAAGTAGACCTCCAAGTTTGGTTCGTCCTTGGGAGCAATTTCCAAACGTCTGAAGGTACCACGTTCATCTGTACAAACAATAATACACAAGTATAAACACCATGGGACCACGCAGCCGTCATACTGCTCAGGAAGGAGACGCGTTCTGTCTCCTAGAGATGAACGTACTTTGGTGCGAAAAGTGCAAATCAATCCCAGATCAACAGCAAAGGTCCCATGATGTCAAGCGAAGAGGCACTGACTGTGTTTATGTAAAAAGCCAATTCTTTTTTTGCTGAGAGCGTTATGCGAGGGAAGGTCTGTAGTCGGTCATTGAGATTACAGCAGAACAGCTTCCCCATGTTACTGGTGTCACATACTCCCCTGTAGTTATTAGGGTCCAATTTGTCACCTTTTACAGCTGGAGGTTATGAACCCCCTGGTTCCAAATATCAGGGAAGCAGCCACTCAGCACAACCAGGTTAAATAAGGCATCCTGCAGCTCAGGAGTACTGTGTTTTTAAGCATGAACAGTTTTAACCATTAAATGTAATTTCTGATGCTGTCAAGGGCCTATTCTAACTGTTGTTCTAACATTAAAATCCCCACACAAAAGCACATTTCCCACCGCTTGAAATGATCATCCTGGTAATCTGAGAGAGAACACTGCAGAGATCTACACTGAAACATTTACACCGGACAGAAATATAAACACTGCAGAGATCTACACTGAAACATTTACACAGGACAGAAATATAAACACTGCAGAGATCTACACTGAAACATTTACACCGGACAGAAATATAAACACTGCAGAGATCTACACTGAAACATTTACACCGGACAGAAATATGAACACTGCAGAGATCTACACTGAAACATTTACACAGGACAGAAATATAAACACTGCAGCGATCTACACTGAAACATTTACACAGGACAGAAATATAAACACTGCAGAGATCTACACTGAAACATTTACACAGGACAGAAATATAAACACTGCAGAGATCTACACTGAAACATTTACACCGGACAGAAATATAAACACTGCAGAGATCTACACTGAAACATTTACACCGGACAGAAATATGAACACTGCAGAGATCTACACTGAAACATTTACACTGGACAGAAATATAAACACTGCAGAGATCTACACTGAAACATTTACACTGGGCAGAAATATAAACACTGCAGAGATCTACACTGAAACATTTACACTGGACAGAAATATAAACACTGCAGCGATCTACACTGAAACATTTACACTGGACAGAAATATAAACACTGCAGCGATCTACACTGAAACATTTACACTGGACAGAAATATAAACACTGCAGAGATCTACACTGAAACATTTACACAGGACAGAAATATAAACACTGCAGAGATCTACACTGAAACATTTACACAGGACAGAAATATAAACACTGCAGAGATCTACACTGAAACATTTACACTGGACAGAAATATAAACACTGCAGAGATCTACACTGAAACATTTACACTGGACAGAAATATAAACACTGCAGAGATCTACACTGAAACATTTACACAGGACAGAAATATAAACACTGCAGAGATCTACACTGAAACATTTACACCGGACAGAAATATGAACACTGCAGCGATCTACACTGAAACATTTACACTGGACAGAAATATAAACACTGCAGAGATCTACACTGAAACATTTACACTGGACAGAAATATAAACACTGCAGAGATCTACACTGAAACATTTACACTGGACAGAAATATAAACACAACGTGCAACAACTTCTAACATCATACAGTTCATATGAGGAAATCAGTCCATTGAAATAAATTAATTCGGTTCTAATCTACGGATTTCACCTGACTGGGAATACAGATGTGCATCTGTTGGTCACAGATACCGTAAAAGGGTAGGGGGCGTGGATCAGAAAACCAGTCAGTATCTGGTGTGATCTGGTGTGATCTGGCTGTTGATTGTGGCCTGGCACAGATGTCCCCACGTCTCTCCCCTCTCTGTTGCGGTTTACCAGTTATGGCGATTCAGATGGTTGAATGTTCGCAGCGCTTCATGTTTCTGTCTCCCTCCCCTCCAGGTGTCCTAGGGTCTCCGTCCCAGGAGGATCTGACCTGCATCATCAACATCAAGGCCAGGAACTACCTGCTGTCTCTCCCGCTGCGCTGCAAGGTCCCCTGGAACAGCCTCTTCCCCAACGCCGACCACAAAGCTCTGGACCTGCTGGACAAGATGTTGACCTTTAACCCCCACAAGAGGATCGAGGTGGAGGCGGCTCTGGCTCACCCTTACCTGGAGCAGTACTACGACCCTACAGATGAGGTAATGAACCCTGACCCCTAGCCTTACAGATGGTGTATTTATCAGTAGTCGATTTAAAATGTTATTGGATTAGTTTTCAGGTATGTCCCAAATCTCCCTGACCAATGATGATATGTAACTAACTAGTCTCTCCTGTTGTATTAATTCAGTCATCTCTATATCTTGCTCTAGCCTGTAACAGAGACTCTAACCCTGTCTAACCCTAACCTCCTGTCTGTCTCTCTGTTAGCATGTAACAGAGACTCTAACCCTGTCTAACCCTAACCTCCTGTCTGTCTCTCTGTTAGCCTGTAACAGAGACTCTAACCCTGTCTAACCCTAACCTCCTGTCTGTCTCTCTGTTAGCCTGTAACAGAGACTCTAACCCTGTCTAACCCTAACCTCCTGTCTGTCTCTCTGTTAGCCTGTAACAGAGACTCTAACCCTGTCTAACCCTAACCTCCTGTCTGTCTCTCTGTTAGCCTGTAACAGAGACTCTAACCCTGTCTAACCCTAACCTCCTGTCTGTCTCTCTGTTAGCCTGTAACAGAGACTCTAACCCTGTCTAACCCTAACCTCCTGTCTGTCTCTCTGTTAGCCTGTAACAGAGACTCTAACCCTGTCTAACCCTAACCTCCTGTCTGTCTCTCTGTTAGCCTGTAACAGAGACTCTAACCCTGTCTAACCCTAACCTCCTGTCTGTCTCTCTGTTAGCCTGTAACAGAGACTCTAACCCTGTCTAACCCTAACCTCCTGTCTGTCTCTCTGTTAGCCTGTAACAGAGACTCTAACCCTGTCTAACCCTAACCTCCTGTCTGTCTCTCTGTTAGCCTGTAACAGAGACTCTAACCCTGTCTAACCCTAACCTCCTGTCTGTCTCTCTGTTAGCCTGTAACAGAGACTCTAACCCTGTCTAACCCTAACCTCCTGTCTGTCTCTCTGTTAGCCTGTAACAGAGACTCTAACCCTGTCTAACCCTAACCTCCTGTCTGTCTCTCTGTTAGCCTGTAACAGAGACTCTAACCCTGTCTAACCCTAACCTCCTGTCTGTCTCTCTGTTAGCCTGTAACAGAGACTCTAACCCTGTCTAACCCTAACCTCCTGTCTGTCTCTCTGTTAGCCTGTAACAGAGGCTCTAACCCTGTCTAACCCTAACCTCCTGTCTGTCTCTCTGTTAGCCTGTAACAGAGGCTCTAACCCTGTCTAACCCTAACCTCCTGTCTGTCTCTCTGTTAGCCTGTAACAGAGACTCTAACCCTGTCTAACCCTAACCTCCTGTCTGTCTCTCTGTTAGCCTGTAACAGAGACTCTAACCCTGTCTAACCCTAACCTCCTGTCTGTCTCTCTGTTAGCCTGTAACAGAGACTCTAACCCTGTCTAACCCTAACCTCCTGTCTGTCTCTCTGTTAGCCTGTAACAGAGACTCTAACCCTGTCTAACCCTAACCTCCTGTCTGTCTCTCTGTTAGCCTGTAACAGAGGCTCTAACCCTGTCTAACCCTAACCTCCTGTCTGTCTCTCTGTTAGCATGTAACAGAGACTCTAACCCTGTCTAACCCTAACCTCCTGTCTGTCTCTCTGTTAGCCTGTAACAGAGACTCTAACCCTGTCTAACCCTAACCTCCTGTCTGTCTCTCTGTTAGCCTGTAACAGAGACTCTAACCCTGTCTAACCCTAACCTCCTGTCTCTCTCTCTGTTAGCATGTAACAGAGACTCTAACCCTGTCTAACCCTAACCTCCTGTCTGTCTCTCTGTTAGCCTGTAACAGAGACTCTAACCCTGTCTAACCCTAACCTCCTGTCTGTCTCTCTGTTAGCCTGTAACAGAGACTCTAACCCTGTCTAACCCTAACCTCCTGTCTGTCTCTCTGTTAGCCTGTAACAGAGACTCTAACCCTGTCTAACCCTAACCTCCTGTCTGTCTCTCTGTTAGCCTGTAACAGAGACTCTAACCCTGTCTAACCCTAACCTCCTGTCTGTCTCTCTGTTAGCCTGTAACAGAGACTCTAACCCTGTCTAACCCTAACCTCCTGTCTGTCTCTCTGTTAGCCTGTAACAGAGGCTCTAACCCTGTCTAACCCTAACCTCCTGTCTGTCTCTCTGTTAGCCTGTAACAGAGGCTCTAACCCTGTCTAACCCTAACCTCCTGTCTGTCTCTCTGTTAGCCTGTAACAGAGGCTCTAACCCTGTCTAACCCTAACCTCCTGTCTGTCTCTCTGTTAGCCTGTAACAGAGACTCTAACCCTGTCTAACCCTAACCTCCTGTCTGTCTCTCTGTTAGCCTGTAACAGAGACTCTAACCCTGTCTAACCCTAACCTCCTGTCTGTCTCTCTGTTAGCCTGTAACAGAGACTCTAACCCTGTCTAACCCTAACCTCCTGTCTGTCTCTCTGTTAGCCTGTAACAGAGACTCTAACCCTGTCTAACCCTAACCTCCTGTCTGTCTCTCTGTTAGCCTGTAACAGAGACTCTAACCCTGTCTAACCCTAACCTCCTGTCTCTCTCTCTGTTAGCCTGTAACAGAGACTCTAACCCTGTCTAACCCTAACCTCCTGTCTGTCTCTCTGTTAGCCTGTAACAGAGACTCTAACCCTGTCTAACCCTAACCTCCTGTCTGTCTCTCTGTTAGCCTGTAACAGAGGCTCTAACCCTGTCTAACCCTAACCTCCTGTCTGTCTCTCTGTTAGCCTGTAACAGAGGCTCTAACCCTGTCTAACCCTAACCTCCTGTCTGTCTCTCTGTTAGCCTGTAACAGAGACTCTAACCCTGTCTAACCCTAACCTCCTGTCTGTCTCTCTGTTAGCCTGTAACAGAGTCTCTAACCCTGTCTAACCCTAACCTCCTGTCTGTCTCTCTGTTAGCCTGTAACAGAGACTCTAACCCTGTCTAACCCTAACCTCCTGTCTGTCTCTCTGTTAGCCTGTAACAGAGACTCTAACCCTGTCTAACCCTAACCTCCTGTCTGTCTCTCTGTTAGCCTGTAACAGAGACTCTAACCCTGTCTAACCCTAACCTCCTGTCTGTCTCTCTGTTAGCCTGTAACAGAGACTCTAACCCTGTCTAACCCTAACCTCCTGTCTGTCTCTCTGTTAGCCTGTAACAGAGACTCTAACCCTGTCTAACCCTAACCTCCTGTCTGTCTCTCTGTTAGCCTGTAACAGAGACTCTAACCCTGTCTAACCCTAACCTCCTGTCTGTCTCTCTGTTAGCCTGTAACAGAGGCTCTAACCCTGTCTAACCCTAACCTCCTGTCTGTCTCTCTGTTAGCCTGTAACAGAGACTCTAACCCTGTCTAACCCTAACCTCCTGTCTGTCTCTCTGTTAGCCTGTAACAGAGACTCTAACCCTGTCTAACCCTAACCTCCTGTCTGTCTCTCTGTTAGCCTGTAACAGAGACTCTAACCCTGTCTAACCCTAACCTCCTGTCTGTCTCTCTGTTAGCCTGTAACAGAGACTCTAACCCTGTCTAACCCTAACCTCCTGTCTGTCTCTCTGTTAGCCTGTAACAGAGACTCTAACCCTGTCTAACCCTAACCTCCTGTCTGTCTCTCTGTTAGCCTGTAACAGAGACTCTAACCCTGTCTAACCCTAACCTCCTGTCTGTCTCTCTGTTAGCCTGTAACAGAGACTCTAACCCTGTCTAACCCTAACCTCCTGTCTGTCTCTCTGTTAGCCTGTAACAGAGACTCTAACCCTGTCTAACCCTAACCTCCTGTCTGTCTCTCTGTTAGCCTGTAACAGAGACTCTAACCCTGTCTAACCCTAACCTCCTGTCTGTCTCTCTGTTAGCCTGTAACAGAGACTCTAACCCTGTCTAACCCTAACCTCCTGTCTGTCTCTCTGTTAGCCTGTAACAGAGACTCTAACCCTGTCTAACCCTAACCTCCTGTCTGTCTCTCTGTTAGCCTGTAACAGAGACTCAACCCTGTCTAACCCTAACCTCCTGTCTGTCTCTCTGTTAGCCTGTAACAGAGACTCTAACCCTGTCTAACCCTAACCTCCTGTCTGTCTCTCTGTTAGCATGTAACAGAGACTCTAACCCTGTCTAACCCTAACCTCCTGTCTGTCTCTCTGTTAGCCTGTAACAGAGACTCTAACCCTGTCTAACCCTAACCTCCTGTCTGTCTCTCTGTTAGCCTGTAACAGAGACTCTAACCCTGTCTAACCCTAACCTCCTGTCTGTCTCTCTGTTAGCCTGTAACAGAGACTCTAACCCTGTCTAACCCTAACCTCCTGTCTGTCTCTCTGTTAGCATGTAACAGAGACTCTAACCCTGTCTAACCCTAACCTCCTGTCTGTCTCTCTGTTAGCCTGTAACAGAGACTCTAACCCTGTCTAACCCTAACCTCCTGTCTGTCTCTCTGTTAGCATGTAACAGAGACTCTAACCCTGTCTAACCCTAACCTCCTGTCTGTCTCTCTGTTAGCCTGTAACAGAGACTCTAACTCTGTCTAACCCTAACCTCCTGTCTCTCTCTCTGTTAGCATGTAACAGAGACTCTAACCCTGTCTAACCCTAACCTCCTGTCTGTCTCTCTGTTAGCCTGTAACAGAGACTCTAACCCTGTCTAACCCTAACCTCCTGTCTGTCTCTCTGTTAGCCTGTAACAGAGACTCTAACCCTGTCTAACCCTAACCTCCTGTCTGTCTCTCTGTTAGCATGTAACAGAGACTCTAACCCTGTCTAACCCTAACCTCCTGTCTGTCTCTCTGTTAGCCTGTAACAGAGACTCTAACCCTGTCTAACCCTAACCTCCTGTCTGTCTCTCTGTTAGCCTGTAACAGAGACTCTAACCCTGTCTAACCCTAACCTCCTGTCTGTCTCTCTGTTAGCCTGTAACAGAGACTCTAACCCTGTCTAACCCTAACCTCCTGTCTGTCTCTCTGTTAGCATGTAACAGAGACTCTAACCCTGTCTAACCCTAACCTCCTGTCTGTCTCTCTGTTAGCCTGTAACAGAGACTCTAACCCTGTCTAACCCTAACCTCCTGTCTGTCTCTCTGTTAGCCTGTAACAGAGACTCTAACCCTGTCTAACCCTAACCTCCTGTCTGTCTCTCTGTTAGCCTGTAACAGAGACTCTAACCCTGTCTAACCCTAACCTCCTGTCTGTCTCTCTGTTAGCCTGTAACAGAGACTCTAACCCTGTCTAACCCTAACCTCCTGTCTGTCTCTCTGTTAGCCTGTAACAGAGACTAGAACCCTGTCTAACCCTAACCTCCTGTCTGTCTCTCTGTTAGCCTGTAACAGAGACTCTAACCCTGTCTAACCCTAACCTCCTGTCTGTCTCTCTGTTAGCCTGTAACAGAGGCTCTAACCCTGTCTAACCCTAACCTCCTGTCTGTCTCTCTGTTAGCCTGTAACAGAGACTCTAACCCTGTCTAACCCTAACCTCCTGTCTGTCTCTCTGTTAGCCTGTAACAGAGACTCTAACCCTGTCTAACCCTAACCTCCTGTCTGTCTCTCTGTTAGCCTGTAACAGAGACTCTAACCCTGTCTAACCCTAACCTCCTGTCTGTCTCTCTGTTAGCCTGTAACAGAGACTCTAACCCTGTCTAACCCTAACCTCCTGTCTGTCTCTCTGTTAGCCTGTAACAGAGACTCTAACCCTGTCTAACCCCTAACCTCCTGTCTGTCTCTCTGTTAGCCTGTAACAGAGACTCTAACCCTGTCTAACCCTAACCTCCTGTCTGTCTCTCTGTTAGCCTGTAACAGAGACTCTAACCCTGTCTAACCCTAACCTCCTGTCTGTCTCTCTGTTAGCCTGTAACAGAGACTCTAACCCTGTCTAACCCTAACCTCCTGTCTGTCTCTCTGTTAGCCTGTAACAGAGACTCTAACCCTGTCTAACCCTAACCTCCTGTCTGTCTCTCTGTTAGCCTGTAACAGAGACTCTAACCCTGTCTAACCCTAACCTCCTGTCTGTCTCTCTGTTAGCCTGTAACAGAGACTCTAACCCTGTCTAACCCTAACCTCCTGTCTGTCTCTCTGTTAGCCTGTAACAGAGACTCAACCCTGTCTAACCCTAACCTCCTGTCTGTCTCTCTGTTAGCCTGTAACAGAGACTCTAACCCTGTCTAACCCTAACCTCCTGTCTGTCTCTCTGTTAGCCTGTAACAGAGACTCTAACCCTGTCTAACCCTAACCTCCTGTCTGTCTCTCTGTTAGCCTGTAACAGAGACTCTAACCCTGTCTAACCCTAACCTCCTGTCTGTCTCTCTGTTAGCATGTAACAGAGACTCTAACCCTGTCTAACCCTAACCTCCTGTCTGTCTCTCTGTTAGCCTGTAACAGAGACTCTAACCCTGTCTAACCCTAACCTCCTGTCTCTCTCTCTGTTAGCCTGTAACAGAGACTCTAACCCTGTCTAACCCTAACCTCCTGTCTGTCTCTCTGTTAGCCTGTAACAGAGACTCTAACCCTGTCTAACCCTAACCTCCTGTCTGTCTCTCTGTTAGCCTGTAACAGAGACTCTAACCCTGTCTAACCCTAACCTCCTGTCTCTCTCTCTGTTAGCATGTAACAGAGACTCTAACCCTGTCTAACCCTAACCTCCTGTCTGTCTCTCTGTTAGCCTGTAACAGAGACTCTAACCCTGTCTAACCCTAACCTGTCTGTCTCTCTGTTAGCCTGTAACAGAGACTCGAACCCTGTCTAACCCTAACCTCCTGTCTGTCTCTCTGTTAGCCTGTAACAGAGGCTCTAACCCTGTCTAACCCTAACCTCCTGTCTGTCTCTCTGTTAGCCTGTAACAGAGGCTCTAACCCTGTCTAACCCTAACCTCCTGTCTGTCTCTCTGTTAGCATGTAACAGAGACTCTAACCCTGTCTAACCCTAACCTCCTGTCTGTCTCTCTGTTAGCCTGTAACAGAGACTCTAACCCTGTCTAACCCTAACCTCCTGTCTGTCTCTCTGTTAGCCTGTAACAGAGACTCTAACCCTGTCTAACCCTAACCTCCTGTCTGTCTCTCTGTTAGCCTGTAACAGAGACTCTAACCCTGTCTAACCCTAACCTCCTGTCTGTCTCTCTGTTAGCCTGTAACAGAGACTCTAACCCTGTCTAACCCTAACCTCCTGTCTGTCTCTCTGTTAGCCTGTAACAGAGACTCTAACCCTGTCTAACCCTAACCTCCTGTCTCTCTCTCTGTTAGCCTGTAACAGAGACTCCTAACCCTGTCTAACCCTAACCTCCTGTCTGTCTCTCTGTTAGCCTGTAACAGAGACTCAAACCCTGTCTAACCCTAACCTCCTGTCTGTCTCTCTGTTAGCCTGTAACAGAGGCTCTAACCCTGTCTAACCCTAACCTCCTGTCTGTCTCTCTGTTAGCATGTAACAGAGACTCTAACCCTGTCTAACCCTAACCTCCTGTCTGTCTCTCTGTTAGCATGTAACAGAGACTCTAACCCTGTCTAACCCTAACCTCCTGTCTGTCTCTCTGTTAGCCTGTAACAGAGACTCTAACCCTGTCTAACCCTAACCTCCTGTCTGTCTCTCTGTTAGCCTGTAACAGAGACTCTAACCCTGTCTAACCCTAACCTCCTGTCTGTCTCTCTGTTAGCCTGTAACAGAGACTCTAACCCTGTCTAACCCTAACCTCCTGTCTGTCTCTCTGTTAGCCTGTAACAGAGACTCTAACCCTGTCTAACCCTAACCTCCTGTCTGTCTCTCTGTTAGCCTGTAACAGAGACTCTAACCCTGTCTAACCCTAACCTCCTGTCTGTCTCTCTGTTAGCCTGTAACAGAGACTCTAACCCTGTCTAACCCTAACCTCCTGTCTGTCTCTCTGTTAGCCTGTAACAGAGACTCTAACCCTGTCTAACCCTAACCTCCTGTCTGTCTCTCTGTTAGCATGTAACAGAGACTCTAACCCTGTCTAACCCTAACCTCCTGTCTGTCTCTCTGTTAGCATGTAACAGAGACTCTAACCCTGTCTAACCCTAACCTCCTGTCTGTCTCTCTGTTAGCCTGTAACAGAGACTCTAACCCTGTCTAACCCTAACCTCCTGTCTGTCTCTCTGTTAGCCTGTAACAGAGACTCTAACCCTGTCTAACCCTAACCTCCTGTCTGTCTCTCTGTTAGCCTGTAACAGAGACTCTAACCCTGTCTAACCCTAACCTCCTGTCTGTCTCTCTGTTAGCCTGTAACAGAGACTCAACCCTGTCTAACCCTAACCTCCTGTCTGTCTCTCTGTTAGCCTGTAACAGAGACTCTAACCCTGTCTAACCCTAACCTCCTGTCTGTCTCTCTGTTAGCCTGTAACAGAGGCTCTAACCCTGTCTAACCCTAACCTCCTGTCTGTCTCTCTGTTAGCCTGTAACAGAGACTCTAACCCTGTCTAACCCTAACCTCCTGTCTGTCTCTCTGTTAGCCTGTAACAGAGACTCTAACCCTGTCTAACCCTAACCTCCTGTCTGTCTCTCTGTTAGCCTGTAACAGAGGCTCTAACCCTGTCTAACCCTAACCTCCTGTCTGTCTCTCTGTTAGCCTGTAACAGAGACTCTAACCCTGTCTAACCCTAACCTCCTGTCTGTCTCTCTCTGTTAGCCTGTAACAGAGACTCTAACCCTGTCTAACCCTAACCTCCTGTCTGTCTCTCTGTTAGCCTGTAACAGAGACTCTAACCCTGTCTAACCCTAACCTCCTGTCTGTCTCTCTGTTAGCCTGTAACAGAGACTCTAACCCTGTCTAACCCTAACCTCCTGTCTGTCTCTCTGTTAGCCTGTAACAGAGACTCTAACCCTGTCTAACCCTAACCTCCTGTCTGTCTCTCTGTTAGCATGTAACAGAGACTCTAACCCTGTCTAACCCTAACCTCCTGTCTGTCTCTCTGTTAGCCTGTAACAGAGACTCTAACCCTGTCTAACCCTAACCTCCTGTCTGTCTCTCTGTTAGCATGTAACAGAGACTCTAACCCTGTCTAACCCTAACCTCCTGTCTGTCTCTCTGTTAGCCTGTAACAGAGACTCTAACCCTGTCTAACCCTAACCTCCTGTCTGTCTCTCTGTTAGCCTGTAACAGAGACTCTAACCCTGTCTAACCCTAACCTCCTGTCTGTCTCTCTGTTAGCCTGTAACAGAGACTCTAACCCTGTCTAACCCTAACCTCCTGTCTGTCTCTCTGTTAGCCTGTAACAGAGACTCTAACCCTGTCTAACCCTAACCTCCTGTCTGTCTCTCTGTTAGCCTGTAACAGAGACTCTAACCCTGTCTAACCCTAACCTCCTGTCTCTCTCTCTGTTAGCATGTAACAGAGACTCTAACCCTGTCTAACCCTAACCTCCTGTCTGTCTCTCTGTTAGCCTGTAACAGAGACTCTAACCCTGTCTAACCCTAACCTCCTGTCTGTCTCTCTGTTAGCCTGTAACAGAGACTCTAACCCTGTCTAACCCTAACCTCCTGTCTGTCTCTCTGTTAGCCTGTAACAGAGACTCTAACCCTGTCTAACCCTAACCTCCTGTCTGTCTCTCTGTTAGCCTGTAACAGAGACTCTAACCCTGTCTAACCCTAACCTCCTGTCTGTCTCTCTGTTAGCCTGTAACAGAGACTCTAACCCTGTCTAACCCTAACCTCCTGTCTGTCTCTCTGTTAGCCTGTAACAGAGACTCTAACCCTGTCTAACCCTAACCTCCTGTCTGTCTCTCTGTTAGCCTGTAACAGAGACTCTAACCCTGTCTAACCCTAACCTCCTGTCTCTCTCTCTGTTAGCATGTAACAGAGACTCTAACCCTGTCTAACCCTAACCTCCTGTCTGTCTCTCTGTTAGCATGTAACAGAGACTCTAACCCTGTCTAACCCTAACCTCCTGTCTGTCTCTCTGTTAGCCTGTAACAGAGACTCTAACCCTGTCTAACCCTAACCTCCTGTCTGTCTCTCTGTTAGCCTGTAACAGAGGCTCTAACCCTGTCTAACCCTAACCTCCTGTCTGTCTCTCTGTTAGCCTGTAACAGAGACTCTAACCCTGTCTAACCCTAACCTCCTGTCTCTCTCTCTGTTAGCATGTAACAGAGACTCTAACCCTGTCTAACCCTAACCTCCTGTCTGTCTCTCTGTTAGCCTGTAACAGAGGCTCTAACCCTGTCTAACCCTAACCTCCTGTCTGTCTCTCTGTTAGCATGTAACAGAGACTCTAACCCTGTCTAACCCTAACCTCCTGTCTGTCTCTCTGTTAGCCTGTAACAGAGACTCTAACCCTGTCTAACCCTAACCTCCTGTCTGTCTCTCTGTTAGCCTGTAACAGAGACTCTAACCCTGTCTAACCCTAACCTCCTGTCTGTCTCTCTGTTAGCCTGTAACAGAGACTCTAACCCTGTCTAACCCTAACCTCCTGTCTGTCTCTCTGTTAGCCTGTAACAGAGACTCTAACCCTGTCTAACCCTAACCTCCTGTCTCTCTCTCTGTTAGCATGTAACAGAGACTCTAACCCTGTCTAACCCTAACCTCCTGTCTGTCTCTCTGTTAGCATGTAACAGAGACTCTAACCCTGTCTAACCCTAACCTCCTGTCTGTCTCTCTGTTAGCCTGTAACAGAGACTCTAACCCTGTCTAACCCTAACCTCCTGTCTGTCTCTCTGTTAGCCTGTAACAGAGACTCTAACCCTGTCTAACCCTAACCTCCTGTCTGTCTCTCTGTTAGCCTGTAACAGAGACTCTAACCCTGTCTAACCCTAACCTCCTGTCTCTCTCTGTTAGCATGTAACAGAGACTCTAACCCTGTCTAACCCTAACCTCCTGTCTCTCTCTCTGTTAGCATGTAACAGAGACTCTAACCCTGTCTAACCCTAACCTCCTGTCTGTCTCTCTGTTAGCCTGTAACAGAGACTCTAACCCTGTCTAACCCTAACCTCCTGTCTGTCTCTCTGTTAGCCTGTAACAGAGGCTCTAACCCTGTCTAACCCTAACCTCCTGTCTGTCTCTCTGTTAGCCTGTAACAGAGACTCTAACCCTGTCTAACCCTAACCTCCTGTCTCTCTCTCTGTTAGCATGTAACAGAGACTCTAACCCTGTCTAACCCTAACCTCCTGTCTCTCTCTCTGTTAAGATGTAACAGAGACTCTAACCCTGTCTAACCCTAACCTCCTGTCTGTCTCTCTGTTAGCCTGTAACAGAGGCTCTAACCCTGTCTAACCCTAACCTCCTGTCTGTCTCTCTGTTAGCATGTAACAGAGACTCTAACCCTGTCTAACCCTAACCTCCTGTCTGTCTCTCTGTTAGCCTGTAACAGAGACTCTAACCCTGTCTAACCCTAACCTCCTGTCTGTCTCTCTGTTAGCCTGTAACAGAGACTCTAACCCTTCTAACCCTAACCTCCTGTCTGTCTCTCTGTTAGCCTGTAACAGAGACTCTAACCCTGTCTAACCCTAACCTCCTGTCTGTCTCTCTGTTAGCCTGTAACAGAGACTCTAACCCTGTCTAACCCTAACCTCCTGTCTCTCTCTCTGTTAGCATGTAACAGAGACTCTAACCCTGTCTAACCCTAACCTCCTGTCTCTCTCTCTGTTAGCATGTAACAGAGACTCTAACCCTGTCTAACCCTAACCTCCTGTCTGTCTCTCTGTTAGCCTGTAACAGAGACTCTAACCCTAACCTCCTGTCTGTCTCTCTGTTAGCCTGTAACAGAGGCTCTAACCCTGTCTAACCCTAACCTCCTGTCTGTCTCTCTGTTAGCCTGTAACAGAGACTCTAACCCTGTCTAACCCTAACCTCCTGTCTGTCTCTCTGTTAGCCTGTAACAGAGGCTCCCTTCAAGTTTGACATGGAGCTGGATGATCTGCCCATAGAGACCCTGAAGGAGCTGATCTTTAAAGAGACGGCTCGCTTCAACCCGGTCGGCAGGTCCTAACCCATACACACAGGTACAAACAGCATATTCAATTCCCAACCCACTCTGCAGTAAAGGCAACATAACAAATATTAGAATGGTAAGGGGATCGTGAAATCATTATTTACAGTGCTATTAAAATCCCAACCCACTCTGCAGTTAAACAACACGCGGCATGTCTGCCTGGGCGTCTGGTCAGCTTGGACTGTACTCTAGATCGGACGTGACGCAAGAATGTAGACTTTTTTCTCTCACAATTCTCTTAGCACCTGTCCAATCATCTCAGATCTCCCCAAATGCATAGGGTCTAGGGGTCCATTTGAGATTGAGTGGAGTTTAATAGAGTGCTGTAGAGACAGGGGCTCATTAGTAACTAAAACACAGAATATCAGGAAAAAAACAAGAATATTTTGTCTAATATTTTGTCTAACTAATGGCAGACAGCAACAAAAACAGGCAAATGCGACATGTGTGTCAACTCCACCCGTCAAGGCTATCATTTTCTAAGCAGATCTTTCAGCGTATACCGCTGGGGTGCAAACTGATGAAATTATGTGAACTCGGCTCACATGGGCAAGAATCGGTCATCCCGCTTGATGAAAAACAGACACACCCAATCTACTTCCTCCAGACAAGTGCAGTACATCACCTGTAATGAGAGAAGGGGAATCCCTAATCGACACCTAGGCCTCGACCCCGTCTCCCAGGTACCTGATCTGAGAGGATTGGAAGCTATACGATGGAGGTGAACTACTGCCTTTTGAGGGGTTTTGTAGTGATGGAGTAGAGTGCCTTTGCACCAGAGTATCAGCCCTCAGGAGACTGAAAATAATTGGCATGGGTCCCCAGATCCTCAAAAAATTCAAACGCTGCACCATCGAGAGCATCCTGACTGGTTGCATCACTGCCTGGTATGGCAACTGCTCGGCCTCCGACCGCAAGGCACTACAGAGGGTAGTGCATACAGCCCAGCCAAGCTTCCTGCCATCCAGGACCTCTATACCAGGCATTGTCAGAGGAAGGCCCTAAAAATTGTCAGACTCCAGCCACCCTAGTCATAGACTGTTCTCTCTGCTACCGCACGGCAAGCGGTACCGGAGCGCCAAGTCTAGGTCCAAGAGGCTTCTAAACAGCTTCTACCCCCCAAGCCATAAGACTCCTGAACATCTAGTCAAATGGCTACCCAGACTATTTGCATTGCCCCCCTCTTCTACGCTGCTGCTACTCTCTGTTATTATCTGTGCATAGTCACTTTAATAACTCTACCTACATGTACATATTACCTCTAATCTGTACCCCCACACACTGACTTGGTACCCCCCGGTATATAGCTTCAAAGTTATTTTGTTGACATTTTTTTACTGTAGTTTATTTAGGAAATATTTTCTTAACCAACAATGCAGTTGTAAGAAAATAAAGTTAAGGACTTGTCAGTCAGCATTTCACTGTAAGGTTGTAGTCAGCGCATGTGACAAATAACATTTGATTTTGGTTTGATAATTGGATCGAGCCTCCCTTCCGATCTCTTTGCTCTTGTTTAACAGTTCTTTCTCCTCTCTCTCTCTGTCTGTCTGTCTCTCTCTCTCTCTCTCTCTCTCTCTCTCTCTCTCTCTCCTCTCTCCTCTCTCTCCTCTCTCTCTCTGTCTGTCTCTCTCTCTCTCTCTCCTCTCTCTCCTCTCTCTCTCTGTCTGTCTCTCTCTCTCTCTCTCTCTCTCTCTCTCTCTCTCTCTCTCTCTCTCTCTCTCTCTCTCTCTCTCTCTCCACAGATCAAACTCTGCTCTGGACTCCGCTCCTCCACCTCTCTTCTCTCCGCCTCTGTGCTGTGGTTCCGTCCGGTCTTCAGCATTTCCTGTATACTTCCTACCTCCCCTAGTCAGTCAGACCACCATGCTCAGGAACAGTGTCAGGAATCAACCTCTCTCTCTCTGCTTTCTGCTCTCTCTCTCTCTCTCTCTCTCTCTCTCTTGTCTCTCCCTCCCCTCTGCCTACGGGGTAAGGGGGCATCACATGTTGGCTTATCGTTGAGGAGATGCTTGTCTTGTCTGTTTCAAGCCAAAATCAACAGAGGTTCTGTGTCCCAAATGGGCGCCCTATTCCCTAATATAGTGTACTACTTTTAGAAAGTAGTGCACTATAAAAGGAAACAGGGTGCCATAGGCTCTGGTCAAAAGTAGTGCACCATGTAGGGAATAGGGTGTTCTGGAGACACCTGTTCAATCAGACGCTTTTTCTTCAGTCAAATACGTGTTGGTTTCTGGTTCATATTACTAACAGTATCTGGACAGGTTGACATATTACTAACAGTATCTGGACAGGTTGACATATTACTAACAGTATCTGGACAGGTTGACATATTACTAACAGTATCTGGACAGGTTGACATAATACTAACAGTATCTGGACAGGTTGACATATTACTAACAGTATCTGGACAGGTTGACATATTACTAACAGTATCTGGACAGGTTGACATATTACTAACAGTATCTGGACAGGTTGACATAATACTAACAGTATCTGGACAGGTTGACATATTACTAACAGTATCTGGACAGATAGAGAAGGGGCGGATACCTAGCCAGTTACACAACTGAATGCATTCAACCGAAATGTGTCTTTCTCATTTAACCCCTAACCCCTCAATCAGAGAGGTGCAGGGGGCTGCCTTAATCGATTTCCACGTCATCGGCGCCCGGGGAACAGTTGTTGTTCGGGGGGTTAACTGCCTTGCTCAAGGGCAGAACGGCAGATTTTTTTTTTCCACCGCGCCCCGACTCTGGGATTCAAACAGCAACCTTTCAATTACTGGCCCAACGCTCTTAGCCTCTAGGCTACCTAACGCTCTCTCTCTGCTCCTCCCAACGGCCTGGTCTCGCTCTCTTCTAACAAAACATTAAGAGCAAGTTAATAATATTGAGTTGCACCCTTTTGTCTTCAGAACAGCCTCAGTTTGTCGGGGCGTGGGACTCTACAAGGTGTTGAAAGCGTTCCTCAGGGATGCTGGCCCATGTTGACTCCAATGCTTCCCACAGTTGTGTCAAGTTGGCTGGATGTCCTTTGGTTGGTGGACCATTCTTGATACACACAGGAAACCCAGCAGCGTTGCAGTTCTTGACACAAACCGGTGCGCCTGGCACCTACTACCATACCCCCGTTTAAAGGCACTTCAATCTTTTGTCTTGCCCATTCACCCTCTGAATGGCACACAGACACAATCCATGTCTCAAGGCTTAAAAATCCTTCTTCGACCTGTCTCCTCCCCTTCATCTACACTGATTTGAAGTGGATTTAACAGGTGACGTCAATAAGAGATCATAACTTTCACCCGGTCGGTCTGTCATGGAATTAAAAGCCATTTATACCCAGAAACCTTAGTAGAGTGGCCCGAGTCAGATTACATGCACATTATCATTATATTTATACATTGGATCCGTTTCGTTAGTTTGCAGGTTTATGTCGTGCCCCCTTTAAGATGTCAACACCCGTTGGATCAGGGAGAGTGTGGCCCGTCGTCGGCAGCGCCATCCTTCCCCCGACTACAGGAACAAATACCAAGGATTATTAACCGAGGCCTGATCAGTAACACAAGACGCTAGCTTCTCTCCGATACCATTACAGCGGCCGTAGTTAACTCGGCCACTGGTCAGCTGGCTATGTCAAAAGGTTCTTCATGCCTGTTTCACACTTCAGTTACATACAGAACCATTTCAATGGAAGCTGGCTAGTGGCTAGTAACTTGAGCTCCCAGGTCATTATTTGAGATGCCCACTGGCTTCTCTCTGCTGCCGTTTTACTGGCCGTAGTGTCTACTATGTTACAAAGTGGCCAAACGTCTATACAAATCTCTACACCAGTAACTGCTGACGTCTATCACACTTATTGCATTCACATCAAGTCACCCAGTCTAATGCCAAGCCACCCAGTCTAATGCCAAGCCACCCAGTCTAATGCCAAGTCACCCAGTCTAATGCCAAGCCACCCAGTCTAATGCCAAGTCACCCAGTCTAATGCCAAGTCACCCAGTCTAATGCCATGTCACCCAGTCTAATGCCAAGTCGCCCAGTCTAATGCCAAGTCGCCCAGTCTAATGCCATGCCGCCCAGTCTAATGCCATGCCGCCCAGTCTAATGCCATGCCGCCCAGTCTAATGCCAAGCCGCCCAGTCTAATGCCATGCCGCCCAGTCTAATGCCATGCCGCCCAGTCTAATGCCATGCCGCCCAGTCTAATGCCATGCCGCCCAGTCTAATGCCATGCCGCCCAGTCTAATGCCAAGCCGCCCAGTCTAATGCCAAGCCGCCCAGTCTAATGCCAAGCCACCCAGTCTAATGCTAAGCCACCCAGTCTAATGCCAAGCCACCCAGTCTAATGCCAAGCCACCCAGTCGAATGCCAAGCCACCCAGTCGAATGCCAAGTCACCCAGTCGAATGCCAATCCACCCAGTCGAATGCCAAGTCACCCAGTCGAATGCCAAGCCACCCAGTCTAATGCCAAGCCACCCAGTCGAATGCCAAGCCACCCAGTCGAATGCCAAGCCACCCAGTCGAATGCCAAGTCACCCAGTCTGCCAAGCCACCCAGTCTAATGCCAAGTCACCCAGTCTAATGCCAAGTCAACAATGTTACAGTGCCTTCACTAAGGTTTATATAACATTACAACTACAAAAGGCCCTTAACCCACCTACATAAGGCAACTACAGGCCCTTAACCCACCAACAGAAGGCAACTACAGGCCCTTAACCCACCAACAGAAGGCAACTACAGGCCCTTAACCCACCAACAGAAGGCAACTACAGGCCCTTAACCCACCAACAGAAGGCAACTACAGGCCCTTAACCCACCAACAGAAGGCAACTACAGGCCCTTAACCCACCAACAGAAGGCAACTACAGGCCCTTAACCCACCAACAGAAGGCAACTACAGGCCCTTAACCCACCCACAGAAGGCAACTACAGGCCCTTAACCCACCCACAGAAGGCAACTACAGGCCCTTAACCCACCTAGAGAAGGCAACTACAGGCCCTTAACCCACCAACAGAAGGCAACTACAGGCCCTTAACCCACCAACAGAAGGCAACTACAGGCCCTTAACCCACCTAGAGAAGGCAACTACAGGCCCTTAACCCACCTAGAGAAGGCAACTACAGGCCCTTAACCCACCAACAGAAGGCAACTACAGGCCCTTAACCCACCAACAGAAGGCAACTACAGGCCCTTAACCCACCAACATAAGGCAACTACAGGCCCTTAACCCACCAACAGAAGGCAACTGCAGGCCCTTAACCCACCAACATAAGGCAACTACAGGCCCTTAACCCACCTAGAGAAGGCAACTACAGGCCCTTAACCCACCAACAGAAGGCAACTACAGGCCCTTAACCCACCAACAGAAGGCAACTACAGGCCCTTAACCCACCAACAGAAGGCAACTGCAGGCCCTTAACCCACCAACATAAGGCAACTACAGGCCCTTAACCCACCTAGAGAAGGCAACTACAGGCCCTTAACCCACCAACAGAAGGCAACTACAGGCCCTTAACCCACCCACATAAGGCAACTACAGGCCCTTAACCCACCCACAGAAGGCAACTACAGGCCCTTAACCCACCCACAGAAGGCAACTACAGGCCCTTAACCCACCAACAGAAGGCAACTACAGGCCCTTAACCCACCTAGAGAAGGCAACTACAGGCCCTTAACCCACCTACAGAAGGCAACTACAGGCCCTTAACCCACCTAGAGAAGGCAACTACAGGCCCTTAACCCACCTAGAGAAGGCAACTACAGGCCCTTAACCCACCTAGAGAAGGCAACTACAGGCCCTTAACCCACCTAGAGAAGGCAACTACAGGCCCTTAACCCACCTAGAGAAGGCAACTACAGGCCCTTAACCCACCTAGAGAAGGCAACTACAGGCCCTTAACCCACCTAGAGAAGGCAACTACAGGCCCTTAACCCACCTAGAGAAGGCAACTACAGGCCCTTAACCCACCTAGAGAAGGCAACTACAGGCCCTTAACCCACCTAGAGAAGGCAACTACAGGCCCTTAACCCACCTAGAGAAGGCAACTACAGGCCCTTAACCCACCTAGAGAAGGCAACTACAGGCCCTTAACCCACCTAGAGAAGGCAACTACAGGCCCTTAACCCACCTAGAGAAGGCAACTACAGGCCCCCCACCTAGTTATAGTTGCCTATCTGTCTCGATCTGCCTTTGAGTCGGTCCATGTTGTAAACATCGCTAGTTATAGATGCCTATCTGTCTCGATCTGCCTTTGAGTCGGTCCATGTTGTAAACATCTCTATTTATAGTTGCCTATCTTATTAATGGTCTTGAACTCCAACATATGATGTGCAGCTTTGTTTAGTGGGGGTCGTTGTGATCGCAGTATATTCATTGTTTAGTGGGGGTCGTTGGGTTCGCAGTATATTCTTTGTTTAGTGAGGGTCGTTGTGATCGCAGTATATTCTTTGTTTAGTGGGGGTCGTTGGGATCGCAGTATATTCTTTGTTTAGTGGGGGTCGCTGTGATCGCAGTATATTCATTGTTTAGTGGGGGTTGTTGTGATCGCAGTATATTCTTTGTTTAGTGGGGGTCGTTGGGATCGCAGTATATTCTTTGTTTAGTGGGGGTCGTTGGGATCGCAGGATATTCTTTGTTTAGTGGGGGTCGCTGTGATCGCAGTATATTCATTGTTTAGTGGGGGTCGCTGTGATCGCAGTATATTCATTGTTTAGTGGGGGTCGTTGTGATCGCAGTATATTCATTGTTTAGTGGGGTTGTTGTGATCGCAGTATATTCTTTAAAAGAAAAAGGATGAAAAACAAATGTTTAAGAAGAAAGAAATGCACTTAGTCTCGCTGAGGATGATGGAATTTTATATTAGTTATGTTGCTGAAGCTTTGATTCTTTGATGAAGACTGAAATGGAGATAATTTATTTTTATTTTTTTATTTTGCAAATGTTTTTTATTCTAAAATGAATGTTTCTATCGAATATTACTCTTGTGTAGAATGGCCCTTTACACTCGTACCTGTATACGGGTTGAAATGGCAGTTTTGGGCACTAATAAGCACCTTAGTTGGAACGCAGTGACTGTACAGTAACACGCTATACATGACGTCAGAGCTCAGGCTCTGTTCTTCACAGCTCTGTCTGGGTTTTGATTGACAACTGTTATAAACTTAAGCCCCTCGCGTAACAAGAAGTCGCCCCATCCCTCCAATTAATTGGGCAACTTTTGCAAATGTTTTGTTGTCTGAGTGAGGGAACGGCTGTGAATTAAGATGGACTCTGTGTATTTTGAAAGATGAGACGTTGAGGATTATAATTATAATACCGCTTTGATGTCATACAAGCCAAACCAAACACCCGTGAGTCCAGATGTGGACTTCGTATTTCCATTTCATAAAACTCACGTCACGCAGTGTCAACGGTTTTATGATCATCATGTTAGATGTACGGTCACTAGATGACATGGCGAAAGGACAAGCTTTCAGATCAATCCTACCTGACCCAGATTGAGATTTATACTGGACCGTTTCTGGATTGGGAAAACAACAACAGTCATTGTGTGATGGTGGGGATGCAGGGATGGGTTCCAAACCAAACGATACAAGTGTCCTCTAGTTCCTCGTTGCTAGGAGTGCTGATAGTTGAAGACTTGTTTGTTGAGTCATAAAAGTGCATTGAAATTGCTTATGAACTGTGGACACTCTGGAGAGGTGTGATGCCACCTGGAGACACCTGTTAGTCCTCTCACTCAAAACCCTTGTAGTTGTTTTGTCTTATGTTTCAACTACCCCACATTTTCCAGGAATAGTCTTATCATGTTACTGAATGTATCAAATCAAATTTATTTATAAAGCCCTTCTTACATCAGCTGATGTCACAGAGTGCTGTACAGATCCCCAGCCTAAAACCCCAAACAGCAAAGCAATGCAGGTGTAGAAGCACGGTGGCTAGGAAAAACTCCCTAGAAAGGCAGGAACCTAAGAAGAAACCTAGAGAGGAACCAGGCTGTGAGGGGTGGCCAGTCCTCTTCTGTCCAGAGTATTTTCCGATTTCATTATGAACAATTGTGGTGAAAAGTACAGGAAATGTAAAAAGCACATAAAATCAACAGTGTAATGTTTAGATTCAGTCTTGTTAGGTGAACTTTGGTCTAATGATTTTCCCATAATCTCCAAACTGTTTCCTTTCTATTGCTACCATGGTAATACATATGCTCATCATATTTATTCTATAAGAAACATTTCAATGTAGCCCTATCCATTTTGGCAACCCGTTACACTGGTGGGAACTTAAGACGTGTTGCCATGAATTGAAATACTCTGTTTTGAGCAGTGGAAAACCTTTAATTGTTAATTTCACTTTCAAGCAACAAAAAGAAAAAAACACAAAGATCAAGTTTTGTTATTCTGGTTGGTTGTGTTTTTAGGTTTCTGTTAGTAGCTAAACCAGACTATACATGGAGTGTACAAAACATTAGGAACACCTTCCTAATATTGAGTTGAAGCCGTTTGCCCTCAGTACAGCCTCAGTTCGTCGGGGCATGGACTCTACAAGGTGTCCGAAAACGTTCCACAGGGATGCTGGCCCATGTTGACTCCAATGCTTCCCACAGTTGTGTCCAGTTGGCTGGATGTCCTTTGGGTGGTGGACTGTTCTTGATACACACGGGAAACTGTTGATCGTGAAAACCCCTGCAGCATTGCAATTCTTGACACAAACCGGTGCGCCTGGCACCTACTACCATACCCCCGTTCAAAGGCATCTTTCCCATTCACCCTCTGAATGTCACACGTACACAATCCATGTCTCAATTGTCTCAAGGTTTAAAAATCCTTCTTTAACCTGTCTCCTCTCCTTCATCTACACTGATTGAAGTGGATTTAACAGGTGACGTCAATAAGGGATCATAACTTTCACCTGGTCGGTCTGTCATGGAAAGATCATGTCTTCTGTACCCTCGGTGTATCTGTTCTGTACCCTCGGTGTATATGTTCTGTACCCTCGGTGTATATGTTCTGTACCCTCGGTGTATATGTTCTGTACCCTCGGTGTATATGTTCTGTACCCTCGGTGTATCTGTTCTGTACCCTCGGTGTATATGTTCTGTACCCTCGGTGTATATGTTCTGTACCCTCGGTGTATATGTTCTGTACCCTCGGTGTATATGTTCTGTACCCTCGGTGTATATGGTATGTACCCTCGGTGTATATGGTATGTACCCTCGGTGTATCTGGAAGAGGTTGAATCCAACCCTTCATGGTCTGTCTATCTGTCATGTTGAAGGAGCTGACTGGAACAAAGCATGTCTGCTGATGTTGATGATATCAATCTGTTATTTTGCATCTCTGCCATGACATGTAACCTGGAAAATAAATACACTGTGTCCTGTTCTACGTCTCTGGGGATCTATTTTTCTTTGGAAACAAACATAATTCAAACGCTGTTTTTCATAAAGTCCCATCTGTGTCCCAAATGGCACCCTGTTCCCTCTATAGTGCACTAGGGGGCCCTGTTCCCTCTATAGTGCACTATGGGGCCCTGTTCCCTCTATAGTGCACTAGGGGGCCCTGTTCCCTCTATAGTGCACTAGGGGGCCCTGTTCCCTCTATAGTGCACTAGGGGGCCCTGTTCCCTCTATAGTGCACTAGGGGGCCCTGTTCCCTCTATAGTGCCCTAGGGGGCCCTGTTCCCTCTATAGTGCCCTAGGTGGCCCTGTTCCTTCTATAGTGCACTAGGGGGCCCTGTTCCCTCTATAGTGCACTAGGGGGCCCTGTTCCCTCTATAGTGCACTAGGGGGCCCTGTTCCCTCTATAGTGCACTAGGGGGCCCTGTTCTCTCTATAGTGCACTAGGGGGCCCTGTTCCCTCTATAGTGCACTATATAGGCAATAGGGTGCCATTCGGGATGCAGACCTAGAATGAGACTATTGGATCTTACACAGCATGATCAGAACAAGCCATTTGAGTCAGAGGAAACAAGGCTCCGTGTTAAATCCTTCATTACTACGTCAGATCTTCACTAATGCAGTGGTTGAATGGAGCAACGTTAATCCTTCACTACTATGTCATTACTACAGTATTCACTAAACAGACCTGTCCTCTTCTCAGCAGATTGTGCAGGACAGGCTTCTTGGTTGACAGATGAACACAACGCTACTGCATGTCTGTCTGGCTGCATGTCGATCTAGCTGTGCATGTGAAATCTCACCCTTGATGATGTTCCATGATGCTGCTGTGACCCTCCGCCCCCCGCCCCCTGCTTCATTCAAGGCTCTTGGTTGGCAAGGTAACAGGGAACTCCACCAGCTCTCAGAAGAATAACAGGATGGAGAATAGAAGGGGAGGAGGGAGGATAGCAGCTCTCAGCAGAGCGAACAAGAAGAAGGTGGAGAGGGAAGGAAGGAAGGGCGGCCCAGAGAGGAGAAAAGTTTCAAATCGTTGGCCTGTCAGAGGGCAGATGGTTGCCGTGGCAGCAGAGGGCAGATGGTTTCCATGGCAGCAGAGTGATTTCCTTGACTACAGACAGCTGAGTGCTCTGTGGCGATGTGAAGACTCCAGCGAGAGAATATTCATACTTGTTTTAATCCAGGCGTCTCCACCTCTCATTTCAGAATGCAGCTATAACGCTAGATCACTCAGCTATCTCAACTGTGAATTTATTTGTAAATTCTTTAAATTGCAATGTGTACAGTATTATAACAGGGCTCCAATGTAGCCATGTGTTCAGTACTATAACAGGGCTCCAATGTAGCCATGTGTTCAGTACTATAACAGGGCTCCAATGTAGCCACGTGTTCAGTACTATAACAGGGCTCCAATGTAGCCACGTGTTCAGTACTATAACAGGGCTCCAATGTAGCCACGTGTTCAGTACTATAACAGGGCTCCAATGTAGCCACGTGTTCAGTACTATAACAGGGCTCCAATGTAGCCACGTGTTCAGTACTATAACAGGGCTCCAATGTAGCCACGTGTTCAGTACTATAACAGGGCTCCAATGTAGCCACGTGTTCAGTACTATAACAGGGCTCCAATGTAGCCACGTGTTCAGTACTATAACAGGGCTCCAATGTAGCCACGTGTTCAGTACTATAACAGGGCTCCAATGTAGCCACGTGTTCAGTACTATAACAGGGCTCCAATGTAGCCACGTGTTCAGTACTATAACAGGGCTCCAATGTAGCCACGTGTTCAGTACTATAACAGGGCTCCAATGTAGCCACGTGTTCCAGTACTATAACAGGGCTCCAATGTAGCCACGTGTTCAGTACTATAACAGGGCTCCAATGTAGCCACGTGTTCAGTACTATAACAGGGCTCCAATGTAGCCACGTGTTCAGTACTATAACAGGGCTCCAATGTAGCCACGTGTTCAGTACTATAACAGGGCTCCAATGTAGCCACGTGTTCAGTACTATAACAGGGCTCCAATGTAGCCACGTGTTCAGTACTATAACAGGGCTCCAATGTAGCCACGTGTTCAGTACTATAACAGGGCTCCAATGTAGCCACGTGTTCAGTACTATAACAGGGCTCCAATGTAGCCACGTGTTCAGTACTATAACAGGGCTCCAATGTAGCCACGTGTTCAGTACTATAACAGGGCTCCAATGTAGCCACGTGTTCAGTACTATAACAGGGCTCCAATGTAGCCACGTGTTCAGTACTATAACAGGGCTCCAATGTAGCCACGTGTTCAGTACTATAACAGGGCTCCAATGTAGCCACGTGTTCAGTACTATAACAGGGCTCCAATGTAGCCACGTGTTCAGTACTATAACAGGGCTCCAATGTAGCCACGTGTTCAGTACTATAACAGGGCTCCAATGTAGCCACGTGTTCAGTACTATAACAGGGCTCCAATGTAGCCACGTGTTCAGTACTATAACAGGGCTCCAATGTAGCCACGTGTTCAGTACTATAACAGGGCTCCAATGTAGCCACGTGTTCAGTACTATAACAGGGCTCCAAATGTAGCCACGTGTTCAGTACTATAACAGGGCTCCAATGTAGCCACGTGTTCAGTACTATAACAGGGCTCCAATGTAGCCACGTGTTCAGTACTATAACAGGGCTCCAATTTTTTTATTTTTTATTTAACCAGGTAGTTCTATATGATGTCATAATACTGTTTATTTCTTCTTTATTTAATCAGGTAGTTCTATATGATGTCATAATACTGTTTATTTCTTCTTTATTTAACCAGGTAGTTCTATATGATGTCATAATACTGTTTATTTCTTCTTTATTTAACCAGGTAGTTCTATATGATGTCATAATACTGTTTATTTCTTCTTTATTTAACCAGGTAGTTCTATATGATGTCATAATACTGTTTATTTCTTCTTTATTTAACCAGGTAGTTCTATATGATGTATTAATACTGGTAGGCAAGTTATACTGGTAGACCAGTTGAGAACAAGTTCTCATTTATAACTGCGACCTGGCCAAGATAAAGCAAAGCAGTTCGACACATACAACAACAACACCGAGTTACACATGGAATAAACAAGTTACAGTCAATAACACAATAGAAAAAGTCTATATACAGTGTGTGCAAATGGCGTAAGGAGGTAAGGCAAGAAATAGGCCAATAGTAGTGAAGTAATTACAATTTAGCAAATTAACACTGGAGTGATATATGTGCAGATGAGGATGTGCAAGTAGAGATACTGGTGTGCAAAAGAGCAAAAGAAAATGTAAATAAAAACATGGGGATGAGGTAGGTAGTTGGTTGGATGGGCTATTTACAGATTGGCTGTGTACAAGTACAGTGATCGGTAAGCTGCTCAGACAGCTGATGCTTAAAGTTAGTGAGGGAGATATAAGCCTCCAACTTCAGTGATTTTTGCAATTCGTTCCAGTCATTGGCAGCAGAGAACTGGAAGGAAAGGCGGCCAAAGGAGGTGTTGGCTTTGGGGATGACCAGTGAGATATACCTGCTGGAGCGCGTGCTACAGGTGGGTGCTGCTATGGTGACCAGTGAGCTGAGATAAGGCGGGGCTTTACCTAGCAAAGACTTGTAGATGACCTGGAGCCAGTGGGTTTGGCGACGAATATGTAGCGAGGACCAGCCAACGAGGCGGAACAGGTCGCAGTGGTGGGTGGTATATGGGGCTTTGGTGACAAAACAGATGGCACTGTGATAGACTGCATCCAGTTTGCTGAGTAGAGTGTTGGAGGCTATTTGGTAAATGACATCGCCGAAGTCGATGATTGGTAGGATAGTCAGTTTTACGAGGGAATGTTTGGCAGCGTGAGTGAAGAAGGCTGTGTTGCAAAATAGGATGCCGATTCTAGATTTAATTTTGGATTGGAGGTGTTTAATAAATCAAATCAAATCAAATGTTATTGGTCACATACACATGGTTAGCAGATGTTAATGCGAGTGTAGCAAAATGCTTGTGCGTCTAGTTCCGACCGTGCAGTAATTTCTAACAAGTAATCTAACAATTTCACAACAACTACCTGATACACACAGGTGTAAAGGAATGAATCTGAATATGTACATATAAATATATGGATGAGCGATGGCCGAACGGCATAGGCAAGATGCAGTAGATGGTATAGAGTACAGTATATACACATATATATGAGATGAGTAATGTAGGGTATGTACACATTATATAAAGTGTCATTGTTTAAAGTGGCTAGTGATACATTTATTACATCAAATTTTTTATTATTAAAATGGCTAGAGATTTGAGTCAGTATGTTGGCAGCAGCCACTCAATGTTAGGTATGGCTGTTTAACAGTCTGATGGCCTTGAGATAGAAGCTGTTTTTCAGTCTCTCGGTCCCAGCTTTGATGCACCTGTACTGACCTCGCCTTCTGGATGATAGCGGGGTGAACAGGCAGTGGCTCGGGTGGTTGTTGTCCTTGATGATCTTTTTGGCCTTCCTGTGACATCGGGTGGTGTAGGTGTCCTGGAGGGCAGGTAGTTTGCCCCCGGTGATGCGTTGTGCAGACCTCACTACCCTCTGGAGAGCCTTACAGTTGTGGGCGGAGCAGTTGCCATACCAGGCGGTGATACAGCCCGACAGGATGCTCTCAATTGTGCATCTGAGTGTTTTCCTGAAGTCCACGATCATCTCCTTTGTTTTGTTGACATGGAGTGACAGGTTATTTTCCTGACACCACACTCTGAGGGCCCTCACCTCCTCCCTGTAGGCCGTCTCGTTGTTGTTGGTAATCAAGCCTACCACTGTAGTGTCGTCTGCAAACTTGATGATTGAGTTGGAGGCGTTCATGGCCACGCAGTCATGGGTGAACAGGGAGTACAGGTGAGGGCTGAGAATGCACCCTTGTGGGGCCCCAGTGTTGAGGATCAGCGGGCTGGAGATGTTGTTTTCTACCCTCACCACCTGGGGGCGGCCCGTCAGAAAGTCCAGGACCCAGTTGCACAGGGTGGGGTCGAGACCTAGGGTCTCAAGCTTAATGACAAGTTTGGAGGGTACTATGGTGTTAAATGCTGATCTGTAGTCGATGAACAGCATTCTTACATAGGTATTCCTCTTGTCCAGATGGGTTAGGGCAGTGTGCAGCGTAATGTGAGTCTGGAAGCAGTATTTGCAGTCTAGCCAGACACCTAGGTATTTGTAGTTGTCCACATATTCTAAGTCAGAACCGTCCAGAGTAGTGATGCTAGTCGGGCGGGCGTGTGCGGGCATCGATCAGTTGAAGAGCATGCATTTAGTTTTACTAGCGTTTAAGAGCAGTTGGAGGCCACGGAAGGAGAGTTGTATGGCATTGAAGCTCGTTTGGAGGTTTGTTAACACAGTGTCCAAAGAAGGGCCAGATGAATACAGAATGGTGTCATCTGCGTAGAGGTGGATCAAGGAATCAACTGCAGCAAGAGCGACATCGTTGATGTATACAGAGAAAAGAGTCGGCCCGAGAATTGAACCCTGTGGTACCCCCATAGAGACTGCCATAGGTCCGGACAACAGGCCCTCCGATTTGACACACTGAACTCTATCTGAGAAGTAGTTGGTGAACCAGGCGAGGCAGTCATTTCAGAAACCAAGGCTGTTGAATCTGCCGATAAGAATACGGTGATTGACAGAGTTGAAAGCCTTGGCCAGGTTGATGAAGACGGCTGCATAGTGCAGTGTTTTTTTCGATGGCGGTTATGATATCGTTTAGTACCTTGAACGTGGCTGAGGTGCACCCGTGACCAGCTCGGAAACCGGATTGCACAGCGGATAAGGTACGGTGGGATTTGAAATGGTCAGTGATCTGTTTGTTCACTTGGCTTTCGAAGACTTTAGAAAGGCAGGGCAGGATGGATATAGGTCTGTAACAGTTTGGGTCTAGAGTGTCTCCCCCTTTGAAGAGGGGGATGACCGTGGCAGCTTTCCAATCTTTAGGGATCTCGGACGATACAAAAGAAAGGTTGAACAGACTGGTAATAGGGGTTGCAACAATGGCGGCAGATAATTTTAGAAAGAGAGGGTCCAGATTGAAGAAGGATTTTTAAGCATTGAGACAATTGAGACATGGATTGTGTATGTGTGCCATTCAGAGGGTGAATGGGAAAGACAACAGATTTAAGTGCCTTTGAACTGGGTATGGTAGTAGGTGCCAGGCGCACCGGTTTGTGGCAAGAACTGCAACGCTGCTGGGTTTTTCACGCTCAACAGTTTCCCGTGTGTATCAAGAACGGTCCACCACCCAAAGGACATCCAGACAACTTGACACAACTGTGGGAAGCATTGGAGTCAACATGGGCCAGCATCCCTGGGGAACGCTGTCGACACCTTGTAAAGTCCATGTTCTGACGAATTGAGACTGTTCTGAACTAAATATTATGAAGTTGTTCTTAATGTTTTTGAACACTGTGTACAGCTCATAAGGTGCCAGTTGGGAAGCAGCCTCTGTGTAAAGAGGGACCCACTATCACTGTCAACATATATACGACCGACATGGAGAAAATAAGTGAAAGATTGTAATTCTATAAATAAGTGTTTAATAAGAACAGATGTCTCTAATGTACTGTATGTCTTATGAGGAAACGACGTGGTGGTTCTGCTAGTGGGTCTGGCCAGGGGTGATGTAGTTGTTTGTATGATGTTGTCGTTTGTATGTTTTGTTATGTTTATAAAATGTATAATCGAATCTTACAACAAAAAAGAAACGGGGTGTAATCTGTGCCATGTCCCGCAGGGGGCGCTGTAGTGTAACTAATAATTCTAGTTTCCCTAATAACTTGACAGCCTACCAATTCATAGGCTACATGCGTAACAGAAACTGTTGTTTATTATAGTCTATTAACTAACTTTAATAGTTAGGGAATAAGTTGTTGCATATTATATATTTTATCCTTAGGCTACATTAAATGAAAGTTAATAGCCTATCCTGTCCATAGGCCTACTTTCAAAATGAATCTGAAGATGAAGTGGATCAACATTCAAGACTACTGTCAACATATATAGGACCAATACATTACGTCATGTTAACTACGTCAGATCAATAAATAAAATGGACATTGTTTATATTTTTGGCACGTGTCTTCCTCGGGGACGCGCATCACTAAAAGCTAGCCTGCAGACCTCCTATTGGCCCTCGGTCACATCTGAGACCGCCCCCCCCCCGTAAAGCAATTGGTTGTTGGATGGTTGTTCCGATTTTAATTGGTCCTTAGTCATTGGAGAGGAGGGCAATATGATTTTATTCAGACTCTCTTCGTAACAATTTCGAACGTAATGATTCATTTGGGAAAGCAGCTATCATCACAAAAACACACAACTCATCCAACTGCAAGAATTGATACATGAATATACTGAAGAATCGTGCGTGTAGTCATGATTTAATCTCTAGTGCTCAACCTCGCCGAGGACAACACGACACGGTTTTAATTCCAGTCCATATTTTGGCCGAGCTGCAGTAGGGACGGGATAGCCTCCTGCCCAGCTGATGCCGGCGGTGACCCAGCTACATGGGAATCAACATCATCCACAAAACCGAGCCCGCTCATTAAGCTGCACCGTTTTTCATGTGGGACTTTAAACGTGTTGTTCCGACAGTGGAGCACACCTACTGGACAACAGGAGCCAGCCTAGACAAGGCTACTCTACATCTCTCCTTTAACTGCCCCCCAGCCCGCGGTGTTATTAGTGCATGGAATGAATCACTTGAGGCTCAGTCGGAATCTGCAATGATTTGCACAGACCGGAGAAAGACCCGAGCCGAACGAATTGAAGCCTAGAACGATGTACAAATAGGAAGGAGTTTGTTTTATGTGGAACCCGGACCCGCATGCTGCTGCTGTTCAGCCGTAGTCTTTTAGCCATATCAGACTAGGCCAACAGTATCTTCTTTATTATTGAGTTACCTGCACAGTCGGGTATTGAGTTACCTGCACAGTCGGGTATTGAGTTAGTTACCGGCACCGCTGGACCGAATGGAAATATGAATCAAACACCGTGAGGTGACGTCTCCGTCTTGGGGCCGTGGCAGCCCGTGCACAGACCAAGATCGGTGTGGTGAATGTGAGATCCAGCTTCAGCGGAGTAATTATTTCCTCCGCCTCCTTCCTTCAAAGGGGAATAAAACAATTGTTTTGTGTAAGTATCTGTGTATAATGGTTCTGCTTCAATCAATACAATGATTACGGCTATTCTTAGTTCTGGAGAGTTTAAACTTGGATATCATGTCCAGAGGCTATAAGTAGCAAATTGGTTATAATGGGTTATAACCTAGTTATAGGTAGGGTATAATAACCACATTGCTTTGCAGGAATGTATTTCGCATTTCCCACTCGCTTTCAAAGGTCACATTGACTGATATCCCATTGGTGCTGCTCAGCTGGAGGATAACACTCAATGACAATAAAATCAGCCGCCTATATGACCCGATGTCATGGTCCAGTTAAATGATTATCACGGTCAATGTGGGCTCACTGTCCTAATGTCCAGTATGAACTTGCAGTGGGCTAATGACAGGAGACGTAGCACAGAGCATTACAAAACCCGACGCAGAATACAAAACACATGACATCATCAGGCTAAGCTCGAGGCTTCTTCCCCTCCTATAGGTTCATTGATGTTTTCTCGCTGTTGCCATAAAGCCATGATCATAACAACACCAGACTTTTTTGTTTGTTTGTTTGTTTGTTGGTTATTATTGCAAGTTATTCCATTAATTCGATGACACACTGCCTAGAGACGCTTTCCCGCCTGTAGCCTAATATTGCGTAACAGTCGTGAATGGGTCGTGGTCTGCTCTATCGGGTCCAGTGATGCAGTGACAGAGAGCGTCATCAACAATGTCGAGGTTAGAGACGTCTAGAGGGAATTGGCTCCTAGCCTGATATCTAAATGTTTTTATTTTAATCTGGGCAATGTAATGTGAGATAAGGAGATTTTGTGCTATAGAGAAGAGGTGAGGGCTGGCGCAGAGGAGATGTGTCGGTGGTTTCAGACATCCCATGCAGACTAACTCAGTTATTATTTACAGAATGAGATGTATCCCAGGCTGACAGACGTTCTAAGGTGACGCATAGCCAGTGAGAGCTGAGGACAGGATTTTTGTTTTTAAAGATTTGAATCAGAAAGCAATCGACTAAATAATGTACTGCCTCTTGTAGGCTATGCTGTCAGTGGACATTTTTTATTTCTCAAACAAAATCAGATGTATTTATAAAGCCCTTTTTACATCAGCAGAAGTCACAGAGTGCTGTACAGAAACCCAGCCTAAAACCCCAAACAGCAAGCCATGCAGAACTAGAAGCACGGTGGCTAGGAAAAACTCCCTAGAAAGGCAGGAACCTAGAGAGGAACCAGGCTCTGAGGGGTGGCCAGTCCTCTTCTGGCTGTGCCGGGTGCAGATTATAACAGTACATGGACAAGATGTTAAAATGTTCATAGATGACCAGCAGGGTCAAACAATAATAATCACAGTGGTTGTGGAGGGTGCAACAGGACAGCAGTAATATGGATGCATAGCCCCCTATAGTACTATCTGAAGATCTCATTTAGAAATTGATTTGGTCAGAAATGCTATCGTAAAATATCAACCTTGTGCCTGTGTTTGTTCACATATAGAAGACGGAACAAATAAGCCCATATGAATATTTTATAGGAAAGAATTATATTGTATTTCCCCTAACCAGTTTGGTCGAAGGCACCTACAGAATATAGGCCTATGTTATTTTTTTAGGCAACATATATGTATTCTATAAACAGCCTCGCCTGCACGTATAATAAGGCATGTAGCCTTGTGTGGATCATGTGATCACATATGATAATATCTCCCCTGTATTTATTTACACATCCGGGTGTTTCTCCAGCTCAGCCGCAGCCTCTCCTTATTGGCCGCTGTAGCTGTCAGTCATAGTCCGGGGTCCTGGCCCCAGCAGTGACGTCAGACGAGGCTACCACGAACACAAAGACAACAACAAAGACGGACGGAGGAAAAGGAACGGGTCGAGATCCCTGCTGTTTGGGTACACCTGGACAACATCACTCCTGGACCATTGCACAAGCACACTAGAAAGAGGACAACCGTCTCATGATATGCAAAACATTAGCGTCAAGCACACAAGTCAATATATGTCAAGATTCGCTCTGAGCAGATTCGCGTCGGGCGGTGAGTGTGATGCATTGTTACAGACAGTATTGACGACGGGAGAGAGAGAACTGTGTGGATTGTGAAAGTTGATTTGGACGCCTGGAGTGTTTTCTTTTGTACGCTAGTAGTCATTATTGTTTTAGATGTTGACAACCAGAAACAAAGCATCGCTGTTGACCATAAAGACAAGTACATTACTTCATGCATTTGGTTGTATTAACACATTAATAACATGAGAACAACTAGATGTTGTTGAAATGAGAATGCCTTTTTGTTGTTGTATTATCGCAGTCTTTGGGGGTCGTAGTGTCTCCTGTTGCTGCGTCCAATGTTTCAGAGTAGTTTTGTTGATGTGGGAGTGAAACGGCGGCTGTCCTTTGTCTGGGGCTCTTCTCCATTCTTCTTCCTGTGTTGGTTACCTAGACAGCCTCTGTTCTACATTTTCACACTGTTGCTTCGAGGTTTCCTGTCATACATTTTCTTATATGTAAACTCAATGACAGTAGTGCAAGTTAATTTAGCTGCCGTCAAAAGTTAAATTGCTGTGGATTTAATTTTTCCTAATGTATGATACAGTCTTTGCTATTTGTGGGTATGTGGATGGCCATCCATGCCGGTTTGGTTGTCTAACTGAGAGACCGCCGGGCTCGACGCTCCCGTGGTCTTTCTGCGGGAGCGACGCATCACGGAGCCAGACAACTGAAACCAAATACATTCATCTCACCAGCCAGACCAACCTGGACTCAGGGGTACACGTTACATATTAAACGTCGGATCCAGGGCCCGCAAATTAGTATGATATTAATTGTGGATGTTCATCATCCATTTCGTATGATATGCTACAAATTATAATTATTATGACATGTTACTAATTGCAATTCGTACAATATGTTATACATTTGCTAAACATATGTTAGGAATTCCTATTTGTTGTGGCTAACGTTAGCTAGGTCACTAATGGTAATTTTAGCTAGCATGAGCTAGGCTAGCGGTTAATGTTAAAGCGTTATGTTATGGTTAGCTAACATGCTAAGTAGCTAAACAGTAGTAAGTAGTTGCTAATTATCTAAAATGCTAAAGTTGTCCATGATGAGATTCAAACACACAACCTTTGGTTTGCTAGGGATTCGTGTTATGCGCCCACCCTACTTTCGTTTTTGCCTTAACCTGTTTGAGCTAGGGGGCAGTATTTTGAAGTTCGTATGAAAAACGTGCCCAAAGTAAACTGCCTGTTACTCAGGCTAGGATATGCACGTAATTAGTAGTGTTGGATAGAAAACACTCTGAAGTTTCTACAACTGTTAAAATAATGTCTGTGAGTATAACAGAACTGATATGTCAGGCGAAAACCAGAGGAAAATCCATCCGAGAAAATGTGATTCTGTGAGCTGCCTCCTTTTCCAAAGAGTTGCTATTGGAAATGATTAAATCCAGACGGTGAGCGTGCGCCTGGTTTTTTCCCTTTTCTATCGCTCAAGATATTATCCGTGTGAAATATTATCGTTAATATACATAATAGTGTACCTAAGGATCGATTAGAAACATTTGTTTGATTTGTTTGGACAAAGTTTATAGGTATATTTTTAACGCTCTGTATGTCTTGTATAATGGACGAGTGGACGGTGGATTTTCTGAACAAAACGCGCCAACCAAACGGAGCTTTATGGATATAAAGAGGGACTTTTTCGAACAAAAGGAACATTAATTGTCTTGCTTGGACCCTTCGTAATGCCATCAGAAGAAGATCTTCAAAGGTAAGCAATTTATTTAATCTCTTTTTATGTGTTTTGTGACACCCGTGCTGGTTATGTTTTTATGCTAATGGGGGAAGTACACCTGCGCTGTCATCAGACAATCAAATGTTCTGCTTTCGCCATAAAACCTTTTTGAAATCTGACAACGCTGTTAGATTAACAAGATTCTAAGCTTTTGAATGGCATGCAACACTTGTATTTTCATGACTGTTTGAAATGAGTATTTCTGTAATTTGAATTTGGCGCTCTGCAATTTCACCGGATGTTGTCGATGTGGGACGTGACCGTCCCCGCTAGCGCAGAGAGGTTAAGTAATCTTCTATCTTCATGCAACCATACCAAACGTAACATATACTAATATCAGTGTCCTGGCTTTACGTGTTATATGTTACGTCTAGTGTATGAGACCAGGCTGGCCAGCCAGCCACATACACTATGGGTGTTTCTCAATGTGCATACTACCGTGCTCCACACTCTAATGCGCCGATGATTCACCGACCACGTTCTCTTGAGTACGTTCTTGTGAGGACGAGAGTGTGAAGAACGCATAAAACAATACATTTGAGAAGCACTCGCACTGTATTATCAAAGATTTTTCAACTGAACCAAGATAGACCACAGCCCGTCGTTTCAAATTGGAACAAATTAGTCATAGTGGGCAGAGCCAAGCATGAACTTGCGAGATCCTATTGGCCCTTTCTAGGATTTATTTGCATATATCCATTAGGGAACGCCTACCCTGTGAAGTGCACGTGTGAAATAATTCAATTTACCTTACAACTCCTACACAACCATTTTTTAAATCTTTGGCAAAGGTTAAAGTCTACAGCACTTAGTCCACTCTGTTCGTAAGAGATTGTAGTTTTGGGAACAGCAAACTGTATTGAGATCAAAATGTTTCATCAATGAGAAAATTTGCAGAAAGTCGGCCAAAATTCATCTTGTTCCATCTTCTCCCAATTGGTAGCTACTAATTCTTCGTGGCTAGCTAGCCAGTTAGCCTTATTGACTTACTATGGATTTATCCATTAACTGAACTGTCTTCCAGCCAGGACAATGGCAATAGAGACTAAGCAAGATATACACAAAGATACAGATTTACTTCATAACTATCAGCTAGCTATATGTGAATCAGAATAATGTAGCTAACCAGATAGTTTTAACAGGCAAAAATGACCTAAAAGCTAATATTATGCAAGAGAGATGTCAATACGTTTGTGGGTAGTTAGCTAACGATTCTTTGTGGCTATCTGGCTAGCTAACAGTACTAGTAGTTAGCCAGTTAGCCCCAATAACTTATTATGGGCTTCGCAATCTACATTACGTAAACATGTCAAAATGAACATGAACATTATAGCAAGATAAAACGTTGACGTCAGGGCAACATTTGTGAAATTGTTAGATTACTTGTTAGATACTACTGCACGGTCGGAACTAGAAGCACAAGCATTTCGCTACACTCGCATTAACATCTGCTAACCATGTGTATGTGACCAATAACATTAGATTTGATTTGACATTTAATTCCGAAGTCAGGGTGTATTTTCTCAGACTTCATCCACCGTTGAATGGAATAATTTTACGTATTTTTTTTTTTTAATGTGGTTGGGTCATTATTCTTTTGCGTACTTTTCCCGGTTGAAGCTTCGAAACAAACGGAGAACGCATTAGAGAAGGGCCCTCCGTGCTCCGGTTCTCATACTTTGATTTGGGCCCATTTGGTGCTCAGAGCACGGTAGTATGCATTTTGAGAAACACCCTGTATGTACAAAAGTATGTGGACACACCTTCAAATTGGTGAATTCAGATATTTTAGCCACACCTGTTGCTGACAGGTGTATAAAATGAAGCACACAGCCATGCAATCTCCATAGACAAACATTGGCAGTAGACTTACTGAAGAGCTCAGTGAATTTCAACGTGGCACCGTCATAGGATGCCACCTTTCCAACAAGCCAGTTTGTCAGATTTCTGTCCTGCTAGAGCTGCCCCCGGTCAACTGTAAGTGATGTTATTGTGAAGTGGAAACGTCTAAGAGCAACAACGGCTCATCCGCGAAGTGGTAGGCCACACAAGCTCACAGAACAGGACCGCCGAGTGCTGAAGCGTGTAGCATGTAAAAATCATCTGTCCTCGGTTACAACCCTCACTACCGAGTTCCAAACTGCTTCTGGAAGCAACGTCAGCACAAGCTGTTCGTCGGGAGCTTCATGAAATGGGTTTCCATGGCCGGTTTCCAAGCCTAAGATCTCCATGCGAAATGCCAAGTGTCGGCTGGAGTGGTGTAAAGCTCGCCGCCATTGGACTCTGGAGCAGTGGAAACGCGTTCTCTGGAATGATGAATCACTCTTCACCATCTGGCAGTCCGATGGACTAATCTGGGTTTGGAGGATGGCAGGAGAACGCTACCTTCCCCAATGCATAGTGCCAACTGTAAAGTTTGGTGGAGGAGGAATAACGGTCTGGGTCTGTTTTTCATGGTTCAGGCTCCTTAATTCCAGTGAAGGGGCCTCTTAACACTACAGCATACAATGACATTCTAGACCATTCTGTGCTTCCAACTTTGTGGAAACAGTTTGGGGAAGGCTCTTTCCTGTTTCAGCATGACAATGCCCCCGTGCATAAAGCGAGGGCCATACAGAGATGGTTTGTTGAGATCGGTGTGGAAGAACTGGTCTGCACAGAGCCCTGACCTCAACCCCATTGAACATCTTTGGGATGAATTGGAACACCGATTATGAGCCAGGCCTAATCACCCAACCTCAGTGCCTGACCTCACTAATGCTCTTGTGCCTGAGTGGAAGCAAGTCCCCGCAGCAATGTTCCAACATCTAGTGGAAAGCCTTCCCAGAAGAGTAGAGGCTGTTATAGCAGCAATGTTCCAACATCTAGTGGAAAGCCTTCCCAGAAGAGTGGAGGCTGTTGTAGCAGCTATGTTCCAACATCTAGTGGAAAGCCTTCCCAGAAGAGTGGAGGCTGTTATAGCAGCCATGTTCCAACATCTAGTGGAAAGCCTTCCCAGAAGAGTGGAGGCTGTTATAGCAGCTATGTTCCAACATCTAGTGGAAAGCCTTCCCAGAAGAGTGGAGTCTGTTATAGCAGCCATGTTCCAACATCTAGTGGAAAGCCTTCCCAGAAGAGTGGAGGCTGTTATAGCAGTAATGTTCCAACATCTAGTGGAAAGCCTTCCCAGAAGAGTGGAGGCTGTTATAGCAGCCATGTTCCAACATCTAGTGGAAAGCCTTCCCAGAAGAGTGGAGGCTGTTATAGCAGCTATGTTCCAACATCTAGTGGAAAGCCTTCCCAGAAGAGTGGAGTCTGTTATAGCAGCCATGTTCCAACATCTAGTGGAAAGCCTTCCCAGAAGAGTGGAGGCTGTTATAGCAGCAATGTTCCAACATCTAGTGGAAAGCCTTCCCAGAAGAGTGGAGGCTGTAAAAGGGGAGACCAACTCCATATTAATGCCCAGGATTTTGGAATGAGATGTTAACCCCTCCCCCCACCACCACAAGTTGTGCTTGACAAACATCCGTCATCATGGCAAGGGGTTTTCTTTTGTACGTTTGACAGTCGATGGTCTAATAACACAATTAGCTTTGTTCTGCAGGCGACTAAAGGGTCTCTTTTTTTTTTATCTGTTACTAGGCTGTCTGACCTGATTTAAAAAAAATTCACCTTAAGATAAATAAATCAAAAACACTGTCCAGCCAAGACAAGAAGACTGGTCTCACCACCAGTGACTGGTCAGTGTAACATGTGATCGTACTTAGTAACTCTCTTCAGTTGAGTTATTAAAGAAGGGACTGTCCAGCCAGTGATCCCAGTTGATTGGTGTTTTATTTTGATGACTGGGTATTTGTGTACAACAATGACAAAAATAGTACAAAATACAATACATGTAAGTACCGGACGATAGGAAGCACATTAGATGTGCAGGACGACAGTATGTTGATAGCTGGAGATTCCTGATTCGTCTGCTAGCTAACGTAATCTCACATCAATAACATGCAAAAGCACATCCCACGATACCCCTAACAGGTAACATACAGTATATATATATACACCAGGACATGTACATAGTGGACTCGTACACATTGTAAATATGACAATGTAATATATTTCAATAATAATATAATGTAATAATAATATAATAATATCATATTATAATATTATAATAATATTATATTATAATAATATAATAATATAAAAGTATAATGTTATAATAATATAACAATATCATATTATAATAATACAATAATATAAAAGTATAATGTAATAATAATATAATATTATAATAATATAACAAAATAATGGAATAATAATATAATAATATAAAGTATAATATTATAATAATAAAATAATATTATGTTATAATAATATAATAATATCATATTATAATAACATAATAATGTAAAAGTATAATGTAATAATAATATCATATTATAATAACATAATAATATAAAAGTATAATGTAATAATAATATTATAATAATATAATATACTAATATTATATTATAAGAATATTATAATATTATAATAATATAATAAAATAAAGTATAATATTATAATAATATAATATTAGTATATTATATTATTATAATATTAGTATATTATATTATTATAATATTAGTATATTATATTATTATAATATTATATTATTATTACATTATATTATTATGATATTATAATATTATAATATTATTACATTATACTGTTATATTATTATATTATTATAATATTATAATATAATAATAATAATATAATAAAATAAAAGTATAATATAATATTATAATAATATAATAATATAATATTATAATAATATTTCAGAACGTGACCTACAGCTTGCATGTCAATGTTAGACTGGGAAGAATTAACATGCGCAATCTCCCCCTATCTGTAAGCATGACCAATGGCATAACACCTTATTGATATGTCAATGTAACCAACCAATAGGAATACATAACAATTGAATACAGATTTCTGCAGTGTCAAGTGGAAACATGAACAACAAGCTGTGCTCGATGCACACGCCTCACGGCAGGTCTTTGTTTATAAAGAATGGCATTAGATAAAGATGTCAGTCTTTTTGTTTGTATCATTAAAACAGTAGCAGGGTTAAATTCCCCATGACAACAGTAGCAGGGTCCCCCACAGGGTTAAATTCCCCATGAAAACAGTAGCAGGGTCCCCCCAGGGTTAAATTCCCCATGAAAACAGTAGCAGGGTCCCCCCCAGGGTTAAATTCCCCATGAAAACAGTAGCAGGGTCCCCCCCAGGGTTAAATTCCCCATGAAAACAGTAGCAGGGTCCCCCCCAGGGTTAAATTCCCCATGAAAACAGTAGCAGGGTCCCCCCCAGGGTTAAATTCCCCATGACAACAGTAGCAGGGTCCCCCCCAGGGTTAAATTCCCCATGAAAACAGTAGCAGGGTCCCCCCCAGGGTTAAATTCCCCATGAAAACAGTAGCAGGGTCCCCCCCAGGGTTAAATTCCCCATGAAAACAGTAGCAGGGTCCCCCCCAGGGTTAAATTCCCCATGAAAACAGTAGCAGGGTCCCCCCCAGGGTTAAATTCCCCATGACAACAGTAGCAGGGTCCCCCCCAGGGTTAAATTCCCCATGAAAACAGTAGCAGGGTCCCCCCCAGGGTTAAATTCCCCATGACAACAGTAGCAGGGTCCCCCCCAGGGTGAAATTCCCCATGAAAACAGTAGCAGGGTCCCCCCAGGGTTAAATTCCCCTGTTCATCTGTGTCGTGGTTTTTGGACATGAGATTACTTTCTCTCTTACACACACACACACAACGCCATTTTGGCAGTGCTCGGTAATGTGCTTGTATTTTTAAAGGTGTTTACAAGCTGATTGTTCAATTTACACGGGGGGGGGCTGCTACATGGACACGCCTGGTGCCCAAATTAATGACGTATGTCGCGCAGATGAGTATGGAGTGGAAATGAATAGATTGGGTTCAGTCAGTCGTCCTGATGAGTCCTTCCCAGATAGTTCATGCTGGCAACAACATTAGCATGGTGCTTATATTTCCAGTAGGAAAGCAGCCTACCTGAGAGAAACCTTGTAATATTGGTAGTGGCCATCTGGATGTCACCGTGATGCAGTAATACTGCTCAATGAGGAGAGTTGGCGCTGCAACCCGGCAACACAACAACAACACAGGGTGTCCTTCGCACCCGAGTCCCGATTGCAGAGCACTGCTGTCCTGCAGTAACTTGGAAGGAAGTAGCTGGATAGTGGAGTCAATATCAGGCCAGTAAGGACAGGGAAGTAACTGGATAGTGGAGTCAATATCAGGCCAGTAAGGAGAGGGAAGTAGCTGGATAGTGGAGTCAATATCAGGCCAGTAAGGAGAGGGAAGTAGCTGGATAGTGGAGTCAATATCAGGCCAGTAAGGAGAGGGAAGTAGCTAGATAGTGGAGTCAATATCAGGCCAGTAAGGAAGTAGCTAGATAGTGGAGTCAATATCAGGCCTGTAAGGAGAGGGAAGTAGCTGGATAGTGGAGTCAATATCAGGCCAGTAAGGAAGTAGCTAGATAGTGGAGTCAATATCAGGCCAGTAAGGAGAGGGAAGTAGCTGGATAGTGGAGTCAATATCAGGCCAGTAAGGACAGGGAAGTAGCCGGATAGTGGAGTCAATATCAGGCCAGTAAGGAGAGGGAAGTAGCTAGATAGTGGAGTCAATATCAGGCCAGTAAGGACAGGGAAGTAGCTGGATAGTGGAGTCAATATCAGGCCAGTAAGGAGAGGGAAGTAGCCAGATAGTGGAGTCAATATCAGGCCAGTAAGGAGAGGGAAGTAGCTAGATAGTGGAGTCAATATCAGGCCAGTAAGGACAGGGAAGTAGCTGGATAGTGGAGTCAATATCAGGCCAGTAAGGAGAGGGAAGTAGCTAGATAGTAGAGTCAATATCAGGCCAGTAAGGAGCTGGAAGTAGCTGGATAGTGGAGTCAATATCAGGGCAGGGTGACAGCTAAATTACTTTTTGTCAGATACAACTGAATGATTCTGAACCCACCCAAGTCTCAAATTTGTCAGACCAGACAACTTTGAAATTCTCGCTGAAGTTTCTAGCCACAAACTAGCTAGCTGGGGAGGATTCATCAGGAGGACTCACTGACTGAACCCAATCTGTCTCCACTCAACTCTCGCTGCGCGACATACAGTACCAGTCAAAAGGTTGGACACACCCACTCATTCAAGGGTTTTTCTTTATTTTTACTATTTTCTACATTGTAGAATAATAGTGAAGACATCAGAACTATGAAATAACACATATGGAATCATGTAGCAACCAAAAAAAGTATTAAACAAATCAATACTTCAATAATTTATATTTGAGATTCTTCAAAGTAGCCACCCTTTGCCTTGCTAACAGCTTTGCACACTCTTGGCATTCTCTCAACCAGCTTCATGATGTAGTCACCTGGAATGCATTTCAATTTACAGGTGTGCCTTGTTAAAAGTTAATTTGTGGAATTTCTTTCCTTAATGCGTTTGAGCCAATCAGTTGTGTTGTGACAAGGTAGGGTTGGTATACAACCGCTGTGTCTTTGTGAGATGCAGAGTAGGTGAATTGGGTTGAGGTCGGGTGATTGTGGAGGCCAGGTCATCTGATCACTCTCCTTCTTGGTCAAATAGCCCTTAAACAGCCAGGAGGTGTATTGTCCTGTTGAAAAACAAATTATAGTCCCACTAAGCCCAAACCAGATGGGATGGCGTATCGCTGCAGAATGCTGTGGTAGCCATGCTGGTTAGTGTGCCTTGAATTCTAAATAAATCACTGACAGTGTCACCAGCAAAGCACCCCCACACATGATCTGTTGTTCCACCGTGAAGCATGGAGGAGGAGGTGTGATGTGTGGGGGTGCTTTGCTGATTGGCCACCCGAGGTGGTAAGGGTAGGTAACAACACATCCGCTACGCTGATCCTCAACACGGGGGCTCCTCAGGGGTGCGTGCTCAGTCCCCTCCTGTACTCCCTGTTCACTCATGACTGCACGGCCAGGCACGACTCCAACACCATCATTAAGTTTGCTGATGACACAACAGTGGTAGGCCTGATCAGCGACAACGATGAGACAGCCTATAGGGAGGAGGACAGAGACCAGGCCGTGTGGTGCCAGGACAACAACCTCTCCCTCAACGTGATCAAGACAAAAGGAGATGATTGTGGATTACAGGAAAAGGAGGACCGAGCACGCCCCCATTCTCATCGACGGGGCTGTAGTGGAGCAGGTTGACTCCAAGACAGTCGTGAAGAGGTCACGACAAAACCTATTCCCCCTCAGGAGACTGAAAAGATTTGGCATGGGTCCTCAGATCCTCAAAAGGTTTTACAGCTGCACCATCGAGAGCATCCTGACTGGTTGCGTCTCTGCCTGGTATGGCAACTGCTCAGCATCTGACCGTAAGGCACTACAGAGGGTAGTGCGTACGGCCCAGTACATCACCGGGGCCAAGATTCCTGCCATCCATGACCTCTATACCAGGCGGTGTCAGAGGAAGGCCCTAAAAATTGTCGAAGACTCCAGCCACCCTAGTCATAGACTGTTCTCTCTGCTACTGCATTGCAAGCGTTACCGGAGCGCCAAGTCTAGGTCCAAGAGGATCCTAAATAACTTCTACCCTCCAAGCCATAAGACTCCTGAACATCTAATCAATCAAGACTATTTGCATTGCCACCCCCTTCCCCCCCTCTTTTACACCGCTGCTGCTCTCTGTTATTATCTATGCATAGTCACTTTAATAACTCTACCTACATGTACATATTACCTCAATTACCTCGACTAACCGGTGCCCCCGCACATTGACTCTGTACCGGTACCCCCTGTATATAGCCTCCACATTGACTCTGTACCGGTACCCCCTGTATATAGCCTCCACATTGACTCTGTACCGGTACCCCCATGTATATAGCCTCCACATTGACTCTGTACCGGTACCCCCTGTATATAGCCTCCACATTGACTCTGTACCGGTACCCCCTGTATATAGTCTCCACATTGACTCTGTACCGGTACCCCTGTATATAGCCTCCACATTGACTCTGTACCGGTACCCCTGTATATAGTCTCCACATTGACTCTGTACCGGTACCCCCTGTATATAGCCCCCACATTGTTATTTACTGTTTTTTTTGTTGCTATTTTTTTTAAACTGCATTGTTGGTTAAGTGCTCGAATGTAAGCGTTTCACTGTAAGGTCTACACCTGTTGTATTCGGCACATGTGACAAATACAATTTGATTTGATTCGGCCGATATTAGCTAAAAATGCTAACATCGGCATTGGCCGATGTCTAGTTTAACGGCTATGTGCAAAACCGATGTCAAAGCTGACGTGCATACTTATATAACGTAAGTACATGACGTAATGACCGTGCATACCTATATAACGTAGGTACATGACGTAATGACCGTGCATACCTATATAACGTAAGTACAGGACGTAATGACCGTGCATACCTATATAACGTAGGTACATGACGTAATGACCGTGCATACCTATATAACGTAGGTACATGACGTAATGACCGTGCATACCTATATAACGTAGGTACATGTCGTAATGACCGTGCATACCTATATAACGTAGGTAGATGACGTAATGACCGTGCATACCTATATAACGTAGGTACATGACGTAATGACCGTGCATACCTATATAACGTTGGTACATGACGTAATGACCGTGCATACCTATATAACGTAGGTACATGACGTAATGACCGTGCATACCTATATAACGTAGGTACATGACGTAATGACCGTGCATACCTATATAACGTAGGTACATGGCGTAATGACCGTGCATACCTATATAACGTGGGTACATGGCGTAATGACCGTGCATACCTATATAACGTGGGTACATGGCGTAATGACCGTGCATACCTATATAGCGTGGGTACATGACGTAATGACCGTGCATACCTATATAACGTAGGTACATGTCGTAATGACCGTGCATACCTATATAACGTAGGTAGATGACGTAATGACCGTGCATACCTATATAACGTAGGTACATGACGTAATGACCGTGCATACCTATATAACGTTGGTACATGGCGTAATGACCGTGCATACCTATATAACGTGGGTACATGGCGTAATGACCGTGGCATACCTATATAACGTGGGTACATGGCGTAATGACCGTGCATACCTATATAACGTGGGTACATGGCGTAATGACCGTGCATACCTATATAACGTGGGTACATGACGTAATGACCGTGCATACCTATATAACGTTGGTACATGGCGTAATGACGCGTGCGCCTATGTACATGACGTAATGACCGTGGCGTAGGGTACATGACGTAATGACCGTGCGTACCTATATGACGTAACGACGCCACGAAAAATACAGTGCTACACGTGCAGCACAGCATTCCTAACCTCGCCCACAACGTCTGCTGTGTGGATCTATTTCAGAAGTCTCAAAGGAAGAAAACAAAATGCAATGTTTGTGCTGCTATTATATCCCGAGGAGGGGAGAAAGTGAAATCTTTCAATACCACAAGCCTAATGACTCATTAGAAAGGGCATCACCCCCAGACGTTCAGGGACTCCCTAGAACAAAAGCAGAAAAGAAACTAAGCGCATCACTTCCAACAACGAAACAAGTTCAAGTCGAGCAGTCATTTGAAAGAGTAAGGACATTTCGACTCAAAAAGGTAAACTTCATTAAAGCCAAGATAATGGAATTCATTGGCCCTTGACAATCAACCGTTCTCTGTCGTGGGTGATGTTGTCTTTCGCCGACTGGTCGAGCACCTCGAGCCCCGGTACACACTACCAAGTAGGCGCTATTTTTCAGATGTTGCCCTACCGGAGTTACACAGTATTGTTGAAACGCACATCCATCAGCTACTTGCTATGGGGGTCACTGCTATTAGCTTCACGACTGACGTTTGGACCAGCGATGTCAGCCCCATGAGCATGCTGAGTCTGACAGCACAGTGGGTCGTCAAGGATTTCCTACTGAGGAAAGTCGTATTTCATGCTCAAGAGTGGGCTGGTTGTCATACCGCAGCTGCCATTTCAATGGCATTTGAGAACATGTTTGAAACATGAACACACTAGCTAGCTCCTATTCTCCTCGCTCCTGTTCTCCTCTCTCCTCTTCTCCTCTCTCCTATTCTCCTCTCTCCTATTCTCCTCTCTCCTATTCTCCTCTCTCCTATTCACCCCTCTCCTATTCACCCCTCTCCTATTCTCCTCTCTCCTATTCTCCTCTCTCCTATTCTCCCCTCTCCTATTCTCCTCTCTCCTATTCTCCTCTCTCCTATTCTCCTCTCTCCTGTTCTCCTCTCTGCTATTCTCCTCTCTCCTATTCTCCTCTCTCCTATTCTCCTCTCTCCTATTCTCCTCTCTGCTATTCTCCTCTCTCCTATTCTCCTCTCTGCTATTCTCCTCTCTCCTGTTCTCCTCTCTCCTATTCTCCTCTCTCCTATTCTCCTCTCTGCTATTCTCCTCTCTCCTATTCTCCTCTCTCCTGTTCTCCTCTCTCCTGTTCTCCTCTCTCCTTTTCTCCTCTCTCCTGTTCTCCTCTCTCCTATTCTCCTCTCTCCTGTTCTCCTCTCTCCTGTTCTCCTCTCTCCTATTCTCCTCTCACCTATTCTCCCCTCTCCTATTCTCCCCTCTCCTATTCTCCTCTCTCTCTCCCCCCTCTCCTGTTCTCCTCTCTCCTGTTCTCCTCTCTCCTGTTCTCCTCTCTCCTATTCTCCTGTCTCCTATTTTCTTCTCTCCTATTCTCCCCTCTCCTATTCTCCTCTCTCCTATTCTCCTCTCTCCTATTCTCCTCTCTCCCTCCCCCCTCTCCTATTCTCCTCTCTCATTCTCCTCTCTGCTATTCTCCTCTCTGCTATTCTCCTCTCTCCTATTCTCCTCTCTGCTATTCTCCTCTCTGCTATTCTCCTCTCTCCTATTCTCCTCTCTCCTGTTCTCCTCTCTCCTGTTCTCCTCTCTCCTATTCTCCCCTCTCCTATTCTCCTCTCTCCTATTCTCCTCTCTCTCTCTCCCCCTCCTATTCTCCTCTCTCCTATTCTCCTCTCTCCTGTTCTCCTCTCTCCTATTCTCCTCTCTCCTATTCTCCTCTCTCCTATTCTCCTCCCTCTCCTATTCTCCTCTCTCCTATTCTCCTCTCTCCTATTCTCCTCTCTCCTATTCTCCTCTCTCCTATTCTCCCCTCTCCTTTTCTCCTCTCTCCTATTCTCCTCTCTCCTGTTCTCCTCTCTCCCTCCCCTGTCCTAACTTTCTGTCCTAATATGTTTCCTGTCTTCCTGTCCAGGTGTAGTTTCCTCGTGGTTGCTGTGTGGAGCCTGCCGCCACACACCCACTCCTCAACAACGACGGCTTTTGCCTGCATCTTCCAGTGCTTCTTCTGTCAGCAAGTTCAGCAGAGCTGCTGCCCGGCCGCCGCTAGCCCGGCCGCCGCAGCCCCCGGCGCATCAGCCAATCACAGCCCAGAGCCCCGCCCATGTGACATGGTGAAGATGACCAAGTCAAAGACGTTCCAGGCCTACCTGCCCTCGTGCCATCGCACCTACAGCTGCATACACTGTCGGGCACACCTGGCCAACCACGACGAACTCATCTCTAAGGTGAGGAGGGGGCTGGGAGCGCGCACAGACACACACACACACACACACACACACACACACAATTCAAAGTGATCCAGTGCATTTTCACACACACTACAAAAAAATATCTAAACTTCATTTTGTTGACTAGATCAGAATCAATCATGTTGTTTACCAGGGAACAAATCCAGCGCCCTGCTAGCTAGTTACCACTCCAGACACCTAAGCTGATTACCCAGCGAGCCAAAGGTAATCAGTCTCTGAACTCCACCCCATGTTGTCAACATATATTAGCCTACTTTATGGATGAGCTCTGCAGGCTACCTACTGTACCTGCAGGCTACCAAGCTGCAGTCCACCAAGCTGCAGGCTACCTACTGTACCTGCAGGCTACCAAGCTGCAGTCCACCAAGCTGCAGGCTACCTACTGTACCTGCAGGCTACCAAGCTGCAGTCCACCAAGCTGCAGGCTACCTACTGTACCTGCAGGCTACCAAGCTGCAGTCCACCAAGCTGCAGGCTACCTACTGTACCTGCAGGCTACCAAGCTGCAGTCCACCAAGCTGCAGGCTACCTACTGTACCTGCAGGCTACCAAGCTGCAGTCCACCAAGCTGCAGGCTACCTACTGTACCTGCAGGCTACCAAGCTGCAGGCTACCAAGCTGCAGGCTACCTACTGTACCTGCAGGCTACCAAGCTGCAGGCTACCAAGCTGCAGGCTACCTACTGTACCTGCAGGCTACCAAGCTGCAGTCCACCAAGCTGCAGGCTACCTACTGTACCTGCAGGCTACCAAGCTGCAGGCTACCAAGCTGCAGGCTACCTACTGTACCTGCAGGCTACCAAGCTGCAGTCCACCAAGCTGCAGGCTACCTACTGTACCTGCAGGCTACCAAGCTGCAGTCCACAAAGCTGCAGGCTACCTACTGTACCTGCAGGCTACCAAGCTGCAGGCTACCAAGCTGCAGGCTACCTACTGTACCTGCAGGCTACCAAGCTGCAGGCTACCAGGCTGCAGGCTACCTACTGTACCTGCAGGCTACCAAGCTGCAGGCTACCAAGCTGCAGACTACCTACTGTACCTGCAGGCTACCAAGCAGACAACCTACCCGCAGACCACCTACCCGCAGACAACCTACCCGCAGACCACCTACCCGCAAACTACCTACCCGCAGACCACCTACCCGCAGACCACCTACCCGCTGACTACCTACCCGCAGACTACCTGCAGTGCATTCAGAAAGTATTCAGACCCCTTGACTTTTTCCACATTTTGTTACATTACAGCCTTGTTCTAAAATTGATTACATTTTTGTTTTCCCCTCGTCAATCTACACAATATAGCCCATAATGACATCACAATACCCCATAATGACATCACAATACCCCATAATGACATCACAATACCCCATAATGACAAAGCAAAAACAGTTAATCTTTTTATTTTTGTACATTTCCATAAGTATTCAAACCCTTTACTCAGTACTTTGTTGAAGCACCTTTGGCAGCGATTACAGCCTTGAGTCTTCATGGGTATGACGCTACAAGCTTGGCACACCTGCATTTGGGGAGTTTCTCCCATTCTTCTCTGCAGATCCTCTCAAGCTCTGTCAGGTTGGATGGGGAGCGTCGCTGCACAGCTATTTTCAGGTCTCTCCAGAGATGTTCGATCGGGTTCAAGTCCGGGCTCTGGCTGGGCCACTCAAGGACATTCAGAGACTTGTCCCGAAGCCACTCCTGCATTGTCTTGGCTGTGTGCTTAGGGTCGTGGTCCTGTTGGAAGGTCTTGAGTGCTCTAGAGCAGGTTTTCATCAAAGATCTCTGTACTTTTCTCTGTTCATCTTTCCCTCAATCCTGACTAGTCTCCCAGTCCCTGCCGCTGAAAAACATCCCCACAGTATGATGCTGCCACCACCATGCTTCACCGTAGGGATGGTGCCAGGTTTCCTCCAGATGTGACGCTTGACATTCAGGACAAAGAGTTCAATCTTGATTTAATCAGACCATAGAGTCTTGTTTCTCATGGTCTGAGAGTCCTTTAGGTGCCCTTTGGCAAACTCCAAGTGGGCTGTCATGTGCCTTTTACTGAGGAGTGGCTTCCGTCTGGCCACTCTACCATAAAGGCCTGATTGGTGGAGAGCTGCAGAGATGGTTGTCCTTCTGGAAGATTCTCTCATTTTCAAAGAGGAACTCTGGAGCTCTTTCAGAGTGACCATCGGGTTCTTGGTCACCTCCCTGACCAAGGCCCTTCTCCCCTATTTGCTCAGTTTGGCAGAGCGGCCAGCTCTAGGAAGAGTCTTGGTGGTTCCAAACTTCTTCCATTTAAGAATGATGGAGGCCACTGTGTTTTTGGGGACCTTCAATGCTGCAGACATTTTTTGGTACCCTTCCCCAGATTTGTGCCTCGACACAATCCTGTCTCGGAGCTGTACGGACAATTCCTTCGACCTCATGGCTTGGTTTTTGCTCTGACGTGCACTGTCAACTATGGGACCTTATATAGACAGGTGTGTGCCTTTCCAAATCATGTTCAATCAATTTAATTGACCATAGGTGGACTCCAATCAAGTTTTAGATTCATCTCAAGGATAATCAATGGAAACAGGATGCACCTGAGCTAAATTTCAAGTCTCATAGCAAAAGGTCTGAATACTTATGTAAAATAAATAAATAAGGTATTTCTGTTCTTTATTTTTAATACATTTTCTAAAAATTATAACCTGTTTTCGCTTTGTCATTATGAGGTATTGTGATGTCATTATGGGGTATTGTGATGTCATTATGGGGTATTGTGAAGTCATTATGGGGTATTGTGATGCCATTATGGGGTATTGTGATGTCATTATGGGGTATTGTGATGCCATTATGGGGTATTGTGATGTCATTATGGGGTATTGTGATGTCATTCTGGGGTACTGTGTGTAGATTGATGAGGAAAAACATTTATTTAATCATTTTTAGAAATAAGGCTGTAACGTTACAAAATGTCAAGGTCAAGGGGTCTGAATGCACTGTACCTGAAGACTACCTACAGTTGAAGTCGGAAGTTTACATACACCTTAGCGAAATGCATTTTAACTCAGTTTTTGACAATTCCTGACAAGTAATCCTAGTAAGAATTCCCTGTCTTAGGTCAGTTAGGATCACCACTTTATTTTAAGAATGTGAAATGTCAGAATAATAGTAGAGAGAATGATTTATTTCAGCTTTTATTTATTTCATCACATTCCCAGTGGGTCAGAAGTTTACATGCACTCAATTAGTATTTGGTAGCATTGCCTTTAAATTGTTTAACTTGGGTCAAACGTTTCGGGTAGCCTTCCATAACCTTCCCACAATAAGTTGGGTGAATTTTGGCCCATTCCTCCTGACAGAGCTGGTGTAACTGAGTCAGGTTTGTAGGCCTCCTTGCTCGCACACGCTTTTTCAGTTCTGCCCACAAATTTTGGGTGATTGAGGTCAATGTGATTGAGGTCAGGGCTTTGTGATGGCCACTCCAATACCTTGATTTTGTTGTCCTTAAGCCATTTTGCCACAACTTTGTAAGAATTATTGGGGTCATTGTCCATTTGGAAGACCCATTTGCGACCAAGCTTTAACTTCCTGACTGATGTCTTGAGATGTTGCTTCAATATATCCACATAATTTTCTTTCCTCATGATGCCATCTATTTTGTGGAGTGCACCAGTCCCTCCTGCAGCAAAGCACCCCCACAACATGATGCTGCCACCCGGGCTTCACGGTTGGGATGGTGTTCCTCGGCTTGCAAGCCTCCCCCTTTTTCCTCCAACCATAACAATGGTCATTATGGCAAACAGTTATATTTTTGTTTCATCAGACCAGAGGGCATTTCTCCAAAAAGTACGATCTTTGTCCCCACGTGCAGTTGCAAACCGTAGTCTGGCTTTTTTATGGCGGTTTTGGAGCAGTGGCTTCTTCCTTGCTGAGCGGCCTTTTAGGTTATGTAGATATAGGACTCGTTTTACTGTGGATATTTATACTTTTGTACCTGTTTCCTCCAGCATCTTCACAAGGTCCTTTGTTGTTGTTCTGGGATTGATTTGCACATCTCTAGGAGACAGAACGCGTCTCCTTCCTGAGCGGCATGACGGCTGCGTGGTCCCATAGTGTTTATACTTGCGTACTATTGTTTGTACAGATGAACATGGTACCTTCAGGCATTTGGAAATTGCTCCCAAGGATGAACCAGACTTGTGGAGGTCTACAATTTTATTTCTGAGGTCTTGGCTGATTTCTTTTGATTTTCCCATGATGTCAAGCAAAGAGTTTGAAGTTAGGCCTTGAAATACATCCACAGGTACACCTCCAATTGACTCAAATGATGTCAATTAGCCTATCAGAAGCTTCTAAAGCCATGACATAATTTTCTGGAATTTTTCAAGCTGTTTAAAGGCACAGTCAACTTAGTGTACAGTGAGGGGAAAAAAGTATTTGATCCCCTGCTGATTTTGTACGTTTTCCCACTGACAAAGAAATGATCAGTCTATAATTTTAATGGTAGGTTTATTTGAACAGTGAGAGACAGAATAACAACAAAAAAATCCAGAAAAACACATGTGGAAAATGTTATGAATTGATTTGCATTTTAATGAGGGAAATAAGTATTTGACCCCTCTGCAAAACATGACTTAGTACTTGGTGACTTAGTACTTGGTGGCAAAACCCTTGTTGGCAATCACAGAGGAGGGATTTTGTCCCACTCCTTTTTGCAGATCTTCTCCAAGTCATTAAGGTTTCGAGGCTGATGTTTGGCAACTCGAACCTTCAGCTCCCTCCACAGATTTTCTATGGGATTAAGGTCTGGAGACTGGCTAGGCCACTCCAGGACCTTAATGTGCTTCTTCTTGAGCCACTCCTTTGTTGCCTTGGCCGTGTGTTTTGGGTCATTGTCATGCTGGAATACCCATCCACGACCCATTTTCAATGGAAGGAGGTTCTCAACCAAGATTTGACGGTACATGGCCCCGTCCATCGTCCCTTTGATGCGGTGAAGTTGTCCTGTCCCCTTAGCAGAAAAACACCCCCAAAGCATAATGTTTCCACCTCCATGTTTGACAGTGGGGATGGTGTTCTTGGGGTCATAGGCAGCATTCCTCCTCCTCCAAACACAGCGAGTAGAGTTGATGCCAAAGAGCTCCATTTTGGTCTCATCTGACCACAACACTTTCACCCAGTTGTCCTCTGAATCATTCAGATGTTCATTGGCAAACTTCAGACGGGCATGTATATGTGCTTTCTTGAGCAGGGAGACCTTGCGGGCGCTGCAGGATTTCAGTCTTTCACGGCGTAGTGTGTAACCAATTGATTTCTTGGTGACTATGGTCCCAGCTGCCTTGAGATCATTGACAAGATCCTCCCGTGTAGTTCTGGGCTGATTCCTCACCGTTCTCATGATCATTGCAACTCCACGAGGTGAGATCTTGCATGGAGCCCTATGCCGAGGGAGATTGACAGTTCTTTTGTGTTTCTTCCATTTGCGAATAATCGCACCAACTGTTGTCACCTTCTCACCAAGCTGCTTGGCGATGGCCTTGTAGCCCATTCCAGCCTTGTGTAGGTCTACAATCTTGTCCCTGACATCCTTGGAGAGCTCTTTGGTCTTGGTCATGGTGGAGAGTTTGGAATCTGATTGATTGATTGCTTCTGTGGACAGGTGTCTTTTATACAGGTAACAAGCTGAGATTAGGAGCACTCCCTTTAACTTCTTAGGGAACGGTGGGTCGGTGGGGCGCCCCACTCCCGACACTACCTGGTGAAATGCAAGGCGCCAAATTCAAAATCCAAAAGTTGAATTATTAAACATGCATCAATATACAAGTGTTTCATAGTCATCAAAAGCTCTGCTTCTTGGCAATATCACAGCGTTGTCAGATTTCAAAAAGGCTTTACGGTGAAAGCACCACATTTGATTGTTTGAGGATAGCACCCCACATATTTTTCCCATTACCATAAATTCATAAGCCTTCACGGTTCACACATAACACATTTCACAGCGAAAACAAATCAATTACCTCTTGAAGAACTTCTGCTGAGGGCTTCCCAAGTGTCCATCGAAGACAATCCACGGTTCTTTTGTTAGAAAAAGTAATGTATTATATCCATAAATCTCCGTTTGGTTGGCGCGTTATAATGAGAAAATATAGCGTTGACTCCTCCATTGAAAAATGAACTTGTTTTACTCTTGTTGACATCTGTGTGGCCACTTCCTTATTCGTCTTCTTCTATGCTCTAAAAGCATCTAAAAAAGAATCAGAACACTTTCTCGAGACTGTTGACATCCAGAGGAAGCGATAGGTACTGCATTCATATGCCCTTATATGGGCATTTTCATAAGGGAGGGGTTCTAAATGAGGCAATGTGTCAAAACCACTTTTTCCAGGACAGAAATCCCTCGGGTTTTCGCCTGCCATAACCATTCTGTTATACTCACAGACAAAATGTTAACACTTTTAGAAAATTCAGAGTGTTTCCTATCCAATGGTACTAAATATGTGCATATTCTATTTTCTGGGCCTGAATGGGAGGCATTTTACTTTGGGCACGCCAGGCTCTCCAAAACGGTCACCTCATGCGCTGCTCCCAAAGAAGTTAAGAGTGTGCTCCTAATCTCAGCTCGTTACCTGTATAAAAGACACCTGGGAGCCAGAAATCTTTCTGATTGAGAGGGGGTCAAATACTTATTTCCCTCATTAAAATGCAAATCAATTTATAAAAATTTTCACATGCGTTTATCTGGATATTTTGTTGTTATTCTGTCTCTCACTGTTCAAATAAACCAACCGATAAAATTATAGACGGATCATTTCTTCGTCAGTGGGCAAACGTACAAAATCAGCAGGGGATCAAATACTTTTTTCCCTCACTGTATGTTAACTTCTTACCCACTGGAATTGTGATACAATGAATTATAAGTGAAATAATCTGTCTGTAAACAATTGTTGGAAAAATTACTTGTGTCATGCACAAAGTAGATGTCCTAACCGACTTGCCAAAACTATAGTTTGTTAACGAGAAAATTGTGGAGTGGTTGAAAAACGAGTTTTAATGACTCCAACCTAAGTGTATGTAATATTTTTTTTTTGTTTACACACTCCCAGGAATGATCATTAGCTTCCCTACAGAAAATACACTAAACTTCACACATGTAGATGGCCTGGTGGGGTGGGTGTGGAGCCAGAGACAGCAAGGGTTCAAACTGTAGAACCCAGTTCCTACATTTGATTATAAAAATGTATTTTATCAAACAAAAACTACGCTACATTTTATCTCTGGGACCCTCAGTTTGACAACTCTGAGCAAGATTACTGAATGTAAGTACATTATTTACCTTCAAGAGGTGAATGTATCAAACCAGTGGCCTGATAGAAATTGTTGTTGTACACTATCCTCAAATAATAGCATGGTATTTGTTTCTCACTGTAATAGCTACTAATTAAGTGTAAAAGCTACTGTAAATTGGACACTGCAGTTAGATTAAAAATCATTTAAGTGTTCTGCCCGTATAAGACATGTCTATGTCCCGGAAAGTTAACTGTTGCTTACAACGTCATTCTAGTCACATTATCGCATATTGAGCAACACCTGTTCCTGTTTAGGGACACCGATATAGTAGAAGTTTGTAAGCATTTCACTGTAAGGTCTACTACACCTGTTGTATTCGGCGCATGTGACAAACAACGATTCGATTTTGATTTTACAGCTGGTTGAGTGCCGTCTTAGTGCCAGCATCAGTTTGTGGTGGTAAATGAACAGCTACGAAAAATATAGATGAAAACTCTGGGTAAGTAGTATTGTCAACAGCTTATCATGAGGTAGAGACTTCCTTAATATTAGAGTCCCGGCTTTAGTTAACAAAGAGACCCTTCCTCTGAGGCTGCTCTGTCCTGCCGAAGTATAGACAAAAACCCAGCTTTAGTTTCAGTTTCTAGTTTTATTAGTCACAGGATAGGATAGTACAGGATAGAGTTGATACACACACTGTCCAACCAAATGCTTCATTATGGGTTCCTTCTCAACAATGCAACAATAAGAATGAGTAAAATAAGAATACAAACATGAAGTTAATGTCTCAGTAGAATAGAATAAACATTTTCGCATCAGTATAATACAGGAAGGCACAATTTATAGTACAATATTTACATGTGTTTTGGGGATGGGGGGGGGGGATGGGGACAGTGTATAAACTGAACAGTATAGTAATAGTCTGGTAGCAGCAGTTGTGATGTGTGTGTAGAATTAATGTGTATATATGTGTGTGTGTGTATGTCTGTGTGGGTGTGTGCATGTGTGCTAAGGTGCAGCGAATCAGAGCAGGTGGTCAGTCCTGTTAGGGTTAGAATCAGAGCAGGTGGTCAGTCCTGTTAGGGTTAGAATCAGAGCAGGTGGTCAGTCCAGTTCGTTTTCAGCAGTCTAGTGGCTTGTAGATAGAAACTCTCTGAACCTGTTGGTATCAGACTGCCTGACTGTAAGGGAGTGAACAGCTCGTGGCTGGGGTGTGTGGGGTCCTTGATGATGCGTCGTGCCTTCCCCAGGCACCGTTTCGAGTAGATAAGCACTCATGAGTGAATGGTGTGGACTAAGTCTCAGAAGCTCCAAGCTGGTGTTTGGGTCTATGTTGGTCTTTCTGCTGAAAAGCAGAGAGAGTTTTGGAGTCAGGGACCATGTGCTCTTAATTCAATTTCAATTCAAAGGTCTTTATTGGCATGGGAAAAATATGTTAACATTACCAAAGCAAGTGAAATAGATAATAAACAAAAGTGAAACAAACAATAAAACAGTAAACATTACACTCACAGAAGTTCCAAAAGAATAAAGACATTTCAAATGTCATATTATGTCTATATACAGTGTTGTAACGATGTGCAAATAGTTAAAGTACAAAAAGGGAAAATAAATAAACATAAATATGTGTTGTATTTACAATGGTGTTTGTTCTTCACTGGTTGCCCTTTTCTTGTGGCAACAGGTCACACATCTTTCTGCTGTGAAGCACACTGTGGTATTTCACCCAGTAGATATGGGAGTTTATCAAAATTGGGTTGGTTTTTAAATTCTTTGTGTATCTGTGTAATCTGAGGGAAATATGTGTCTCTAATGTGGTCGTACATTTGGCAGGAGGTTAGGAAGTGCAGCTCAGTTTCCACCTCATTTTGTGGGCAGTGTGCACATAGCCTGTCTTCTCTTGAGAGCCATGTCTGCCTACGGCGGCCTTTCTCAATAGCAAGGCTATGCTCACTGAGTCTGTACATACAGTGAGGGAAAAAATTATTTGATCCCCTGCTGATTTTGTACGTTTGCCCACTGACAAAGAAATTATCAGTCTATGATTTTAATGGTAGGTTTATTTGAACAGTGAGAGACAGAATAACAACAGAAAAATCCAGAAAAACACTTGTGAAAAATGTTATCAATTGATTTGCATTTTAATGAGGGAAATAAGTATTTGACCCCTCTGCAAAACATGACTTAGTACTTGGTGGCAAAACCCTTGTTGGCAATCACAGAGGTCAGACGTTTCTTGCAGTTGGCCACCAAGTTTGCACACATCTCAGGAGGGATTTTGTCCCACTCATCTTTGCAGATCTTCTCCAAGTCATTAAGGTTTCGAGGCTGACATTTGGCAACTTGAACCTTCAGCTCCCTCCACAGATATTCTATGGGATTAAGGTCTGGAGACTGGCTAGGCCACTCCAGGACCTTAATGTGCTTCTTCTTGAGCCACTCCTTTGTTGCCTTGGCCGTGTGTTTTGGGTCATTGTCATGCTGGAATACCCATCCACGACCCATTTTCAATGCCCTGGCTGAGGGAAGGAGGTTCTCACCCAAGATTTGACGGTACATGGCCCCGTCCATCGTCCCTTTGATGCGGTGAAGTTGTCCTGTCCCCTTAGCAGAAAAACACCCCCAAAGCATAATGTTTCCACCTCCATGTTTGACGGTGGGGATGATGTTCTTGGGGTCATAGGCAGCATTCCTCCTCCTCCAAACACAGCGAGTTGAGTTGATGCCAAAGAGCTCCATTTTGGTCTCATCTGACCACAACACTTTCACCCAGTTGTCCTCTGAATCATTCAGATGTTCATTGGCAAACTTCAGACGGGCATGTATATGTGCTTTCTTGAGCAGGGGGACCTTGCGGGCGCTGCGGGATTTCAGTCTTTCACGGCGTAGTGTGTAACCAATTGATTTCTTGGTGACTATAGTCCCAGCTGCCTTGAGATCATTGACAAGATCCTCCCGTGTAGTTCTGGGCTGATTCCTCACCGTTCTCATGATCATTGCAACTCCCCTAGGTGAGATCTTGCATGGAGCCCCAGGCCGAGGGAGATTGACAGTTCTTTTGTGTTTCTTCCATTTGCGAATAATCGCACCAACTGTTGTCACCTTCTCACCAAGCTGCTTGGCGATGGCCTTGTAGCCCATTCCAGCCTTGTGTAGGTCTACAATCTTGTCCCTGACATCCTTGGAGAGCTCTTTGGTCTTTGCCATGGTGGAGAGTTTGGAATCTGATTGATTGATTGCTTCTGTGGACAGGTGTCTTTTATACAGGTAACAAGCTGAGATTAGGAGCACTCCCTTTAAGAGTGTGCTCCTAATCTCAGCTCGTTACCTGTATAAAAGACACCTGGGAGCCAGAAATCTTTCTGATTGAGAGGGGGTCAAATACTTATTTCCCTCATAAAAATTCCCTCATTCCATTTATAACAATTTTCACATGCGTTTTTCTGGATTTTTTTGTTGTTATTCTGTCTCTCACTGTTCAAATAAACCTACCATTAAAATTATAGACTGATCATTTCTTTGTCAGTGGGCAAACGTACAAAATCAGCAGGGGATCAAATACTTTTTTCCCTCACTGTTGTCAAAGCTTTCCTTAAGTTTGGGTCAGTCAGTGGTCAGGTATTCTGGCACTGTGTACTCTCTGTTTAGGGCCAAATAGCATTCTAGTTTGATATGTTTTTTTGTTAATTATTTCCAACGTGTCAAGTAATTTTCTTTTTGTTTTCTCATGGTTGGGTCTAATTGTGTTGTTGTCCTGGGGCTCTGTGGGGTCTGTTTGTGTTTGTGAACAGAGCCCCAGGACCAGCTTGCTTAGGGGACTTTTCTCCAGGTTCATTTCTCTGTAGATGATGGCTTTGTTGTGGAAGGTTTGGGAATTACTTCCTTTAAGGTGGTTGTACAATTTAATGTCTCTTTTCTGGATTTTGATAATTAGCGGGTATCGGCCTAATTCTGCCCTACGTGCATTATTTGGTGTTTTACGTTGTACACAGAGGATATTTTTGCAGAATTCTGCATGCAGTCTCAATTTGGTGTTTTTCTCATTTTGTGAATTCTTGGTTGATGAACGGACCCCAGGCCTCCTCCCCCCAGCTTTAGGCCCTCACACCCTTCCAGGCTTTAGAGAAAGTGAGGAGTGAGGAGGGAGGGAGGGAGGGAGGAAGAGAGATGCACTGCAGGGCTGACCTGGTCTGTGTGGATCATGGCACTGCCCCTATAGAAGCTCCCGTTCCTGGGACGTGACTTCATAGCAGGGTAGGAGAGCATTTTAACTAACCCTCTCTCTGTAGACCCGGAAATAAACACTAACCCTCTCTCTACCACCCTCTCTCTCTATCACCCTCTCTCTATCACCCTCTATCTCTCTCTCTCCTGTCTGTTGAGTAAATATGTCTACCACTCAGCAGTGCTGACCCAGATCCCTCAGTCCAAGCTGAAGGTCGACGTCCCTCGTGTCCGCACGCGCACACACACTTACACTCACCTTACATAATCAGTCTGTGATATACAATGCACTCACACCTCACACAGAGGCATACGGTGAGTGAGCAGACACATTTTATGCATACATCAACCAGCTATAGGTGTTCAGTGTTTATATACATTTTTATTTTATGTCATTTTTTTTAACCAGGTAGGCCAGTTCACCTTTATTTAACCAGGTAGGCCAGTTCACCTTTATTTAACCAGGTAGGCCAGTTCACCTTTATTTAACCAGGTAGGCCAGTTCACCTTTATTTAACCAGGTAGGCCAGTTCACCTTTATTTAACCAGGTAGGCCAGTTCACCTTTATTTAACCAGGTAGGCCAGTTGAGAACAAGTTCTCATTTACAACTGCGACCTGGCCAAGATAAAGCAAAGCAGTTCAACACAAACAACAACACAGAGTTACACATGGAGTAAACAAACGTACAGTCAATAACACAGTAGGAAAAAAGTCTATATACAGTGTGTGCAAATGAAGTAGGATAAGGAACATAAGGCAATAAATAAGCCATAGTGGCGAAGTAATTACAATTTAGTAATTAAACACTGGAGTGATAGATGTGCAGAAGATGAATGTGCAAGTAGAGATACTGGGGTGCAAAGGAACAAGATAAATAAATACAGTATTGGGGATGAGGTAGTAGGATGGGCTGTTTACAGATGGGCTGTGTGCAGATGCAGAGATCTGTGAGCTGCTCTGACAGCTGGTGCTTAAAGGTATTGAGGGAGATATGAGTCTCCACCTTCAGGGATTTTTGCAGTTCATTCCAGTCATTGGCAGCAGAGAACTGGAAGGAGAGTCGGCCAAAGGAGGAATTGGCTTTGGGGTTGACCAGTGAGATATACCTGCTGGAGCGTGTGCTGCGGGTGGGTGCTGCTATGGTGACCAGTGAGCTGAGATAAGGTGGGGCTTTACCTAGCAGGGACTTGTAGATGACCTGGAGCCAGTGGGTCTGGTGATGAGTATGAAGCGAGGGCCAGCCAACGAGAGCGTACAGGTCGCAGTGGTGGGTAGTACAGTCGTGGCCAAAAGTTTTGAGAATGACACAAATATACATTTTCACAAAGTCTGCTGCCTCAGTTTGTATGATGGCAATTTGCATATACTCCAGAATGTCATGAAGAGTGATCAGATGAATTGCAATTAGATGCAAAGTCCGTCTTTGCCATAAAAATGAACTGAATCCCCAAAAAACATTTCCACTGCATTTCAGCCCTGCCACAAAAGGACCAGCTGACAGCATGTCAGTGATTCTCTCATTAACATAGGTGTGAGTGTTGACTAGGACAAGGCTGGAGATCACTCTGTCATGCTGATTGAGTTCCAATAACAGACTGGAAGCTTCAAAAAGAGGGTGGTACTTGGAATCATTGTTCTTCCTCTGTCAACCATGGTTACCTTCAAGGAAACACGTGCCGTCATCATTGCTTTGCACAAAAAGGGCTTCACAGGCAAGGATATTGCTGCCAGTAAGATTGCACCTAAATCAATCAATTATTTATCGGATCATCAAGAACTTCAAGGAGAGCGTTTCAATTGTTGTGAAGAAGGCTTCAGGGCGCCCAAGAAAGTCCAGCAAGCGCTAGGACCGTCTCCTAAAGTTGATTCGGCTGCGGGATCAGGGCACCACCAGTACAGAGCTTGCTCAGGAATGGCAGCAGGCAGGTGTGAGTGCATCTGCACGCACAGTGAGGCGAAGACCTTTGGAGGATGGCCTGGTGTCAAGAAGGGCAGCAAAGAAAGCCACTTCTCTCCAGGAAAAACATCAGGGACAGACTGATATTCTGCAAAAGGTACAGTGATTGGACTGCTGAGGACTGGGATAAAGTCATTTTCTCTGATGAATCCCCTTTCCGATTGTTTGGGGCATCCGGAAAAAAGCTTGTCCGGAGAAGACAAGGTGAGCGATACCATCAGTCCTGTGTCATGCGAACAGTAAAGCATCCTGAGACCGTTCATGTGTGGGGTTGCTTCTCAGCCAAGGGAGTGGGCTCACTCACAATTTTGCCTAAGAACACAGCCATGAATAAAGAATGATACCGACACATCCTCCGAGAGCAACTTCTCCCAACCATCCAGGAAGAGTTTGGTGACGAACAACGCCTTTTCCAGCATGATGGAGCACCTTGCCATAAGGCAAAAGTGATAACTAAGTGGCTCGGGGAACAAAACATTGATATTTTGGGTCCATGGCCAGGAAACTCCTCAGACCTTAATCCCATTGAGAACTTGTGGTCAATCCTCAAGAGGCGGGTGGACAAACAAAAACCCACAAATTCTGACAAACTCCAAGCATTGATTATGCAAGAATGGGCTGCCATCAGTCAGGATGTGGCCCAGAAGTTAATTGACAGCATGCCAGGGCGGATTGCAGAGGTCTTGAAAAAGAAGGGTCAACACTGCAAATATTGACTCTTTGCATCAACTTCATGTAATTGTCAATAAAGTGCCTTTGACACTTATGAAATACTTGAAATTATACTTCAGTATTCCATAGTAACATCTGACAAAAATATCTAAAGACAAACTTTGTGGAAATTAATATGTGTCATTCTCAAAACTTTTGGCCACGACTGTATATTAATGCTGGCTAATGCTATCAGGATGCTTTTGGAAGCTGTAGCCCAGTCACAATACCTGTCTAGGTATGGCTTACTCTACACATATATACAGAGAGACAGAGTGTCTGTCTGTGTCTCTCACTCTGTCTGTCTGTCTGTGTCCCTCTCTCTCTCTCTCTCTCTCTCTCTCTCTCTCTCTCTCTCTCTCTCTCTCTCTCTCTCTCTCTCTCTCTCTCTCTGTCTGTCTGTCTGTCTGTCTGTCTGTCTGTCTGTCTGTCTGTCTGTCTGTCTGTGTTTGTGTGTGTGTCTGTCTGTGTCTCTCACTCTGTCTGTCTGTGTGTCTATGTCTGTCTCTCGCTGCCTCTCTGTCTGTCTGTCTGTTTGTCTGTCTGTCTGTCTGTGTCCCTCTCTCTCTGTCTGTCTGTCTGTCTGTCTGTCTGTCTGTCTGTCTGTGTGAGTCTGTGTGTCTGTCTGTGTCTCTCTGTCTGTCTGTCTGTGTGTCTGTGTCTGTCTCTCTCTGCCTCTCTGTCTGTCTGAATGCCTGCACCGCGCTACTTTTCTGAGGTTCCTTCATGTGATCTGACGTTTCTTTCTTTTCTCTGTTCCAGTCATTCCAAGGCAGCCAGGGGAGAGCCTACCTCTTTAACTCTGTGTAAGTATTAAACCCCCTCTTTAAGTCTATGATTCATCAGCTGACCACTTGTCTATATCGGGCCAAGCGACAACAATTTATCTTTAAGAACTCTCTTAACATCCTTAACCAAACACCCAACCGTATGCCTAACCCTAACCTTAAATAGAGCTATTTTCTCTCTCTCCCTTTAGTGTGAACGTGGGCTGTGGGCCAGCCGAGGAGCGGGTTCTCCTAACAGGTTTACATGCCGTCGCTGACATCTACTGTGAAAACTGTAAAACCACTCTGGGCTGGAAATACGTATGTCGCCTACCTACTACACCTACCGCTCAAACAAAATGTCACCTACCTACTACACCTACCGCTCAAACAAAATGTCACCTCCCTACTACACCTACCGCTCCAACAAAATGTCACCTCCCTACTACACCTACCGCTCCAACAAAATGTCATCTACCTACCTACCTACTACACACATTCTATCTGTAAAACACACAAGACATGTACATAAAATGTTCTCTAGAATAAAAATGTGCAACAAATCAACAATCCCCTCTTGGCAAGTCTGGAGAATATACACTGAACAAAAATATAAACACAACATCCAACTATTTCAAATAATTTACTGAGGTACAGTTCATATAAGGAAATCAGTCAATTTAAATAAATTCATTAGGCCCTAATCTAAATAAAAAAAAACAGAAATACCTTATTTACATAAGTATTCAGACCCTTTGCTATGAGACTCAAAATTGAGCTCCGGTGCATCCTGTTTCCGTTGATCATCCTTCAGTTGTTCTTACAACTTGATTGGAGTCCACCTGTGGTTAATTCAATTGGTTGAGCATGATTTGGAAAGGCACACACCTGTCTATATAAGGTCTCACAGTTGACAGTGCATGTCAGAGCAAAAACCATGCCACGAGGTCGAAGGAATTGTCCATAGAGCTCTGAGACAGGATTGTGTCGAGGCACAGATCTGGAGAAGGGTACCAAAACATTTTTGCAGCATTGAAGGTCCCCAGGAACACAGTGGCTTCCATCATTCTTAAATGGAAGAAGTTTGGAACCACCAAGACTCTTCCTAGAGCTGGCCGCCCAGCCAAACTGAGCAAATAGGGGAGAAGGGCCTTGGGTCAGGGAGGTGACCAAGAACCCGATGGTCATTCAGACAGGACTCCAGAGTTTCTCTGTTGAGATGGGAGAACCTTCCAGAAGGACAACTATCTCGGCAGCACTCCACCAATCAGGTAGCGTGGCCACTCCTCCAGTAAAAGGCACATGACAGCCTGCTTGGAGTTTGCCACAAGGCACCTAAAGGACTCTCAGACCATGAGAAACAAGATTCTCTGGTCTGATGAAACCAATATTGAACTCTTTGGCCTGAATGCCCAGCGTCACATCTGGAGGAAACCTGGCACCATCCCTACTGTGAAGCATAGTTGTGACAGCATCATGCTGTGGGGATGTTTTTCAGTGGCAGAGACTGAGAGACTAGTCATGATCGAGGGAAAGATGAACAGAGAAAAGTACAGAGAGATCCTTGATGAAAACCTGCTCTAGAGCACTCAGGACCTCAGACTGGGGTGAAGGTTCACCTTCCAACAGGACAACGACCCTAAGCACACAGCCAACACAATGCAGGAGTGTCTTCGGGACAAGTCTCTGAATGTCCTTGAGTGGCCCAGCCAGAGCCCGGACTTGAACCCGATCGAACATCTCTGGAGAGACCTGAAAATAGCTGTGCAGCGACGCTCCCCATCCAACCTGACAGAGCTTAAGAGGATCTGCAGAGAATGGGAAAAACTCCCCAAATACAGGTGTGCCAAGCTTGTAGAATTTCTAAAAACCTGTTTTTGCCTTGTCGTTATGGGGTATTGTGATGTCATGATGGGGTATTGTGTGTAGATTGATGAGGGAATTTTTTTTTTAAAATTTATTTTAGAATAAGGCTGTAATATAACAAACTGTGGAAAAAGTCAAGGGGTCTGAATACTTTCTGAATGCACTGTACCGTAAAAAACTAAAGATAGAGGCATGGATCAGAAAACCAGTCAGTATCTGATTTGACCACCATTTGCCTCATGCAGCGCGATACATCTCCTTCACATAGAGTTGATCAGGCTGTTGATTGTGGCCTGTGGAATGTTGTCCCACTCCTCTTCAATGGTTGTGTGAAGTTGCTGGATATTGGCGGGAACTGGAACACGCTGTCGTACACGTCGATCCAGAGCATCCCAAACATGCTCAATGGGTGACATGTCTGGTGAGTGTTCAGGCCGTGGAAGAACTGGGACATTTTCAGCTTCCAGGAATTGTGTACAGATCCTTGTGACATGGGGCCGTGCATTATCATGCTGAAACATGAGGTGATGGCGGCGGATGAACGGCACGACAATGGGCCTCAGGATCTCCTCACGGTATCTCTGTGCATTCAAATTGCCATGGATAAAATGCAATTGTGTTTGTTGTCCGTAGCTTATGCCTTCCCATACCATAACCCCACCGCCATGGGGCACTCTGTTCACAACGTTGACATCAGCAAACCGCTCACCCACACAACACTATACACTCTGTCTGCCATCTGACGGGTACAGTTGAAACTGGGATTAATCCGTGAAGAGCACACTTCTCCAGTGGTCATCAAAGGTGACCATTTGCCCACTGAAGTTGGGTACGATGACGAACTTCCGTCAGGTCCAGACCCTGGTGAGGACGACGAGCAGATGAGCTTTCCTGAGACGGTCTCTGACAGTTTGTACAGAAATTCTTCAGTTGTGCAAAACCCACACATTCATCAGCTGTCCGGGTGGCTGGTCTCAGACGATCCCGCAGGTGAAGAAGCCGGATGTGGAGGTCCTGGGCTGGCGTGGTTACACGTGGTCTGCAGTTGTGAGGCCGGTTGTACGTACTGCCAAATTCTCTAAAATTACGTCGGAAGAGGCTTGAATGAACATTAAATTCTCTGGCAACAGCTCTAGTGGACATTCCTGCAGTCAGCATGCCAATTGCCCACTCCCTCAAAACTTGAGACATCTGTGGCATTGTGTTGTGTGACAAAACTGCACATTTTAGAGTGGCCTTTTATTGCCCCCAGCATAAGGTGCACCTGTGTAATGATCATGCTGTTTAATCAGCTTCTTAATATGCCACACCTGTTAGGTGGATGGATTATCTTTTTAAAGTAGAAATTAACGGGGATGTAAAGAAATTTGTGCACAATATTTGAGAGAAATAACTTTTCGTGCGTATAGAACATTTCTGGGATATTTTATTTCAGCTCACGAAACATGGGTCCAACCCTTTACACGTTGCGTTTATATTTGTGTTCAGTGTATCTAAGGATAAACCTACATTTGGTGAATGAACATGCTTCTGAAGCTGTGGAAAATTAGTTGGTGTGTGGAGAGAGTCTGGCTTTCGGGGAAATGGCTGTTAAAGACAAGTACACTGAATTAAGTCTTCCAAAAGCCCTATTTAGACCCAATCACCATTTCTTCAAAGTAAATTACTAAATGTAGTCCAGTTTGTAACATTCTCTATGAAATGGTTGATGTATGTCCATTATAATGTGGTTAAAATTCGAATAAATGTTGATGACGGTCCTGATAAACTAAAGAAAATATACATTTTCCATCAAGTTTGACATTTTGTACGTAAACTTTTTGAAAATACTAATATTTCAAGGACCGAAATACCGACAAATCGAAAACATTTATGCAAAAATGTCATTTCAGCTTGTTGTGCCAGGCACAACATGTTGATTGTTTAGTTTGAAAGCTGTAGGGATCAGTAGAACTGCAGGACCTGGTTAGCACGATGCGTGCTAACCCTTACGCGGTGACGTCAGACTAATGTGCTGTTGCTGTTTGTTGCTGTTTGTTGTTGTTGTTGTTGACGGACAGCCATGTTGTGTTGCAGGAGCACGCGTTTGAGAGCAGTCAGAAGTACAAGGAGGGGAAGTTCATCATCGAGCTGGCTCACATGATCAAGGACAACGGCTGGGAGTGACTTCCCTTTCTGTCTCCGGGCCCTTTAATGACCTCTGACCTATCAGAACTCTGGATCTATCAGACTTCACAGAGCGACAACCAATCACCATCAACCACCCACCGTGCCGCCCCCTCCTAACGCACGCACGCACACACTCACGCACGCGCGCACACACACACACACACACACACACACACACACACACACACACACACACACACACACACACACACACACACACACACACACACACAGTCCTTGCTGGTTGTAAAACTGAACATGACGCTGTTGAACTGGAGAGAGGACTAGCCTATTGGGTTGGACCTTCAGTGAAGACCATGTGATCCCGCCAGCCAATGACAGACAGCTGGACTTGAATTGGCTCCTCCTTCCTCAACTAGGCCCCACCCACCTCACTGGCGTTGGCGCTTAGTTACACGGCTGCCATGGCGATGTGAGAGAGAGGATAACATGATAATAGTCTACTGCCCTCTTCCTCCTCTGACCCGGGGAACAGGAGGAAGAGGAGGTGGAGGTGTCGCGGGAGGGACAGGAAAGGGGGCACTTTTGTACCCAGCTTGGTTCTCCTTGTGTTTTAATCTTTGATTTATTCGTGAATATTTTTTATTTTTAAAATATTTTTTTTCCAGTCTTTGATCTTTAATGATGACTTCACTGTGTGGGACGTCCCGGTAACCGCTAACCACTAACGTGCCCGGTAAAGTCCCGGGTAACACCCGAAAACAACCCCGAGCAGAGCAGCAGGGATAGATGATATTGTATGTAGATAGATGTGTTTCATCCAACAGCATTGTGGCTGGCTCCATATAGCAACAGTACTATTAGATACAGTTTACCAGAGGAGATAGAGGGAGGACTAGGCTGCTTCACAAATGGCACTCTCTACCTTGGTGCACTACCCTATGGACCCTGGTCTATAGTAGTGCACTACCCTAATGGGCCCTGGTCTATAGAAGTGCACTACCCTATGGGCCCTGGTCTATAGTAGTGCACTACCCTATGGGCCCTGGTCTATAGTAGTGCACTACCCTATGGGCCCTGGTCTAAAGTAGGGCACTATGTAGGAAATAGGGTGCAATTTGGGGCTCACCCTAGAACAGGCTTGACAACCACAGAACACACCCATGCATCATATTGTGTTACAACCTGAACTAAACCAACCATCTACATGTATGGATTCTATTTAGAAATATGTGATATACATTTGAATGGACATTTATTCGCACGCATTGCATATATACAGGTAACTGCCAAAATATAGGAAACACCCAACATGAAGTGTCTTAATGGAGCCAGAACCGCTTCAACGCACCTCGGCATCGATTCTACCAGTGTCTGGAACTCTATTGGAGGGACGAGACGCCGTTCTTCCACCAGAAATGCCATCATTTGGTGTTCTGTTGATGTCGGTGGACCAGGCGACCGCTCCAGAATCTCCCGTAAGTGTGTTAGATTGGGTTGAGATCTGGTGACTGAGACATGGCGTATGGTTTACACCCTAAGCGTGTTGGGATGTTAATTGCTTAATTAACTCAGGAAACACCAGCTTTTTCAATCCCTCGTTTCCTCCAGTGTTTCCGTGATTCTGTCAGTTCCCTGTACATATACAGTAGCGTGTGTTACTGTACATGTTACATGTGTATGTATATGAGCAGAATGTCTACTAGTGGGTTTGCCCACCTTCACACAGTGTCAGACTGGAATGCAGTTACTTAGTTTGTACTTTGCAGAGGCCTTTGGTTCATAGGTTTAGAGGCAAAGGTCTGTCTGTCTGTCTGTCTCTTTTAAGGCCTTTCCTCCGATGATTAAAAGATTGTATGAGATGCTGAATGATATTGAGGGCTGCTGGCTAGATCATCTCCCTGAAGTTATTAGATCAATTAAATATCGCTGCTTTACTTGTTTCTACGCTTCACCAATCTGTTTGACTTGTTTCTACGCTTCACCAATCTGTTTGACTTGTTCCTACGCTTCACCAATCTGCTCTACTTGTTTCTATGCTTCACCAATCTGTTTGACTTGTTTCTACGCTTCACCAATCTGTTTTACTTGTTCCTACGCTTCACCAATCTGCTTTACTCGTTCCTACGCTTCACCAATCTGTTTGACTTGTTTCTACGCTTCACTGATCTGTTTTACTTGTTCCTATGCTTCACTGATCTGTTTGACTTGTTCCTACGCTTCACTGATCTGTTTTACTTGTTCCTACGCTTCACTGATCTGTTTTACTTGTTCCTATGCTTCACTGATCTGTTTGACTTGTTTCTACGCTTCACCAATCTGTTTGACTTGTTCCTACGCTTCACCAATCTGCTCTACTTGTTTCTACGCTTCACCAATCTGTTTGACTTGTTTCTACGCTTCACCAATCTGTTTGACTTGTTCCTACGCTTCACCAATCTGCTTTACTTGTTCCTACGCTTCACCAATCTGTTTGACTTGTTCCTATGCTTCACTGATCTGTTTTACTCGTTCCTATGCTTCACTGATCTGTTTGACTTGTTCCTATGCTTCACTGATCTGTTTTACTTGTTCCTACGCTTCACTGATCTGTTTTACTTGTTCCTACGCTTCACTGATCTGTTTTACTCGTTCCTATGCTTCACTGATCTGTTTGACTTGTTCCTACGCTTCACTGATCTGTTTTACTTGTTTCTATGCTTCCCCAATCAGTGATCTGACCTAAATCAAGGGTTTGCAGTCTCACTCCATCCGATTCACTTTAAATCACTTTGAACATCCTTGGCATGAACAATGTTCCCTTTCCACAGAAAACTAAATAAACACGTTCATTGCAATTCTTTGCTGCTATTAGAGAAATACAATCCTTCGTCCTTTCTCTTCTCCTTCGTTCTGGAGGATCTTTTTGCACTTTATGCCTGGCACTGTCTGAGACAGTCTGAACGGTTGCTTCGGTAGCTTCTCTCTCTCAATGTTCTCCTCCTCGTCGTTAGTTTTGCCTCTAAGCTGAATGAATCGTGTGCCTCTTCAAAAAAAAGCCTCCTATTTTCTCCCGACTTCTCCTGTGTTGTGCTGTGCATAACTCTAAACTATGAGCCACCAAAAGCTCAAACCCACATCGATAGATACAAATAGATGTGCCTCAAGAGTAGTTAGATTAAATATATATATGATTATATGATTATATAATAGGCTACACGTATCGGTGTGGGGATGGATGTGGGGGGTGGCGGGAATAACCAGACCCCGATAAAGATCCATATTGGTGTCGTAGCAGGTAGGGGGGTTGTATTTTAGACTGAGCTGTGATTGCTCACATCGCTGACCAGATCAGTCAGGTCACATGACCTACTATTATTAACCTGTAAGACAAAGACAATGCAAACCAGACAGAGTTGGATAGTTAGAGATCTCCTACTTGAATATATAAAACCAGTACAGTACAGACCTGTTACCCTCTGTATATAGAGTAACAGTACAGACCTGTTACCCTCTGTATATAGAGTAACAGTACAGACCTGTTACACTCTGTATATAGAGTAACAGTACAGACCTGTTACATGTTTCTATTGGCTCCTTTGATTTAACTGTACCTCTGGCTTTACGTGTGTGTAAGATTGTTTGTGTGTGCAGGAGTGTGTGTGTGTAGGAGTGTGTGTGTGAGAGTAGGAGTGTGTGTGTGAGAGTAGGAGTGTGTGTGTGAGAGTAGGAGTGTGTGTGTGAGAGTAGGAGTGTGTGTGTGTAGGAGTGTGTGTGTGAGAGTAGGAGTGTGTGTGTTTAACTTTTTCCTCTATTTTGCATTTTACGTTTAAGGTGATTATATATTTTCCTCATTTTCTTTTTGCATCTGTTTGTTTGTTTCTCCCTCTGTCCCAGCGATCTGGGGGCCAGACGGCCAGCTAGGGTTTATCCCTCCCTCTGTCCCAGCGATCTGGGGGCCAGACGGACAGCTAGGGTTTATCCCTCCTCTGTCCCAGCGATCTGGGGCCAGACGGCCAGCTAGGGTTTATCCCTCCCTCTGTCCCAGCGATCTGGGGCCAGGCGGCCAGCTAGGGTTTATCCCTCCCTCTGTCCCAGCGATCTGGGGCCAGACGGCCAGCTAGGGTTTATCCCTCCCTCTGTCCCAGCGATCTGGGGGCCAGACGGCCAGCTAGGGTTTATCCCTCCCTCTGTCCCAGCGATCTGGGGGCCAGACGGCCAGCTAGGGTTTATCCCTCCCTCTGTCCCAGCGATCTGGGGGCCAGACGGCCAGCTAGGGTTTATCCCTCCCTCTGTCCCAGCGATCTGGGGCCAGACGGCCAGCTAGGGTTTATCCCTCCCTCTGTCCCAGCGATCTGGGGGCCAGACGGCCATCTAGGGTTTATCCCTCCCTCTGTCCCAGCGATCTGGGGGCCAGACGGCCAGCTAGGGTTTATCCCTCCCTCTGTCCCAGCGATCTGGGGGCAAGACGACCAGCTGAATAGTTTCTTTAGAAAGGTTATTATTTTACTCTGTGTGTGTGTTTAGGTCCCGCTGGGTAGGGCCGAGGTAAAAGGGTCCATTAGGCCCTGGTTTGGCCTCTAGGGCCCTTATGTCTGACTGCTGAGCTCTGTAGACTGTAGAAGGATAGGGGGAGCTGGATTCTCCCTCCGACTTACAGAACAGAAGAGCGTTGACCTAGACTATTTCTTTCTTTCCAACAATCAAATCTCCCCTGTATACACTTTGTCCTCTCTCTCTCCTCTCTCTCGTTAAATTCAACTAGCGCACAGGAAAACTGTCACCAGTGTCACTGTCGGTTTATACCAAATGTAACATTGTTACCAGATTTCTAGAGAACCGGTGTCACAGCTAAAGCTACATGCCAATCAGACAGGTGTCACGGATGCCGTGTGTTACTCCTGGAGATTCAGACCGCTCAACCAAAACCAAAAACCATCGCAGCGCCTGTCAGGTGTGACGTCTCAGTAGTTCTCTAGAAGGTTCTCAAATCATTCTGTAGAACGTTCTACAATTGTTCTGTATTCTGGAACTTCTTTAAAAAAAAAAAGAAAAAATGATTGATTGTTTATTTACCCAGATATTATTGTTGTTTTGGTGACACTGGCTCCGGACTTCTGCCATTGTTTTAGATCTGTAGATATACATCACAGGCTTGTGTCCCAAATCGCATTCCCTACGTAGTGCTCTACTTATAAAGGATTATAGGGAATAGGGTCCCATTTGGGGACGCTGGAACAGAGAGATGACGATGAGATAAGAGCCGGAGATGTTATTATCCCTGAGAAGAGATGATTAGACTATATGATAGGTATACAAAGGAAAAGATTGTAACGTTTGAAAATGTGTACATTTAAAAAAAAAAAAAAAAAAATAGGTCTAAAGCTTGCTGTATTTATAATGGCTGTATTAAGTCGTGCCTGGTTCTCTTTTTCTTTCTTCAAAGCAAACACATTAAATATGCTTTCTTTTTACTTGACTACATTACTTTGCATTCTGTCTGTATGTTTCACTGTATTGTAAATGATCAGATATCACAATAAACTTTAAATGGCATTCGACTGGCGATTGTGTGTCTTCCGTAACTCCTTCAACAGCTACATGAGTCCCAGTTGTAAATGAGAACTTTCTCAACTGGCCTACCTGGTTATGTCGAGAGCATCCTGACAGGTTGCATCACCGCCTGGTATGGTAACTGCTCGGCATCTGACCGTAAGACGCTACAGAGGTTAGTGTGTACGGCCCAGTGCATCACTGGGGCCAAGCTTCCTGCCATCCAGGACCTCTATACCAGGCGGTGTCAGAGGAAGGCCCAAAATATTGTCAGACTCCAGTCACCCTAGTAATCGACTGTTCTCTTTTTGATTATATTTTTTTTTACTGTAGTTTATTTAGGAAATATTTTCTTAACCAACAATGCAGTTTTAAGAAATAGAGTTAAGGGCTTGTAAGTCAGCATTTCACTGTAAGGTCTACACCTGTTGTATTCAGCATTTCACTGTAAGGTCTACACCTGTTGTATTCGACGCATGTGACAAATAAAATTTGATTTGATTTTGAGTAGACCACACTGACTGGTCTACTTTCTTCTTTAAGGTTGCTGCCCCTGTCACCGCCAAGCCTATCTCTGACCTTTTTAACCTGTCTCTCCTCTCTGGGGAGGTTCCCATTGCTTGGAAGGCAGCCACGGTTCGTCCTTTATTTAAAGGGGGAGATCAAGCTGATCCTAACTGTTATAGGCTAATTTCTATTTTGCCCTGTTTATCAAAAGTGTTGGAAAAGCTTGTCAATAATCAACTGACTGACTTTCTTGATGTCTGTAGTATTCTCTCTGGTCTGCAATCTGGTTTCCTCTCAGGTTCTGGATGTCTCACTGCAATCTTAAAGGTCCTCATTGATGTCACCATTGCCCTTGATTCTAAGCAATGTTGTGCTGCTATTTTTATTGACTTGGCCAAAGCTTTTGATACGGTAGGAATATTGCTGTCTCTGAGGGGTCTTTGGCCTCTCTCAAAGAGTGCAGTGTATAAAGTCAGAACAGCTGCTGTCTCAGCCACTGCCTGTCACCAAGGGAGTACCCCAAGGCTCAATCCTAGGCCCCACGCTCTTCTCAATTTACATAAACAACTTAGCTCACGCAGTAGGAAGCTCTCTCATCCATTTATATGCAGATGATACAGTCTTATACTCAACTGGCCCCTCCCCGGATGTTGTGTTAAAACCCATGCTAGATTATGGAGACATAATTTATAGATCGGCAGGTAAGGGTTCTCTCGAGCGGCTAGATGTTCTTTACCATTCGGCCATCAGATTTGCCACCAATGCTCCTTATAGGACACATCACTGTACTCTATACTCCTCTGTAAACTGGTCATCTCTGTACACCCGTTGCAAGACCCACTGGTTGATGCTTATTTATAAAACCCTCTTAGGCCTCACTCCCCCCCATCTGAGATATCTACTGCAGCCCTCATCCTCCACATACAACACCCGTTCTGCCAGTCACATTCTGTTAAAGGTCCCCAAAGCACACACATCCCTGGACAGTTTTATCTCAATCTCTTCATTCAAAGACTCAATCATGGACTCTCTTACTGACAGTTGTGGCTGCTTTGTGTGATGTATTGTTGTCTCCACCTTCTCGCCCTTTGTGCTGTTGTCTGTGCCCGATTAATGTTTGTACCATGTTTTGTGCTGCTACCATGTTGTGTTGCTAGCATGTTGTTGTCATGTTGTGTTGCTACCATGCTGTGTTGTCATGTGTTGCTGCCTTGCTATGTTGTTGTCTTAGGTCTCTCTTTATGTAGTGTTGTGTTGTCGTGATGTGTGTTTTGTCCTGTATATATATATACACTGCTCAAAAAAATAAAGGGAACACTTAAACAACACAATGTAACTCCAAGTCAATCACACTTCTGTGAAATCAAACTGTCCACTTAGGAAGCAACACTGATTGACAATAAATTTCACATGCTGTTGTGCAAATGGAATAGACAACAGGTGGAAATTATAGGCAATTAGCAAGACACCCCCAATAAAGGAGTGGTTCTGAAGGTGGTGACCACAGACCACTTCTCAGTTCTTATGCTTCCTGGCTGATGTTTTGGTCACTTTTGAATGCTGGCGGTGCTTTCACTCTAGTGGTAGCATGAGACGGAGTCTACAACCCACACAAGTGGCTCAGGTAGTGCAGCTCATCCAGGATGGCACATCAATGCGAGCTGTGGCAAGAAGGTTTGCTGTGTTTGTCAGCGTAGTGTCCAGACCATGGAGGCGCTACCAGGAGACAGACCAGTACATCAGGAGACGTGGAGGAGGCCGTAGCAGGACCACTACCTCCGCCTTTGTGCAAGGAGGAGCTCTGCCAGAGCCCTGCAAAATGACCTCCAGCAGGCCACAAATGTGCATGTGTCTGCTCAAACGGTCAGAAACAGACTCCATGAGGGTGGTATGAGGGCCCAACGTCCACAGGTGGGGGTTGTGCTTACAGCCCAACACCGTGCAGGATGTTTGGCATTTGCTAGAGAACACCAAGATTGGCAAATTCGCCACTGGCGCCCTGTGCTCTTCACAGATGAAAGCAGGTTCCCACTGAGCACGTGACAGACGTGACAGAGTCTGGAGACGCCGTGGAGAACGTTCTGCTGCCTGCAACATCCTCCAGCATGACCGGTTTGGTGGTGGGTCAGTCATGGTGTGGGGTGGCATTTCTTTGGGGGGCCGCACAGCCCTCCATGTGCTCGCCAGAGGTAGCCTGACTGCCATTAGGTACCGAGATGAGATCCTCAGACCCCTTGTGAGACCATATGCTGGTGCGGTTGGCCCTGGGTTCCTCCTAATGCAAGACAATGCTAGACCTCATGTGGCTGGAGTGTGTCAGCAGTTCCTGCAAGAGGAAGGCATTGATGCTAAGGACTGGCCCGCCCGTTCCCCAGACCTGAATCCAATTGAGCACATCTGGGACATCATGTCTCGCTCCATCCACCAACGCCACGTTGCACCACAGACTGTCCAGGAGTTGGCGGATGCTTTAGTCCAGGTCTGGGAGGAGATCCCTCAGGAGACCATCCGCCACCTCATCAGGAGCATGCCCAGGCGTTGTAGGGAGGTCATTCAGGCACGTGGAGGCCACACACACTACTGAGCCTCATTTTGACTTGTTTTAAGGACATTACATCAAAGTTGGATCAGGCTGTAGTGTGGTTTTCCACTTTAATTTTGAGTCCAAATCCAGACCTCCATGGGTTGATAAATTTGATTTCCATTGATAATTTTTGTGTGATTTTGTTGTCAGCACATTCAACTATGTAAAGAAAAAAGTATTTAATAAGATTATTTCATTCATTCAGATCTATGATGTGTTATTTTAGTGTTCCCTTTATTTTTTTTGAGCAGTGTATATATATATATATATATATTTTTTTTTTTTTTTAAATGTATTTATTATTATTATATATATAAAAAAAATGTATCCCAGACCCCGTCCCCGCAGGAGGCCTTTTGCCTTTTGGTACCTCTGTGTAACGCTTCGACAATAAACGCGAATCCAATCCATCACCCCTGGTGAGACAAAACTGTGACTCGTCAGTGAAGAGCACTTTTTTGCCAGTCCTGTCTGGTCCAGCGACGATGGGTTTGTGCCCATAGGCGACGCTGTTGCCGGTGATGTCTGGTGAGGACCTGCCTTACAACAGGCCTACAAGCCCTCAGTCCTGCCTCTCTCAGCCTATTGCGGACAGTCTGAGCACGGATGGAGGGATTGTGCGTTCCTGGTGTAACTCGGGCAGTTGTTGTTGCCATCCTGTAACTGTCCCGCAGGTGTGATGTTCGGATGTACCGATCCTGTGCAGGGGTTGTTACACGTGGTCTGTCACTGCGAGGACGATCAGCTGTCCGTCCTGTCTCTCTGTAGCGCTGTCTTAGGCGGCTCACAGTACGGACATTGCAATTTTGCCCTGGCCACATCTGCAGTCCTCATGCCTCCTTGCAGCATGCCTATGGCACGTTCACGCAGATGAGCAGGGTCCCAGGGCATCTTTCTTTTGGTGTTTTTCAGAGTCAGTAGAAAGGCCTCTTTAGTGTCCTAAGTTTTCATAACTGTGACCTTAATTGCCTACCGTCTGTAAGCTGTTAGTGTCTTAACGACCGTTCCACAGGTGCATGTTCATTCATTGTTTATGGTTCATTGAACAAGCATGGGAAACAGTGTTTAAACCCTTTACAATGAATATCTGTGAAGTTATTTGGATTTTTACGAATTACCTTTGAAAGACAGGGTCCTGAAAAAGGGACGTTTCTTTTTTTGATGAGTTTATCTGTACTTATTGCATAGACGCCTAACGATTGCTTCTGAAGCTGGGCTTGCAGCACAGCTATCCTCACCATAAGGCAATCGTTCTCCTGTATTTTATGAGTACAGCAACTTCAATTAGAAGGCATCATGTTAATGTTACTACTTAGCTTCGGCTGGTGGAGGTCCTGACGAAACATGTCCAGATAAAGCGTCCGGGGTGAAAAAGTTGAACGAAAAAAGTTGAGCGAAGGAAAAAATAAAAATATAAAACAGTAATTAAATAGTAG